>OY776682.1:37871553-38520565 GCA_963675555.1 Leptura quadrifasciata
TTCTTCTGTAGATGATAATGGTGATACGGAAACAACTACAATAATAGAGGAAGGAATCATATGTCCTTTTAATGGTGAGTCTTTAAAATTAATTTAAACTAAACTAATGATGTTCGATTAGCTATTACCTCCCTCAATTTTTTTTCCTTATGGACGGTTATCATTAGTATCTTTGAAAAATGACGGAAAAGCAAATATTGACAATGCAAAAAAATTAAGTTGTTATGAACAATAAAAATCCTCAAATGTTGATTGATGTATCGTGGATATGGGGAAAGTCTAAATTGAAGTCGGGCATGTGTTAGCTAAGCGTTAGTTTTTCCCCTACCATAGCTCCAGATGATAATCTTGGGCGTGCAACGACTTTCGCTCATTATGTGGCTTAAAACTATCATATTTTTTTAATAATAACTTTTCAAAAAATTATACATATTTAGAAAATCATGAACATGCTACAATTCAAATTTTATGCAAAAATGTTAATAACTTTTTTATTGGCAGCCACTTAAACTGATATCTTCGGTTCTAATGATTCAAATTGTTTTCTTTTTTTTAATATACATACAGGGTGTCCTATTAGTGCGTCAAAGTTCAATATCGGAAGTGGTATAGTGTTAAGAGGTGCACAATTTAAAAATATTTTGAAATATACAGGGTTACTCGCTACAGCGGAGCATCTTCGAGGTCATTTTTTTAAATGGAACACCCTACACATTTTTACATTTATGAATTCAGCGTAATATTACCTTTCCAACGACCTCCAAATGTTTTGTTTTTGACGTAGCGTTGCCGAGTTATTCGAAGAAATATGAAAATATTGGTCGGAACAACATTTAACAAACTAATTCGCTGTGTATGTATTACTATTAATTAAGAAGATTTATTTTTCGATTATGTAGATAAGAGATGTACTACAACGACACAACTACCAAATATTGATTATAATTATACAGGGTGTATTTTATACTAGTGCTAATTCAGGATACTTCAAAGTAAATTTTCTCAATTTTTTTTAAATGAAACACTGTATATTATTGTATTTCTGAATTGGCACGTTAATTCTCTACGATTTTTGTGAATAATATCCTATACCTAAAGTCGATATTTTCAGAGATATTTTTACTTTTTCACATAAAAACAAATTTTCCAGTCTTCTAATAAGGCCGATATTGGACTTTGACGCACTATTGGGACACCCTGCACTTATTATATTTTGACGTGAAGAGAAAGTTCTTATATCCGTTTTTTATAGTTTATTTAGAAATTGTTGAAATGTTCGATTCTAACTAATTATAACTTTTAAGGGAATGGTCATATGAAAAATATAAAGATATAAAGCTTCTGTATCTTTATATTCCTCACAAAATGCACTCTCTATGCCTGAGCCCAACGAATTTAAGCGTTGAGTTTCCATTCTCAAAAAACACGTTTTCAGTAGTTTAAACAGTGATAGAATAAAATACGATACACTTACAAATACCAAAACTCTGAATATTACTATTTAGAGGTGTTCCGACAATATAAAATAATAAAATTAGGTGCAATTTCATAGTCGACGAGATTTTCCTCTATATACCGATCTATTGCGATTACATTCGCAATATATAGCGCCGCCTCAGACTAAACAGTTATTGGCAGACTGATAAATGAAATGAATAAAGGGCTTGACAAATATACCTTCCTTGATAATTGATTTGTATACATGTCTAAAGATATCATTAAGGATAATGTCGAAAATCTAAAACGCTTATATCTAACCAATTTATGTGATTGATTTTCCTGAAATTATATTAATTCTAATCGTTTTTTAAATGCAATTAAATGGAGACGAATTACACCAGAAATTCGTTAAGTAATGAAATTTCCTCCATCTCTTCCTTATTTCCGATAGAAAATAATCTTTCCCCTGAATCGAAAGTAGACCGGCGGTAGTTTTTTAAACATAATAATTGGAAAATGTTCTTTTTTGATATAGTTGTTCCAGTAGGTCGAGCAGTTTATGTGAGAGAATGTGAATATACTCTATTTACTGAATAGAAATAGTTAAGCCACTCCCCATTAATTTATGTTTGCTTTGGCCAATGTAAACAATGACCAGTCACGCGACAAATTAATAAAAGAGGCAATATTCAAAAATGATGGAATTTGATGTAATATTTTTTCAGGAATTAAAGTGATGAAACGTATAGTTTTAAATCCATATAAAAAAAATAAAATTCTTTATTAGTTATAATAAAAAACAAATATATATAGTTACACTTAATTTTTGGATTTCTATATAGAAAATGACAAGAAACATTTGTATGACAGGGGAGAAACAATTTACATTTATTTTATTTATTTATTTTATCCATAATATATATACTATTCAATTTCTACATAATTATTTACAATTACCATATCATACAGATGTTAGTTCATTTCTGATTCAGACGAAGAAGAAAAGTCACTTTCCATATGAATTATCAGTAGCTCTACTACAATGTCCATTGTAATGTCAACCTGCACATTTTTTCCTCAGAAACTTTTCCAATAGCTTGCTGAAATAATTGGTGAAGATCTTTCATTCTAAACGTGGTCTTGTTCCTGGCGACTTGTCCTTTTATTTGGTCGCATATTAATTCAATAGGATTGAATTCGCAATGATATGGAGGCAATCGCAAAATCGTGTGACCTTGTTCTTTTGCCATTTGATATACTACATATTTTGGTATCATGAAAAACTGTTTGACAAGATGCAAGAGTTTGGTTCTCACTATATCTGCTTCGTAAATAATCGACTTGTCAACCAGGCATGTATATATGCTTTTTTCGTGCCAGAATTCGGAATCTTCTCCGTTGTTCTTCTGTGATAGGAAGCGTTGTTCATCACAACCACAGAATGTTCGATCAAACTTTCCAGAAGTCGAGCAAACCAATTTACGAAAATTTCACTCTTCATTTCTTCATGGTAGTCTTCTGTTTTCTTCGATTAGAAGGAGAGCAAACCATCTTCAAAGAAACCAGCTTCAGATCCTATATGGTGCACTATAAGGCGACCTCCTTGGAGTCCTTGGCCTGATGGATCTTTTAACCCTGTCGTCAATCCATGGATGAAAGCCTGTTTCGAATTCAAGATTGGTGTGTCCTATACTGTAGTTACAGTATGGCTAGCGTTCGCCCAAGTCTCATCTAAGATGTAGAATTTCTTGCCTTCTTCGCGATAATTTCGGATTTCTCGCAGGAAACGTCGCCTCCTAATTACACTATTGCGTGACCTTTTTGAGAAACTATAATACCAAAATACAATTACATTAAAACATGTAAAAGTTAAATTTATTTTACTCATCGAAAGCCAATTTCTTTAATGAATCTGTTCTGTAAAATTACTTCGTTTAAATTGAAGTAGATATTCATTTTCATCCACCGCCGCTAATATTTTATCTAGAATTGGGGGTTCATTTCTTTCGAAAAAAGAATAAATTACACATCGAATTTCGCTTTTAGTTTTATCATCGATGTTGTCCAAAATTGCTTGTTGTCGATGATACACTTTCGATGCCTGAAATATGTATGTTTCCTGATTGTCACGAAGAATTTTGAAAATACTTTGGCCACTCACACCTGAATTAAAATGTGTAATTAATGTCGATGATAATAATAAAATCAGTGAATACACAATACACATGAAAGTGAAGGGCTACATACAGCTAATGACAGTAGTATGGAAATGAGAGAACCTCGGTTCAGGAGAGGAGCAGGAGCATGATCATGATCAGATTAGGGGTGGGAGGTAATTAAGGGGCAGTGCTTAGGGGGTGAGACGCAAGAGGGCAGGGCCTAGGAGAGGTGGTGTGGGGCAATTGTTGTGGTGGATAATTAGAGCGGTGGGAGGCAATTTAAGTATAATTAAGTGTAATTGCAGTAACAGTGGGGTAAGTGCAGCAAAAATAAGGGTAAGTGCAGCAAAATAAGGGCAATTGCAGTAACAATGAGGGTAATTGCAGTAACAATTATTATTATTAGCCTTTACTCGAGTCCGAGTATAAAAAAAATGTTACAGTCGATAGATTGTGTGTAATAAAAAACAAGTAAAAGGTGTAGTCTATTGTAATTCCCATTCATCTACGGTGCACACGACTATGGCTATAGAGACCAATTCGGGAGAGCACATGTCGACCGCAGTCAGGACAAACATAGACCTGCCTAGGTCTTGGATTCGGCCTTCTTGCAGCAACATTTCCTTGATAGCTGGCCACAACCCTTCGCCATTCGGTTCTGTCCGCTGCAAGTTGTTCCCATTGCTCGTCTGGAATACCGCAGGATTTTAGATTTTCATGGAGAACGTCTTTGAACCTCTTTCGTTGACCGCCACGCCTTCTTCTACCGCTTAGCAATTCACCATAAAGTGTACATTTAGGAAGGCGGTTATCATGCATACGATGAACGTGACCTGCCCATCTTAGGCGTGCTCTTGAAATAAGCACCTCAATTGGAAGGCTGTTTGCTCTCCTGAGTACTTCCGCGTTTGATATGTGATGAAACCAACGGATTTTCATCATACTTCTGAGGTATCTTTGCTGAAAACGTTCTAATTCTTTCACATGACGACGGTGAGTGACCCAGCTTTCACATCCATATAGCAGTGTTGGAATGACAACTGCTCTGTAGACAGCCATTTTCGTTGACAAAGCAAGGTCGTGGTTGTCAAATACTCTCTCTCTAAGTCCCCAGAGCGCTCTAGATGCAGCGTTAATTCTATTGCGAATCTCGCTGTCCATGTTTGCTTTGTCATTAACAACGTTGCCTAAGTAATTGAACTGATCCACCACTTCAAGAGAATTTCCGTTAAGTGTAATGTCGATTTGGTTCACTTGATGAGGAGTTGACATAATCTTAGACTTTCCAATGTTGATTTTAAGTCCCAAGGAATCATAGCTCTGGGCATACACATCTAAAAGTTCTTGAAGCTCTTCCGGCGTAGAGGCTAAAAGTGCACAGTCATCCGCATACTGGAGATCACAAATGAATCGTGTGCGTGTCTTCGTGAAAGCTCTAAAGCGCCCTATGTTAAAGAGACCGCCATCAGAACGGTATCTGAGACCTATTCCTCTGACTGTCAGTTTGTTATCAACAATAATTGTTACAGCAGTGGTAGACAAATTAAAAAGTAGGGGTGCCAGGACACATCCCTGCCTAACTCCAGTGAGGGTTTGGAAAGGTTCGGTTGCCTCATTATTATACATAACCTGGGCGTTGTTGTTTGTATGTAGACTGCGACATACTTCCACAAATTTTCTAGGGATACCTAAGCGGAGCATAATTTTCCAGAGCACTTCCCTGTCCACCGAGTCAAACGCCTTGATTAAATCAATGAAGGCCGTGTGAATTTCTCCTTGATGTTCGAGTGATTTTTCTTGAAGCTGTTTAAGTGTGAAGATTAGATCCGATGTGCCTCGGTTTGGTCTAAAGCCACTCTGTGTTTCAGGAAGTAACTTTTCCATAACAGGTGTTAGCCTATTTGCCATCGCTTTAGTGAGTATCTTCCCTCCAACAGCCAGGAGAGCTATACCCCTGTAATTTCCACAGTCCGCAGCGCTCCCTTTGTTTTTGAAGAGGTTGGTTAAAAGTGTATCACGAAACTCCTGCGGAGCTTGACCACTTTCCCACACGACATCAAACAGTTTTTTGAGGTAGGGTATGAGCTCTGACGACACAGCTTTAAAGATCTCAGCTGGGAGTGAGTCGGCGCCGGGAGATTTGTTATTTTTTAGCTGCCCAATGGCGGTTATGATCTCTTCCGTTGTTAGTGGTTTATCTAAGTTTTCGAAGGTGTCATATTGAGGGATAAGATTTATAATATCGTGATCGGCTTGACTCTGCTGGTTAAGAATGTTAGAGTAGTGTTCTTTCCATCGCTCTCTTATTTCCTGGTCTTCTTTGAGGAGATTTCCATTTAAATCTTTAATAGGGCACATATTTTTTCGACTGGGGCCGTACACAGCATTTACTTCTATAAAGAAATTCCTATAGTCGTGTGAATCGGCGTACCTTTGAATTTCTCTGGCATTGCTTGCCCACCACTCGGTCTTTATTCTTCTGATTTCGCGTTGCGTTTCATACTTAGATTGGGTAAAAGCTTCTGCTTTTGATGAGTCGTTGGGGTGGTTGATAGCGTTTTGGAAGGCAATATGTTTGCGGTCAAGAAGTTCTTGTATAAAAGCTTCATTATCATTGAACCAGTCCTCCTGTTTTTTACTTGCTGCAGTGCCAAGAATTTCCTCACTCGCACTTTTTAAACTGTCTTTAATTTGTGTCCAGGTAGTAGCGACATCTACAGAATTGGTTTCTTCTAGTGCACTCAAATTCTCTTGAACTTTTTGCTTTAGCTGTTCGACGGTTTGTTGGTCACGCAATTTACTAATACAGAGACGGGGTCTACGTTTTACTTGAGTTCTTCGGTGTTTGGGTCTCATAACAATTTTCATTTTAGAGACAACAGGACGATGATCGGTCCAACATTCGCTATCAATGCGCGCCTTTGTAATTTGGACGTCCTTGAGATGCTTCCTACGTACGATAACATAGTACAGTAGATGCCAGTGACCTGACCTGGGGTGACGCCAGGTGCCTTTAAATTTATCCTTTTGTCGGAAAATGGTGTTTGTTATAACTAGATCATGTTCGGCGCATTGAGTCAGGAGTAGTTGACCGTTAGCGTTCATGTTGCCCAAACCGTTCTTGCCTATGATGCCTGGCCAGGTGTCTGCATCTCTCCCTACTCTAGCGTTAAAATCGCCAAGAATAACGAGTCGTTCCGTTTTAGGGTTTCTTCCAGCTGTTGATAGAAGCTTTCCTTGGTTTCGTGACTTGCATCCAGAGTGGGAGCGTAGGCGCTTATTAGATTTACCGCGTTGCCATCTGATAGCTTATAGCGTAGCAGCATTAAACGCTCGGATAGACCTTGCGGTACTTGTGTTAAGTTGGATACATATTGATTCCGAACAGCAAATCCTACTCCATGTTGTCTTCTTGAATTGGTGGGAAGACCTTTCCAATAGAAGGTGTAGTACTTTTCTGTGAGAGAGCCTTCCTCCAAAAATCGAGTTTCGCTGAGAGCTGCAACGTCAACATTGAGTCGGTTCTCTATCTATTAGAGCAGTTCTTCTTTCAGGCCGATCGGTGCGAGTGCTGTCGTTCAAAGTACGAACATTCCAAGCGCCGTAGATGAAAGAATTAGTTTTCTTGGATTTAACTTGTCGGTGTTTTTTCGACATTCGATGAGGTGTCCCTGAGGGCACCCTCCCCCGGAGATCCGATCGGGAGGGTATTTTACTTCCGGATGATTTTGTCCCACTTGAACGCTCCATCATTTTTTTTAAGCCTTAATCGACTGAAAACGAAGCTGCATTTGAAGTTTTAGCTGGAGCAGGTATGCAACTGACCAGCTCGGTTGCGGAAGGCAGGCAGCAGAGTGCAGTAACAATAAGGACAATTGCAGTAACAATAAGGGTAATTACGGTAACAATAAAGATAATTGCAGTAAAAATAATGGTGGTTAAAGCAATTATAGCACAACAGTTGGTTCGCCAGCGCGCATGCCCATCTGTCCGTTATTGCACTTTGTATTTTTTTACGACGAGATAACCAAGGGGGAATGAGCTATTGTCCACACCACAACACATTCATGCAACAATTTCCAAATGACGGCACTTTTACACTATCGGGTCATTCAAGCGTGCTCAGTGCCGAATTTTATCCACCCATTGAATTAAATACTGCTAGTCGATATGGAGCGGGATTGATTGGATTCTATTCTATTCTTACAACTTCATATTCAATAATCGATTTTGTTATAAAACTAGATCGAAAGTGGCCCTCACAGCTCTCCATATACCATGCGGAGTCTATGAAGTTGATGAAATTCTATAATATACTAAAAGCAATGCCGAATGATAAAAATGAAGAGTTATTCCAACTACGAGTTAACAATAATACGCTGAAGTGTGAAATTTGGTCAAAATATGGCATTAATTTTACACAACCACTCTATTGGAAGTCTATTGGGATTTGAATCGATACATTTACATCCAAAATAGAACCATGAATCAACACTCCCTGTTAATATTATGAATGTGCGAATGATACGGGTGGATTGTAACATTATTTCTGGAGCCTATTTGAATACTGTTGAATCCCATACCCTATTCGAATTTGACATAGATGGTACAAACTTACTAGGGAGCTGGCTAACACTATATATTTGCCTATTTGCCTGGATAACAAAGGTGATTTAATTAATTTTCAATGTGAAAAGATTATTGTAAAGCTAGAATTGAAGATCATACATTAACAATGGTACTAATTACATCTAGTGAAAAACTTGAAGTGTTCGACGAGCCTCCATATGACCAGTCAATTGTTAGCTTACATGAGCATTCATATAAACCACATGGCTCGCAATATTATTAAAACTCTGAAGAAATATACATTTCTATCAATTTTCAAGATCCCATACTCGATGTTGCAGAGAGCTACATATATATAGAAGGAATATTTACACCTAAGGTTGCTACCAAACCGTGTTATTTATCTATTACTGCACTAGCCTTTCTATTTGATGAGATAAGATATGAAATGGATGGACAGATAGTGGCCGTCGTTAGAAAGCCTGGAATCACTACAGCAATGAAAACTATGGTATCATGTGGAGAATCACATCTCCGATCACTAATAACTACAGGTTGGGGACTCCCACAAGAGAAGCAGAATATTTTAGATACTACCAGTCATGTGTTCAGTGGTAGACTCCCTCTTAAATACCTCATGGAGTTTGCTGAAGATTACACCAAATTAAATGCAAAGTAAGAATTAATTCTAAACATAGCTCGATTCTTCAATGACATTCTTATATTGGTGAAGTTGATGCAAAGCTGGAAATTAGTAAAATTGAGTGGAAAATTAGACATATTGTTCCTGAAGACAGACAATGGCTTAACATATTAAACATAATTAACAAGAGTGATAATAATGCTAGAATTCAGATGGCTTATCGTATGTGGGATTTATATGAGCTACCTACTTTACGTGATACTGCTACTGACATATGGACTGTTAAAGCCGCTAGCAGTCTCGAGAGACCTCGTTACATCATTATTGGTTTTTAAAACAATGACACTTCGAATAATAGAACCAAAGAAGTTACAAATTTTATTCATGCAGATATTAGTAATATTCGGCTATATCTGAATGCTCAAGTATTTCTATATGAACGTTGGAATTTAGATTTTGCTAAGAAACTCGACTCTGCAGCCTACTATGCATACGAGAGCTTTCAATGTAGTTATTATGGTTTAAACATGGGTGAACCTCTGATGGATATTGACGAATTCAGAAAAAAAACATTGTTTGTTATTGACTGCTCTTGTCAACCAGATACAATTAAATCATCCACGGTCGACATTAAAATAGAATTTGAAACATGAATATATTCACGATGCTTATTTAACCTACAATGCATTGTATGGTTCAGTCCAAAGCGGCTTTGTTGATGCTAGGTGCATATATTTCCTACTTTGATCATTGACTTATAAGGTTTTCAATATAAGGACAATGAGTTTATAGTTAAAGAATTGGTTGCTGTCTGCTGTAACACTAAACAACAAACACATTATATTTTCAAACCACCATATCCATTCTCATCACTAACAAATAGCGAAAAGGCACAATATCAATGGTTGGAGAAGAATTATCATTTCTTAGAATGGAGTCATGGATACATGCAACCGACAGAATCGCCACTAATTTTTGAGCAACTTTGTCAGAATGCTGTTAACAAGTATCAATATAATTTACCATTAAACGATGTTATAATACTATGCAAAGGTGTGATGAAGAAGAATTTTCTACTACAATATCTACAGTGGAATAAAATTATAAATCTTGATGACTGTTCAACGCTTCTACCTAACGTTAAATCATTGGCAATACTAGAATGTCTGGAACATTGCCAGTATAATTGTCATTGTGCTCTCGCAAATGTTAATTTTCTATACAAATGTATTGTAGATCTGAATATGAATGTCTTTAATTATGGGTAAGAAAATGAATGTATTATATATACTAATCTTAGTTTTAAATTGTTGATCGGCATAAGGATAAGGAGGTACTTCGCAATTGTTCATCATCATAAAGAAAAGGCAGGATCGCAATTGTTCATCTCATAAATCAGTACAAAGATAAGGCAGGTAAAATATTTGTTTAACTTGAGGTATATAGGTTTATCATGTCATTGTAAAAAAAATACAAAGTGCAATAACGGATAGCTGGGCATGCGCGCTGGCGGACCGACTGTTGGACTATAATTGTTTTAACCACCATTACTTTTACTACAATTACCTTTATTGTTACTGTAATTGCCCTTATTATTACTGTAATTACCCTTATTATTACTGCAATTGTCCTTATTGTTACTGCAATCACCCCCATATTACTGCATTTACTCCCATTGTTACTGCAATTAATAATAATAATAAATACACCACAGGTAATGACGACCCCCTTTATCTCGGAAGGCTCTAGAACAGCCTTGTGTGGGAGGGGGCTACACATTTAGAGACAAGGGACACACACCCAATATCCGTGTATAGTGAAAAAATCCCTCTCACAGTATTTTCCACTGCCACGATCGGGGATCGAACCCGGAACTTTTGGGTGAGAGGCAAGTGCGCTTACCTCTCGACCATCAGTCATTACCCCCATATTTACTGAAATTACCCCACTGTTACTGCAATTACCCTCATTGCTACTGCAATTACACTTAATTATACTTAAATTACCTCCCATCACTCTAATTACCTACCACAACAATTGCCACCCACCACTCTAATTATCCCATCACGTGACCTTGACTCCGCCACTACAATTGCCCCCCCCCACCTCTCCTAGGTCCTGCCCTCTTACGTCCCACCCCCTAAGCACAGCCTCTTAATTACTTCCCACCACTCTCATTACCCCCCACCACGACAATTACCTCTCACTACTATAATTGCCCCCACCACCACTCCTAGGCCCCGCGTTCCGCCCCCTAATTACCTCCCACCAATCTCATTACCCCCACCCCTAATATGATCACTGAACATACTCCTGCTCCTGAACGGAGGTTCTCTCATTAGCCTCATTTCCATACTAGTAATGACCCTAGCAGTCGATGCTGTATATAAAAAACAAACATAAACTACCTATAATAAATATACATAGTTAAACTAAAAATACCTCAGAGAAAGAGTACTTGGACGTACTAATTAGCATGCCTGTATAATACAAAGATGAAAATTACCTGCTGCATTTGAGTAAACTCGACGTTTCTTGTCTTAGGGTTGTCTGGAGTCTCTCCAACACGGCTCCCTCTTGCAAGCTTTTCTATGTCGCTGAATTACATATGAGACAAACTATACCTACTTTTCTTCATATTTTTGTGCGTAGGGTTAGCTCCTAAACGAACAAGTGGCAAATTCGGGACACCAATATTTAAGATTTTATATTTTTTTTAGATCTTCCAGCAAAGCAAGCATCACAAGAAATAAAATATGGAACTATATCCATGAGAAGAAAATTTCTACTGGGTTTTGAGAAGATGAAGCGAGTGTATGCCACTATACACAATCATTGGTTAATAATATATAACTGTGACAGAGACGTAAAACCAATCTGTACTTTCGATTTAAAAAATTACGAAGCCAAAGAGACCGACAGCGACAAAAGTACGAATTTCGAACTGATAAGTAGTGCGTATGCCGAGAGAAAAACATATTACGTAAGTTTCCATTTAATTCCTAGTATAGCATTATAGTAAAAATTTTAAATGAATGACATGCTGAAAGTACTAGATGGATGAATATATACAATTATTATGTTGAGTTCAATGTACTGATTTAGATACATATTGCACTTAGTACCTTTTTATACACAAGAAAATATACAAACTTTTGAGAATTTTCACAATTATAACACTAAAGGTAGAATTAATGTTGTCATAGCTTGCTTAAAAAGAATAATTAGAGACAATTACATATAAGTATTCTGTTTTATGTATTAATGCAATTAATATTTGAATTGTTGAATGTATATTTGTGTGTACATATGTATAATTTTCTTACTATTGTGAACACGTGTAGCAAATTGCTAAATAAAGGATTATTATTATTATTATAACAATAATATTCTCTGTCACAAACATTCACAAAAGATTTATCCACAAAACTCAATATACAGCATTCATGCGTATTCCAGTTTATGGCATTAACTCGTAAGGATATGCTGCAATGGGTTGTCCACATCAACAGATGCCATGATACTGTTGTGTTGCGGTGCAAAGGAGTAAACTTAATGGATAAAAGAGAATCAATGAACGAAGATGACGTTTCAGAACACTATGACTCTATAGGACCACAAAGTCCGATGGAAGAGGAGGAAGATGATATATATCTTGAGCTTGACGACATGTAAGTACTTATGTTAAACAACCCTTATCCTTAAAGATTTGTCGCTAGTATTTTGCTATCCAGATATGTACATTTCTCTTAAACAACATTATTGATCGATTATTTATTATTCATTCATCCGACAATGAAATCTATGAGTTATTAAATTGTCGGCTTTCATAGTTCTTTTTGTCTTCAATATTGGGCCCAATCACAGCATTAAGGAAAATGCTTCAGTCTGTTCTAAAAAAAAGAATTGGGATTATACTTCATCACGGATAAATCTTCTATTCATATATTCTCCTCTGATTTTACCACTTTTCTTCTTAACAAGCCTCTACGAAATGCTTTACTGTTTCCTCGGTGTGGATTTTATGAAGATAAAATCAGAACCATTCCAGTATTCTGTTACTGTTACTACATGGAGTTGAAGACTTCAAAATCCTGGTAATTCAATAAGTCTTCATTGTCAGAATCTTCAGTAATCGTTTGTTTTCGTAATCTGGTAAAATATGCCTCATAATATTTATACAACCCCCTGACCTCCTGTTCAGTATTTTACAATATATTTTATTTTTAAAGAGCGACGCAAAACAACAATACCATAATTTCCGAAAAAAATCATGACGATAAATCTGATCCTAGACCACCCTTGCCAGGAAGAAGGCCCCTTAGGAAAAATATGAGTATCCCGATACCTCCCCCCGTTGTAAAACCCTTGCTCCTACCTCCTATTGATACTCATAGTTCTGATGAATCGCTTGCA
The DNA here is from genome assembly GCA_963675555.1 of Leptura quadrifasciata. Taxonomy (NCBI): domain Eukaryota; kingdom Metazoa; phylum Arthropoda; class Insecta; order Coleoptera; family Cerambycidae; genus Leptura; species Leptura quadrifasciata. The sequence continues at coordinate 37,884,781 of OY776682.1, forward strand.
TCGTATGATGATATAGGTAGTAAAGAAGAGGTGTCACAAGATTCACGCCATATTTCACTACCAAGTTTAGAAGACTCGTTTTCTGAAGACGATGAAGATTGTACATATGAAGCATTTGTAAATATAAAAGACAAACTTGGCAAATTACAAAATACATTTCAGGAATCCAAAAAAACTGAAACGAAAGGCAATAATATGAATAATTACAACAGTTCAAATCGACAAGGAGTACCAAAGATTCCAGAATTGCCAGTTAAACCAAAGGTTAAAGATAAACCTACAGTTGCTAAAAAACCACTTATTTATTCTAGATCTTCCAATAACTCGTGAACACAATCTAGATTATTACATAAGAATAACTAAGTTAAGAATTTACATTATTTACCATTTTTTTTTCAAATTCTGTTGCGAAAAATTTAGCATTTCTTTCAATACTTACAAAAAACGGCTAAAAAGTGAATATAAATTACTTTCTTATATGAAGCAATAACGGATACATTTTATTTCAAGAATTTTTGAGACGCTTATAAAATTAAGAATAAAAGATGCGTTTACGTATGAAAGAACAACACGATTCGAAATAGATATTAGACGTGTTAGTGTTGAAGCCCTGGAATTGAAAATGTAAAATTAACCGTTAAATTAAAAATTATAAGGATTTGCTTCCTGCCATAGCCATAGAAATCCCGTTTTTGTATCTGTCTTAGCAATATTTTCCGTATGTCTACCCAAATACGTATAAATATTAAATAAATGTGAAACTCATTAGATTTTGGATACATCGTATACTCAGTAATAATAATATTTAATGAATGGTATTATCAATGAAAGAGTGTTTTTATTATGTATTATATACAAGCATTTTTATCAAGTAAGTGAGACAATGCGATTTTTATTGTTTTTGTATTTTTTATAAATAACAATTGTGTATTACAGATCAAATGATCAGCAGAGTCTTGTATTTTATTATATTGTATTATAGTAAATTTAGACTATAGTATTGCTTACAAATAAAATTTTAGTAAGAAAATATGAATGTTTATTTGTACCTGTACCAGAATGATATCTAACAAATATAAATATGAGATGGTCGTCATTTTTTTAAAACTTTGATTATATTTTAAACTTGTTGAATATTCTGGGATACCTTTAAGAAATGTCAAACTCTGCATCGGGAAAGAATACATAGTAGTACGAAAAATTAAAATTTTTATTTATCTTTTTTATTGGCATTAATGATATTTAATACATTTCATTATGCTAATGCACCTACCACGTAATCTAACCTAATATTTTTACGATACAAAAATAGCCGAGAATCACTTTACTGTGAACTTTCAAATGATTTAACCAACAGAGAAAACTCATCTTTGAGTATACCTACAAATAAAAAAAATAAAAAACGTACCTAGGTTTCAAAGCTTAAGGACTCTGCAGTTTGTCTAATAAAGTAAAACTTGCAGAATTCTCGCATATTTTAAGTAAAGTGTAATTGTTTCTTAAAAGTTGTAATATAGAATTTCATCTAATATCTTAATTTCATATAATAACTTTGATTTATTACTAATAATCTCATTAAATAAAATTACTAAAAAGAATATATATATATATATATATATATATATATTTATGTTGCTTTTATATATTTATATATTTATATATTTATATATTTATATATTTATATATTTATATATTTATATATTTATATATTTATATATTTATATATTTATATATTTATATATTTATATATTTATATATTTATATATTTATATATTTATATATTTATATATTTATATATTTATATTTTTATATATTTATATATTTATATATTTATATATTTATATATTTATATATTGTATATTCATATATTCATATATTCATATATTCATATATTCATATATTCATATATTCATATATTCATATATTCATATATTCATATATTCATATATTCATATATTCATATATTCATATATTCATATATTCATATATTCATATATTCACATATTCACATATTCACATATTCACATATTCACATATTCACATATTCATATATTCATATAAAATTTAATAAACTCTTAATTTTATTTTAATAATGCTAAATATAAAGCAGCAGCGGTTTCCTCCAATGGGAATGAAGAATGTGAAAATTTAAACTATGTGGGCGGAAAGCAATGCAATTGCAGCTAACTTCAATACTCTTGTTTGATTATTGATTTCACATTTACAGTTCATAATAACGTACCTATCTTTCTTAGTCATTTTGTATTATTTTTAAATTGTGTGAACTATGGGTTTGTTTTCTTCTTGAATGTGATTATACTAATAAAAGTGGATGTACAATGTTTAATTTTCCAAAGAATGCCAAGTTAAAAGAAAAGTGGGAGATATTTATTAGGTAGGTTAGGGTTATTTATATTTTACTTTTATTATAGAGTTTTCTAATAGTAAAATGTTGATTTACAGTTAGAGCACAGCAGCAGTAGGTACAAGTTATTAAAAGTTATGAAACAATTTCCTTTTTGTAATCTTGCTCCGACGCCGATTTTCATACAAAAAATTACGTTGATTTTACTATTTACATTAATTCTATACAAGATTTATTATAAACTGTGTATCTAGTAAATTTTATTTGTTATATTTTCAGCAACGCCTCCAGTATTGTCAAGAAGCTACGGGCGCCCAGTTTGAACATTTGATTTAAACTGTTTCATGTTCTTTTGTTTACTTAGTAACATTAAAAATGTAATATTTTTCAATAAAAAAATTAGAGAAATTCAAAAAGCCTTATATTGCTGGATAGAGAATTAAATACCCTTTCAAATGAGCTATCAGTTCCAGTTAAAAATTTTAAAGTGGTAGGCAGCTGTCATTTCAAGGGGGAAGTATAAAATTATGATAAAAAAATGTCATTTTAGAATTAAAAATTGACGTATTTTAGGATTTTACTCATAAGTTGTTAATTACGGATAATGAATTTAGCCGTTATACTTATGGACCTCACTGTACCTATATAATTCCATATACTTTGTGAATGTAAATTTACGAAGGCGTAGAAGGGCGACCCTATTATTTTTATTGAAATTCCGACTTTGAACTCGGAATTCCGACTTTGAACTCGGAATTCCGACTTTGAACTCGGAATTCCGACTTCAAAGTCGGAATTCTTGTTTTAATCTACGTTATGTAATAGTTCAGTTCTCCCTTCGATTGTGGAAGAGTATACCTCTGTATTAATAAATGTGGATTAGGACGGGCAATCGAGACAACATTAGATGCATACCAATTCATAAGCTTGTAGAAATTCATGGTACTGAATTATGTAATATACTTCCGGCGGCTCACATACTAACCGGATGCGATTACACGAGCAAAATTGGTTCGAAAAAATCAATTTTAAAAATTAATCAAACAAAGTTTTTCAAAAATTTCGCTTTAAGTCCTATAGAATCTTGCACGGCACAGGCTGAAGAATTTCTTGTGTTAACGATAAAGCCTAGTTCATCTTGTAAAACGTTTGATGAACTGGGGGCTTGGTTTTATTATAACTCCAAAAATTTTGTTCCAGAGAATTTACCACCAACATCATTCACTTGTGCCGATCATATTAAAAGAGCATACTATTGTTGATTTGTATTTTAATTGTGATAGAGGAATTAACTATGATCCATTAGATGTCACTAAATACGGTTTTGAACTAGAAGCAGATAACGAATTTTTAAAACCAATTTGTAATTTACGTTGCGTTACGGAGTGTTTTCTTTTGATGTGCTCTTGTAAAACAGAATGTGAGAAAAAATGTTGCACTTGTAAAAAAAAATGAGTGCTTTGTTCAAATTTCTGCAAATGCAATAATTTTAATTTGTGTAAAAACAAATAATTAAATTTCAATTTACAATCACCGCAAAGATCTTATTTTGTTTTATAACATAAAAACCAAAATTTAATGTATAAAATCATCTCTTCTACATATTTATTACAACTAATGCAACTAACATACGTTTCAAATGTGTTGAGCCCTCACTTTAATCGCGAATATTTCAAAAATGCAGTGGCAAAAAAACTAAAAATAAGATATGTTCATTTTATGTATTTTGTAAACTACTCACTGAATTTGAATAACTCGAGTTTAAACATTTATGAAGATTATTTAATTTTTACCACTAAATGTACTCACTTTTAACACGGAACTTTCGTAAAATTAAATTTTAGATGATCATTTTTCGAAATTCACCAATTATTTGATGTAAAATTTTGTAGTGGTATGAAGGAATATCCTTTTTAATGTGATAATGTTTTTTTTGTCCAAGTCATTCGTTGTTATTTACAAAAATTATGTCTTCAGTTAAATGGCGAAAATGGGATATTTTTCAATATAACTTCATCAACGTAAGTTATTCAAATTTCAAATACTAGTTTGCAATATGCACACAATGGAAACGAGATTTAAAAAAAAAACCGCTACTCCATTTATGAAATATTCACGGTTAAAGTGAAGGCTCAATACATTTTTTTTTAAATTATTTCATAGCAAATTTAAAACCTATTCTAATCTATATACAGAGTATTTAGCAAATATTTTGATTTGTACTTCGCTTGAGTTGGGTACCATCCACTGATGGTTCTGCATTTTCACCTAGTCCGGTAGGTCTTCTGACCACGTTGTTTTTAATCTTCTTTTATCTAACGGTAGTTGATACAGTTGATTTATGTTTGGACTACTGTGGGCAGTATCTCGCTCTTTTGCTTTATTAGCGTGGAGAGTAATAACATCCTTTATGGAGGAAATTCCAAGATCGTTGTGGAGAGTAGTTGCGTTGGACACATATCATGGAGCGTCTGCTAACATGCGGAGTGTTTTTGATTGGAAGGTTTGTAGTATTTTTTTATTGGAAGATTTGCTGCAGCCCCAAAGTTCGATCCCGTAAGTCCAGATTGGAAAATAAGTATTTTGTTTTTCAATGACAACTGCGACTTTTTACCTACCCACCAATACATTTGTTTGACTTTTAAGTTCAGTTTAGTTCTTTTAGCCTTGTTGTGGCTTTTCTAAGTAAGCTTCTGGTCCAAGTGGAGTCCTAGATATTTGACTTCCGATTTCACTGGGATTGGAATATTATTTAAATAAACTTGCGGGCATATAGTCCATCTCGTGGTAAATGTGATTCTTATTATATTAAGTCCGTTATCTTAAAAGATACGAAAAAAATTGACAAGAGCTTTTATCTTTCAGCGTAAAATTTGTAGTTGAACTAAAAAAAGAAAATTAAAATCGGATCAGCGGTTGCGGAGATAGAGTGCACATCCGGTTTGGCATAAAAACCAATATGGCGAACTTGCTCCCACTTTTCGGGATGCCCACCTTCTGGATTCCTGACCTACATATTTCCCTAATTAAGATTCTGAAGTCAAAATCCGTACATTCAATGGGTCAATGAAATTCTTGTCAGGGGAAGGTCTATAAGTTTTGTAAACAATATTGTCCAAATTTAATACTTATGATCTAATTGTTCTGGATGTAGATATCAGGTGTGTAGTGGGCCCTGAATTTTACAAAGGTACGAAGTTTCTGTAAATTCGAACATATTCGTTTGTACACAGTTGTCATATTTTCATTCAACATTCCCTATTGAATTATTACGATTTTGTTTTCCCTTACGTTTTGTAATTTTTTCAATAAATAAATACACTTTGTTTCATTAAATTTGAATTTGTCTTTCAAAAAATTATTGAAATGTTTAACGGCACTTTCCTCGAAAACGGTTGAAGTACATTACATAACTCAGTATCATGAATTTCTACAAGCTTATGAATTGGTGTGCATCTAATGTTGCCTCTATTGCCCGTTCTAAGCCACCTTTCTAACTTGTTGCATTTTCGAAAATGATGTAAAATAATATAAATACATCTGTGTCCGAAGATAAAATGACTGCTCGAGCCTCAGTTGAATGAATTAAATTTTATGATTAGCCTCTTCAAGATTTTTTAAAAGTAATACATTTTCTAAGCTAGAATAGTTGAAAGAATTAATTCCATTTTTTGGAACATACATACAGGGATATACGGAATTATTTTCATCATTTTCAAACGAACTAAGACATAGGTACATCATAATTTAAACTTGTAATACAGTGACTAATAAGATGAGGTATACTCTTCCACGATCGAAGGGAGAACTGAACTGTTACGTAGATTAAAACAGGAATTCCGAGTTCAAAGTCGGAATTCCGTGTTTAAAGTTGGAATTCCGAGTTCAAAGTCGGAATTCCGAGTTCAAAGTCGGAATTCCGTGTTTAAAGTCGGAATTCCGAGTTCAAAGTCGGAATTCCGTGTTTAAAGTCGGAATTCCGAGTTCAAAGTCGGAATTCCGAGTTTAAAGTCGGAATTCCGTGTTTAAAGTCGGAATTCCGAGTTCAAAGTCGGAATTTCAATAAAAATAATAGGGTGGCCCTTCTACGCCTTCGTATAAATTAGTTACCTATTGAAAGTTCTTAAATATTTTCTGTAAGGTAGAAATAAAATGAAATTCTAAACTATGTTTTAACCACGGTGTAGTATCTTAGGTGTTCCGACACACGGCACTTGCCATGTTAATCGACGACTTCATAAGTGCTTGGTTTATATTTAATTAGTAGATGGCGCCCGGAATATACCCCTGCGATTACCTAGGCATAGACCAAGGTTAGTATAGATACGGTTGGATTAATGGGCGGGGACTGTGACGTTACAGTAGACCTTGGAACGCGCCATATTTGTACCGTTTGTTTGGTCACAGACACGGTTTATCAGATACTCTGTGGTTTGGTTGTGCATTGTGAACTTGTTTCTTTACTTTTGTGTATTTGGTGTATTTTAAAGACGCTTTAAAAATACTATTATTAGGAAGTATTGTGGTCTTGTTTTGGGAAGTCGACTTGCCCTAATAAAAAGTAAGTACAAGTATTGTTGGTTCATTCTATATTTGTTGGTTAATTTTTTATTATTATTATGTAGGTAAATATTGTTTTTTTTAACAGTTATGCCTGGAACAAGGTGTGCCGTGGCTATATGTAACAATAGTTTACAAAAGACTAAGCAAGGAAATTTGGCTGTTTCTTATCATAAATTTCCAAAAGATGGCAAACTATGATGTTTCAATAAAGACTTATTATTACTATTTTATTTAATTTTACATAATGCTAGATTTTTTATTTTCATTACTCAGATAGATATTCGCAGTCAGCAACGTTCCATTACCAAATTTTCACTCATTTCCTAATAGTCTTAATTAAAAATATCTTTAAATAAATTTAATATATCACCTAATATAAAGTTATTATAAGATAGGACGATAGCTTACACGCTTTTGGGCTATGTTAAAATAAGAAATACAAACTCTTTGTGCAGTAACTTAAAAAAAATTTGTCCGATTCTAGTGCGTCCCTTTCTTATTAAATCAAATTTGTATAAAATAAATAATCCTGTTTTTTTGTTTTAAAATAAAATAATAATTGCAAGATATATAAGTGGAAGCAATAACGACTTAAGAGACTATTAATGAGGGAGAACGAGACAGCATTATATGCGAGCGTAAACGAGGTCTACTTTGACGTCAATGCACTAAACGTTTTCTGATTGGTAGGGGCGGGCATAATCCAACCGTATGTATAATAACCGTGGGCATAGACAGTGAACTCTATACTAACATAGTTCACTGGGCATAGATCATGGCATAGATGGACGGATTTACTTTGATGCATGTAGTGTTGCATATATACACAACTAAACGGCAAAACTAAGACAAAAAGAACGAACTATAAGCTCTTTAAATATAAATAAAACAAATCTACAAAGCATTAACTATTGTATGTATGTAAACTGTATTTTTAATATTTATATGCGTAAGTAACGACGACATTTTATTTGTCCTGCCATCTATTGCATTACAACAACTAAACATTTACGAAGCCATTTGTACGGGTCTTGTCGCATCACCTAATATATTACACCGTGGTTTTAACCCCCTTGATAATAATCTCTATTTCATTTTACGCCATTAGCGGATTAGCGTTATGACAGTTAGTAGTATGTTGGGTTGCCTAACACGAGACGTCTTTGCATCAGTTACATCTTCTTCCCGTTCCATTAACTAATCTGCATTTAGTTAAACAAACTCATAGACAACAGTTTTCTGAGTTATAAGTGACAAATATGGCTAACAGGTGGCGCCCATGCAGCCAATAACAGAAAATCCTGAAATATATGGATTATTTATTAGCTGCTCGTATTGAGTTGAAATATTCGATAGCTAAATTTTTTTGCAAAACAAGATGTAACGAAAACAGTAGTATATTTTAGATAAATTCATGTAGAAAAATACATGCCTTTTAAAAGAATCTTACACTATTTAATTGACTGTTATAATTATACACATCAATATCAAACCGAAAAGTGTGGACAAAATCCAACACTGTAGTTTTCATTGTACAATCGGGCAGAACGTAGCGCCATCTATTTGAATAGTATGGAGGTATCAACTTGCGTTTCACAACCAAAGCACAGACCAAAGTGCGGCAAGTGCACAAGATGATATTCGTCTGATGCAGTTATGAAAGCGGATTAATTTTAGAATTCACTGAGCTCTATGTGATACATTTGAAAAGTGACCACATACAACATACTTTTACTTGTTATCCTTAATGTCAAAGCAAACTTATAGTTGCAATTTTACAAACATTACCGTAAGATGACCATAGTAACACTTCACTGATATTATGGAAGGTTTCCTTGTTTGGCATTTTGGCAAAATGTCTTTTAGAATCATGCATGGTTAACTCTTTATTTGTCGGTACCCAGGTGATACAAATAGCTGTAGGACTTTAAAGCAAAACTCCTTTAGACCCCTTAACCTTCCAAAATTACACAATTTTGTTAAAAATAAGTAATCTGTCTGTAATTGTGTTCGATTTGAAAATCACGCACTCAAAAAAACTCTGAATGCATAATTAATAAAATCCTATTTATTAGAAATTGTTAACAATTAGAGAAACACAATGGTATAATAGTTTATTACAGTAAAATAAAACAATTCTAATAACTTAAAGAATCTCTACAAAAAAAAGTGTACAATAAAGAAACGTATTACAACAAGTATGATTTAAATTAGACTTAATATATCAATAAAAGAGGCGCACAGCGCTATCACTTCATAATATTTTATTTACCATGATTATGCCATTTTATTTATAATAGACGAATGTAAGGTATTTAACTGGTTCGCCCATCTGTCTAATGCATTGTATCTTGCTGTATTTATGGTTGCTCTTTCTAAAAATAACACTTGATTTACTTGATCTATTCTTCCTTGGATTGTACTAGAAAAAAATTGGCATAATCAATAATTGCGATAATTTTAAACCATTATTCAGTTTCGTTAGGGTCAAATATTAAACGAATAAAAATAAAATGCAGTACAAATAGCAATAATTTTTGGTTTTATTTGTTATGTTATGTCTAAATGTATACTGGTTTAAATAAAAAGCACATCATGAATCCGTTGTGAAATTTGTTTCAATACAGCAGAGACAAAAAAATAGAATTTTCCAATCTTATTTGAAAACCTTTTCATGAAGCTATTCAACTAGAACATAATAGATAGATGTGACCAACCTGGATATACTATACAGCCTGTCCCAGATGTATCAATATTTATGAGACATTTATGAAAAAGTTCAATGGCGGCCAAAACTGGACTCTGGAGTTTAACCCCCTCAGAACATACCTGTGTTAATTCATTTGGGCGCCCAGATGAATATGATTTTCCTCATTTATTCACCCCCACACTACTTGTGATATTCCACAGTTATGCAAAGGCCACAACAGATCAGGAACAAATCATATAACTAACTAACGGAATGCTCTAAAGTTATTTGTACGGATATTTTGTCTTTATTTAATGCACCAGTTCTCAGTTTTGATGCGCCTACACCTATATTGGTCTATAGTCTATACAGACAAAAATAAAACCTAATACATGAAAATCCTGACAGTTGGACGTCTGTCTAGTCCGTAGCGTAGCATACAATAAAAATAACAAATAGTTATGACAGCTACATGTAAACACAATTTTAATTGTCCTGATGTGAATTTACAAACAGGTGAGTCATATGCCTAGCATATGACTGGTATTTATTTATTACCCAACAGGTTCAAAACCTAATTACAGAGTAAAACTAGAAAGAACTGCATTACTTTATAAGTAAATGGGAGTGTCTACAGCTCCGGGTAAATCCGTATGATTAATTTTTATTATTCCTCCGTCTAAAACCGGGCATGCGCATGATTGGCTGCCGTCAAGGGCAAGGGACATTATCTATCATAAGTAACTATACTACATCAAAAAATATTAACATATTTAACCCAACGAACTAACCTAAAGAAATATTCGTATTACGTATTTTAGTTAACAAAATGTGGTAAAAAAAAAAAACTGTAGCAAGCGGATTCGAACCCTCAACCTCGCGTGTGAGAATCGGGAATCCTAAGTATTACACCACAGACTGCTGATAGGTAACCTTATAATTCTTACTATATCAATATGTTTGAACGTCATTGCGCATGTGCGGCATGAATTGCCTGGACGGAGGAATAATAAAAATTAATCATACGGATTTACCCGGAGCTGTAGACACTCCCTAAGTAAATACACTAAATAAATGAATACGCTTGAATGATATGTACACTATGGAGAAACAGATACAACTGAGAATTGAGAAAGAAAAAATATTAGTATGCATATATCTAGAACCATTACGCACATATGTAATTGCATAAAACACTGTTACATTAGTCTTTTGCAATACAAGCAAACATTCTCTATAAACATATTTGTACTTAGATTTAAATCACACAAGTCATGGATTTTATTATAACATTTACGTAATCTGTATAGAGGGGATGCTACCATCAGATTCGTATTAATTTGAGGTGCAATCTGTATGATAATTAAGTAGTTTGTGAATAAAACAGCAGCTTAATAAAAATCTTCTATTCTCCAAGCTTAGGAAATCAAATTTTTGTAATAGTTCAGAATGTGGATAGTCAATTGATGGATATAAATTTTCGCTTTTTAAGTAAAAGAATTTTCTCTGCACTTGCTCCAAACTCTGTCAATATACTTCTTATATATAGGTGACCAAGTAATACAAGCATATTCTAATCTACTTCTTACTAAGGTAAAATATAAGAGCTTTAGGGCATTGATATTTTCAAATACTTTACAATTACGTATAATAAATCCCATCATATAGGAGGCAGCAGCAGTTATTTTTGCAATATGGTCAGAAAAAGATAATTTTGGATTCAACATTACTCCCAGATCTTTCATCATTTTTGTTCTCGTGAGTATATTTTCACCTAAGGAATAATTGTATTAAAAAAAATTTTGCTTACGGGTAAATGAATTGAATGAATGAAATCCATGAATTTGCATTTACCGACGTTCAGATTGAGACCTTTTTCTGAGCACCACTGACAAATTCTTACAATATTCTTCTGTAAGTTGGCACAGTCTGATTCATCATTAATGGTAGAGTACAATTTTAAATCATCTGCAAACTGCTTTTCAACATTAATTACATGGGTTATATCATTAATAAATATTAGAAATAAAAGAGGTCCCAGATTTGGCCCCTGAGGTACCCCTGATGTGGAGATGAACTCAGGAGAATTAAAACCATTGTACTGTACATATCGATGTCAGCCTCTTAAGTATGAACTGAAAAAAATCAATCAAATAGTTGGTAAAACCAAATCCATGCATTTTTTAAAGAACCAGTGAATGATTAATCTTATCAAATGCTTTGGTGAAATCTGTCAAGATCACATCCACTTGCCCTCTAACACCTAATGTGTTAGATACATAGTCCAGAAAGCAACATAAGTTCGTAGAAGTAGGTTGTTTATTCATAAAACCATGATGACAGTCTGAGAGCAAGTGCTTGATGTTTGAGTAGACATAGTCATACAGAAGCATTTCAAATAATTTTGAAAAACGACAGATTAAAGATATTGGTCGATAGTTGGTGATATCATTTATATTACCATTTTTTAAAATTGGGCAAATTTTAGACATTTTCCAATAATAAGGAAAGGTGGCAAAACATGAATGCAATCTTTTATTAAAAAGCTAGGAATCCATCTGGTCCACTGGGCATCTTTGGTTTGACTTTTTGACAAATCTTTATGGTACCTGCATCTGTAAATTGTGGCAGATATACACATGGAGGAAAATTATTGTACTGAGAATTGCAGTTTCTGTCATTTGAGCTATTAAAACACTACTAAAATATTTCGCAAAAGCTGTAACAATGGAAATCGGATCATCAAATTTATCATTATAGAACATAGAGCCTGGAATAATAGAGAAGGAAGAGTAAATTGTGTAGGATTAGTAGAAAGCTGTGTCTGAATACTGGTAATATAATTTGAATATGCAATATTAATTTTGGCTATTGTAGTAGAACGCAGAGCTTTATGTTTATCCAGGAAAAAATTATTTTGTTTTCTTATACTCTAGAAATAATTTGTACTTTTCTTTAATGATGTCTTTAGTATACCAGCTCGTATATCGCCTTTTAAAATTATTAAACTTAGGGACAGTATTTTCGATTACATCAAAAATGATGGTGTTGGTAGAAAATGGATTGTTGTTTAGGTTTCTATTAAGGCAAGGTATATTATAATGATATTAAATTTTATTGCTAGCTTTTACGATTGACCCAAACATGGAACATTCACCTCAAAGTATGAATCCTAATACTCACTTTTTGCTAAGTTACATACTTACTTATCTAATATGCAGGAAACTAGTAGGCTTTCAACTTCAGAGACATCGATATTCAGTTCGGTAGAAATAAAAGGTATTTGAATTCTAGTATAGGGTTTAATTAATTTAATCAGTACTTGGGTTCTGATATTTCTCAAGAGATCTAAAAAATACCTTTGATTAGTGAATTGCAATTTAAAAGTATATTAATTTCTTATGTTTAGGAAATTTCGTTTTAGAATTAAGTCAATGTCATTTATGAGGTAAGAATTTTCATGAATGAATTTCTTTTTCTGTTCCTGTTTTTGTAAACCCTAGATTACTTAATGGCTGTGCCATAAATTTCTAGTATATATTTTCAATTCCCCATTTTTACCTTCAATATGTTCCCGGATGAAGGGATCGTCCATTATATTCTGCCTATTCTGTTTTAAAATAAATTCAAATTCATTGATATCATTGTTTTGGTATGCATTGACTAGATTTGTCATTGCTAAGATCTCAGGATCATTCTTGTAAGGTTTTGCTTCTTGAGAATCAAAGGGATTTATACCAGACTTCATTAACCTGAAAATTGTTCCCACAATTATTACGTGATATTTATGAAAAGAAATAACACAGCTGCACGCAACTTACATATTTGCAAGAACTAAATATTTGAGGCAAGTGGTACGCCTTGGGCTTCCAGATTCGTCATAATTTTTAAATGCTTCAAAAAAATCCGTGTGAGCTTTTTCAAACTCCCCTTCACGTAAGTGCATCTTGCCACCACACTCTAAACAAAAAAAAACTTTTAACAAAATTTAACAACTACATATACAGGGTGTGCCAATAAAAATTTTCAGGTGAAATATTTCGGAAACTACTAGAGATATTTGAATTCTGTAATAAAGTCCATTGCTAGAACATATAAATGGCTTCAGTTTTTAATACAAATAGTTCTTTAATATGTTAGGGGGTGGATGGCGCTGCGCTATAAAGAATTTTTTGGATGACAGGAACTTAAAAATGTCATCTATGTTGAAGAGAATTTAATTTCAATTAGATTTCGTTATATGGCAAAAATTCGAAAATTCAACAGTTTTTGAGAAATTTGAGTTTAATATATTTAATTTTTAAAAAACTCAAAATTGCCGTAACTTTCTTACATTAAATTTTAGATGATAGTTCGTTTCAAACTTTCTTCATAGAAAGGTAATGTGAATAACGTGGAAATAAAACTTTTTCTTAGAGCTGCTGGTTAAACCGGAAATTACATTTATTGCAATTTTAAAGCGTCCGCCCCTGTGTTTTATAAAACAATATTGAATAAAAATATATTCCATGCATTTTTTCCAGTTTTAAAAAAACAAAAACACTTACACTTAGAAAATAATCTCTACACGTCATTACGTAAGTTAAATGAGCAAATTAATATTTCTGTAACTTCATGTAGAAGGATTCCAAAAATTAATAAACTTTATCTATATAAAATTCATTTTGTGCACCACTTAAGACTGGGAGATAATCAGCCCAGACTAGATTTTTTGACGTACTTGAACCTTTGAAGAAAATCGTAATTTACTAAATCAAATTATGTAGAGTGACGAATATAGATTCCAAACAGAGTAATAACCAGACATAAATATCGATACTGGTCTAAAGAAAATCCTAAATGGATGAGACAAACCAGATTCCAGACAAGATTTGGGGTAAATGATTGGTGTGGCATTGTAAATGGATACTTTGTTGGTCCATATCATGAAAATTTAAATGGTAAACGTTATTTATACTTCTTACAAAATGATTTACTTGTGCTGTTGAATAATTCATGAAATCAATTAGATGCTGTGTTTCACCAAGATGGCGCTGGCCCACATAATAGCTATATTGTGGTAAATTATTTAAACCAAACATATCCAGGAAAATGGATTGGTGCAAATGGGGTACTCAAATGACCAGCTAGATCTCCTGATATTACTCCATTAGATTTCTATTTGTGGAGTTATCTGAAAAGTGAGGTTTATAAAGAACCAATCATAGACATGGCTGACCTTTATAATAAAATTTGTGCAAGTATTGGAGCCATCAACAGGAATACACACTACTTAAAATTTGTGGTTGAGCTATTGAATAGATTCTTCATGTATAACCGAAAATGGCAATAATTTCGAACACTTCTTCTGTAAGTAATTGTTAGTTTATTTTTTGCTTTTATTAAATAAAAAGAAGTTTTTATTTGATTATTATTTCCTTTATTACTTAGTTACTACTATAGTTGCACTGGAAAAAATGCTTGGAACATATTTTTATTCAATATTGTTTAATGAAGCACAGGGGTGGATGCTTTAAAATTGCAGTAAATCTAATTTTCTGTTTAACAGGAAGTTGTAAAAAAGTTTTATTGCGACATTATTCACATTAGGAAAGTTTCAAACAAACTATCGTCTAAAATTTAATATAAGAAAGTTATGGTGATTTTAGTTTTTCATAAATTGTCAAAGATAGCATTTCTAAGTTCCTGTCAATAAAAAAATTCTTTGTACCACAGCGGCATCTTTCTTCCCTTGAACATATTAAAAAACTATTTGTATTCAAAATGCCATTTATATCTTCTAGTAATGGACTTTTGAAACTCAAATATCTCTAGTGGTTTCCGAAATATTTCAGTTGGGAGTGAAAATTTCCTAGGCCATTATTTGGAAACATAATAAAGATATTTCAAATTACTAACATTCTAGAATTTTTTTTTTTAACATTTATTTAACGTCGGTCTACTTTCGCCACTGAGGCCTCTCACCGATGCCTGTAGACGAGCTACCCCCAACCAGGAATTTTGCCGAACCTCTTCTCTTAAGAAGAGTAGGAATCTTTTACTAGCGTAACATTTAATAGACAAGGGACCGACGGCTTTACATCCCCTCCGAAAGATGGTATATCACCTACACAACCCTCGCCTAAGGTTGCATAGCTTCCGCACATACACTGATATATGTCGCTAGAAAATATGTGAGGCGAGGACATGGTCATCTTCGAAATGGTCGCCCATCCAAGTACTAACCGCGCCTAACGTTGCTTTACATCGCATATTGAAGTATGTACATAATAAAGACGCATCTACGCTCGTCCTTACTTTCTAGAATTATTAATAAAAAAATTACAGGGATTAAGCAAAATTAACATGTATAGAAAGAGTGAAGATAGAAATTCATATAGTTCCAAGCAGCTGGTTTCACAAGATTTTCTATATAATCAAAATTATTCATAAATTATCCCTTAATCATATGAATTTAATTTCAAAGTTCCAGCCATCGAAAAATAATTTTGCATTGAACAGCCATCTGTGTGCAAATGAAAAATTCTAACTACAATTGCTTAAAGTCTCTTTTGGTATCCAATTACAAAAACCAATTGTCTTTATTATATTTCGAGACAACAGCCTAAGGACTTTTAACTGAAATAAACTGCATATAATGAATTATTTATAGAAAAATATACAAGATTGCCCTCCTGCGTCGATGGTCGACTCCTGGAATCGACCATTGATGCGGGAGAGCACCCGGAAGTACAATAACACTTTATTTAACACCCGCGAAAACCTAAAAAAAAAAAACAACATATACAAGATTATATCAACAGTTTCATCACCACGATATTTAATCCACATATTGTCGTAATGCTTTAATAACCATGAACATATAACTTTATAGAAATGAATTATATAGCTATCCCAACCCCAGTGCCAGATTAACCCCAAGACAATGAGGCCTTGTCTCGGGGCCCCAACCAAATTGCCTTGAAAAATTATTTTATTAAAAGTAAAAAAAATTAATGATTTCTGAATTCTTTGGAAATTTAGAATTACAAATAAAACTCCCTTCCCTCAGTTAATCATGCTGTTCTCACTATACCGATCATGCATAATATACCAGCCTGCTCCGTTTTATTTATGTACTGCAATTACAATTTTATTTACTGCAATCGCCAAAAATTATTAATATAAAAATGCTATTAAACAATATGTAAATGAAAAGTTCCTCATGATTTACACCCCAGATTCCAGAAAGTTATGGAGGTTCACCGGTCTTAGAGAAGCCTCCACCCCAATTTTGGCCTGGCCAACACCGGAACATTATTTTAATATAATCATATGAACTGGCTTTCCTGCCTTTATTGTTGGCTTGTTTTCTGTTCATATTGTATTCCTCAAAACAACACAATAATCATATATGTGGCATATTACTTTGGTTTGGCTAAACGCATAAAATCATATAGGTCAGTATGTATAAAAGTGTACAAATAAAATGTACTAGATATCTGTAAAACTGTCAAAGTCCCCATGGTAAGCATCATATTGACTTTGTAATACAACTAATGTCAATTTTTTATTAGTTTAAAACTAAAACATTAGAACATAAAATCGGAAAATATACCATAAGTGTATTCTTCACGGGACGTAAAGATGTCTGAAAAAAGATCGCAATGAAATTAATAAGTCTAGCGTTTCATTTCCTAATTTATATAGATTTTGTTGCACATGATCCTGTCAAAGAGAAGTATCTCTTGGACTCTACAACTGTAGGAGAAATTATCATTAAAACTTGTGTCAACGATGGAAGTTATATATCCTTGCTTACCAGTACCACCATTCAAAATAGATTTCTTGTATAATGACAGATTGTAGGCATAGTTTTTGTTTGATGCGTCTGCAGTGGCGCAGAGTGCTTTTTTAAAGCTGGTTTAGTTGTCTCTTCTGTTCATCAAGGACTGATAATTTCAATCCCAGGACCCCCAAAATTTTAGGATAGAACCTCAGAGAGAATATATGTCTAGATGTCCAAATCTTTTACTTTTAAATCTGCATTTACATATTAAATCATTTAGTTACTTAATATATAAAAACATTGCCTGTAAAATCATCTTTGCCAAAAGCAATGAATGTGCTGGGAGCAGTAGAAAAAATCTCTATGAGAAAGTCATTTTACCTCTGATAACTCCCATGATGAGAGGGTGCGGAATGGCTGATTTAATATGTAAAGATTGTTCATATAAAGTCTTCAGTTTTTTGTTATTTTTCTGAGCAGTATACATTTGAATTTCAAGAGCGTATATTTCAAGCAATTGTGTCCCTTTTTTCAAATCATCTTCGCCATCATCAGTTTGGCAAGACTGATGCAACTGTTTTAATATTTTTGCTAGTTTGTTAAAATCGCCACGATCATAGTAAAGTTTGCCTAACTTTGTATTTGTTTTAAACCACAGCCTATCATTTTTTGCATCTTTCAGAGCTTCCAAAGTTGTCTCATAGAAATTCTGTAGTAGTTCCATCTAGAACACGAAATAATCAAAACATTCTGAAAATCTTAAATTTTTTAGGTATACATTAAAAGCTATAAAGTTAACTTACATTGCGTGATGTGGAAATATAATCAAGGATAGAATTAATTGACTTTTCACTATGGTTTCTCGTTACAGCACTTTTTATGTAGGTAAGAAGTTGTTTATACCTATTCATCATCTCTTCAAAGTTTCCCTAGAAAGAATATTATTATATGTGCTCAACTTAACTTAATTATATCTTACTAATTTAAAATTTATTTTGATCATTTGTTTCAGGGCTTTGAAACCCCATTCTCCTTTTTCGCCACTTTCTAAATCTAGAACTTTTTGAAAAGATGCAAGAGCTGCATTTGGTTCATCTTCTTTTAGAGCTTTGCTATTATAGTACTGATTTTCTAAGTCCACATCTGGTTCCGAATTGCTATCCTCAGAGTATTCCTTTAAAGAAAAATATGATTTTAAGCTTATAAAAGTATCAATATTTAATGTTATATTTATATCTCAAAATGTCAATACCTAAATATATTTTAGGTTATAAAAAGGAATTTAAGTTAAAACGTATTTACCAAACCATAATCTTCTTCATCATCGCACATAAAATCGTCTTCGTTGTCTGACATTTTAAAATCTATCTAATATGGGCAAAAGAAGACAATACTATCTAAAAATCCCTTTTAGATTTTTTGGTTGCAAACCAAGCTGCTCTACGATCTGTCAAACGTCGGACGTACCGGCCATTTACAGTTGCCAACATAACTGTTTCAAAATAAATAAAACTACAAATGTCACCATGATATTCATATGCATACCGTACAGATCCGTACTTTATAATATCTTAAGCTAAGATATTATAGAATATGTAAAATGGAAACATAAAATAAAAAACTAAGTATATGAACATATCTATAGATGTAGGAGATATAGAGAAAAAGTTATTATAATCATAAAATCTATCCATGTTTTTAAATAGTTCTCGTACAATGAAAATTTTATACATATATGTATATATATATATTTTACCAAAGAGTAAATATATAAATATTATGTATATGTTTCATCCTTTCTATATTATATTACCTATTACCTATTTAATTTTTGCTTTTGAATATACTTATAAATTTTATTTATAAAGATACGATACTCTGGCATCCTTTGATCTTTCGACGTTGTATTATTTAGTGACCTCGCCCCATTAAATTGGCAGGATAGTTACATACAATATTCAGAAAGACAGATGTTTGTAATGTTTTATTTATAAAACACAATCTATGCAATCTTCACATTATTCACATGGTACACAATTTGTTATATCTTCTACTAGTTAGCCAGTTGAAGCCACAGAAGTAATTTTCGCAGGATATCCATTGGTTAGCTAGTATCCCAGTAGCGTAAGTTAATGTGAAATCAATAATGTAAATTTTAAATAAATACGTTACAGTTGAAAATTTAAAAAAAATAGTTGCACTATTAACACCATGTATCTTTTCAACTAACAATGTCTTATGCTCAAGCATGCTTGGCTCAATTTTCATTAAAAAAATCTTGGAACATACATCAGTTGAAGTACGTACTATTACTTAAGAAACACCCTGTATAAGACAAATACTTTACTTTTTTGTGTAATTTTAAACCATCAATATAATCATTAAACTGTCACGAAAGATAAACAATTAATCAACATAACGTATATTAACTCACTTAAATTTTCTAAAGCTTATGCCACACGAAAAGTCAGGTATAAAATCGTGTTGGGTGACAGGTACCTAAATAGTGTTATTTATTTCATTTCAATACGAACCTGCACAAAGAAATTTAAAACGGTAAACAATAGGCTAGGTCGGATGGCAGGTACTAAAGAGTATTAAAATTATTATTTTTTAATCCTTTTCACATGATATAGTTCTACTATTTATTACTAATGATCTTATTCTAATTTTTGTAGGTATCATATTGCAAGGTTAGTGTTAAAAGTATGTCTACAGCTTACAACTATTTCAGTATGTAGAAACATTAGTTTAAAACTTTAGTGTAGGCAGCTTATTAAATTACTTAATTGTTAAGTTAATAATGGGTGTGACATAGTTAAGCAAAAATGACTGAAGAACCATTACCAGAATCTAATGGATGTATATCAAAAGTAGTAGATTCATGGAGATCATTACTTTCTATTTTAAGTGTTGGTCATCGGATACATCCTTCAAATCCTATTGTCCCAAAAAACTGTGAATTTATTGTAATCGACTCAAAAATACATATTCGTGTGATACATATATGTCCAGGAAACGCACGCAAATCATATTTACCCCAACCAAGCAATATCGATCAAAACACAAATTCAAAGAGGAATTCGCTTAGTGAAGAATACTGGTTTACAAAATGGAACAAGCCTTTAAAAATTGGAAATTGTAATTGTTCTTTTCGAAGATCAATGAGATATTCTGTTGTCTCGAATCAACCCACAGTACAAAATAGTGAAAAGAAGAGAGAAAGGTATGTAATATTTTTTATATTTATGCAGAATATTCATTGTGCGATTTTTTTAGTGTATTAAGTGCAGATCTACCTCCTACAAAGATTACAAATGTAGAAACGCTTGTTGAACGTTTAATACAGGATACATTTTTTGAAGCATTTCAAGAGTATTTTATGTTACGAAGTAAAAGTGAGACTGGCAAAATAAATTTAGCTTATGAAACCACTGAGGATGATGAGGTTGTAACTCTGCGGAGAAAACTTAAACCTAACATTAAAGAAAACGAAAATATAAAACCAAGGAGTTTAAGTGAAATTTATGTAAAAAAGGCTGCTAGAAGTAGTACAGATGGCTCGAAATCTAAATGTGTTCATAAGAAAGTACAAAAGGTGAGGTTTTATTTTATTCTTCTTTTCCCGTATAAAAATATTTATTTAATAGGAAATTGTATATATTATCTATTACTTTATATATTTTTTTACTAAATATTTGTAGAATGTTTGAGAATATTTTTGTATACCTACTGTCATTTAAGTTTTAATTCACTTATGGTTTGGAAAAAATGACCCGTTCTGGCCTCAAACGGTGTATAAAATGTCTTTGACAGTTTAGGCAGTATAAGCCATAAAAGCGCTTGTACGATCGTTTAGCTCCATCATAATTTAAAACAATATTAAGACAATACATTTTAATGCAATGTGATATTACTGATATTTTGGCCGGCTTAAAGCTTACGCCTTAGACTGCAATCAAGGAGACCCAGGTTCAAATCCTGGCTAGGGCATCGATGGATTTTTCATGTGTTACTGAGATGGTAACAGTGGAATAGACGGGATTGTGTAAGAGACAACACGGCTAGTCGCTCTACCACTCCTGGGTTTAATTCTCAGCTGAGGCAGATGGCAATGTCATAGAGAATTGTCATAGTGTAATTTTCTGTGTGTATGTATCCTGATTGAGTGGTATAATAGCTAATGCTAAACTCCGCCATGACAGTAATCTAAATATGGCGTTAAAATAAAAAACACAATTTTATTTATCAAAATAGCCCGAATGAACAGACAGACAATACACCTAGGGAGGATTTTATTTTATCTACCTATGTACAGTGGAGACTAATTATTATCACCTACGTATTGTTTTTGTACAATAAGTATATGAAAATATTTTTAACTGCCTCCCAGATCACCTGAATGATCCTTTTAAGTCTAGGATATCTAAATTTGTGTGAGTGAAGGAGACGAGGCCCTACAGTTTATAGTGGGATCCGAACCACTTCTTGGGGATAATTTATCATTGAAAATCGTTTCATAAAATTTGGGCTCGAACACACTTCGCTAGATATGCCCAGAGAGAAAGCTGGACATGCTAACCACTGTGCCACCATTCCCCAGGGGTCTCACATGTTCTTATTTTAATTAATTGCTTTGACTGGAAGCGTAAATGCTCATTAACATCTTGTAGAACAAAATTATGTTAATTAATGAACAAACACTAATTCTTTTATTTAAATATTTGCATTTGCATTTATTGTTGAATAATGGATATATTAAAACAATAGCAATAGTTTAGTGCTAATTTGCTACAGATACTGAAAATTAACACTGAAATTGTTACATTTTAATAAAGAAACCTTGAATATTTATTATCAAAGAGAAAGTTAAATATTTACTTGCGCATTATGAAATTGTTTAAATGCATGTAACAATTTATTAACTCTATTATTGGTTTTTAAACCTTTTCACAATTTTAACCATGTTGATTGAAGTAGCAGGAGGAATAGAACTGCAAAATTAATAATTCAATGGATGAATAAGATGACAATTAAAATATTTCTGCGTATTATTTCATTTTTATATTTTTCATTACAAATTGTTATATTTTATTTTGTAAAACTGGAGAATTTACTCGTCAATTCACATTTAGGAGATTTAGATGAATTCTCTCTTATCAAACCCAAATCAGTCGAAAACTGCCATTTAGATACCCATTATAATTATAGATAAAGAGTAGAGTGAGATATTGTTCAAGAATCACTTTGCGTTTGGAACCAACATGCGTCAGTTTTATATATTTATTCATTAACAATAATTTTAATCAAACATGTTTGACAGTGTAATTTCATGACCCATTCTTTTACTTTACTTTTGGCTCTGATGATGATATTTTAGCACAGATTTTACATAATTAAGTCATCACAAGTAAATATCAATTCCTTTCCTACTTTACACTTTGAGCATGCCAATTTACTTCCAGGATTATATTGGTTATTAACAAGTAATAACTTTCGAGATATATTCTTTTAAAATAATCATTTAAGGAAATTTGAGCCTTGTTTTGATTATCACGTTATCAGATAAACTTAAGGATATACATTGTAAGAGAAATAAATTCAGTATTTCAATGATTGTGCATATTTATAAAAAAATTCGAGACACATCGATTTTGGATTCTGAAATGACATCCTGCAACATACAAATTTCATCCCTAAATTGCAACCTCTAATTCGTTTAAATAGGAAGTAGGCTTGTGATACCTCATTTAATAATAATAATATTTATTTTCCTCAAAGACAAATACATTTATATAGGATTAGTCCAGACATTACTTACTAACTTACACTAATCTTAACAATTTTCATAAAATTCGCCTAATGTATAATAACACTTACCCAATAAATATTTATTCAAATTAATTTTAAGAAACTTCAAGTTTCTAGCCTCTTTTAATTCAGAAGGTAGTTTATTGAAAATATTTGGACCAAGATAAGTGGGCGAATCTTTACTAATGTTATATTTACAAAAAGGAACATGAAAATTATTATTTTCCCTAGTCCCAATGTTATGCACATCTCTTTTTAACATAAATTTATTTTTGTTTTTAAAAACATACACACACAATTCGTAAATAAATAAACATATAAGGGTTAAAATTTTAAAATCTTTGAACAAACCTCTACATGATTCTCTACTGGAGACATTTGCAATGCACTTTAAAATTCGTTTCTGAACGATAAAAACATCGGAGGATAGGGTGGACTTACCCCAAATACATATTCCATATCTTAGCCGAGACCCTACCTAAGTGCGGTATATACTAGGGATCCCGAAATTTCGCGATCCCGGGATCCTGGAACTTTTTCTCGGGTATTTGATACCCGGTATTTACTTTTCAATACCGGTATTTTCGATCGAGCCTAGCAGATAGTACCCTTGATGCACTGTTATTATTATGATCATATTTTAATGAAAAATAGAATAGTGTAAAATGTAAGCATTAACTATTAACTGTATTGACTATACTTTCTATTTACTTATTAAGTTTTTTCAGTGACAGTGCTCATTGCCTAGTGCCATTGACCATTTATTTTAGTAGTACGTTAGGAATGTTTGTTTAGGATGCAACCCCATGAATAAAAATTAATTATGTCATGTATTTATTTTTGGCTTATTTCTGTTTTACTGCGATTAGTGCATTTGAAAATAAATTGCCTGTATTTATATTTTTTTTTAAATATATAAAATATAACTGTTTTTTTATTAAAAGTGAATCATCTAAAATCTCCTAAAATTCGGTACTGCCGGTATTGAATACCGGGATCCCGAAACATTTTTTTTTAATACCGATATCCCGGGATTGAAAATTCAGTCCAGTATTGCATGCCCTAGTATATACACATTAATTGTTCTATTGTCATAATCGGTTTAATATTTCTGAATAAATGACATACTGAGTTTAATTTTGATATTAGATTACAGCAGTGGTCCAGTTTAGACACTTGCCAATTGTAATTCCTAAAAACATATTGTGCTCATCGGTATTTAATATGAAATCATTCATGTTGATATTTAATTTGGAACATTCTTTTTGTCTGTTATGAAATCTTATGACGGTTGTCTTGTTCTTGTTAAAAAAAAGTCAATTATTACCATACCAATCACATACGGTCTCTAATACAGTGTTGCATTTATAAGCCAACACGTCGTCTGATTTATCGGAAACCAACAAAGATTTATTATCAGCATATAGTGCTGAAAATGCACTTGGTGTCTTGTTTTCAAGGGCGTTTGTGTATAATATAAAGTCATATGCTACACCTCGTATACCATATAAGTATAATTTAGTGATTAACTTCTCATGATTGACACAGCCGAATGCCCTACTGAGATCACAAAAGATCCCTACAGGGCACTCGCCTGCCTCGATCTGCTCTATTAACTGGTTATAGAAAAAATATACAGCAGTACTAGTAGACCTATTTTCATAGAATCTGTGCTGATTTTTCATGATTATATCAGATTTCTTGATAAATATTAAAAGCTGGGCAAGATAAGCATATTCAAACAGTCTTGAAAAACAAGGGGGAATCATGACTGGCCGATAATTCTCCATATCTTGTGTATTATGTTTTTTATGGATAGTTACAACTTTACCTACTTAAGTTTTTAGGGAAAGTCCCAGTAATAAAGGATACCAAATACGTATATTCTTTCCTATTATTTGGGTTTTCTACCACATGTATTATTATCCTCTTCAAAACAAATCACCGAATCTACAAAATAATAGAATTATTGGAAAAAAAGCCTCTGCGCCCGTGACGTTTACGCCAAAGGAAAAGTCAGAGGTTATGTTTTGCAAATAATATAAATCGGAATAAACACAGAAATAATGTATTTAGCTGACGTTTCGGAAAGTAATCTCTTTCCGTTTTCAAAGCTTTTTTTGAAGAACTCTTATTTTGC
Source organism: Leptura quadrifasciata (assembly GCA_963675555.1). Lineage (NCBI taxonomy): Eukaryota > Metazoa > Arthropoda > Insecta > Coleoptera > Cerambycidae > Leptura > Leptura quadrifasciata. The sequence goes on from OY776682.1 coordinate 37,910,117, forward strand.
TGTGTATGCAAATACACAGCTTTAAGATTCTGTTTATGTTATTTCCATAGATACTTACTACTTACACAGAATATAGAACTGATGATATTTTCTTATATATAATGTTGAGTTTGTTAAGTTCTTCTTTTAACATTGGTAGCCAGGTTGTACAAATATCTACAGAACAATTCGATACGCACTTATCTTCATTTAATAAGATTATTGCTGATTCCTTAATTTTTCTTTTTTTGGTATCTGTTTCTTTTGTTAAAATTTTTGCCGAGTCCCAGTTTATTCTATGTCCGTTTTCCCAAGCATGTTCACAAATCTTTGATTTCTGAATTTCATTCTTTCTAATGTAATTCTTGTGCTCATCCAACCTCACACTGAAAGGTCTGGATGACTCACCCACATAACATTTATCACATTCACAAGGGATATTGTAAATACAGTTTTTTGAATTCTGCTCCCTGTTTATCGGTTTTGTTTTTGTTAAAATAGATCTTAAAGTGTTCCCCGTTTGAAATTGTAATTGGATCGATAATAATATGGACAACTTTTTTAATTAGGAATATGGGAATCTCATCAGGATTGGAGGAATACTTGTTTTTTAGTTTATTCTGTAGTAAAGACAACAGTTCAACAGAGTCAAAATGTTCCGGGAACATAGAATTTTGATTTTTAACTATATTTCTAACTATCAATATATCCTTTTTTTATATTTATATTCTGAATAACCTTTAGCAGCACATTTATAAAAAAAGCTATTGAAGGTGCAAACCACTGCAATAGAATAGAATAAAATAATTTATTTATGTTAAACTTATAAAAAATATACATATGTTATAAAAAAGTTTTTTACACAAATTCAGATAAAAGCATACAAAATATCACAAGAATATATATGAACAATTTTAGGAAACAAGTAACAGATACTAATAAAAGATAGACAAATAAAAGAATTACATAAACGTGACAAAAATTGCAGTTTAATTATGGTCTTATATTTGCAATTGCACATTCAATTTCCTCTAAAAAGTAAATTATAGATTTTGATGCCATAGTGTTTAACACCAGTTTGTCTTCGAGTAAGTCTTGTAAAATCGGGACATATACTATCTTTGTATCTTGTCTCAGATTGATGGAAGTCGGCATGAGTGTTATAACTATTTAAATTATTGTGTGTGTTTATGTAATGCATTCTAATGTGTATGTGCAAGGCAAGGTTAGTATGTTAAGCGCAATAAAAAGATGCTTAGTATCATCACGATAACCCACACCACCCACAATCCTGACAGCTCTCTTCTGAAGACCAAAGAGTCTGTGTTTACCAGCTGAGTGCCCCCAAGCAAGGATTGCATAAGACAATCGCGAATGACACAATGCAAAGTACGCTGTTTTTAGCACGTTTAGAGATACTGAACTAGACAATTGCCTTAGACAGTATATATTTCTCGTCAGCTGTCCAGCAACATATTCAGTATGAGTATCCCAACGCAGATATGGATCAGTGAAGACCCCCAAAAACTTTATATTTGTGGGATTATTTGGTATGTTGCTCATATCACGTGTACTTGAGACCATTTTTATTGTTTTAGTAGCATTAAGTGCTAGAAAATTAGACTTAAATCACTTTCCAGCCTCCGTGAGCGCATCATCACATTTTGACATCGGGTTATCCAAGTTTGGGTCAGACATTAGAAATGTTGTTGTTAGAAATAGGGTCCATATGTAATATCCCCACCTCCAGTACTTGCATGTTATTTACTTTCTTATTTTTATTTGACATCTCAGAAATTACGTTCCAAGCAGCTCTAGACGGATTAGCAGAATTCATTATTTTTTTTTTATACATTTATTTAACGTCGGCCTATTTCCGCTACTGAGGCCTAACACGACGCCTGTAGACGAGCTACCCCGAACCAGGAATTTTTGCCGAACCTCTTCCCTTAAGAAGAGTAGGGATCTTTTATGTGCCTAACATTTAATAGAGGGACTGATGGCTTTACATCCTCTCCGAAGGATAGTATATCCCCTATACAACCCTTGCCTTAGGTTGTATAGCTTCCGTGCATACACTGGTATACAAGCCGCTGAAAGATGCGCGAGACGAGGACGCGGTCTTCGTTGGAATGGTCGCACATCCAACTACTAACTGCGCCTGACGTTGCTTCACATCGCATATCGAAGTATGTACATAGTAAAGACACACCTACGCTCGTCCCAATTCATTATTTTATTTTCGAAAAATTTTTTTTGTTCTTTCAACCAGAATTATATGTTCCTTATTTGCACGTTTATATTTAACATTTAGCTCAGGATATACATTTTTTAGACCATGTAAATCTTTCAATTTTCTGCTTGATATTTTAATTTCGTTGTTAACCCATGTTTTGTTAGCTGCATTACATTTATTATAATTCTTTTTTAGTGGAAAATGCTTGTTGAGATAAAACATAAACAATTGTATATAAATTATAAATATCGGCCCATGATTCCTCGAACAAATCTGAACAAAAATTTGTTACAGGATTATGGCTAAAATGTCTTCCAAACTGAAAGGTTTGTGGGGCACCACATTTAGATTCTGAATATAATTTAAAGATGTTCTATGATCAGATATATCGTTGTCTATTACACACGCTAAGCTTGTATCTACTACATTTGACAATATATGGTCAATAGACGTTGATGTGTTGTTGGTCACCCGGGTAGGCATATTGTTACGTGTTTACAGTTTTCAGTAAACACTCTGTGGGTTCAAATAACTTGCAACAAGAATCTTCACTAACCACTATTTTATTAATCACTAAAATTACACTAGTAAATACTTAAAAATCACACAACTAATAATAACCTAATCTAATATATATTCACTACTTTTAAAACACTATGTACTTTTCTTCCTAAACTTGCCAACTCTTGTCTAACCTAAAAACTCTCTGTCTGTTTACTTCACTGAACTGAACTGTACTGCATACTTCACTCAACTGAACTCTTCCTACCTACAACTTGTCTCTGTAACCAGAACTGTACTGGATACTAAACTGAACTGTTCCCCCATCTGCTGGATTCACCTCTATATATACATCCATAGAAATGTACCAGAACAGTATTCCATAATATTCTGGAATCCTACAGAGTTTTCTACTATGTGATAGATGACTGTTCGTCAATTGGCTCGTAGATGGTGCCACCCTACTAGTCAGGGAGTAACAGAATAACAGGTTTCCCTTCACCTTGAACAGGGACTTAATCACATCTTTCCTCGTTAGAGGGCAACACATAACACTGCCCCCTCCTTAAGCCTGAACGTCCCGGTCAGGCAATTCAGATACCCCAGCATACTTTGCCAACCTATCCAGGTGCACTATCTTCATCTTGGACTTCTTCCTACGTTGAATCCTATAAACAACGTCGTTGATCCTAGTGATGACAGAATACGGTCCTTCCCAAGGTGAGCGAGGCTTCGAGAATCCTTCTTCGCTCCGCTGTGGGTTATACAGCCAAACCGAGTCCCCCACCTTGAATCCAGCCGAACTGGCATTGCGGTCATATCTAGCCTTCATTCGGTCACCACACCCTGCAGGTGACCTCTTGGTAGCCACATTCGCACAAACCTTGCAACTGCGACACCAAGCCTCTACATCCTGACAGCTATTTATCCAGTAAAATCGTTCCCGTACTCTAGCCAAGGTCTTATTTCTGCTAAAGTGCTCTCTGGATATTCCCTCGTGCACTTCCCGAAGTACTTTTGGTACTCGGCACCTGGGTATCAGCAACCGCATGGTAACTTCTTTCCCATCCGGGCTCTCCCATGCTCTCCGTAATAGTCCATCTATAACGCTAAGGGAATCCCATTGCGCCCATAAAGCCTTCAGTCCAACACTTCTACTGGAAACGCCCTTCCATTCCGGGCAGATTCCTTTTTCTTTTGCCTTCAACATTGGTCCAATTTCATCGTCATTCAGTTGTTCCTCTCTTAGAACTTCCTTTGACCAATTAAACATAATATTTTTAGTCGCAAACTCCTCTATAAATCCTTATTTTACTATAAGGAACCTAACCAGACTGCAACCAACAGCTACTCTCCGGGCTATGTGCCCCGCCGAGCGCTGAATTACAAGTTACAAGCCTGGCGCGTTAAGTGTAATAAATTGCATATTACCATCAAAACGCTAATGCTTCGATTGCAACAAACACCAGCCGGGCACATAGCCCGGAGAGTAGCTGTTGGTTGCAGTCTGGTTAGGTTCCTTATAGTAAAATAAGGATTTATAGAGGAGTTTGCGACTAAAAATATTATGTTTAATATTCCGCCCTCTAAAAGCACATTTGAACTTCCTTTGACCAGTCCTTCGAAACCTCTATCTTAACTGCCTTCACTTCTGCTATATCCTGCTGCTTCTTTACATTCTCGGCATTCACTTCCTTAGGGCTCCTCTGGCGACAGTACCTCTTGACATGCCCCAATTTGCCGCAATTATAACAGCGGATTACTTTTGTCGGACCTCCCGCACTTCGCTGCTGCTTCGGCTCCTGTTTCGGCGGTTGCGGTTCCTGTTTCAGCTCCGGTCGCGAACTTAATTCGTTTAGTACTTGTGCGACCATTTTCTGTATGTCTGTTAACATAACAATCAATCTCATCTTATCAGAGCGGACTTCCTCTTTCTTTGCAGTGTTTACTTCCCCAGGATTCCGTTCTCGACACTGCCGCATCATATGTGCTGGTTTGCTGCACTGATAACACCGAATCACCTTCCTTGGCTGTCCATCGCTCTGTTCTCTTTCCTGCTTCCTTGGAGCATCTGGTTTGGTCATCAACTGGCTTATCATTTTGTGTATGTCAGCCATCAAAGATCCCATCTTTGATTTTTCTAAATAATCCTCTTCTTCTACCTTCATGGCTCGTACTCTGGGACGTGCAGTCTCTTTGTAAGCGGCTTCAACCTAGAGGGCTCGGATCAAGGCTTCACTACCAGTCTTATCTTGAGATAATCTAAGGACTCGCCTGATCTCATCTCTTATGCCATCAATGAAAGTACCAACTATTAATTGTTCCTGGAATTCTTTGGGTGCATCCGGGTAAGCCAGGTATGTCAGTCTCTCAACAGCTGCTTCAAAATCTTGTAAACTTTCCCCAGCCTTTTGTGTGCGTGATTTGAGCTGAGTCCGGTATATTTGGGCGAGGTGTTGGTCGCCATATCTTAGATCTAGTGCAGCCTCCAAAACTTTAAAATCCCGTTGCTGTGTTACTGGGATAGTCTGAAGCAACTCTGAGGCTTGACCTCTTAATGCTAGCACCAATGCCATAGCTTTGTCTTCGTTACTCCAATTGTTTGCGTATGCCGCTGCCTCAAATTGTCTTTTATAGGTTGACCAAGAAGTTTGACCATCAAAGGAAGGCGGTTGTAATCGAGGGCCTGACGATGATACTACTAGCAGGCCTCCTTGCGTTCTTAACTGTTGCTTAAGTTGTTCTACCTCTCCTTGAACTGCCTGAAATTTTCCTTCTATATCGGTAACTTTCCCTTCGGCGCCAGTAACTTTTCCTTTGATTTCACTTACTTCAGTCTTTATGTTGCCTATATCCTCTTCAATTTTGCTTTTGAGGTCTTCAGTGGCTGAAAGGATAACATCTTGTTGCCCCTGTATAATTTTCCTTAATTCTTCTTTCTCTTCTAGACGCTGTTTTTCTTGTTCTTCTTTCTCTTCTAGACGTCGTTTCTCTTGCTCTCCCTTTTCTTCTTGACGTCGTTTCTCTTGCTCTTCTTTTTCTTCTTGGCGTCGTTTCTCTTGCTCTTCCTTTTCTTCTTGACGTCGTTTCTCTTGCTCTTCTTTTTCTTCTTGACGTCGTTTCTCTTGTTCTTCTAGCATCATTTTGCTAAATGCAGCTAACATGTCTTGCATTTGTTTTTCAGCAGCCATGCTTCTTGTTTCCATTCAAAAACTAACAAACAACACTAACAAGTCTTATTTAAAGTCTATGTATGCCAGGTACAAGTAAAATATTTTGACAATATTCAGAATAGAATGTTCTATAAATTTTCTCACACTATATAGCACAAATTAGTCTTGTCTAAAGTCTATATTACTTTCCATTGTTACGTGTTTACAGTTTTCAGTAAACACTCTATGGGTTCAAATAACTTGCAACAAGAATCTTCACTAACCACTATTTTATTAATCACTAAAATTACACTAGTAAATACTTAAAAATCACACAACTAATAATAACCTAATCTAATATAAATTCACTACTTTTAAAACACTATGTACTTTTCTTCCTAAACTTGTCAACTCTTGTCTAACCTAAAAACTCTCTGTCTGTTTACTTCACTGAACTGAACTGTACTACATACTTCACTCAACTGAACTCTTCCAACCTAAAAACTGTCTCTGTAACCAGAACTGTACTGGATACTAAACTGAACTGTTCCCCCATCTGCTGGATTCACCTCTTTATATACATCCATAGAAATGTACCAGAACAGTATTCCATAATATTCTGGAATCCTACAGAGTTTTCTACTATGTGATAGATGACTGTTCGTCAATTGGCTCATAGATGGCGCCACCCTACTAGTCAGGGAGTAACAGAATAACAGGTTTCCCTTCACCTTGAACAGGGACTTAATCACATCTTTCCCCGTTAGAGGGCAGCACATAACAATATTAAAACTACGCAAAATGTCACACAGTTTGTTATAATTATTTACATTTCTCGAGTTCAAAGATGAGTCAATATTAAAATCTCCACATAAAACCATATTTATATTGGGTTTATATAATAATTCTAAAACATTAAGAACACTATCATAAAATATATTGATATCCCCACTAGATCTATAGCAATTGTTAGTAAATTAGTTGAATTCTTCTTCTAGGAAACTGCGCATATTTCGAAATGTTTTTCGACGCAGAAATGATCTACATTGATTCTTTTTATAGGTAGGTTAGACCGAGACTATATCGCTACACCCCCTTTTTCATATAAACTGCGAGAAAAAAAGCTACTTGAAGAAAAATCATTAATACAATTTAATTTAATATCATCCGCCCTAGCATGGGTTTCAATCAAACATAAGAAGTTAATACTCTTATAATCACTAATATCTATTTCTAATAAGTTTATAGTTTGTGAGTTTAAATTTTGCACATTGAGTAAAAGAATTAGAGGATCAAATATTACTTTACCGCTGGGTTTGTTGGCTTTCGCTTCTGAAAAAAACGGCTTACGCAAGCTCCATCAGGCCAGACTTTGAGATCCATAGCTCTTCTAAAGTTGTCTTCAAAAATCGTAATCTTGAAAGATGAATAAATATTCGGATACTTAGGCATCATCGATTCACAGCCTACCTCTGGAAAGAAGTTTTTCAGTAAATTTTTCAGATCTGTGATTGATGTATTAAGGTCAATTCTGGATACATGTAAATGGACTAGTTCTCGTACACCTTGTATGGCTGAATCTTTATTATTTCCAACAACAATTTTTCTTTTGTTGTGAAATGATTTTCGTCTATGTGTTACCTCATTCATTGTCCTTTCGGATTTACTGTGGTTTCGGCTGCAGAACAAGAAGGAACAGAATGCGAAGAAGGTGCATCTTTTATTTCCTCACTATGAGTGAGCTAAATTAATGATCTTTTTTTTATTGATTTATTTAACGTCGGCCTATTTCCGCTACCAAGGCCAACCACCGACGCCAGGGGATAAGCTGGATCGGTGTCTGTGTAGGCACTGGGGCCCCTAACCTGGAAATTTTGCCGAACCCCCACAGTTTGTTGTGGGATAGGGATCTTTAACGTGCTCACATCGTAGATGCATGGAACCCACAGTTTTACATCTCTTTCGAAAGATGGTGACATGAGCAGATCCGCTCAATCACTATATCTGATCGACTTACTGTGACCTAGTTTTGAACCTGGGTCGTCTGCGTGAGAGGACACGCCACTGCCCATCACACCACCAAGCCGACATTTTAATTGACTATATATTTAACAAATCAGCTGATAATTGATTTTCTTGGATATGAGGATTCCCTCTTTTTTTTTTCCTTGATGAATACTCCGAATTAATGGATTCGTTACTTTTAGTTTTTACAAATTTTTATCAGGTAGATTATTTGCAGTTTTTGTTATAGGTGGTGTTTGTGAGGGTTCACATTTTTCTTTTGAAATTTGTACGATTTGATTCATTAGATCTATTTGATCATTTAATAATTTAATTTTCTCACGTAGTTCATTAATTAATATGTCTTTTTGTTTGATAAGTAGGTGTATATAGAAGCATTTAGGGTTTTGTCAGAGTTAATATTACTGACCTCTTCCATAGTATCGAAGAAGTCGCGTCCGTATCGGAATTTAACATTCACAACAAATGACGTGTCTTGTCTTCAGAGAACTTAACATTAGTTGCATGTTTTGCACAACTCATATGATAACTACTTTTAGAGTTTTTACATTTTATACCATTAACTTACTTAGATTTACATCGTTTACACACAATATTAACAGAAGCGTCTGGCCCGTTCGACATCTTAACACACACACTCTTTTCATTCTCTATTCAAATATGCTATTGTTTTAGTATTTATTGCAAAAATAAACGGTAAAAAATTAAATTTTTGTGCTTGACATAATTCACATCAAACTAAAAAAAAAAAAAACTTAATTTCAATGTAGTAAATGTTCAAAATGAGTTCCTTGAATGTCTTGGCAGCATCCTAATCGTTAATAAATATGTCTTCTAACGTTATTTTTCTTCTGAAGTCAGTGATAGTTTTGTATATCATACTTTTTGACATATCCCCATACACGGAAATCTAAGGGTGTAAGATCAGGAGAACGTGCTGGCCATTCTAGCGATTCTCGCCTCCCTATTTACAGATTTGGAAATGTTAAGAGAGGTATTGCCGGACATCGATTCGGTAATGTGGTGGTGCTCCATCCTGCTGGAACTATATTACATCTGCTGGAACTTGTTGGTTTGCTAGAGAAGGATAATAAGTTTTCCAAAGTTGCCACGACATTATTTTGGAGCAGAGCTACATAATTAACTCCATTCAAATTACCATCAATGAAAAAGAGACTAATGACATGGTTTCGAATTATCCCCGCTCAAATATTAACCTTTTTAGGATTTTGCGTATGTAATTCTCTCATCCAATGAGGATTTTCATTAGCTCAGTAGCGACAGTTTTGACGATTAACATGGCCATGAAGAGTAAAAGTGGACTTGTCCGAAAACAAAACATTTTCCAGTTGGATAACATTGTTATCTAACCTTTGCATCATTTGCTCACAAAAATACAATCTTCTATCAAAGTTGTCTTCACTAAGCTCCTGAGTTGGGGTCACTTTATAAGGATGCATTTTATTTTCTTTCATTCAATGCTAAAGCTGCTAGTCGACTTGAATTATGTGGGTTTTCTTCAAACTCAAGCAGTGTATCTAATTTGGCATCATTACTCATTGCATTGGAAGCTTCTTTTTTTATCTGCCGTGCATGTCCATTTTCGCGAAACTACTGTTCAATTTTGCTAATTGTACCTTGGGATATAGACGGCAAATCGGGAAATTTTTCTTGAAATAAGCGAACAACTTTCTTCTGTGATCGCATTCTATCTCCATAACCAACCACCTGTTACATTTTTGTTTTATGCATTTCGTTTAAATAAACCATGTTTAGAAATTGCAATTAGCAAAACTCAAACAATACACAAAACATTGACAACTATTTGTTGCTGTCAATGGCTATGGCGTTTTCAATGAAACTGGCAATGAAGAATTTTGATGCCTTGTTTTTATTTGATAATGTTGAAATAGAGTACTGAAATTGTTTTCGCTGGCCTGCAAGAACAAAATTTTTTAAGTTTTTATGTTTTTCGTTTGTTGTAGCTAATTTCATCCCGATTTTTTATAAATATGCACAATAATTGAGATACTGAATTTATTCCATTTGGCTGTTCCACACTGTACATTATTTTTAAATAATCATTCAAGGGAATTTGAGTCTTGTTTTGGTTATCACGTTATCAGATAAACTTAAGGGTATATTGTAAATGTTTGTTTTCTTGTAGAAACCATTAATTATGTTGCTACATGGAATAGGAACGTCAGCAGACATATGGTCTATAGTAATAAATACATTAGTTTGCAGAGGTTTTGAAGTTGTAGCACCAGATATGATAGGACATGGTTATAGTTCTGCTCCAGATAAACCTTCCTGTTATAGTTTTAATAACTTACTGCTTCAGGCTCTTACAATATTTGATTATTATATGACCGATGAAAAAAGAAAATGTATTCTTGTTGGCCATTCTTATGGGTAAGATTTTTTAAATATATGAAATATATGCATACATAAGCATATATGAGCAGATCTCTACTTTTTTTACATATTCGAATCACAGGTACTTTTTTTGTAGGAAAATTTTTGCCATATTTCATTTACAGATAAATGTGCTGTTATGATCAGTACAACACATTACATCTGTAACATTATACAAAATTTTTACTTTTACAGCTGATCATTTGTTGTGTATAGTTATAAATAATATAAAATTACCTTGTCCTATAATAGATATAGATATACTAGATTATTTAGTATTCTTACATTTCTGATAATAAACTTATTGGTTTAGTTGTAGTTTGGTTACTGCCATGTACCCTCACCGAGCGCTTCAAATTGCTCAGTTGATACTAATAAGTGGGGGAGGACCTACCCCGCTGGCTCCTCCAGTTAAAGAAAATGAAATATCACCATTTGGTTGTGTCTATACTCTTCTCCATCCACTTTTATATTGTGGTTTGAAAAGGTAAGGTATTCAATGGCATGTCTTTCATTGTTATCATTTTGTTTTTAAGGAGTTTTTTTTATTCATCGAGAGGCAAACATTTTAATGCTTGTGAAATTGAAAATGGGTTGCCGAGTCATGTTCTTCAGCATATTGCAAACGGACAGAAGTGGCCTGAAGGCGATGCAGCTTTTCATAGACGAATACTGGTTCCTACGCTTTTGGTTCATGGTTTATTAGATAAAAATGTCACCTTAGTTCAAGAATGTGAAATGGAAAGAGTAAGTATAAGTAACATGTGAAACATTTCATTTGTGGAGGATTTAATTCAGATCTCTTGGCAATATTAGGTTAGAAAAGAACACGATTTTAATCGTTAGACGTTTTTATTCCGCCCATTAGTGCCCTCAGTAATGCAATTAGGGGTTGTCTAATTTATGTGAGAGCCATAAACAGGACGGAGGAACGAAAGGACTTATTATAAGAGATAAACTTGAAAAATGATCATGAATAAAGTGTCATTACACCATTTTTTGTTTTTGAGAACACTGATATATATATAAATTTTGAATGTTTTATAGTTGCCACACATAGAAGTTTTCAACACACAAATGCTGCGAATTCCGGATTTGTTTAAAAAAAAATGTGATTTTAAAATGTTCTTAATATAGATAGTCATTTGTAATTCAAGTACATAAAAAAAAATCAGCTCAGTATCGCAAATACTTAATTAATAATAAAACATGAACTCTTGAAGTACCATTCAACAATCTGTTTTCCTTTTGAGAAACCGTGCAAGAATTTATGTTGAAATTTGGAATGAGGTATCAGAAATGCTTCCCAAAAATGATTCACCTTGTTGGAATTTCATTTTTGAAAGCTTCAAATATCACACTTTTCAATTTTTTAATATCAAGCTCCGCTTATATGTTTCTTTTTTCAGACTATGCCACGGGCCTTTCTGGAGCTAATACCAAATGCTGCACATATGTCAATGTTGGAAACTCCCGAGCATCTCATTCACATGATCATGTGTTTTTTAGACATGTGGAGTTGATCCATTTTTACATTATATTTTTCACATCCTTTCATATTGGTTGATATTTGTGTTTTACTAGTCAAAGTTACTAGAAAAAGCAGGTGGGTCTACATGATTCTCATAAATGCTCCTGCTCGATAGTGTGAAAGAAATTGTTATAATTTTAGCGACTTCGTATAAATTGTCAACCATTATGACTAAATGTTAGTTAACTACTTATTTCAATATTTCACTCTGCCATACAAGTGAAATATGACCTGACTTTTATAATATAATTACCAAAAATTGTTGATTTTTATAGTATTTTACTTATTCACTCATTTTAGCCCCATAGATGTCTTTTTCGGTACCCCACTCTGAATTAGGGATCAATTGCTTTTGAATTTTATTTCATACTTTTGATAATCAAAATATGCCACTTATTAACATCTAATTATTGCAGATTGGAATGCAGCTTAAATGATGTCAAAACCAAAGTTGGCTCTAGGAAATGTGTCGGACATAAAGATTTTTACGCATGTGCGACACATTATCTTAAAATCGTTTGTCATTTATAGATATTTTTTGTTTCGTTTTCTACAAGGAAAATAGATTTATGGCATAGTAAAATATTTGTATTTTTTGAGAATGACAGTGTACATGTTTACATTATGTATATATCTCTGCATTTATCACTGCATTTCCGATCTCCACTAATTATAGAAAGCGGTTAAAAATTTTCCAGCCGTAAGCGTGTCATTATGAATTTTCACTTGATTAATTCTAATTTAGGATGGGGTGTTATTTTTCACTAGAATGTGAATTGTAAATTTTATATTTTACATTCTTAGGCTCTGTATTGCCAAATATTTAATACGTAAAGTTGTTAAATTTTTACTTTTACAGATTATATAAGTACCTAATAATAGTCTAGAACCGGTGATTTTTTTTTTTTATTATTTAATATCACTATATGGTGTGCACATAGGTGACCAATCCATGTCATTAAATCTGTTCATAATGATTAGAATAAAGTTATTTTTAAAGGTATTAGACAAAAAAAATAACGTCTCCACAGATACCATGGAACTTTGTTCTTAAGGTTACACATAAAAATTAACTCCGTTGTTCTGATATTGCTGCTTCTTTGTGTGATACCTTTAAAGATAGCTTTATTCTCAACTTACGCATTACTCATTTGAATATATGAATTGATCAGCAAATTGAATGTAAGATCAACAAATTACGAGTCAATTCATCTCGTTGTTGTTACAACAATCGAGGCCACTCCGTCAGAAATCATCTAAAAATGTAAAAAAATGTGTACTAGTCATAAACTTTATAAAATATTGCTAGAATGGTTGAGTGTTGAAAATAGAGTATCAGAAGGGTCGAAATATGAAATACTCAGGGGATAAAGTGAATCATAGCATAGCTGGAAAAATGAGGGTGCTATGATTTTGGTGTTATCGAAGTCTATATTATGGCCTGTTAAGAGGCGGTGTTGGGCAAGTAATGATGTGGAATCGGATTTTCTAACTGCAAGATGATGTTCATATGTTCTATTGTTAATCCATCTATTGGTTTGTCCAATGTAAGTTTGGGGACAGTTTGAGCAAGGTATTTCGTATACACCGTGGGAATCATTAGGTATTTGGTCTTTTGGGGTTCTGATTAAATTGTGTTGTGAATATGGTTTTTATGTTATTGGATTTCAGGACTTTTCAAATTTTGTCTGACACCTTTGATGTAGGGTAGGAAGGCTTTTTGCTGAGGAGGAGTTTCTGTCTGTTGAATTTGGGAAGGATTTTGTGCTTTGTGTATGGATCGTGTTATATGTCCTTTGTCGTAACATTTTTGTAGAAGGGCTTCTTCTAATGTTTGTAGTTCGGATTGTCTGTTAGGCTGAGGGATCTGGTTACAAGAGTGTTGACAGTGGAATTTATTTGTGATGGATGGTGATGTGATTTTAAGTTAAGCTAATGGTTGGTGTGGGTTGGTTTTCTATACACAGAGTAGGAGAATTGATTGTTGTTTTGTTTTGTATTAAGGACGTCTAGGAAAGGGAGGGAACAATTGTTTTCGATTTCAATAGTGAACTGGATCTGAGGGAATATATGATTAATGTGAGACAGGAAATTGTTTAGAGAATCTCTACCATGTGGCCAGATAACGAAGATGTCAGTTACGTATCTTAGCCAGCAGGTAGGCTTCAGTTTGGATGAATTCAGGGCTTGGGTTTCGAAGTTGTCCTCCTTTCACTTGTTTATAGTAGTTGCCTTGAAAGAGAAAATAGGTGTTGGACAGACAGGGTCAGAGTGCTGGGAGAAATATTGTGTTTAGTTTTGAGACTGAGAAACCTCCTTTATGCACTACAATCGGGCAAAAACAAAAATGGTATGTGGTTAATTTATTACATAGCCAGATCGAGAAAAATAAGTTGTAAGACGTTTTGCCATGATCTTTGCAGATTTAGAGATTTTAATTTCTTCTGGCAGGGCTTGGCAGCATAATCGGAGTAGAAGGAAGTGATGGCAGAGAAGGTTGTGGCTAAAGTTGTAAAACAGTAGTTATTACACCATATAGACATGAAGGAATTTTTACTGCAAAAGAAGGAGAAAGAAACACATTGGTTACAATTAATCCTTTACCTGGACCAGATAATTATGGGAAAAGAATAACTATAGAGAAGGAAGGAGAAACAATAGAATATAGAGTACGGGAGCCTTATTCAAGTAAACTAGCTGCTGCAGATTTAAAATTAAGTCACATCTAATATGCCTCCACGTAGTAAAGTACTGTATCTTGGTGCTACATTGGGTGTTACTGTGTCACATGTTTCCGATATAGTTGGCAAAGAAGACCTGGCATTCGGCGTGGAATCCCTCGAGATTGGAAATACATTCTTCCTTGATGCAACTGTGAAACCACCTGATATGATTCCTATGTTAGAGGATGCTAAAGATCCTATTCAGATGAGAGTACTCCTTACTATGTATATTGAATGATTGACACAATTTTTGCGAATAACCAAAAACCAGATCCAACAAGAATGATGGAAAGAAGTTAGAAAGTTGCGGAGGTATGGTTTCGATACTCTGAAACAAATAACTTTAGAACCGTATGCAATAGATCATGTAGCGCTAGGTGTGTATCGACACAATCGTAATAGATTAGTTAATGCTTAAGGCTACTTTTATATGTTTAATGATGTAGTATTTGTATTTTATATTTGGAATCAGTTTTTAAAGTTTATATCATGCAAGGTTGGCAACAACGAGGATGTATAATATGTATATATGTATGTGGATATATGTGCATGTATATATATATATATATATATATTTTTATTAAAATGCGCAAAGGCAGGTTTCATCGTATTCCTCTTGAATCCCAATATTTTTATTAGGATGTGCGCGAATGGTATTTTAGTTATCAATTACTAGGAATGCGATAAAGTGTTTATAGCAGACACCGGTGAAGTACCCATTATTGAAACAGAGGAGTTCCACCGCATCGGCAGTGTCCAGAATCATCTGCACACCGGTTTTGAGCTTTTGGCTCTCATCAGTGCAAGCAGACCAAGACAACTATGATGCTGCGGTCTCGTGATGATCAGTTGTTCTTACGCTCTTCGAGGAACAAATCGCCTGTAGCAAATGCTTCTGTTTTGGTTAATTTAGATTGTTTATCCGTTTTTGTAGTGTTTTTAGTTAGATTTCAGTGACTGTATGCGTTTTTACATATATCCTGTGAATAAATATCTAAGTCCACCCCTGTCTGAAGTACCTCTGTAGCTAAAGCCGCCCGCGTGTACCAAAAAAATGAAATTGCTTACATAGGGAATTACATTAAGTAAAAAGTCTGGTTGATCTAGTCTGTGCTGGAAGAGCCTTGTGTGGGAGGGGGCTATACATTTAGAGGCTAGGGATACACATCCAAAATCCGTGTATAATGGAAAAATCCCTCTCACAATATTTTCCACTGCCACGACCGAAAATCGAACCCGGAACTTTTGGGTGAGAGGCAAGTGCGTATTACGATTGTGTCAATACATGCCAACTGCTACATGATCTATCGCATACAGTCCTAAAGTAATTTGTTCCAGAGTATTGAAACCATAGCTCCGCAACTTTCTAACTTCTGAAGCAAGTACTGGCTCAGATTGGACCTCAATGCACATGATAAAATGTCCATCATTCTTAAGATAGTGTCTGGCACATACTGCCATAATTTCGACTTGATCTGGTTTTTGGATATTTGCAAAAACTGTGTCAATCATACAACTGGTAAGGAGTACTCTCAATTAAATAGGATCTTTAGCATCCTCTAACATAGGAATAATATCGGGTTGTTTCACAGTTGCATCAAGGAAGAATCGATTTCCAATCCCAAGGGATTTCACACTGAATGCCAGGTCTTCTTTGTCAACTATATTGGAAACATGAGACACAATAGCACCCAATGCAGCACCAAGATACAGTACTTTACTACGTGGAGGCATATTAGATGTGACTTGCAGCAGCCAGTTCTTGTATAAGGGTCCCGTAATCTATACTCTATTGTTTTTCCTTCCTTCTCTATAGTTTCTTTTCTCATAAATATCTGGTCCAAGTATGAGATTAATTTTAAATAGTGTTTCTTTCTCCTTCTTTTGCAGTAAAAATTCCTTCGTGTCTATATGGTGTAATAACTACTGTTTCACATCTTTCTCCATCACCTCTTTAGCCACCACCACCTCCTCGAATTATGCTGCTAAGTGATGCCAGAAGAAATTAAAACCTCTAAATCAGCAAATTTCATGGCAAAACCACATATAATTTATTTTTCTTAATCTGATGGCTGTGTAATAATAAATTAACCACATACCATTTTTGTTTTTACTTGACTGGTGCGTAAAGAAGGTGAATGTATTTATCAGTCTACATATGTATGTGTATTCCTTGCTAGAACCTAAATGCTAGACCAATGTTCATGAGCCAGACATCAAAATTCATCTTAATTCGAGGGAATTTTTTAATAGATCACCGTCCCTAGTATTATGGTTTTGGATGAATTGGACGTAAGTGTTTGTTCTTTTAACAAATTACAGACATTTGAAAAATTGGAACAAATGCGTATACCTTCAGATCATTGAACTTTGTACAACAAACAACTGTTTGTCTTTTGCAATATCTAAGCATTCCAGCACTGAGTTGTATGATATTATGGTTCACTTAGATATTCAATTTTAGATATGTTTATCTCAACTTCACTCCCTTCGCAGTACCCAAACGTTCTGGGTATATCTCATCGATTCTTATTGTGTCAATTATTACTAAAAACAAAATGGGTATACCATGGTTCGTTTTACCCTTACAACTAAACACTTTTTAACCTTCTGGCGC
Organism: Leptura quadrifasciata; assembly: GCA_963675555.1. NCBI lineage: Eukaryota > Metazoa > Arthropoda > Insecta > Coleoptera > Cerambycidae > Leptura > Leptura quadrifasciata. The sequence continues at coordinate 37,927,299 of OY776682.1, forward strand.
TGCCTTTGCAAACCCAAACATTCTGGCAGTTATATTTCATGAAGTTCTATAACGTCAATTATCATTTAAAATAAAAATTATTACAATGATTGTTTTTAACTTCAGAATTTATCATGTTCTCTTTCTGGAACTCCCTTCATGGGATCCAAACATGATGGCAATGATATTTTGTTTTCAAAAATAAAATCAACTATTTTTTATTTTCTTGGCGACACTTTTAACGGAGTGCCGTTAATCATTAGAATGAATTCCAGCTGTCAGACTCGTATTTTATTGACGCTCACCTTTAACTCCAACAAGTATTAAGCAATATAAAATCGTAACCCAAAATGTTCATAGACTAATTTTTATTGTCATTTTATGTTTTTATTTTTAATGATCTTTGGCTTAGTGACCAATTGTGTGTAATTTCAATAAATGTTTCATCCACGCACTATAAGCCAAAGATACAGTTATATTAATTTCAAATACATATCACGTGTTATGTCAAAAAAAATACTCTTGGTTAATTAAGTAATGTAATGCAATTTATAACTAAAAAAATTGTGATAATTTTCCTTCCGTGTAAATGATCCGTCCAAACGTAAAACTATGTAATATGTTTATAGAAAATATAACAATTTATATTTGTAGATTTTGTTTTATTTATTGCATAATATATAAAGGTATTTGACAGATCAAAAACTACAAAAATAAAATAAATCGAAATAGAATTGACATGATAAAATTTATGTATATTTACAATTTGCCTGTTAACTCAGGTACAGCTTTAAAAAGATCTGCAACCAGTCCGTAATCAGCCACTTGGAAAATGGGTGCCTCGGGGTCCTTGTTTATAGCTACGATTGTTTTACTGTCTTTCATGCCAGCTAAATGCTGAATGGCTCCAGATATTCCGACAGCAATATATAGATCCTACAAAAGCGAAAAATAATTTTTGGATTCACATACACAAAAAATTTAAATTAAACAGTTTATAGTATAACCAATGTCAGTTTAAAATGTTATAAATTCAGCTTCCCTACCAGGGACGTCCATTACTATGCCTTTTTCCAATAGTACACAGCAGGCAGCGCCATGTTATGGATATAATTTATCCCCTTGTACATGAGATGTAGTTGAACAGATGCACAATTGCGCCGGTGCACACTGTTAGTAAATAATTCAAGCTGATATTTGGAATTACCAGTTCTAAACCAATAGTGCTGTGCGAAACTGTTTTCGTGGAACCGGGCAGTGCCGTACGTTTATTTAACCTTGCGTAGTGGTTTTCTCCTAATAAAAAAAACATAAGTTGTTTGTGTTATATTTCCCTAAAATAATTATTGTTAACTGTAATATTTCTTTCAAGAAATATTTTTAAAATGGCTCTTTGGAGACCATTTGATACAGAAGAAAATTTACATAATGAAAATGTCGAAGACGAGGTAGCGGAGTCGATCGAATCGAGTTGGAAGTTTAAAAACCAAGATTTACGCATCTTCTTTTAAATACTTATAACTGCTTAAAGAGAGAAAATAATCAAATGACAGATACAGGTATATGAAAAGATTGTTTGAATTAACTAAGATTGTGATATCTACTATTAATTTTGTTATTAAAAAGAGGTTGTTGTGGATCACTCTATTAAAAGAAAATGGAAAAATCAAAAACTTAGAAAAATTGACGGTGCTTCAAAAGGCGTTATCAGAAAATCAGTTTATAATTAAGAAGAAAATTAAATCCCTACTTTAGAAATGATTTTGAATAATAGTAATGGAATCAGCCCTATTGTAGAAATTGGACAGGAAAAATAAGAGTGCCACGAATCAAATAGGACGGTAATATATCTTAACGAGATGTAGTTGATTAGTTAAGGTTGGGTAGACACAACTCAAAATTGTACTTTAAATGGACCATGTTCAAGGGTAAAACGTATTATAATTCTGCATGCCGGAAGTAAAAATGGGTTCATACCCAACACACTGCTCTTGTCAGCCAAAACATAAAATAGTGTTCTGCTATCACGAAGATATTATACCGCAGATTTGTTTGAAAAATGGTTCGCTGAACAACTCTTATCTAATATTCCCCCAAATTCAGCTATCGTTATGGATAACGCTTCTTATGATTCGTGACTATTAAATAAAGTACCAAATAATAATACAAAAAGGGACGATATAATACAGTTTATGAGATCTAAAAATATAAATATTCCTGAAAAAATTCCAGCAAAAGAAATTTACTAAAAACCATCAAAGGACGTAATTTTAAAAAAGAATATGTTGTAGACCATATCTGTGAAACACACAGCCATAGTCTGTTACGTGAAAAAATGTAATCAGAGTGCTGAAATTCTAGACAATATAAGAACCGTAATATCCGATATAGACAAAACCAACATATAATAATAATAAATGACTTTATTTTTTTTTTTATACATTTATTTAACGTCGGCCTATTTCCGCTACTGAGGCCTAACACCGACGCCTGTAGACGAGCTACCCCCAACCAGGAATTTTGCCGAAAGTCTTCCCTTAAGAAGAGTAGGGATCTTTTACTTGCCTAACATTTAATAGACAAGGGACCGACGGCTTTACATCCCCTCCGAAGGATGATATATCTCCTATACAACCCTCACCTAAAGTTGTATAGCTTCGGCGCATACACTGATATACAAGCCGCTGGAAGATGTGTGAGGCGAGAACGTGGTTTCCGTTGGAATGGTCACCCATCCAAGTACTAACTGCGCCTGTCGTTGCTTTACATCGCATACCGAAGTATGTATATAGTAAAGGCGCACCTACGCTCGCCCCAATGACTTTATTGTATCTTTACAAATACAAAAGGCGAAGTTCAGTTTGTTCACAAGTGAACTACTGCTTTTACACTTAACCTCTGCTTACATACTAGTTGAACATAACATATGAAAAACAAAAATAAAGAATTGTGCATCTATATTAATTAACCATGATACATTTGCTTATATATTGACACATAATGACACAGGTGAATTAGGATTAAGATGTGGATAGCATGATATAAGTCATGCGGTGTCAAAATAATTTTGCAACAATAATTTTTTTATAGACCTTTTAAATGCAATTATTAATAATTCTAATGGAAGTTTATTATAAAATTTAAATATATTATATAAGAATGATCTGTGGAACAAAGTAGTTGAATGTCGTGGAGGTGTAATCATTTTTTAAAGTCTAATTCTGGAGAATCTGTATTCTTTGAGAATCAAATTTAGTTAAACAAGGTTCATATATTACATCACAATAATTCAAAAATGATAAGACCAATGAATCACAAGTACCTTTTTCATATTTTGATTCAAGACATGACGATGACTAAACAGCACTTTTAAGTTTGCAAAGCCTTTACCAATGCAAGTATTTATATGGTGTCCTAAGTCCTAAATTTTTTGTTGAATTTAAGTAGCTTAATTTAACATCATCAACCATTATATTTAAACTTCGTACTTGCTGTCTCTAGACAATTGATTGATACTTAAGCAGTGAGCTTCAGATAGGCGTTTTAGAGTTCTTAAATAACTATTAATTTTTTCATTGGCATTTTCCATATCAACTGGATTAAAGGAGAGATACAACTGTCTATCATCTGTATAGAAATGAGATGAGCAATGTTCGATGCAAGATATTATTTCTATAGTGTATATTGTGAAGAACAGGGGTCCTAAAATGGACCCCTGAGGAACTCCACAATTAATATCTTTAGCCATCGACGTCTGATCATTGAATTTAACTCTTTGTTGTTTACCACTTAGATAATTTTCAATTAGTTTAAGTGAATTCTCTATATATTTTAAAATTGCTAAAAATTATTTATGATTTAATTTGTCAAAGGCTTTTGAGTAATCCAATAGGACCAACATAGCAACTCCATTTATGCCTAAGGAAGCAATAATGTCATCCGTTACTTTGAGTAAAGCTGTGACACAGCTATGGTTTGGTCTAAACCCTGACTGTATTGATGGCAAAATATTATATTTATTTGTGTTCTCTAATTTGGTTGTTTATTATTTTTTCAAATACTTTAGATAAAATAGGCAAAATACTAATTGGTCTTAGATCTTTGAAGTCACTAGGTAAGCTCACTTTAGGTAACGGAATAACATGAGCCAATTTCCAGATCTCTGGAAAAACACTGTTTTCTATGCAGTAATTAATTATATGTGGGATCATGGGACTGATATAAGGACAGCAATGAAGCAGTATGCTGATGCCTATACAGTCAGACCTTCTGTCTTAGACTTGATTAACAATAAACAATTGTACACCTCCTCCTTGGTAACAGTTTTAAAGTTAAAATTTGATATATTTATTTTTTTGTTGTTCAAATATCCATTGACAGTCTCAACATTTGGAGTACCACTAGGTGATGTTATATTAGCAAAGTAATTTAATATCCCCTCAATATCACATAATGTTTCAGGTATTTCAGATGAATGCTTCGAGTAGATATCTAATTTTTTTTAAATCTCCCAGTTCTTTTTGGAATTATTACTCCTCATATTATATTCGATATAACCTTTTTTTTTTAATTCCTAATACTAGCAGTCATAAAATTCTGTAAGTTTTTATAATAATTATAACTTACTCGAGTTTTATTTTTTTTATATTTACACAAAGCCCTGTCACGCAATGACATTATTAATTTAACATTATCAGTCAACCAAGGAGATTTTTTCCTAGTAATTCTTATAGTGCGTATAGGAGCATGAATCAAAAATTTCTGATTAGTAATTATTTAAAAGTGCAAGTTTCTCATTTATATCATTAACATAAAAAATATTATAAAATGGCATTTTTATTAAGTCATCATAAAATATCTCACTTGGAATGTGTTTTAAATCGCGATATGAATAAAAAATGGCTGAGGTCTATGATTATTTATAGATAAAGAACATCTAATCAGAGTGGTCCGGAATGTTTAAATCATCAACTATCAAGGCACAATTAACAAGATCGGTATGTGAACATAATATTAAATCTAATAATGTGGAGTTGGTAGGATTATTATAGGTTGAGTCATTGATAATAATGAGTAATGTTGTGTGATTCTAATATCGACATAAATTGTTGCACATTTGCATTTTCAATGTCCATCAAATTAATATTGAAATCTCCCAAACAAATTAATTTATCACAATCTACCAATAATTTACAAATGTTTTCTTCCAAATCCTTCAAATATGGAAAAATTTGTGAATTACGTTATAAACAAAGATAAGGAGTATCCTATTTTGACGCCCGTAGAGCCTATTATTATTCAGGTACGGAATGATTCTAGTAGTGAGCTTACTGATGACTCCGTTATCACGCGACCATTTTTTTTTTCTCGAAACTGAGAATGTATTATTATTATTTAAATTTCTTCTATAATAGAAGTCTTATTTTAATTGAGGTAAAATTGTACAAAAATTAAAAATTAGAAAATAACTAATTCTGTTTTGTTTGAGATACGATGGCGTTTTAATGAGAATTATGTTTTATTTTATTTTTATTGTTTTTAACACGATTTAAATATTATAATTATGCTATTAATATAATCACTGTTATCAGGTTTGTTAAGTTTATTCTAACGTCCTACCTTACTTCCATTATATACCTTTCCCCTTCCCATCCTGGCAAAAACTACTCACACGTCCCTATTGGGTTTTGCTGGGTGGTGACATTTTCTATAATATCAAGTTTCCTAGTTCCCTTCATTAAAAGTCAATGAAATTTTTATGTTCTATAGAAAATGTTATTGACTAAGTGAGTAAAGTTTGTTGTTAGTTTATATAAAATTATATAGGTATTATTATATTGTAATCCTTTATACAAACGAACATACAATATACCTACGTATCAATTCACCATGCTGGATGGCACACGTTCGAAGTCGGTTTACAAAGGAATGCTGTGCTCTTGTTTTTTATATTGTTTTAAACTGACATTGGATAAAGCTAATCTGTGTTGTCGGAAACTGAAATTGAAACACCCAAAAAGAATGTGTGTAGAAATCTGATAAAGAGGCTGTTTCACAAAACTAATAAATAATAACATTTATGGATAATCTTCCAGTATTATTATATAGTAACAGAAATTTTTCCTTGAATTATTTATCTAGAGGTTTAAATATATCGTTAGTGTGACACTTTTGCGCTTTCTATTGTGCCATTATTCAAATTAATTTCAGAAAAAAGCATATGTAGTATACAGGATGTTTCAAAAATGGTTATTGGGTACCACTTATAAACCATTATTTAAGGCAACAATGATGGTGTAATTTCAAAATTCCTGCCCTCGAATAGGATTACGGATTATATACTTCTACTTACAGGCGCTACAATTTTTCCTGTTTGACCAACTTGTAAATCGTTTGGTACATATCCAGCATCAACGGCAGCACGAGAAGCTCCTACAGCAGCATTCAATTTATCAGCAAGATCATATAAAAGTTTAAAGTTATCACCTGACTTAAGTCCGCGCCCTAAAAACAACAAGATCGGTATCAGTGGCATATTTACAGTTCCACACTTCTACCCACAAAATTATTTAATATATTTCCAAGATAAGACACTAAAATAACTCAATAATGCGAATCCAAAAGTACTGGTCAGAGCTGTGTGAAATAACAATCTGATCTGATCACGTTAAATTTACAAACAGTACTAGGCATTTTTCATAATAAATACACTGGCAGTTCAGTTTCAATGCAAATTCCTTAATGTACACTATGCCTATGCAGGTTAAACATAAATATGCCATTTATTCATAATTTTTCAAATATTACCATATACAGTGTGTCTCACTTTTCACCACTACACCCAATATCTCGCCCATCTGTTGGTCGATTTAGATAAAATTTTATATACTTCTTGTGTTTCAGATTGTGATTTAAGTTATTTCAAATTTTTTTTCGAAATTAAATACGCCTACTATGATCAAAAGAAATTGGCAAAAATTAGTAATTTATATTGGCGATTGTTTTTACATAATTTTGTTCGGCATACCTAAAACCCCTGTATACCAAATTTCGTTAAAAAATATTCATTCTTTTACAAAAAAAATCATATCTAAGATTTCAATAATAATCACTCTACTATTCGAGTTATGTATTGTCGGATATTTACATAACTTGGTAGTCATATCTAATGACACTAATTAAGCATTAGGACACAATTTTTATCCAAAACACTGTTATGAAATGAATATTTGAAAATTGGTAGCTATTTTTTAAAATACTTAAAACTTAGCATACCAATATATCTTTGTTAACATGGAGTGTTTTGGAATGGATTTGACAATTGTATCGAATGTCAAATTAAACTTAAACATGGCTGCACAACAATTAAGTACTGCTGATACAATTGAAATATAAGAATTGTTGGTGACAGTGTGCACTCTTATCGAGATGCAGCTAGTATGTATCTTCAATTTGAGACATCCAGAACGCCCACAGATTCACTACAACACGGTTGGTTCAATTAATAGAATATTTAATAGAACTGGAGATGTAGCCAAACTTAGAGCCAAAAATGCAACGTTGCCAATCGTCCATTGGATCAAGTAATATTAGATGCTGTTAATGCTGAACCATGCGTTAGTGTCCTAGATTTATTTCTAAATTTGAATGTAGACAGAAATAAAATTTGGAGGCGCCTTAAACGTCATAATTTAAAGTCATATAAGCCCAAGTCTTTGGGTTTGTTTTTAAATGACACATATTTTTTGAAAAAAATTATTTTCACTTAAGGCTACTTTTACAACAAATGGCGTAGTCTCATCATAAAACTCAAGGTATTGGTCAACGGTAAACCCACACTGGGTTTTAAATTGTAAACAGCAATACTCCCAAAAAGTAAATGTCTGGTATGGAATTTTAAATGAGATCTTGATTGGACCATTTTTCTTGATGACACTTTAAATAGTGTTAGATTCCTACATTTTTAACCGTTAGCCATCCAACAAAACCTCTATTTCCAACTAGATGAGGCTTCTATTCATAATACAGTAATAGTTCAATATTGGATGAATAACAACTTCCCTATATGTTGAATTGGAAGAAATAGTCCTTTAATTGCATGGCCAACTAGATCATCAGACATCACCCCTATGGATTTCTATTTTTGGAGTACCACAGAAAATAAAGTCTATAAAAATACTCCACGAAATAGAGCAGAACTATGTGGCAGACTTAGGAAGCATCTAATGAATTAACAGTTGAAGAATTAAGAAAAGTTAAAAATAATAAGAAGAGAATAGAAAATCGTATCAGAACTGATGGAGGACTAGTGTGGAAAGATTATATTTATATATTTATATTTACTTTTTAAAATTATATTTTCGTTTAAGTAATAATTTAAGTTACAATAATACCTTTACAAAAATAAAAGTTCAGTTATTTGATATTTTCTTTAAAGAAAAAATGTGTCCTAATGCTTAAGTAGTGTCATTATTATACGACTACCAAGTTATGTACATATCCGGCAATAAATAACTCGAATAGTAGGGTGATTATTATTGAAATCTTAAGATATATTTTTCATAAAGGAATGAATATTTTTTAACGAGATTTGATATACAGGGGTTTTAGGTCATGCCAAATAAGATTCTGTAAAAACAAAAACCCTATCTCAATAATTTAAATTCCTAATTTTTGCCAATTTCTTTTGATCATAGTAGGCGTATTTAATTTTGAAAAAAAAAAATATAATTTTTTAATCACAATCTGAAACACAAGAAGTATACCACCAAATCTGATATAAATCGATCAACAAATTGCCGAGATATTGGGGTGTAGTCGAGGGGGCTCCCACTAAGGAAATACCTGTACAAAGTTTCATACAGTACTTTGCAGTAGAATGCAATTTTTACAATACTCCTGAAATACTTGACATTATCGACAGTACCTCGCAATACCCGACAGTACTTTGCAGTACTCTAAAATACTTCGCAGTACTCAAGAGTACCTTACAATACCAGAGAATAAATGGCAGTACTTAGGAGTATTTCACAATATATACTAGTAAATACTAATGTAAATAATAAAAAGCATATGTTGGTCAGAAAGTCAACTCTTTGTTGGTATTTTTTTGAAAAAACTGGACGTTTGTCAAGTGACAGAGTTCACAGAGTAAAAGGAATGTCCTCTGGACTGACAGTAAACCGAGCAGTAAACAGTGCAGCATCAACTAATACAACGACAAATGTACAAAAAAAAACAAAAACTATTATGAAAAAACCGAGGAAAAAGAATAACAAAGTTAATAAAAGGATTACCACGAAGAATACTCGAACAAAGCAAAGTGAAGAAGAAACTGATACTTCTACTGATTATAGTGTTGAAAGTGACAGTCCATTGAGTGAGGACGATTGGTCATCTGTATTAACAAATGAAAATAACGAGGAAAATAATTTGCAGCCACAAATTACGATAAAAGCCGAACATTATTATGCAGTATATTTTAGTATTTGGTATCTGGGATGAATAATTAACATCATTAGTGAATCCATGAGTAAAGTAAAATTTTTACAATCAGATCTTGATACATACAGGGTGTCCCACGACGAACGATATCTCGAAAAGTAGACATCGGAAAATTTTTAAAATTTGGTAGTAAACTAATGTCGATGGGGGCAACTCGGCTAAAATATTTTCAAGATGGTGGCACTTCCGCTTATACCGGAAGTCGATACCAACTTGCTTATTTTAAATGGGACACCCTATATATCATTACATTTTTGGATTGTACGCAAAATTCTAGGCCAATTTTGTGTATCATGTCCTATACCTAGGTTTTTGAGATATTTCAATTTTTATGTCAAAAATGACGTTTGCGGGCCCTAAAAGAATTATCAATTTTTCCTATAAGGAAGCCTTTATTATCTAATTTGGGTTCGATTCTTTGTTGAAAAAGACCTACTTTAATAGAGTTTTTATAATATTTTGATAAATATTAATACAGAGTGTTCAAAAAATAAGAATAAAGATGAAATTGAGAAAACTGTCAAAAATCAATTTTTTTCAAATGGAAACCCCCAATTTTTATAATCTTATCTTATTCGCCATTAAAAATAAGGGTAAGTTTATATATGGATGTCTATTACGAAAATTTTTAGTTTTCGAGATATTCCCAATTCAATATTTCTATATGGGGATTTTGCTATGGACTTTAAGTTCAATTACTGTTAGTTGGCTATGACGGCGTTGAGTGCTAAACAAATGTATGTAGCTGTCACTTACCAATTGACAAGTATTAATTATCATGCTGGAGCATTTAAATTATGCACACGAGGATTACTTAAATTTGTTTATAATCTATCGAGAATGTTACAAAGTTTTATCAAGAACGTGTGAAATATTTGCTAATAGATATCCGGTTAAACAAACACCGTCTCCGAACAGTATTAAACGAATAATGGAGAATTTCAAAAATTTTGGCACCGTTAAGGCAACAGTTTCTTAAATAATAAATAATAATAATAGAGCTAAAATTTTGTATAGAGGCATTTGAGACAACTACGAACCGAATACGCTATCCGGTTTTCCAAAAAAAGTGCTTAATAGTCTATCTTGAAATTTCGACCCATTTAGTGGACCTTAGTAGGCCTTGAAAATATGAAAATAATTTTTTTTTATAATTGGTCAAATAGAGCTCGAGATTATGTCCCAAAAAAAATTTTTTAAATCGGGCAGCGCGTTCCAAAATAACAGGGTGTTGCGGTATTAAATCACACATACTGTATATAATAAAAAATTATAAAATATTCCTATATCAATATTGAACTTTACTACTCATTTATTTCTCTTGAACTTTTCCGTAAAGTTAATGGTTAGAGTAAAATATCCTTGAATTTTTAAAATAATGAAAATTGTCTAATTTTGACTATACATATCTCAAAAACTGTTTATTATTGGAGGTAGTGTGCATTGAGACTTCTAATCAGGCAGTTAAAATCTACAACATATCAAAAAAGATGATTCCACATAAAACAAATTTCTCATATAAGAATAGTGGAATGAAAAGACCCCGGTTTAATACTTGGAAATACTTGAAAATATTCTCACAATTCTCAGTAGTACTTAGAATTATAGACAGTACTTAAGAATAACCCTCAGTAGTAAGCAATTCTCAGTAGTACTCAGCAATACTTGGCAGTTCTTAAAAATACTCGACATTAGTTAGCAATACTTGAAAGTACTACACAATACCTGTAATATTAGCAATTTTAGAATACCTGTACAAATTATAGCCCAGTGGGAGCCCCCTCGGGTGTAGTGATGAAAAGTAAGATACACTGTATAATATTACAAGTGCTTAGAATTTTGATTGACACATGTCATGGTACATTTAGAAGAATGTACATATTAATATTAATACAGAGAAATTGAGTAATTTCTTACGAGTGTTCATTAAATAACGAACTGCGTTACACTTATCGATAAAACAATTGAATTTGAAGAAAAGTGTTATGCATAATTTTGTTTTTCGATTTGGACGTGTTGTTGCTTTGGATGGCGATAAAGCTGTACATAGTTCTAAAACTAAAACTACAGTAGCTGTCAAAAGCACACCTAGTCGGCATTGCTTATTGATTAGTGTCAAAAACAATTACCTCCACTGACAACCACTTTGGCGCTGGTAAGTTCCGGTCTATCAGATTTACTAAGTTCTTGGCTAACAAACACTGTTAAATCTGTAGCACAGCCATCTGCTGATAAAGTTTCAATAGTTGCTGAGCCACCTTCTAGTGGAGCAGCTTCAAAATTTGTTCCTCTAATAGTTAAAACTTTAATTGGATCTTTGGAGGTTAAAGTTTGGACGGCATTTCCTAAAAAATATAGAGGCATATATCAAACTATCGAGAAACTCCATGGGAGCTTATTACCTGCATATACAGTACGAACAAATGTGTCTGGTGATTTAATTGAAGTAACATCAGATATAGGAGATACGTCTAATTTAGCTGCAATTCTGGGCAACAATGCTTTTCCAAAAGCTGATGCTCCCGCAACAATATGTGTGTAATTAAATTGTTTTTGTGCATTAAGCACTAAAGGGGTCAAACTTTCTGCTGTAAAACCTTTAAAAGTTTCACTTTCTGCTACTAGAACCTTTGAAAGTCCTGCTTTCGATAAAGCCTCCGAAATCTAAAATGTATAGTATTTTTTAAATTTAATTAACAGAATTAATTACGTACTCACTGGTCCACATTTTGTGCCAGCTACTAACACAGAAATATCTCCTCCTAGTTTCTTAGCTGCTGTTATAGCATTCTGAGTTATTGGCAACAAATTTTCATTATTATGTTCTGCTATTATTAGTGTACTTTGAAACCTTTTAAACTAAAAAGGAAGACATAAATTAATCTACATTACCTTATTTCTTTAATTTACCTGTGAACCAATTTGTCTGGAACAATTTGAAAACATGATTAGCCACTGAATTATTAAATAACCAATAATTGAATTCAAAACTGATTCATTAATATACTTCAAGGAATCCGCTACTCGCACTGACAAAGGTCAAAGTACAAGTATTTTGAGTATTTTTATGATAAATAGTACAAAGAACAAATAAACAAAATAAAATAGATTTGACAAATGACACAATAGCCGTATTTCTTTGACTAAACATCGAGATCATTTCAGTTAATTTCATTTCTGATTGGCTTGAAAAATTGTTATAAACCAATCAGAAATGAGAATAAACTGACCTGAACTAAAATACGATGTCAAAGAAACACGGCCAAAGTCAGTCGCAATCTTTCAGGGGAAAATTAACACAGAACATTTAGATCACTATCTCTCTCTTTGTTATTTTTATAGTTTTAGAAAATGATAATGATACTTTCAAATTTCTTCGAGTGAAATTTCGTAAACCCCTAACATTTAGGGTTAGTTCTCATAGCTGCGGATTTCGAATTTTCGCTTACCGATTTTTTTTTATTCGCCAAATGCGTTCTAGTTAAAAGTAAACGAATTGCCTTACGAACATTTCGCTACACCTGCAAGAAGTTAGATTGTCTTAGAATAAATTTTATAAAAATCCGCACCAAAAAATTCGCATTCCGCAAGTATCTGAACGAGGCTTTAATCTTTGGTTTGGGCACTTGGGTCAAAACTTGTGAAAAAAGGAGGAAACCTATGGCTTGTGCTTTAATGCATTGCAAGGACAAGATGTACACTTGGCTTTCTTTCTCCTTTTATTAATTTGACAATGGATCACAGTGTAAGCAAAGATTAAATAATAAAATTCTATAAGATGTGAGGAAAGAAATACCTATATATTTTCGAGAGGGGCTTTAAATGGGTTTAAAGTTTCAGCTCTGTATACTACGCATGTACAGCATTTGAATAATCCTGTAGATTGTAGACGAGTTCAGCTTGTTCATCACGTAATCACGGAGCAAGGTTGTTAACTGCCAGTCAGCGAGTATAACTTGCTGCCAGTCCTTAGCTGCTTTTGTTCGTCTTGAACAAAGTGATTGTGATTAGTAAGCAACCAATAGAATTCAAGAATTTGAAAAATATGTCAACTCAATTGGCTGTTTAGTGATTGTGTTCAGTTTTTTCAAGACGAACGAAAGTACCTAAAGATCACGGGACACAGTAACTATATACTCTGTGACATAATCATAGAGTAAAAATACCAAATTGTAATAATTGTATAAGGTGCCAACGCGAAATACTCTATGATCGCTTTCTTTTCAAGTTCTTGGAGCCCTGGGTTCTTTAAAACAAGAATGCTCATTGGCTGATGAAAGCACTTGAAAAGAAAGCAATCAATAAATTAATCTTTTCTTTTCAAGTTCTTGGTTCTTGGAGTCCTGAGTTTTTCAAAATAAGAATGCTGATTGGCTGATGATAGTTGGAAACTGACAACTGTCAATTATTCACCAATCACAGTATTAATTTTGAAACCTCCAGGGCTCCTAGCACTTGAAAAGAAGGGGGTCAATGAATAACGTTGTGCCATTGAGTTGTGTGACGTCAGACACATATCAGGATACGCTCAAATTGAAAGGTACGTCCGCGATACGTCCCTGTTTACAATCATTACCCACATTCTTGTGATACCCATCCTTTCCCCTCAACGTCTTCCCATGTTCCCATAATTGAAAAAAAAATTCATTATACGGAATGAGCCGTGGCAAGTTGGTTTTTGTGTTTCTTGATGTTATTTTTTTTGTATTTTAGTAATCCTTTATACATAGATTTGCAATGCACCTTAATGCAGATATCTCAAGTGCACTGCAGTTATTAGAGGATATAAAACAAACAGTAGATGACTTGGGTGACCCAAAATTACAAGTAAATACATATCAAGATTTAAATCTACTAATATCTGTGTTGGAGAATCCAGTCTTTAGAAGTATAGTTACCGTACAGGATTCCTTAAGTGAGTTAAATCAACAACTGGGTCAGCATCCATCTATTTTACCCGTAGACTTCGATATAACAGCTGCAGGTGAATTAGTTTTAAATGTACCACCAGCAGGTGAACTTTATGACCCTGATTATACAGATGAATACCAACCAACTAGGGATTTCGACGAGCAAAGGGTGCCCTCCGCACCTATCTCACCAAGCTCACCTCAAGTTCCAACCTTTAGCAGCCCGGATAATAAAATGTTACTGCTTAATAGTCAAAAAATAAATGGAAGTATCTGTAATCCTGAGGTAAGACGAATTGGCTAATTCCTTAATAATATTGTGTTAAGTATGAGTATGAAATAAATGTCCTTATTAAAGTTGCATTGATATAAAGGACCACACAGATCATATGGAAATTGGCCATCGGTTAATTTGGCTGGGACTGAAATATTGTATTGTTTTCATACATTCTTGGCTATATATGCCTGAAGTGGAGAAATAAGATCCATAAGATCTGTGCGGGATCCATTGACACATATAATAAAGGCTGCCCGGGAGGTTTTTAATCAAATCGAGAAAAACGGATTTTAAAATTTGCATGTTCTAAGCCTTATCAGAGTCCTATAGTTTCCTTCAATTGGAATTACTATTTTCAAGCTTGTAATGCTGGTAACGTAGAGTGCTTTTCACTGAAAAAAAAATCTGTAAAATATGCCTGTTTCATATATTAAGTCAAAATGGTGTTATTTTGAGTCTTCTTTGCATGGGTCGAATTAATAATAGGTATGGTAATAATAAGCCTTTTTTATTAATGTTAACATCAAACGAGAGATTAAACATACGTATATATTATGTTAGAAGTCGTAACACTGAAACATTTGAATATGAAACATTGAATTAAAATTAATTTCTAGAGCTATACTTTCACAGTTTTAATTTAAACCCAAACTACACGAGCCAATTGGTTCAATTTGTTTTGAACTTCCGCTGCAGTATGTGTTGTTTACATCAAATTATGTCATGTAAAATTTCCTTTTTTTTTTTACATTAATCGAAACACTGAGTGTTCTATTGGCTATAACTTTGTTTTCCTTTGCACACATAGATTGAAACAGGTCCGCGGGAAATATTTGGAATGATAAAATCAGATGATCTTCATGGCCAGCCAATATTGTCATAATAATAAATAAATTAGTCTACCAAGAACTATCTCAAAAGTGTTATGCATTTTTTCTACCATATGTGATGTAGCTTCATACTAGGCCCCATGAATCCAAATTGTTGTATAGTATCTCTCTATACCTCTGGCTGCTAACAGGGAGAATACAAAACGGGTTATTACACATTACATCATACAAAGTATTACATTTCAGAGTGGGATACCATTAGTTTGGTTATTTTTGCCACACTATGAATAAAGTGCAGTCGTGCTTACTGATGATGAAACGATGCAATTAATTTTTACCTTATCACTTAAAACTGTATTAAAAAAGAACAATGAATTTAAACTTGAATTTTTTAGTCATTAAGAATTTTACAAAACAATCCAACCTTTAACCCACATGATGATGACATTATACATCGTTCACCTTCTGTTGGAAGCGATGCTTCAAAAACTGGATCCGATAATTTAATGAGTAGCGAATGGTCCCAAGTAGAAAGTATCGATCTTATTAATGACGGCACTGGCTTGGGATTTGGTATATTGGGAATGAGAAATATGGGAGTTGTTGTGAAGACAATTTTACCTGGAGGTGTTGCTGATAGAGATGGAAGATTGCAGAGCGGTGATCATATTTTACAGGTTAGTGTATCATTGATACGTGATGCATTAAAAAATTATAGAGATCGTAATTGTTTTCTTTTTCTATTAGATTGGAGACGTGAATCTACATGAAATGAATTCTGAACAAGTAGCAACTGTTTTAAGACAATCAGGCACGCATGTACGATTGATTGTTGCAAGGCCAGTAGACATATCAAGTACCGAATACAAATATTTAGGAAGTTCAGCTCCTTTAGTGCCAACTCGCCTTTTACATGATTGTGTAGAACTAGACAAATATTTGGTTCAACATAAATATCCTCCTATATTCCAAAAAAATGTTGATCCAGTTACTGATCTCTTTCAATCAGACCTTTCTAAATCCTTTGGAATTACGGGTCTTTCAAGGGTGCCTGCATCGCCTTCTTTACCTTTACTTAATTTAGATATGGCTGTAAAAATGCCAGAAATGGAAAAATTTGTAGTAGAGCTAAAAAAAGATGTTAATGGCTTAGGTATTACTATTGCTGGATATGTTTGCGAAAAAGAAGAATTATCAGGAATTTTTGTAAAAAGCGTTAGCAAAGGTAGTGCAGCCGATATCAGTGGAAGAATTAAAGTCAACGATAGAATAGTAGAGGTTGATGGGCAATCCTTACAAGGTTACACGAATCTGCAAGCCGTGGAGGTTTTGAGGAACTGCGGAAATGTTGTTAACCTCTGTTTGGAACGATATTTACATGGTCCTAAATATGAACAGCTCCAACAAGCCATTGCTGCAAGCGAAATAAAACCAGCATCGCCATCTTTGCCTCCAGATGTGCCACGGTAATAGAGAAGCTGTTATGTAACCCTTTATTAGTTGCTTTTTCAATTTGTAAACCTTTTCCTATATCTAGGCTCACTAATATTAACCCTAACTGTAAATTACTCAAACCTAATACTTACTAATCAGGGTGTCTGGATTCATAATGGCTATCTCTTTCTAAACTAGTCATATTTATATGAATTTCAGATTTCCTAAAGAAGAAGGAAGTTTAATTCTTAATGGTGAAGGTAATGATGATCCCATAGAGGCACACAATGAACTATTCACCAGTTTTATTAAAAAAGAGGAGCCTATTGATGAGGACTTACTCAGAAAGAAGTGGGAAAAGATTATGGGACCAGACACGGAAATTGTAATAGCACAACTTACTAAATTCGGGGAAAAAGGAGGCTTGGGTATCAGTTTAGAGGGCACTGTTGACGTAGAAGATGGACAAGAAGTCAGACCGCACCATTATATTCGATCAATACTTCCAGAGGGCCCAGTAGGCAAAAACGGCACTTTAAAGTCTGGCGATGAGCTGTTAGAAGTCAACAGCCATAAACTGTTAGGAATGAACCACCATGAAGTCGTAAGCATTTTAAAAGATTTGCCAATAAATGTATGCATGATATGTGGGCGAAGTCCTATAAATTTATTTGCACAGCGTGAAGAATCGTTTGCAGAACGAGCTTCACTAAGTCGCAGTTTACATAACTTGCTTCCAGCTTCAGATAGACTAGTCAAGGCCAAATCCGATGGGTCTTTAGCAAGCAGTATAGCAGTTGTAGGACCTTCAGACCAATCCTTCACAAAAATGAAATCTCGTTCTTTAGAGCCTTTAACAGGTTTAGCCATGTGGAGTTCTGAACCTCAGATAATAGAACTAGTGAAGGGAGAACGCGGTTTGGGCTTTTCAATTTTAGATTATCAGGATCCTATTGATCCAAACGATACAGTTATTGTAATTAGAAGTTTAGTTCCAGGCGGTGTTGCACAGTTAGACGGTAGATTAATTCCAGGCGATAGATTATTGTTTGTAAATGATACAGCCTTAGAAAACGCCTCTTTAGACCAAGCTGTCCAAGCTCTGAAAGGGGCTCCAAAAGGCATTGTAAAGATAGGTGTAGCTAAACCATTGCCCATTCCAGATACGGTTGCGCATAGTTCGCTGGTTGATGTTGATCCAACTAGATATGTAACAAGCAATTCCATACTTAATTAGTGATAACTGTCTCAATTGACATAATTTTTTCAATTCTCATCTTTTGTAAGATATTCAGTCACTAAAATTTGATTTGTCTATCTTTCAGTGTCACATTTTTGATAGATATTTAATTATGGATACATTTTTTCATTAATTTAAGTCCATTCTCCCAAATATGTTTTAATGGATTATAGTTTTGTTTGTGTAACATTCTTGGCAAGAAATCATTTTGTGCTTTCTTAAGTAATAGATGGTAACAAAATTTTAGAGCTATCGACTGAATGCCCTTGCTTAAATTTCTTGCCAAAAAATCATTTATACAGAATTGGAGATCATTAAGTCATTTGTGACACCAATACGAAAGCTTTAAAATACTATCATTAATTAGTTCAATTTTTAATAACAATGTAAGACATCTCTGGAGGGTTCACCATCATAGGATTTAAGCAAGAGAGATATTTTAATTTAGTTCTTGCAAACCAACTATATTATTGAACAAAATGAACATATTGACATCACAAATGTTGTTAAAGTAATAATTCTCAGTCTAGAGTAGTCAATAATTTTGTTTTCATATCTGAGATAAAAGGCAGCATTTTGATTTATTTCTATGGGCGGTTGTTGATATTTCACTTACAAGTGATTTAATCATCAAGATCACTTGGAAGCACTGAAGAACTACGATCAAGTGAAAGTTATTTTCTACCTTGATGGGTAGTCACAGTAACGGACAACTTGCTTTACCAATTCTTATTTCAATTTAGTTCTTAGCAAAGTGACTTGTTTTACAAGTTTATTGTTTATATACACTTTGATGATGGTATTTGGCTTTTCCTTCCTTTCTTTGTGTATTTTGTCACCAAAATAGGAGTTTGAAAGTTGATAATTTGTATAAGTGTGTGGGTAAATCATTTTGTAGAAAGAAAAATGGTACTAGAAAATTAATTTGCTATATTATTGAACAAAATGAACTTATTACTTTCTGTGTAGAGTGGGACATAAGTTGAAATCAATGGAGTACATCTCGCATGTCTATGCAAATACATAAATAGAAGAGACACCGCACCTTTTAGATGTATTTTGGCTTTCATTCCCAGGACCTGAAACTTGGGTCAGAGTTAGTTCTTACCATGCTGTTCAAAAGTCTCTATGAGCAAAAAAAAAAAATAAAAAGAGTTTAAGATATTGGAAATTGATGGTGTTTACTCTTCCCACTCGACAATACCTTTTTTTCTTTGAAATAACTTTTAAAACTATATGTTTATGATCATTAAGGAATGTATATGGACTATTGGATATATATGTATATCCTCTATCTACTATTACACGAACGTTTATTCCACAACTGAAGGTTCGAGGGACCAGACTGCTGCCGCCGCATATATATATGTTCTGAGAAATTGTGCCACTGTTGCTACTGACGGAATTGTAGGCTTTGCTATTTGGTCGTCAACTGCGTTAAACAAATAGAAATGTTTTGTAGTGGAGATATTCTGAATGCACAGAGCTACATAGCAGCTAGCATTTACCGGGTAGATTGAGTGCCGGATGTGGTCACCATTTGTAAATAAATAAATTACGGCGTATTAGAAAATGACTGCCGTCACCAAAAACGGGTTCTTTTTATTCTGTTGGAGAATTGGAAGAAATTATAGCATGTAGCCATATTGAAGATGAATTTTTTATAGAAAATTTTGATATTGACGATAAATCGGCCCCCATAGGTGATCCTAACCTCACAAAAACAAAATGATATAATTCCAGGGCTATTGTAATAATAATCGGCCTTATTGATATGTAAAAAATAACAACTTCCGGTCGTCCAAAACATGCAATGTGGGGTACCAAATGAATCGTCTCGACGTCTAGAATATGAATTTTATTGTATTTTCGTTATAAGCTTAAAAATGGCGCTTAGAGGTTAATAATTTTAATTTCAAGTATAAAATCATGTCCCCGGGTTCGTCGGAATCCGCTATAAAATAACTTCCAGTTTCAACTTCCGGTCGTCCAAAACACGCAGTGTGGGGTATCAAATGAATCGTCTCGACGTCTAGAATAGGAATTTTATTGTATTTTCCTTCTAAGCGCAAAACTGGCGCTTAGACGTTAATAATTTACATCTCAAGTATAAAATCATGTCCCCAGGTTGGAAACACGTCAGAATCCGCTATAAAATAACAACTTCCGGTTTCAAGTTCCGGTCGTCCGAAACATACGATGTAAGGTATCAAATGAATCATCTCGATTTTTTTGAAAATATTAGCCTATTTTGAGTCATCGCCGGTAATGATTCTGGTATAGTTTGTAACCAACTTCAATCCAATTAGTCAATAGAAATTGTTGAAAATTGGACTAAAGTTAACTACAAAGTATAACACCAGGATTGACAACAAAATAAACTTTTACGATTATTTGACACCATTTCATAATATAACAATACTTACGCTGCGGGAAACGTATATGTATAGCCGCACCAGTGGAGTACTCCAGTTTATGGATACCCGCCGTCAAAAGTTTAAATGTGCGTGAAAGTGTTTCTGTAGATATGGAGACAATAGGAAAAGACGCTTCAAGAAGGTGAAACTGTACATGTTGAAAGTGTCTTGGTGAATTTATTAACCGTTAGCAAATCTCAACAGGACAATAAATATAAACATCTTCAAAATATTACGGCTATATATATCAAATTGAATCTTGTCAAGGAGAAAACTTGGAACCAACAGAATGGGGTTGGAAGAAAGTGGGCATCAATATCTTAGCACCCATTTATAAAACCGAGTTACCAGCACCAATTTCCACTCTTCAGCTGCTGCTGCAAAAAGGTTTGTGGAAAACGATGCAGCTGTGTTAAGAATGTTTAAATTCCGAATTTGAAGAACAATTCGTCGATGAAGAACCCCCTAATGAGTAAAATTGGACAGAATTTTAATGGAATAGGCTTACAGGGGAAACCACTTAAAGATAATGCACCAAGTGTGGTTTGGAAATGAGCAGAAATAAAAAAAACACATCAAACGACAAATTTTTTATTTCCTATATTTTTTGTCATCCAAATTATGGTTTACAAGATAAAAGTGAAGAATCAGTGTTAAGTCCCAGTAAGGAGTGTTTTTGCATAAAAAGAATCTGTCCGTTCCTGAATGGGGTAGGAACTTTTCGCATATCTATTTCTAACCCTATCGAGAGTGTACATCTCAAATATTATAAATTATTTCTTCTAGAATGTCCAATTTGTGTGGACTAATAGTTTTAAAAGCTAGTTCAAAGGAAAAAATGGTATTGACGAGCGGGAAGAGTAAACATCTTTAATAGCCAATATCCTATTGTTGAATCTTTTTTTGCCCATAGGGACTTTTAAACAGCACGGTAAGATCTAGCTCTGACCCAACTTTCAGGTCCCGGGAGTGAAAGCCAAAATACATCTAAAAGGTGTGGAGTTTTTTGTTTGACATCACAAATATCGTTAACGCAATGATTCTGTCTAGAGTATATTCAATAATTTTGTTTTCATGACTTTACAATAACATTTTGATTTAATTTTATGGATGGTCATCGATAATTCACTTACAAATGATTTAATTAACCAAAAACACTGAAATAAAACTCCAATCAAGTGAAAGTCATTTTCTGCCTGATAGGTAAAGTAATGGACAACTTGCTTTACCTATCGTTTTAATTCTATTTTTGCAAAGAGACTAATAATTAAAACAAGTTAATTATTTGTATACACGTTGATGATGGTATTTGGCGTTTTCATCCATTCTTTGCCTATTTCGTCACCAAAATAGCAGTTTGAAAGTTGATAATTTGTAGGTAAAATCACAGCAACGAACAACTTGCTTTACCAATTCTTATTTTAGTTTAGTTCTTGCAAAGCAACTAATAATTAAAATAAGTTTATTGTTTGTATACATGTTGATGATGGTATTTGGCGTTTTCATCCATTCTTTGCCTATTTTGTCACCAAAATAGCAGTTTGAAAGTTGATAATTTGTAAGTAAAGTCACAGTAACAGACAACTTGCTTTACCAATTCTCATTTTCATTTATTCTTGCAAAGCTATTAATAATTAAAACAAGTCTATTTTTTGTATATTCGTTCATTGTATGTTTTATAGAGCAGTAATTAAATGCCTAAGAAAGAAAGAAAAAGTGAAAAAGAACAACATTTTGCAGAAGTTAAAGCTAATTATAAAATAATTGCAATATTGAAGCAATAATAAACATAATATCTTTCCCATCTATATGGCGAGAGTATAAAAGAATCTCTTAATAAAAACGCACAATCGAATAAATTTGAATCTTAATCAGACATTGATTAGGAGGGTGCTATATTTAAGCAATAATAAATGTGTTTGTAATAAACTCTATTGAATCCTTACAAGTCCCATCATACGACCTTTCAGAGATAGTCTGGATATGGTAATAATTTTGTTATAGATGCCTTTTTTAAGCTTTATATAGATTTAGGATAAATATACACTTAACAAGCACCGTGTAATCGCATAGTAGTAGAGATGGCCCTAGGTTTTTCCCAAACTGGGTTTTCCCTCTGGGGGTTTAGGAATTGTATTGCTTATGGTGCATTCAGGTTTTAATTTAGATGCTGAAGAGTATAGTGCCAAGGTTTTTCTTCGAGATCCTTTGCCTGTTTTTAAAATATACTGTGCCTCAATTATGCCCTGGCAAATTCCAGCATATTTGTATGCTAATTTAAGGGAAATAATTGTATAAGTCAGATTATTTCATTTTCAAAATACTCTATTTAGCATGTTGCATTCTGAACTACATATAAGCGTTGGACAACGGATTTCTCAAAATTTTGGGGTAATTTTGCAGCTATCCGCTCCAATAAACGTTGATAACTTTCAGATTTTATACTCTTAGTGCTGTTTGTGACGTTATCAGTATTCGAACTGCAACATCTATTACATTTAAACAGAATGGATGATTATTTCTTGTCTCTTTCGATAATGCTTATAATGTATTCAGCAAATCAATAATTGACATTTCTATATTTAATCGGTTTTAAAGTATCTGAATTTTTATACTATTAACTGAAACTTATTCTATGTAATGTCACAAGTTGAACATTAACAAATTCTGATGAAAATGTTTTTCTACTGGTCAGTAATGGGGTACGTATCATTATTTAAAACGTCAACAAATCAAACTCTGTCACTCGAGTATACAGTGCAATATCAACCGGATATTTGAGACAATAGAAATTGTACGAACTTATAGCAATTCAAACAAAATATACACCTACCACTTGACTTTCAAAAATGAGACGAACTTTTCAACACCTCATTTTTTCAGGCACGTATTTATATATGTTATATAATTAAAAATGCACCATATGTTACTGAGACATAGGTTTAACTTTCTCAGCCATATCAGATTGCGTAACAACTCCTTCTGATCATCCAATTTCATTACAGATTCGCAGAGTTTTGTGCTGTATTGTAATTTCCATTTCCTTTGCTAAAAAAGCTTATAAATATTACCAACTGATCTTTTGTAACCTCAGTTAATAAACTAATGATTCATGAAAATGAAATGTATAATACATGAAATATACATTTCATTTAGAGTCAACGTTTACTATACATTAATCAATAAAATTATACAAAATATAAAGCCAATGCAAAGTGGATAATTATTATGGTCTATCGTAGTATTTAATTTACTACATTTTTATTTTCACAATAAAACTGTTTTTAAAAAGTTAATCAGTCAATCTAAGATATGACATATATAGGTGAAACACTTGTCTCCAAACTTTTTGGTTAAATATTATTTTTAGAGCTGTACAAGTAAAGTTATTTGTAAATATATGACTGCATAAACACCTGAACGGATGTGACTTAACACTGTCATGAAGTTTGTCCCTCATTGTCTCAGCTGTTGTGATAGTTTCAAAGTTAGCAACATTTTGCTTGAATTAATATACTTTTGTACAACTAATTGTTGACGTTACGAAGCAGAAAGTATAATCTGCATTTATTACCATAAAGTAAAATAATAATGATTTACGGAGGCAGTTAAACATATTATTAAGAAAATATTATCCAATTAGCTTGTTAACAGTCTGCTTGTAATGCTAAAGTTGACTATTAATAAGACTAATAGCTATTAAATATGGATTTGCCGAAAAGCCCGTTATCAATACTATTAAAAATTTTATGAATGATCTCTGAAACCTGAGATCTGAAAAGCAAGAAAAATATTTCTGTGATATTTCAAATAACCACTAAATTCGTTTTATTTATGATTAAATATGTCATAAAATATTTTGCTAGGTTTGAAAATCAGAAAATTGTATGATAATACCGTAATAGTAAATTATGAATGCACCACATGCGAACGAGTATACTTGCTCAAAAATTAAAACCCCAGGTAAAAACCCAGGTCTGTATTAGTGATTAAATAAATATTTAACAAAACTATTCCAATATATCAATATAAAATGTTGCTATTAAGATATTTAGACATTGTGATATAAATTATATGACAAATTTATTATATTATCAACTAAGTATATGCCTTTTGTCTATTTCATGAACTATATAATCTACACAATTTTTGTATGTAAGTTGCTTCAGATATTCCATGATTTTTTAGATATATATAAAATAAAATTATTTGAAGTCGATTGTGATATACACCTGAACTTAATAATAAAAGTATTGTGAATTGATTATTAGAATAAAGTTGTAAGAATTTACCTATGTTAGACTTTGTATAACAGACAATATTAAATTCGTAGTTAAAATAAGTGTTTAATTGTAGAGAACTCCAATTTTTCCTGTCTGTACCTATTTGGTATGCGAATATTTATTCGCTTGCCAAATAGGTAGGTCATTTTGCAATTTAACATCAATATCGAAACACGTTGCAAGAAAACATTTTTTCCTAACTTGCAGGAAGTAGTTTCATCCTGATATGGATAATTTCATTTTTTTCAAACAGACAACGTTGTTAGTATCACTAAATTTTCCTAATATTGATTGAAATAAATTGATTTTTACACAGAAAAATATTTTACAACAGTAAATAAATTACAAAGTTATATTACAATGCCAATATATTAACAAACTCAGAATACATTAGTTGTGGATTAGGAAATAAAAATATAATATGATACCGAGAATAGAATTTCTTAGACAAATTAAGTAAATGCATTTAGAGTTTCTTGAGTGGACTTTAAGGTAGGTTCAGTCGGGGTTGTGCCCCAGCCTCTGCGGTAGGGTTTCCTGCTGTGCTTTACCTTTTGCATTTTCTACATTTGGAATAAACTTTAACAAAAAACAAGCATGCTGCAAAAGTTATAATATACAGTGAGGTCCATAAGTAACAGATAAATTCATTATCTACGTAATTAACAATTTATGAGTAAAATCCTAAAACGTCAATTTTTAATAATAATAATAATAATAATAATAATATGTCTTTATTCAAAGAAAGGGCGAAGTTCAGTTTGGTAAGCCTTCCGCTTCCAAAGTAATATATTTTTTTTGCATAATTTTATACCTCCTTCTTCAACTCTCTTGGAATGACCCTTTCAAATTTTTAAATGGAACAAGGGTGCATGTGAGAGCTCATTTAAAAGGGTTTTTAATTCTCTATCCAGCAATATAAGGTTTTTTGAATTTTGTATACCCTATGTCCCACTTTTCATGACTCCCATATTAACTATGCAATTTTCTTAAAATTTTGGTGGCAGGTACTTACCCATAAGAAGATTGTGCCACGGCAAAATATTTAAAAATACACCAGTGGCATTCCCCATTATGAAGAAAAACTCACCAGTACCGAATTTCAAAAAGATAGTGTATGTGGTGTTCATGTAATAAGTAAATACAATTTCACTTTTTAAAGGACCAATTATTAGAATCATAACTTTACTTTTTGTAGCAATTAAGAGTTAATTAAGATGGAGGAAGACAGAGGGTTTCCATTTAGAATTAGTCACATGACGTTAATCAGCTTTACTTAATCAAACAATAATTGATGTGGGAGGCAAAAAAGTTAAATATTAAACTTACATAGTTAATTAATCACAGTTTGCTCAACATATCCTCCATCCATGTGAATACATTTTTCTATAATTTTTCTGTTATGCCGCACGACTTTACGTAATTCTGCAGGTGTTATTTGTGGACAAAAGCTTCTCTATTATATCCCATAGCTGTTTTGAGGTCTCTCTTTGTATACTAAATTTTTAATACTCCTCCAAAAGTAGAAGTCTTTTGGTGTTAGATCTGGAGACCAGGGTGGCCATTTTTGAAGAGGACTTCTTGGATCTATCCATTTCAGGGGGAAATGTGCGTTAAGCCAGTTACGAACGATATTCGCATTATAACCTGGTGCTACGTCCAGTTGAATATTAAATGCTGAAGAAGAGGCATGTTATCCAAAATATCAGTAAAATCCCCTTCAAGATAGTTTAAAAATGTTTCGGCGTTTAATGTTTCAAAAAAGAAAGGTTCTATAATCTGTTCATTTAAAATAGCGCACCAAACGTTCACTTTTTGCGATCGTTGACTTTTAAAGTTTATCATCTAATTAGGATTTACAGCAGCCCAGTATCGGATATGTTGACTGCAGACTACACCATGTGTATTGAATGTAGCTTCATCGGTAAACATTATTTTCTTTAAAAAAATTCATATCATTGAGACAATTTCCTTGTGTCCAAAAACAATAATCTAGCCTTCTCAAATTATTGCCTTTGAAGAAAGTATGTAGGTACTTCGGTTTGAACACTTTTAACATAATTTCTTGGCCTAAGTTTTCGAATGTTACCGGTATTGTTGAACAAATTATTACTAATTGCTACTGTTTTAATGTGGATATTTGCTCGGTCAGGATGCCGCGAATTAAAAATTCTTGTAGCCTCTGCGAATAATGTATTTTCACCTACAATACTACTTGTCATGAACTGTTAAACATGCCATTATTAAATAATAAATTTTTTTACTTAAATTTGAGTAAACACGAAAATAATGAAATGTCACCCAAACTTCAAAGTAATTTTAAATTATCATGGCCAACTTTATTTAAAAGGCAAATGTAGAAATTTAGTGCCACAAAAAATGTACTTTGCTGTTATTTTGTGTACGACCATCATGTAAAAGGTGGGTCAAATTCTAACCTTATTAGTGTGATGTTAGAAAACAAAGCAATTGGATTCGGTCAAATTTCGTAAAAATTGCACATATGGTGTTTATCATTAAAATTGAGAATGTCAATTTGTTTAAAAGTGAAATTTTATTTACTTACTACATAAACACGCACACTCTATCTTTTTGAGATTCGGTACTGGTGGGTTTTTGATGACGAATAAGATTGTGATATTGTTTTACAATTAAAACTTTGCCTAATATCTTTTTTGGAAAATTAGGTCCATTTTTCTTCATAACGACGAACGCCACTGGTGTATTTTTAAATATTTTACCATGGCACAATCTCAAGATAAGTTCCTGCTACCTAAATTTTAAGAAAATCGCATGGTGGTTAATAAGGGAGCTATAATATGGGAGTCATGAAAAGTGGGACATAGTGTATTCTTCATCAAGAAAGTTAAATTTGAAAGGATCATTCAAAAGACAGAATAAGGCAAGAAATTAACCAAATCACCCTGGAAACGCTACAAAATATTTTATAAGAATTTCAGCAGCGTCTCGATTATTATCAAGAAGCTATGGGCGCCCAGTTTGAACGTTTGATTTAAATTGTTTCATATCCCTTTGTTCACTTTAAAGCAATAGTCCAGAAACATTTTCTACGTGGACAATATTTCTGGATCTTTGTGTACAAGAGAAAATGAAATCGTACGGAAATATTAACTCATACGTACACACACCAAGTTAAAGTATACTAGACTATAACATCAAAAGTGTAATATTTTTCAATTAAAAATTAGAAAAATTCAAAAAATCTTATATTGCTGGATAGAAAATTAAAAACTCTCAAATGAGCTAGTGATTTTAAACAGATTTGGATTGACCAATGTAGGAAGTAGGCGCATCAAAACACTAGCGTCTAGGGGTCAAGTATCACTTTCTATTTTTGCCTCCTGCTATTTCTCAATAGATGTAAATTTTTCAATGACTCAGCATGGCTTTAGAAAAAATCGATCAACAACATCAGCCCTTTTTAATTTTGTTGAAACAGTGTTGAGTGCGCTGGATAGGCAGGAAATTGTTTGCGGACTTTTCCTGGACCTTTCCAAGGCATTTGACAGTCTAAATCACAATAAGCTTTTAATTAAATTACAAAAAATTGGAATTAGAGGTGTTAGCTTGCAATGGTTCGCGTCCTATTTGCTAAACAGAAAACAAAGAACCCGCATCACAAGTAACGGAGAGAAATATGAATCCAAACTCCAATACAACTACGACGTACCCCAGGGTAGCGTACTTGGGCCGCTACTTTTTATAATCTTCATTAATGATCTAATCCATGTATTAGATGGAAACGCAAAAGTAAAAATCGTCAATTATGCTGATGATACTAATTTGTAAATAATGGGCAAAAATCTTGAAGCGATTACAGTTATGCTAGAGAAGACCTGGTGCAGCGTAAAACTCTGGTTCAACTTCAATAATCTTGTTTTAAATGAATCCAAAACAAATTGTGTAGTTTTTTAAACCGATAGATCAAATGTCCAAGTAGCGGAACATCTAACCGATGCGGTACCGGTATCAACAATAAAGTCAAAAAAACTGTTGGGTGTAACCCTAGATAATAACATCAAATGGTTCATACACATTGACGATTTAACCAATAAATTAAACAAATCATGTTTCGCCCTCAGAGTCTTATCGCGTTCTTTCAACGTCTCTGCTCTGCTTACAGTGTACTATGCGAATTTTCTCTCCACAGCCAAATATGGTATTGAAATTTGGGGTGGCTCAACAGAGCTTCCCAAAATTTTCAAATTACAAAAAAGGGCAATCAGAGTGAATTTTAGAATGAAATACCAAGGGTCTTGCAGAAGCTGTTTCAGGAAAAATAGATTATTAACAATACCTGGTTTATACATTTACTCTTGTTTAGTATATCTACACAGGAACAATCTTGAGTTCCTTGATGTGAACATAAATCACATATATGATACCAGGCACAAATGCAACTATGCCTATCCAGTGCACCGACTGACACTCACTGAAAAAGGACCAGCTTATGCAGCTCTGAAATTTTTCAATGCACTTCCCATTGATATAAAGAATAATGTCAATCTTAAGTGTTTTAGTAAACAAACCTTCCAATATGTATGCAACATTGAACCTTACTCGATCCAAGAATATTTGCATTTTAACTCAACAAATTAATATTTATATTTTATATCTATTTGTCTATTTTTACTATGTAATGTTTTTTTTTCTTTTAACATGTAATTTGTGTGACCTGTTTTATACATTATATATATGAATTGAAACGGAATAAATGTCTATGTCCTGAAACTTGCACAGATTGTTTTGTCACAATGCTGCGTTGTGTGTTGCCTATTAGTCTCTTGTCAAATAATTATTATGAACTGATCTATGATTATGAAATTATGATATCTTATTTTAGCAAATGGAATAATGCGCAGCGATTTAGTAGAAAAATAATATTTTTGTTTGCATTATTTGACCACCTTGAATAAGAAAATGTATTGCAAAATTTGTACACATCAATTTTCAAAATTTAAACATCAACTTTGTCAATTTGTAAGAAACTAGTTATTGCATAGGTATCCATTATTATCACTCATTTATTTTGTCCACTTTTGTATGAATTTTCCAATTCCCCATGCAATCTTATACTTTTTTTATTTATTTTTTTGTACTTTTATGCTTGTGTAGGACTACTTTTGTCGTGTTTTCTTACACTTTTTGTTTTAATTTGTAGCAATATGGGTTCGCCCGTATATGTAAATAAATAAGTAAATTACTTAAACACAGAATATATGTTTGTTTTTAGTTAATACTGAATATATTATTTTTATTTCAAAGAATATAGTTTCACAAAAGAAGGAAATTACAATTTTACAAGTATTTAATGGATATTAATCTGAAAAATTATTTTATTAATTTTTCATTTAGAGCAATTAATAAAATATAAAATACCTAGAAATTTTAAATTCGTATGTATATATAATAATAAACACCCAAATGTGTTGAAATTTTAATATTGATAAAATATTCTGATTATCAAATCCGACTTTAACAGAATTTTATTTAAAAGTAAATCATCAAATGTTTATAATATAGGTATAACAAATAAATAAATTATTTTCACATTTAATTTGTTTACATTAAATAATAGATATTCGTGACAAGGGGCTAATAGGCAACACACACTGCAGCATTGTGACAAACAATCTACGCAAGTCTCAGGAGCAAAAAATAGAAAGTGATGCTTGTTCCCTAGACGTTAGTGTCGGACTATGACTGCACCATTCAAATTCAAAACTTCTTTATTATATATTATGAGTACAATACATGTGCCGCCCCAGAACCTATTCCGGGAACCAACCATGCAACCACCGCGTAGCTCGCGGTGGCGGGTTGCAGGGTCGGGCGGAATAGAACTGGTTTTTGGATAAAACACAATTTAAAACTTAACCTAAACTCCTTTCACATAAAAGATGAATTAAAATAGGTGGTAACATTTTCTATATCTAACAAAAACAGATTTTAAAAAACTTATAACTAAACTTGGTTTTAGATACTCTCACATTTTTTTTTTTTTTTTAATTTTGATGCCAACGCAAGTACTTACCTCAATCTGAACGAGGAACCTTCTGCGAAACGTGTAAATGCCGGGCTGCACATAGGCTTGCCTAAACTTTGGTTTATTTTGATAATTTTGATTTTTCGAGAATTTTGATTTTGTTGAAAAATTCCGATGGGAAATTAATTTAGAAACAAAAATGTACAAAAGGAAAACAAGAAACAAACATGAACAAACATAAAGGAAGAAAGAGACAGAAAAGATTTAAAGATTCAAAGGTATAAAATATCAGTAAAGACGGATAGGATAAGCGGAAGTTATAGTTGGTGAAGTTTGGCAACAGAGGTTGCCGGAAGATCGGTAACTTCTGGTATGGTAGAGAGTGTTTTATCCGAAATGGGGCATTATACTGTCTAATTTGTGTTATGTTTCTTAGTCCAGTTTGTAGAATTTTTGGGAGATGTCCCGGATGTAGTCCGCCATTGGGGTTATGTCGTGGCAAAGTGCGTATAGGTCTCTGAGGGAGGTGTACCTTCCAGAATTAGAAATGAGGCGCATAAACTTGTGCTCGAGCACTTTTAGTTTTCTCATTGTCGTGGTCGGTATGCTGCACCACACCGGCGCCGCGTATGTGATGGACGGCCTGACCACCATCATGTACAACAATTTTTTATTTTGTCGGTTAAGTCTGCTACCCCTGACCATGGTGTAGTATATTAGGTGGTCCGGCACACGGTACTTGCCATGTTAATCGACGGCTTCATCTTCATAAGTGCTTGGTTTCTATTTAATTCAGTAGATGGAGCCCGGAATATACCCCTGCAACTACCTAGGCATAGATCATGGCATAGATGGTCGAAGGCATAGATAGACGGATTTCCTTTGATGCATGTAGTGTTGCATATATACACAACTAAAAGGCAAAACTGAAGGTATTGTTTCGCGACTTCCCGTTTATGCCTGTTGTCAGATGAATAGTTTATGCCCCCTGTTCAACTATTCAAAACATAATGTTCCCCATATATACTACGCTAAAACGAAGCGGTTACTTTGAGAGAGTGGTTTGTTTTGGTTTTGTTGATATAGTGCTCATAACCTCAATTTCTGTTTGTAAATCTACCAGAATTGTGTATCTTCCCCTTGATAGTGAATACTTAAGTCGATACGTTCTTGTTCGGCTTCAGAGTCCATTATAAGATACATAGACAAAGACTGTGTAACACACGTCAAAACAAAAACATAACCTCATTCTGTGCCATAACCGCTAGTCCAGCAGGGGGGAAGTAAATCAGTTCCCATTATACACGCAGTGACGTTATTTCATGACGTCTTCAAGATATTCCCCTATTCCCGTTAACACGCGAAAATGGGGCGGTAGCTCAGTGTGTTAAAGCGTTGGCTAGCAAACTTCCTGTAAGTTTATTGACAAATTTTGACATCTTAACAAAACAACGCTCATTTTATCATAACCCTAAGGGAATAAAAAAAAGAAAACTAACTGAAGCATTTTGGACAGTTAGAAATTAAGAAAATAAGAATTTATATCTTTATGTTATATTTGGCAAAACATCGGCCGACCGTAGTCGTTCCTTGCTTAAAGCAATCTGTACGCGACGGTAAAATGTATTGTTAACAACAAATGAAATAAATAACATAAATAAGATATAAAAAAAAATGACTTGTAAATACAATTGAATAAAGAATTTTAAATGGCAAATGGCTAGCAAACTGAGTTGCCTCGCGAAGTGGGTTCGATTCCCGCAAGACGAAACAATTTTTCATTGAAAAAATTGCCCCAAGAGTGGTTCGGAGTCCACATTAAACTGTAGGGCCTCGTCTCTCTTTACCTAGCACAAGATTCTTGAGATCTTCCAGGGGGTTACTTCGGTAACTTGAGAGGCGGTTAAGGAAACATTTTTTTTAACAGTTTCACTGTCACCGTTGATCAAACGGGAAGTCCTGAAAAAATACCTTAAGACAAAGAGAACGAATTAAAAGGCTCTTTAAATATAAATAAAACAAAACTACAGAGCATTAACTACACAGAACCTGTAAAACTGTATTTCTAATATTTCTAGGCGTAAGTAACGACGAGACTATATTTGTCCTGCCATCTATTGCATTACACACAACTAAACACTTACGAAGCCATTCGTACGGGTCTTGTCGCATCACCTAATATTACACCGTGGACCGTACCGAATACTTCAACCGTTAGAAAGAGATATTAAGCCTTCCTAGGGCTTCGTTCTCCTTCCTCAGATAATTCATGCTTAGCGATCAATGTCGGTTCTTAGTTCTTATGATACGTCTATGGCTAAAGTACAGCTACAGAAAAACTTTTGTAAAACATAAAAACAAATGCTGTGACAGGCTGTGATATGATAATTGACGATATGCAGAGTAGAGTCTGTTTGTGACATAACCACAGATCAGATTTTATATGTATACTGACATTACAAAAAACTACTCGGGAAGGAACTGAGAACGGTTCTGTGCTGACAACTGAGACAACAAGTTGTAAAAGAGAGAAATACCATGTAGTTGTAGTGCAGTGTAGCGCCGTGTAAACATAACCAAAAGTTTCGTTCTCACAATTCACAACACAATCTTCCTGAAACATGTAAAAGGTCATCATAACTAACGAAAATGAAATTCGTTATACAGAATTATTCTGTAACATTACTGATTTTCACATATCTTAATTCCATTAACGCTTATTTAAATCTATATCTCAGTTTATCAGAAGTACAAAGACTTTTAGGTGAGTTGGTTTTGTAAATAAGTTTGTTTATTGTAAACAGATTTATTTTATTTTTAAATAAATTGCGCATGTGTAGTTATACGTGATTGACTAAAGCGCGCATTTAGTTAATAATTTAACGTTTAAAAACTCAAAATTATGGTGAACTAGAAATGTTAATTTTACCTAGATATCTACCATATTGAATTTCCACGCTAATGCACTTTATAATTTTTTTGGAGCCCTATATGCAACTACATTAAATTAGATAGGAAAATAGTTTTGTCTACACCTAAATTGAACACTGTTTAAAAATAAACTTGTAGGTATTCAATTACTCCTGAGAAAAAAATCTCGGGTATCGAACTAGTCACTTTTTTATTTTCTGTCATATACCTCTTAATTAAAATGGACACTTTAAGTCTATACCAAATAGTAATATATTCTAATAACATATTTTGGCAGTTGCGTCTTATGGTGTTTGTATCCATTAGTTCTTCTAACATCAGTCCCTCGATGCGATTTCCCGGTTTTGAGTACTCCCATCTAAAGTATCCTGTGGGTGCCCTATTGGGGTTACCGTCAAGTGAATGAGCTGGCCATACCATGCAATTTATGCCCTCGTTTTTCCAAAATTGGACAAATTTTCTATATAGATTCCTTTTTAGGTTTACCTGCCGAATTATATTATATCAGAAATGGCAACATAAATAATTATGCCTTAAATTTTGTTGTTCCGATTCCGTCCAAAATAGAGTCCTTACATTTTACTTGGGAGAGTTTAACTGGACAACTGGTGAGCGAAATATTTTTCAATATGTTTATTTATATTTCTTACAACATTTGCAGTTACAAATATTCACTATATTAATTTTTCAGCTACCTTATTCAATAAAAGTGGACACCTCAAACTCACCTGCATTACCTCCTCCAAAGTTAAACATTTCTAACACAGGATCGATACCGAATTCAATACAAACATTTACTATATCTTTACCATGTTCAGGAGTTGTTGAGGCAGAAGTTGACATAGCTATAGTAATAAACATTACAGTATCAAACGACAATGTAACCACATTAACATTTCGAAGAAAGAAAATTTGTCTTCAGTTTGACAAATCTACTACCTACGTTTTAATGGATTCGATGCCCCAGTTTTCAAACTCGGCAAATATTTTTTACATCGCCGTGTGCTGTGGTGTGCTATTAATCATTATCAAAGCTGTATTTGTCACTTTGTATTATATAAAAGGCAAGACCAGCAGAAGAACGATCGAGGGTATTACTGGACCAACGACGACAACTACAACTTTTCTTGCTGCATTACCTCGAAATAGCATTAATGCTTCCTCATATGGCAGCTTCAGGAGAATGCCTAGTTATTCTTTAATCGATGAGAGATCCAAAGACTTGCAAGACAGAATTGCCGAACTTACAGTACAAAGGTAAATCAGTAAAGTATCAAACTGATGATACTTCTTACAAAATGATATCTTGTGCACAATATTTTTTTTATTAAATGGGACTAATAGTTTTACATCGCTACGCTTGTATATACTATAATTTGTAATATTTGTATGTATCGAGATTAAATATGAATGTAAGCGTTCAAGGGGTTTTTACCCCAAAATAAACAAAAAGTGTAATTTTCACAAATTTATTGTGCAACTTAGTTCACAAAGATAAAGTATTAACTGACTATATTAAGCTATCGTGCATCTTGCCTCGAGCTACTCGCTCGGTCACCTTCGGGCCAACCGCGAGCGTCCAGCTGTTGTTGATACCGATGCACCTGGAACGAGACCTGGAATAATAAAATAAACAAAACAAGGAGCTGGCCAGCCCAGCGATAATATAAATAATTATTATATGATACAGCAATTTCAGTAATATTACTTCTAAAGTGCTTAGCAGCACTTAAGTTTCAACAGATTTTTATGTGAAAACATGATACTCATATTTCATAATAATGTAATTTCTTTTCCAATCCATTTGTTTATATACAGAAATCATACTCGCATTTCATTTGATTTAACAATAATTTATTTATGTGGGATTCCCACAATTATTATTTGAGCTCTAAAATATTAACCTTGACCTATCATCAGTAGTAACCTTGCTTATATTTCTACGGTTGTCACAGTCATCATTTATTTTGTGGGACTACCACAACAGTAACCTTAGCGGGACTCCCGCGTCTATTTAATTGTTTATCTTCAGGTAATTTAATCTTCTGTTTTAGTACAGTACTCCCGTTTTTGAATTTATTTAGATAATTTAGTCTCAGAGGGCTCTTTAATCTTTATACGGTACTCCCACTTTTAAATTGATTTAGATAATTTATTCTCAGGATGTTCTTTAATTTTTGTACGGTACTCCCGTAATTGCAATTTATTTAGGTAATTCACTCTCAGGGTGATCTTTTATTTTTGTACGGTACTCCCGTAGTTGCATTTATTTAGGTAATTTACTCTCGGGATGTTCTTTAATTTTTGTACGGTACTCCCGTACTTGAAACTATTTAGGTATTGTTAAACGGTACTCCCGTATTGTGCTGCTATGTTGAACGGTACTCCCGTTCCCTTTCTATGTTTTTTTTATTCTACCTTACCTTTGTATTTATATACTTTTTGTTTTTTATTGATCGGCCGTCGGCCATCTCCTGAGTTGCTCATGAGCTGCAACGAGAGAGGACATAACGTTCATTAGGTAAAATTGTCCAAATAATGTAGCAACCCTTCTATTTAGGCTTCAGTTTTCTTCCGCCAGCAACTTGAGTGTCTTCTACGGCGACTTTGTCACCTAAAGGGACAAGGTTGGCTGCATAACGAGTCAGATTGAGTTTTCTTGCATGTTTAGTTAAACTGTGTATCATCCTCAACCATACTCCAAGGACAGCTTCTTCAGGGTGAATGTAATGATTGGTTGGTGTATTTTGTAGGAACTGTTCAGTTACAGGTAATCTGGGGTGTGTTCCCAACTGCAAGACAGTTGGAGCAAAACCTGTTGTTTACGTTTTTCTCTATGTCGGGTAATACAGACACCCATGTCTTTTCATCGTCAGCCGTAAGAGTAGGAAGTCACCATTTTTTTTTTTAATAAAACAATTGGACTGGTATAGGCAGAATGGCTTTCACGAATTATGTTAGTTTGTGATAGTTCACCTACTATATTTTGCACTTTTATTCGCTCTGTGTATGCCAATCACCATGGTCGGAATGTCATCTTTTAGTTGTATGCTAAGTTTCCCAGTAGTAATATGATCTGGTGTTTTATTTCTGTTTGAAATCAACAACTCTCGTAGTTGCCTAATTAAATGTTCATCCAGTCCTGGCACATTAATTTGTAAGTATGTGTCATTTTTTAACATCAGCAACTTTGGAATATTGGATAGGTCATAATGTAGTTCAAAACCCGTTGCGTATTTTTCAATACGCAAATATTCTTAGCTAATAACGTCCCAACCGATAATAGCGTCTAAATTTCCAGGCATTAGATCACTGGGTACGACTGTGAAAACAATTTCAATGGTAACGTTCGGCATAACAGCTATTAAATCACATGTTCCAATAGTCAAAACAGTCTGTGATCCAAACCCCATTAAATCACGTACGTCGGGCTTGATCAATACACCGAGTCTCTTGGCCGCAGTGTCGCTCAGAATCGATGAATCAGCTCCACTATCGATGAGATATTGGAATGAAATGGCTTGATTATTGCATAACAAGGTCGCCATGGGTGAACTTGCTAGGTCACGTCCTCGACATATAAGCATCACTTTATCGGGCTTTTTCTTTATATACCAACAATTCTTTTCTATATGTCCGATTTTCTTGCAATGAGCACAACTAGGTGGTGTTGACTGGATTTTTGTTAAGGATTGTGTCGGTGTTTCATCCTGTTTGTTGCTTATGACATAGCTGCGGGCGTCCTGTCGGTGGCCTAATCGCCCACATTTGAAACAAGTTCCTTTAAAAGCTGCGCTTGTTGCATGAGATTGTAAGTGTCGTTGATGTAGGTTCGTCTTGAAGTGCTTAGTAATGTAATTCATGCTTAATAATGTAATTCATAGGCCTTGAGCTAGTTGTCGTTCGATGTTTACGTCTACGGGCGTCAAATTCTCCCAACAATTTCAACAATTCTCGTTCCGTCTCCGGCTTTTGAATGCGGATTGCCGCTTGTGCCTCTGAATGATCCAAACCATATTCCACCATATTTAAAATTTTGCAGCAGTATAAGCCCGAGCACCTGGTGTTTCACGATCAGGGAAAGCAACGGCAAGGTCCTTACAAAAATTTTCCCATGTTCGGGAAACAGGTCGCCAATCACAATAATATCGATGCGCTCTATGCCTCAGCACTTTGCCGGCTTTTACTATCATCAAAATGTCACTCGCTGACTCTCAATTCTGCTTTTAGTTTTGTGGCATCATCTAGCCACTCTTCAATCGAGTACGTGCTGGTATCAGGGTCGAATTCTGCTAAACAGAATGACATGGTAGATGACGTTGATGCTTGCGCGATAGGTTCATCCACTTGGTTCGGCAAGGGCATTGGCTCCACGGCCATCTTTGCATTATGTATTAATTCTGCCAACTGTTGTTGTTGGGCTGCTACCAAAGCGATTAAAGTATCTTGCCACTGTAACTTTGCACGTTTTGGCACCGGGACTTCTGGCTCTTCCAGTTCATGTTCACTATAGTCATGAAGACTAATTTAAAACTGATTTTTGTCTCTAGGGCACTTGGATATCATCCCACTTCCAATGTAAGCGTTCAAGGGGTTTTTACCCCAAAATAAACAAAAAATGTAATTTCCACAAATTTATTGCTCAACTTAGTTCGCAAAGATAAAGTATTAACTGACTATATTAAGCTATCGCGCATCTTGCCTCGAGCTACTCGCTCGGTCACCTTCGGGCCAACCGCGAGCGTCCAGCTGTCGTTGATATGTATAGGAGTACATGAGACCCTTGTAGAGGGTAGGGGGATGTACTGCTGACATGAATGTGTCTGAAATTTTTCTGTCAAAAAAAATGATGGGGTGACAAGAAAACAGCAAAAGTTGGTTATAAATTATCCTAATCAGATATGTAATGGTGCAATCATCCCCTTAAAATAGGTTACTCAATGAAACTCTTAAAATTCAAAAACGAACAATTGCAGTCATCTAATTCTTCATGCAACATATTTGTCTTGACTGGAAT
Source organism: Leptura quadrifasciata (assembly GCA_963675555.1). Classification (NCBI taxonomy): domain Eukaryota; kingdom Metazoa; phylum Arthropoda; class Insecta; order Coleoptera; family Cerambycidae; genus Leptura; species Leptura quadrifasciata. The sequence continues at coordinate 37,966,128 of OY776682.1, forward strand.
TAAATCCTAAGATTTTTCCGATTTCAAAATCGCTATGGAAGCTACCCTTATTTGCAACCTTTAAACTTTTTTTATTTTTTGGGGTGGCAGGGGTTGATTGTAGCCATGTAATTTTTGTAGGATCTTATTAGTCTCGAGTCAGAGTTAAAACTTCGAAATCGCTACGGGACCTACCCTTATCTGCACCCTTAAAATATTTGAATTTTTTGAGGTGGCAGGGGTCGATTGTAGCCGCGTAATTTTTGTAGGATCTTATTAGCTAGCTATTACTTGGGTTGTTATGCCTCTTACTCATATTATTATTTATTCATTTGAAATCGGTAAGATGCCTGATATGTGGAAAACATCAATTCTTAAGCCAATCCCTAAAAAACCTAATTCTGTAATTGAAAACATTTATGACCTATTAGCTTATTGCCCATAACTCTTAAATTTGCCAAAGCTTTTCTTCATTTTCAAGTATCTGAGTATGTCGAAACCTTGAATATTTTACCACCGACACAGTCGGGATACAGAAAAGGATTTAGTATCTGCTCTTTGTTCATTGACTAATGACTTCATTGATAATCATAAACTTAATAATAAATAAATAAACACCACATAAATTAGAGAACCCCCAATTCCAGAAGCCGGAGGCTTGTTGGGAAGGGGGTTACACATTGAAAAAACTCGGACATACAACCATTTCCTCCGACAGTACCAGTACGGGAGCCGGGATTCGAACCCGGTGGCATGATACCCGTGTATTAATCGCGATTGCCACCTCACACCTTAACCAACGCAGCTATCGGCCAGTCTTAATTCTTTAACTTTTCTTGATATGACCAAAGCTTTCAATTCAGTTGATTTAAACTGCCTCTTAGCTAAACTTCATTATTGTGATATTAGAAATAACTTCTTACAATGGTTAGACAGTTATTTATTCAACAGAAATCAATATACAAAAACATGTCATTAGACTAATATTCAATCTTGATTCTCGCACTTCATGTAGAGCAATATTTTGTGACAAAAAAATATTAACCGTCCCTAGCATATACCTACTAAAAATTTTGATCTATATTCATGAACAAAAAAATAGGTTAACTAAACACTCCGACGTACACACCTTCAACACTAGAGGCAAGAATGGCATCTGTCAAAACAAACACAAACACACTAAGTATGAAAAATCCCCACTGTATTCTGGTACCTGATTGTATAAGTTACTGCCTAAAGATCTACAATGCTTACCAACTCTTACATTAAAAAAAAATCTGAAAGAATACCTTAGTTTGCACTGTTTCTACACTATTGATGAATTTATTCAGGCCACAAATAGCACCCCATGTAATATAGTACAATAGTGAAATCTTTTTAACCATTTTTATTTTAACTTATTAACTACATACTATTTTAATATACATTGTGATGCAATATTTTGTGCTATATATTATTGATATTATATTATTATATATTATTGTTTGTATTGTCATTGTATTAACTTTAACTGTATTCTTGTCTTTTCACATCTACGATTGTACTTGACTTATCTTATCTGCATAATACTTGTAGCTTAGAAGATCAATAAATTAATTTGAATTTGAATATACTGTTCAAACTTCATAAATTGTTGATATCAGCTACTCTACCTATTAATTCTGGTGTACCTCAAGGGTCTGTTTTGGGTCCTTTACTGTTCTTCATTTTTATTTCTGACTGCAACATGTTGTTGAATATTGTAATATTTATATGTTTGCTATTGACATTTCGCTCAACTATAGTTTTTCACCTGATAATGAACTAAATGCAGTTTATAAAATCTGTTTTAAATAAAATAAAGCAATGGACTTGTCATAATACTCTCAGCTAAATAGAGTAAATGTAAACATATTCTAATTGGTTCAAATCATGACATACATAAACTAAGAGGCTTTTCGTTTAAAATTGATAACGAACCCATTCCAACAGCGGAATATGTACGAAATTTAGGAGTTGTTTTTGATTGTCAACTTAAATTCACAAAACATGTCGATCTAGTATGTCGCAAGTCCTACTTAAGTCTAAAACAAGTTTTTCCATTCAAAGACTATTTAGATGTAGAAACAAAGAAGATGCTTGTTAACAATTTAGTTTTGTCACAGATAAACTATGGCGATATTGTATATGGTAATTGTCTATCGGTTGAAAATAAAAATAGAATTCAAAGAATGCAAAATCATTGTATTCGGTTGATAACAGATGTACCACGCTTTGCTCACATTACTCCATTCATCCGTGACTTAGACTTGCTTAGACAAAACGAAGCAAAATTCGTACACTATGTATGCTTTCTTGATAACATTTTGAGACGTGGGCTGCCTGAATATTTATCTAACAAGATTATCAGACGTGATCAGGTTCATGAGAGATGCTTGAAGAATATTGTTAATCGTGTCACAGTACTTTTACATTGTAGTGTAGCTTTGTCGAGAAATTTTTCTTATCTGTCATCTTATATTCAAAATAATTTACCTATGGAATTTCATGGTCTCTCAGTTACTACATTGAGGGCAAAGTTAAAGGAAGCTATTTGTCATAATATATATTAAATAATACAAGATTTAATTAATATAGTTTAAGAAGTGTTTATTTCCTGTAATTGTTTACTGTATTTAAATATTGTCTTTTATTGTATTTGGTTATATTTGGCTATTGACTATATGCTTTTAGGGTAAGGTTTTAAATATCATGTTAAATGCACCTTGTCCATTTGTGTATGTTATTTGCACAATAAATATTTTATTATTATTAGTAGTCTTGAGTATTTTTCAACATTTTTTAAAACTTCGAAATCTCTACGGGAGCTACCCTTATCAGCACCCTTAATATATTCGTATTTCTTTAGTTTTAAAAAATGTTGAAAAATACTCAGACTCGAGACTAATAAGATCCCACAAAAATTACGCGGCTACAATCGACCCCTGCCACCTCAAAAAATTCAAATATTTTAAGGGTGCAGATAAGGGTAGCTCGGGTAGCGATTTCAAAGTTTTAAAAAAATGTTGAAAAATACTCTGACTCGAGACTAATAAGATCCTACAAAAATTACGCGGTTCAAAATATGCAAATGCAAATAAGGGTAGCTTCTGTAAAGATTTCAAAGTCGAAAAAATCTTAGAAATTAATTACAGTCGAGACAAACATGTTGCATGAAAAATTAGGCGGCTGCAATTGTTCGTTTTTGAATTTTAAGAGTTTCATTGAGTAACCTATTTTAAGGGAATGATATTACAATTAGGGTTTTTCATAATCAACTCTTGTTGTTTTCTTGTCATCCCATAATTTTTTTTTTACAGAAAAAATTTTCGGTGAATTATAACGTTGGAAACTTCAGTCACATAAATATGAGACATCTGTTATAAAGAGAAAGTATTCTCAAATATGAAATTTTTGTAAACCTAAACTGTGGTTGGCTAACGCTGTTTGCTTGCCTACCTGTAAGCAGCTGTGTAATAAATTTATAGCCTAATTCAGTGTAACTTTCCACGATATGTATCTGCTTCAAGATCCAGATTTATTACATGACAAATTGGTTAAGGTAAAAAATTATTGCGGTTAAGTATAGCTAGGCAAGTAGAATTTCTAACTTACTACTTGAAACTGCATTCTTACATAAACATGGTATGTTGATATGCATTAATTACTCATGAAAATTAAGGTTAATGTGTATGTAAAGCTTTGAGTGGATGTTTCTCCAGTTACCTTCGTCTTTCTTTGTGATAATGATTATGATATGATTATGATGATTATAAAGGTCACCATTAAAAATGTTGCTATGAAGAAATAAATGTATATATCCGCATTTGTGGCTACTGTGTGTCATCTCCAGAATGATATCAACAAAAATGCTTTGTTGTCAAGTTAATTGTTGTTGTTGTATGAGATGTGGATGCAGTTGTAATGAATGCATTTAATATAGTTTTCTACTCATTTCAGAGATGACCTGATGTGTTTTCTAATGGAGATGTCATTACAAAATTATTTTATTTAGTGGTAAGCAACACTTAGTTCTTAACTCTTTAAGAGTACCTCTTTATTTTAGTAAGTCGAAGCAGCGTAATGTCAACGTATTCATTAATTAACGATAAGTTAATAAGTATCATTATTAACAGTGTGTAATAAAACACCTTTTTCTCTCTTAAAAAATCATGTTCCTTTGTGCGACATAAGGCTTTGGGTAATCCCACCTTAAGTGATCTTCGATTTGTTCTGTGAGACACAGTCCTTGTCAACTATCATTTTCCATATGTAAAATGCCTTACCATTGCTAATTTTGACTTTGCGGTTTCCCACTGTCAAGCAGTTTTCTCATGAAGACTAATATGCCAATGGACCCCAGGATGATTTGGTAATATTATTAAAGGTTATCATTATCTCTATGTTTTATGAACTTAATAATTTAAATATTTCATAATTAATTTTGATTCAGTGGACATACCAAAAACAAATTTATTATATACATTGTGACCCATTTGTTTTGGAGTTACCCTGTAAAATCTTTATCTTTTGTTGTGTTTCACCGTTTTTTATTTATTTATTTTTTAAATTGTAGAACTTGTTGAACTGCATTTTTAGAGCAATAATTCCTACACAATCCAAATCCTACTAAGTCACGTTTTTAGGAGTAAAATTTTAATAATTCATAGCACTTTTTTTAGAAAAGATCTATGCTCACCACTGGATTCACCACTCCTTACAACATGTCTGTACTAAATTTTGTCGAAAATTTTAAAGTAATAACGTTTTTGAAGACATTATTAAATAAACATGCTCAATACATTATTTAAGTACATAAATTTATCCTAAACGTAAGTTATCCATGAGAAAAAAATGAAATAAAATGAAACTCGAGTATAGTTCAAGTAATAAATTCCCGAGACAGAAAAACCCAACAAAAACTTTACGACATAATTATTATCGCCGTGAGCCATGGCGCTAGTTGAAATAAATGGATCCCAGTAAATAAAAAACGCAACAAAAACTTTACGACATAATTATATCGCCGTAGGCCATGGCGCCAAGCCTGACATGAAACATTCCCGACGCACATTAAAAACCTATAAAGATAAGCGAGTCAATTTGCGAACAGCACAAAAAAGAGTACCGGTATTTTAATAAGGTCGTAAAGTTTTTAATTACATTTTTTATGTCTCAGTTTCTTCCTACTTGAACTATAACATGGTATTATTATTATGCCTAGTTTTAACAAATCAAAAAAAAATATATATATATATATATATATATATATATATATATATATATATATATATATATATATATATATATATATATATATATATATATATTATAATATATGATTTGCAGGAAACAACTACTCAGCGGGCAAATACCCCGACCTGCATTGAATTACACCTTACAAATCATTAAAGAATGGTAACCAATATCATTTGTCAACTCCCTGACCAGACATAGACCGGTTTCGAACTTATTAGTTCTCATCAGTATACCATAGGTCATGGAGCAGACAAATGATAGTGGCCAACCTGCTATAGTTTTATACAAACTATAGTAAATTGAATAGTGGTGAGAGGTAAGGAAACCTCTCAAATGGTATATATATATATATATATATATATATATATATAAACTTATAACAAAACTGAAACAAAAAAAAAATAGGGAATTCTATTACAAAAACTACAAGACTATCGTCACTTCTATCAATCCACCATTAATTTCAATGCAGTTATTAATCCTTTTATGTATTCGTAGTAACCTTTCGAATTTGTTCTGGAGTAATTTCTGCGCAGGCTTGCATTATCTTAGCCCGTAGGTCTTGTACAGATTGTGGCCTTGATTTGTAAAACTTTTGCTTCATTAAACCCCAAAGAAAACAATTGAGTGGAGTTAAGTCCTGGATATCTCGTCAGCCACTCAATCAAAGGATTGTTTCACTCTATCCAATGATTTTCAAAATGTTGTAGCCATCTTCTTACCAAAACAGCGTTATGAACAGAAGTTCCATCTAACTGAAATTTTAAATCAAGGAGGTTCTGTAGTGATAAATCATTTAATGCGTTCCAAAACTCAAGAAAATTTAAAAGCACATTCTCATTCACATTACCCTTAAAGAAGAAAGGATCAATTATTTTGTTATTTAATATTTATCATCAAAGGTTGATTTTTACGAATATTGCCTCTTTGCATTTATGATGAATTCTGGACCAATGACAGCAATTTTGACTTGAAACCGCCCCATTTATGGTAAATGTGGCTTTATCGTTAAATAAAATTTCATTAAAAAATTAGGACTATTTAGATATTCCCTATGTAGCCAATAGCAAAACTCTAATCGTCTTTCCTCATCTCCCACTTCCGATGTATGCAAAATTTTTGACCTGTAAGTAAGCCTTTATTTTGTTTTTTTTAAGACGTACAATTTCTAGGCTTTCCATACTTTTAACACTAGACACTGTAATGGCTTTCCTACACCTTAACTTGTCACTTTGGCAACTGCGTCAATTTTTTTCTCAGGGATAACTTAACTTTTAGAATAAATTTATGAAAATAATGTATTGTGTTAGGCAGAATGTTCCATTTTTACAGCAGAAGCAATAGCTATCTATGAAGCACTTAAATTAATACTTAAATCAAATTTTCCAAAAGTTGTTATTCTTTCCGATTCCTTATCTGTTCCACTGGCCTTAAAAAATACCACTACATTTAATCTGAAAATTAACCCCATTATTATAAGAATGAAAAATCTAGTGCAGAACATATTTGATGGAGGCAGAGAAGTATATTTTATATGGATAAAGGTGCATATAGGGTTAAAATATAATAAACACGTAGATAATCTAGCCAAAGAAAGTATCATCTCAGGGCTCAATTCCAATTATAAATTATGCCTAACAGACATAACAAATATACTTCAATCTAAACTAAGGAATAAATGGGAATATATGTGGAAAGAATCAACTATACATCCTACGAGGTTGATTCACTCCGAATTGCCATATGACCTTTGGCACACTAACTATACTCTCCCACGTAAGTATATTACAACAATTTCACGATTGAAATTTGGATATGCATGCTACCCCGCACATTTATTTAAACTTAAAATTTACAACTCGGTTAATTGTGAACGTTGAAATGTTACTGGGAATCTTGATCACATATTTTTTGAATGTAAAAAGCACGCAGAAGCCACTAACAAACTATATAATAATTTAATAAATTATGGCGACATTTCGACACCCTTTAATGTACTTCATCTGTTACCTCTAAGCGAAAAAAAAATTTTTGATTATTTAACTGGTTTCTTAGAGGAAACGAAAATCAAGATATAGGTTATCTTTGTTCCTTATGTCTTACACCTGTATATTATATATACCTCCTTATCGTAGTCTGAAGAATGTCCTGAAGGACTCCTGAACGAGAAGCGTGTGACCCTCGTGTATCCTTTGTTTGGTATAAACATTTACATTAGATATGTTGTTGGATAGGTTAATAGTTATAATATAAATTTTGTTTTAAACTGTGGTTTTGCGCCTTAATGCCATAAAAAAAAAAGTATCGTGGATTTTATTGTCTACAAAAACGTTATTATTTAAAAATTTTCGACAAAATTCAGTACAGGCCCGTTTTGAGAGGTGGTGAATCCACGGGCGTGTATTGATTTTTTCTAAAAAAATCGCTATTACGAATTATTAAAATTTTACTCCTAAAAATTGACGTAGTATTCCTTTGTAGGAATCTCGCACTTCTTGCTCAAAAAATTCAGTTCAACAAGCTCTGCAATTAAAAAAAAACCAGTGAAAATCACTCCAAAATATATGGGTCACACTGCATGTACAGGGTGTCCCAATAGTGCGTCAAAGTAAAATATCGGCCTTATTAGAAGACTTTGGAAAATTATTATTTTATGGAAGTGGTATAGTGTCAAGGCACACATTTTAAAAATATTTTGAAATATACAGGGTGACTCGCTACAGCGGAGCATCTTCGCGGTCATTTGTTTTAAGTGGAACACTATATATTTTTACATTTATACATTCAGCGTAAAATCACCTTTCCAACGACCTCCAGATTTTTGTTTTTGACTTGGCGTTGCCGAGTTATTCGAAAAAGCAATGAACATTTTGGTTGGAACAAAGTTTAACAAGTTAATTCGCTGTGTGTGTATTACTATTAATTAAGAAGATTTATCTTGCAATTATGTAGACAAGGGATGTACTACAATGACACAACCAACAAATATTTCAGGACATTTCAAAGTAAAATTTTTCAATTTTTTCAAATGGAACACTCTATATTATTGTATTCTTGAATTGGCACATTAATTCTCTACGATTTTTGTGAATAATATCCTATACCTAAAATCGATATTTCCAGAGATATTTTTACTTTTTCATTAAAAACCGATAAATTATAATACTTTTCATTTCGAACTGATCTAGTAGCCATGACTTTGACATAAAGTGAGAATAATTGACGTTTAGTTATTAACTAACTATTCTGACAAAGTATTTACACTTATTTTAAGTTATAAATTAGTTTAAAATTCACACTTTCCAGTAATTAATTTTAGACGAAATGGTTGATATGGTTTATGTTCTGGGTGCAACTGATAAAAATTGTTTGCTATCAACTCGAATTTATAAGGAGCGATATCCGCAAAGAAGCTCTCTAAAAAATTATTTGATAGGTTAATGGAACGATTTGATAATACGGGGAAAGTGAGGAATATGAGAAAAAGGAACAAACAAAAAATGTAGTAAATGAAGAAAACGAAACAGTCATACTTTTGAGTGTGATTGAAGATCCGCCTTATCGCAGTATAAGAAAATTGGCAAGAGAAAACGATATAAGCTGATCTTCAGTCCATCGAATCCTACAAAAAAATAAATTTCATCTCTACTAATCTCAACTTATGCATGAACTGATTAAAAGGGATTATGAAAACCTAATACAATTTTGTCAATGGGCAAAACAAAAAATATTACAACAAAGAAATTTTTTTGATTTTGCCGATGAAGCAACGTTTCATAAAAATGGACATGTTAATCATCATAATTTTCATTATTATGACACAACCAATCCTTACATCTTGAACAAACGAACAAATAGCCAAACAAGATGGTCGTTGAATGTTTAGGGAGGAATTGTTGGGGATTATGTGATAGGACCACATTTTTTTGACAGACGTGCGAATGGTCAAATTTTTTTGGAATTTTTGCAAGACAGCTTGGAAGAGTTACTGGAGGATGTCCCCAGGGATATTAGGGAGAGAATGTGGTACCTCCATGATGGAGCACCTGTGCACCACACTACAGCTATTCACGAATATTTAAACGATGCTTTTCCAAATGGTTGGATAGGAAGAGGAGCACCCCATAGTTGACCTGCCAGAAGCACTGATTTGACCAAAATGGACTTCTTTTTGTGGGGCTATGTTAAGGAGCAAGTGTACAAAGTTCCTATAACTACAAAGGAAAATATGAAAGAAAGAATAAGGGAAGTTTTTCAGGAAATTGCTGTAGATATTTTAAGAAATGTCGGTAGATCATTCGAAAATCGTCTACAGAAATGCATAGACATACTAAGCCACTTTGAACAGTTCCTATAGACATTAGGTATTATTTATTTCATTAAATTAAGTTCAAAATAAGTTTGAATTTTTAAAATAATGCCAATTCTTGTATTACCTAATACCATATTTTCCGTTTCTATTATATATCTCAAATTTTTGTAATATTAAATGATTATTTATAAATTTTTAAGATAGCCTCAAATGTATTATAATTTAACGGTTTTTAATGAAAAGGTAAAATTATCTTTGGAAATATCGATTTTAGGTATAGGATATTATTCACAAAAATCGTAGATAATTAACGTTCCAATAATATATAGAGTGTTTCATTTGAAAATATTGAAAAAATTCACTTTGAAATGTCCTGAATCAGCCTAGTATAAAATACACTCTGTGTAATTATTATCAATATTTGGTGGTTGCATCGTTGTAGTACATGCTTTTTCTACATAATTGCAAAATAAACCTTCTTAATTGATAGTAATACACACACAGCAAATTAATTTGTTAAACTTTATTCAGACCAAAATTTTCATATTTTTTCGAATAACTCGGCAACGCCACGCCATGTCAAAAACAAAAAATGTGAAGGTCGTTGGAAAGGTAATTTTGTGCTGAATTCATAAATGTAAAAACATATAGTGTTCCGTTAAAGAAAATGACCTCCAAGATGCTCCGCTGTAGCGAGTCGCCCTATACATTTCAAAATATTTTTTAAATGTACACCTTTTGACACTATACCACTTCCATGAAAAAATAATTTTTCAAAGTCTTCTAATAAGGCCGATATTGGACTTTGACGCACTATTGGGACACCCTGTAGCTGCTAATAAATAAAGTCTTTACTGAATGTATGTCAGACTCATAAATATAAACAAATCTGTTGCAGATGTCGGGTTCGCTTGAGCAGTATTATTCTCGAAGGTACCTTTGGAAGAGTATATCATGGATCCTACACCAACGAGGATGGAACTGAAGAAACGGTTATAATAAAGACGGTAACAGATCACGCAAGTCAAGTTCAAATATCGCTGCTGCTTCAAGAAGGAATGGCAATGTATTCCTTAAATCATAAAAATATATTGAGTATACTAAGAGTGTCTATAGAAGATCATACGGCACCTTTCCTGCTCTATCCGTATAAAAATTATGCAAACCTTAAGTTGTTTTTACAAAAATGTAAAGTATCATCGGAAGGTGTTCATCATACACTGACAACACAAGAAGTTGTGGATATGGCTTTGCAGATTATACAAGCCATGCAGTATCTTCATAAGAAACATTTACTTCATAAAGATTTGGCTGCTAGAAATTGTGTGTAAGTATATACGTTCATTAAATAATCATTAGTTGACTGAAAAGCGTTGGTGAGCACAGTAAGACGGGTGTGGGTGCCATTGAAACTTAGCAATTTAGCTCCCAAGAAGGAAAGAAATCAATGAGCCATCAAACGTATTCACAATTATAGTTATTGATTTCATGACTTCACAAAATTTATTAAAAATCGCGAGTAAACCCAAATTATTTGTTCCAGGGTAGATGAAAAATTGAATGTGCTTGTAGCAGATAATGCTTTATCGAGAGATTTATTTCCCTCAGATTATCATTGCCTAGGGGATAATGAAAATAGGCCAGTCAAGTGGCTGGCAATAGAAAGTTTGCTCCACAAGGTATTTTCGCCAAGCTCAGACGTATGGTCCTTTGGAGTACTACTTTGGGAATTAACAACTCTTGCTCAACAACCCTATATCGAAATCGATCCTTTTGAAATGTCTGCTTATTTAAAAGATGGGTATAGATTAGCTCAACCTATCAACTGTCCAGATGAATTGTAAGTATTATTCAGTCATGTTATTCAGCAGAAGAGAAAATACATAGTCAATTTCATGAATTTCAAAAAAATAGTGAGGCAAACAATGTAACAACATGAACATTCAATATCAAAGAGAAAATTGTAACTTTTTGTACGTTACCTTTTTTTTTTTTTAGATTTGCGGTAATGGCTTATTGTTGGGCAATGAGCGCAGAAGAGAGACCCTCGTTTGCCCAGTTGCATGTGTGTCTACAAGAATTTTATGCACAACTGACCAAGTATGTGTGACGAAAACTTAAATTTTAAGTGAATGCCTTTTGAGAATGTCAGCGCCTGATTGTATTAAGTCAAAGATCTAACATCAAAAATGAAACATACAAGTAGAAAATTTTGATGTGTCATACAGGGTGTGCCAATAAAAGCTTCCAGGTGGAATGTTTTGCAAACTATTAGAGATATTTGAGTTTCATAAAAGCCCATTGCTAGAATATGTAAATGGCTTTAGTTTTGAATACAAATAGTTTTTTAATATGTTAAGGGGTAGATGGCGCTGCACTACAAAATTTTTTTTGGATTACAGCAACTTAGAAATGTCTATGTTAAAGCGAATTTAATTTTAATTAGATTTCATTATATATAAAAATCTGAAAATCCAACCGTTTTCGAGAAATTAGAGTCATATTTAATTTTTGAAAAACTAAAGTCGCCGTAACTTTCTTATATTTAAGATGATAGTTCGTTTGAAAGTTTCGTTATAGAAAGAAAGGTAATGTGAATAATAGGGCAATAAAACTTTTTACAACTTCCGGTTAAACCGGAAATTACATTTATTATATTTTTAAAGCTCGCTCTCCTGTGTTCGAAATTATTGCCATTTTCGTTTGAACACATGGAGAATCTATTCGATAGCTCAACCCCTCAAACTTTAAGTAGTGTATTCCTGTTGATGGTCCCAACACTTGCATAAATTTGATTATAAAGGTCAGCCATGTCTATGATTGATTCTTTACAAACCTCGCTTTTCAGATAACTCCACAAATAGAAATCTAATGGGGTAATATCAGAAGACCTAGCTGGCCACCTGAGTACCCCATTTGTACCAATACATCTTCCTGGATATGGTTGGTTTAAATAATTTACCACAATATTGCTATTTTGTCGGCCAGCGCCATCTTGGTGAATCCATGTAGTATCTTATTGAATTGTAAATTATTCAGTAGCACAGGTAAATCATATTGTAAGAAGTGTAAATAACGTTCACCATTTAAATGTTCATGATATAGATATGCACCAACAATGTATCCATTTATAGTGCTACACTAAATATTTACCCCAAATCCTGTCTGGAATCCGGTCTGTCTCATCCATTTAGGATTCTCTTTAGACCAGTATCGACAATTACGTCTGGTTATTACTCCGTTGTTGTGGAATCTAGATTCGTTGCTCTACATAATTTGATTTTCCTCTAAGATAATGGAAAAGTATGCTAAAAAACCTTGTCTGCGCTGATTGTCTCCCGGTCTTAAGTGGTGCACCACCAAATGAATTTTATGGATAAAGTTTATTACACGAAGTTACAGAAATATTAGTTTGCTGATTTAACTTACAAACGGGTAAATTTAAAAAATTTTCCATACACCGAAATCTGTTTGAAATTAGATTCTCTTCAACAAAGATAACATTTCTAAGTTCCTGTCATCAAACAAATTTTTTGTAGCTACGCCATCTACCCCTTAACATATTAAAATACTATTTGTATTCAAAACTAGAGTCATTTATATGTTCTAGCAATGAGCTTTGACAGAGCTCAAATATCTGTAGTGGTTTCCGCAATATTTCACCTGGGAGTTTTTATTGGCACACCCTGTATATCCAGTGCCCTCAGATATTTTATATACGTTTTTAATTAAACAAATATTATTTTCTTCCCTTAGGGTGCTGGAAATGTTGCAATTTGTGTTATCTAGCGCTGCCATTGTTCTTTAAGCTTTGAGTGCCAAATTTTTTTATATTATGTATGACAAATTAGTTTTTATTTTACCAAAATGTATTCACAATATTGAATATTAGATTAAATAGATATTTAAATTAAAAAAAACTAAAATTGTATTATGTAGACTTGTGTATAAATGTTAAACTTGATACAATATTAGGAATCAATTTCCAAAAGGTAGACCCCAGACATGGAGATAAACCAGTTTCACCTTGCATATCTCTGCTCAAAATACTACATTTTTGAGACACTGAAAAGTGACTGAACCGACCATATTTCTTCAAATATTTCACGAACCATTTCAGATATTTTTCTCACTTTTTAGTAGTAAGAATGCAGTTTGGAGAATTTAATCATCCAATATACTAAACTTTCAAAAGTTGCATTGAAAATTCTTAACCTTAAGTAACAACTGAGAAAGATATTTCAAATGGTTTAGAGGATCTAAGATCTACCATTAAGGTATTGACCCTTAATATTGGAACAAGCTGGATATAAAGGATTAGGAGCTAAGGACAGAGCATACGGCACCATTAATTAAAGGCTTGAAGAGAAGAAGTAAGCTTGATCATAAAGAAAGGACACAGTTTAAACTCCTATGTTTCAGATATCACTAAGTCATGGCAGTCATTATTTTCCTCATTAACACAGGATAATTTGTTAATAAAAATTATTAAAATAAATTCAATTTCAATATTCTGATGGCACTTTTTGGTCATTAACATAACTGCAACTTTCTACCCTTAATTTTTTTAACTGTTCTGAAACTAAATTGTCCTTATGAGCTGGTTAGTTTGCTCTGTCTTCCATTGTTGTGATCTCTGTATATATTTTTTATTTTACTAAATGTACAGTATCGTCTAATTTAAATATTACGGACACTCCCATTGAATATCGTATTGTTGACATGGTTTCAGTGGTTACGACTTAAACAGGTAAACATAAAAATCTTTAAAGCCAGCCAAGTAGCAATTGCCTTTTAGTTGCACGAGTAGATATAAAGATCTGCAATACCGACGACTATTATGACATCTAGAAAAGACCTATATTCTTCACAAAGGATAGCAGTCTATTCCAGGCAGATCTTTTAGTTCCTTTGGCTTTAAAATTGCCTTTCAAGACAAGGGAGTTTATGCTCCATGCCCTTGGTTTGCATCAGTTGCCTCCTCTATCATTGATCTATCTGTGTACCAATCCTGGATTCAGAAGATGCTTTTTATCTCGAATATAGAATATGCCTGTATATGGAATGGTGAACCTGTAGATAGGGAAAGGCACCAGTCACTTGACAGTGATAAAAAGTTTCCTTACGAAGAGAGCCAGAGGCTTAGTTTACTTGTTAAAATTACAAAATGAATCTCGGCTGGAACCAGTAACGCATTCATGAATTTATGTCACAGTCATTTAGAATAGATGGCACTGTATCCATGACTGTTTAATTTAAGGGTACTATGTTACAATAATAAATTTTGTATTTATTTTGACAAATGTAATTATATATTGATTAACAGATTATATGTCTATAGTAAATTTATATATCTATTATATATTTCGTATATATTAAACTGTTTTTAAAACGAATAGACTTTTATATTAAATTATGTATGTGTAACAATGTCTTCATGAACGTTTTTGGTACAACAAAATTCAACTTGGAAAGTTTTTATAAAAAAATGTAGTGTCGAAATTGCAACAAAAACTTAGTTAACGAAGTTTCCATTTGGAACTGAAACAAAAAGGCGTTTTTATGAACCTTTCAAATCTTTTTTGTAAAAGTTAAGAAGTATAACAGAACTCCCTTAGAAATTGCATAAAGGAATTTTTTAAAAACTACATAAAGAATTTAGTTTTCTATACCTTTTTGAGAACTACCCTAAAACTGCACTGCACTGCAACTTACGCAAAGTATCTATTACGAGGACAGATTTAAGAAAGTACCTGGAGGGAGCTTTGTCAAAGACGTAAAAGTTTACAAATTCTACAGTCGATTTTGATGGCAATATATAATTTTTTATACTGTAACGACTCATATGTGATTCCTCAGTTAATTGCGGTCTGCTTGTCCTTAAATGCCATGTACTATGTGTATACGAATCATCATTTGCCTGCCTATATAATTCTTAAGCGTTTCAAGTCCTATCCATAATGTCCAATACTCTCAAACATATAACTGATAATCAATAATTCCTCATTAAATTACAATTAAATTAAGTCCAATAGCTTAAAAAATTCCGAAATTAGGATGAAGAAAAATTGCCCCATAAATTTACAATTCATCTTGTCTTTTTGGCAAGTTTTAAGTTAAAATAAAAATAATTTTCAAGTTGTTTAAGGAACCTCCCACCGGCTGGCTCGGTGGCTGCAGGGTTGGAAATCTTGGCTGGGATATGAACAGATGTTTAGTAGTGACCTTCATGTGTTGCCGAAACGGTAGCAGTAAACCAAACTATGGTGTGAGAGATAACTAGCTGGTCCTCTCCTCTCCCGAGTTCGAGTCTCAACTGCGGCAGATGGCACAGTGAATCGAAGTATCCATAGGCTTCGGCGGACTGCAGTACATTTAGCCTTTACATCAGATGTTTTTTTGTTACAATTAGGTTCAAATAAGTATAATGGGAACAAGTCTAAGTGACTGCCAACCAAAATGTCATTAACATTTTGCATAAAATTTAAACTGTAGGAAGTCCAAGAGTTTCTGGTCATATGTTATTTTTTTTCAAGAGCATAAAAAAACAATAACAGTTTTAAACAATATAATGAACGAAAGTCGTTGCATGTTAAGGATTTAAAATTCCTTTAAATCAAAAATTTTCCAAATTCAATTTTCCCTTTTTAAAATAATATTCATATCTAAATGCCATTCAATGCGATAAATATATTAAATATCCGTTTTTTAAGAAATGAAAAATTTTCAAATTTAATTATTTATAATATCTGAAGAAGTGATCATACGAGAAAATTTACGTAGGTATATTTTTATTCTCCACCTATACCTATTTTAGCGTTAACACATTCATAATTATCAATACTCATATTATTAGTATTTAAGGGTGTCTCGACTAAGAAAATATATACAAATCAATAGTTCGCGAGATTCTTATCTATAAGGCGATAGGGTGGTGACAAACCTTGGGGTGGTGGTGCCAAATTTGTACATCCCTGGTTCCACCTACAAACATTTTATGAAAACTTAATGTTCTTTATCCAATAGAGTTCCTATAAAGTAGAGTCTGGCCACTCGTCCCCCACTCCACCCAAATGGATACATAATGGCGGCTATGGTTTGTGCACGCCCAAGGTTGTACGCCGTGGTTTGTGTGTGCGCGTGTGCATCAGTAGCTGAGTTCGGCTTGCACACACAGGGTTAGAGTGGAGTGAGCATAGACGGAAAGTGGATTTTCATCACGTGATCATGGAGTGAAAATAGCAAATTGTATTTATTCGAACGCGAAATACTCTAATCGACAAAAAATATTTCCACGCCTAACCTCCAAATATTTAGGAACTGGTTTTATATTTAGTTTTTATCTAAACTCGTGTGATTATTTACGTAAATAAATAATTATGAATAATAATATAATTTTTCATGTAATTCACTATTTCGAGGATGATTCTTCAGACCAATAAAATATTTTCGAGAAAGTGGACAATTTTGACTGATCACCAGTTTAAAATGCATTTTCGAATGTCTCCAAATGCATTCGAAGGTTTCCTTTAAAAAATGGGCAATACTTGCAGCCAATAACTTACATATTCATAATAATGTCAAAGAATATACGTAAATCTTCTTTGATGTAACTGTCAAAGTCTATTTTACATTAACGCGCATGTCCACTCTTCGAGCTTGGCTTCACGAGGTGGGACTGAAGCAGTCTGAAGGAGTGAGCTCTTTTTACTACACTCCGTGATGCCCGAACGCTAATAATATCTCATATTTCACTGCAAATAATGTAATATCCGAACGGAAAAGTACTTTTAGAGTGAAATGTGTTAAAAGAGTGCTTAACCCGAACGTAGCTAGTGTGTTTACAACGTATTGCAAGTATCAAAAGCAAGTTGCAGTAGTTCTTTTGACAAAGTGGAAAAATATACGTAATAACTATAGATAATAACGTTACCATTAATTGTTTCGTGACCAAATCAGTCATAACAGATTGTTATTTTAATTTTAACCTATTACATTGAGTCTAATATGACACTATGCTCCTCAAAACAAAATCAACTCCTATTGGCGCCGCCATTATCCATACACTTTTCATACGGACCAATCAGTGCCTAGACTTCGAATGGCCACTCTACTTTAGTTTTTCCCACGCTACCTATAGACAGATTAGTTTTTCACATTCTACCTTTATCTCACCGTGCTGTCATGGATACTATTTATTCGAGTGAATTATAAAAGGCAGGAGACTGTTACTTCAAACAAATTTTTTTCTAACGTACTTTTCATTCATAGATGTCAGTGTTATCGCAGGTATTCAATCATGTTTGAAATTTGCATTAATAATGGATATATCGACAATCGGCATAAGATTTATTCAAGGCCACTACTTTTCACCGCTGGGTGAAAACTTAAACTGATTTGTAATTTATTGTAACTAGTTATCACAAACTTGAGTGACCTATGGCCGGTACCTATAAAATAGTCATTTTATTAAAAGATCTACTACACACAATATGTATTTGTTTAACTGCTGTTGAAACAAACCTGATACGTATAATAATTGCACTTTACGTAATGACTATGAGATAGGTGTACTCATGATGTACTGAATTAAGTTGAAAGACAACTATGTTCTCCAAACACTTCGTAACGGGCGGCTCACGAAGTTCTTTGAAAATGAGCCGGTTTTTCTATTCTTCATGTAATAAATTTCCAGGGCCGTCGATAGCCGAAATGAGCCCTGGGCCTTCTCAATCATAATACAAGTAAGAAAGTTCAAGTTACAATTTTTAACAGACCATTTATCATAAAATAAAAAGTGTAATGGATCAGAAATGTACAGGGTGTATCAATTAAAACTCCGAATCAGCATACCATTTTCATGTAGTAGATGTAGACAAACTCTTACATATTGCTAAATATGTACCTATTTTTTGATGACAAACACGTTCACTCTAAATTGAATGGTTAGTCTTTATGTAGATACTCAATAGCATTACCTAGCACCAAACTGAATCACCCGGTATAAGTGTACCGTTTTAGAGATATTTACTGTTATAGCAAAAGTTACATGTGAAATTTTTCAAAAATGTATTTTCAAAAATAATATTTTATAATTTGTCAACAATTTTCATAGTAAATAACATGTTTAAAAATTCATTCCTAAATATTTAAGAACTCGTGCGTTTTTATCACGCTTTGTAGTGGCGCTAATTTGTTTTGAACTCTTTCTCTCTCTTTTGCCGTTAAAGGACTAGCATAAAAAATGTTTTTTATATCACCCAATAGAAAAAAAAATTATCGGTTAAAAAAGTGTCAATAATCCTTCGACTGTGTGGGATAGCACCATCGTGTTATTCGGATGCTCTGCTAGAGCTACATGGTCCATATACGTAGCAATAATATTTTTTTAAATTTCAAGACATTTCTCCTAAAATCAACAAAATCTTTATTTATTCACAGAATTTTATAGATGTCACTTAGGTACCATTTGAGTCTTCATCGTCATAGTAAGCATTAAATCGCCGCAAATCTTGAAAAATTTTCTTACGAACAACGTGTGGATTATAAACTTCTCAATAATGGGAATTATAGCGATCGAAGAGATCTTTTTTATGAACTTTGCTTCGTCAGTCCAAATTATCTTTTCATCATCTACTTGGTTCGTTACGAGCATAAATTTGGGTGGGGTGGGGTCGGTTTGGGCCTTTCGGGATATCTGGTGCTGAAAGTATGACGGGTTTGGCGACAACTTTATTACATTCACTAAAAATAAGAATAACATTTAGAAAATCTTCATTTTATCAATCATTAAGTTTTTATAATATAATAAGCCAAATGTAACTATATAGTTTAGTTATATAACTAAACTTGTCAACTGTTGGAATATCAACGGTTTCCCTTATTTAGATTACTACTTAGATTATTATTGAGTTGAAATCATACGTACAAGCATTTTCTACTCAAACTTGACAATTATTTAAATTTCAACTGTTTCCTTTATGTCATAATATCCCCGCCTACTTGAATATTGTTGATTAAGTTAAATCGTATGTAAGTAAAAACATTTTCTACTTATCTTCAATTTTTATCTTACTTTAAACACATTCTTTAATTATGCTATTTTGATTTTTGAATACAAATGAATATGACGAAAATTAACATAGAAACATTTTTCAAAATATTTGAAATAGTGATTTTTGCAAACTGACTTTTAAAAGATTTCACTTAACTTTTGCATTATTTTTTAATGACGAATCATGGACTGAAATGAAATTTGAAAGTTGCCATTTGTGATCAGAAGATATAATTATGTGGTAAAAAAATCCATAAGAGCAGAAATGAATATTTAAACGTAAGTTAAGTCATATTTTTTTATCGCCCCGTTTGATTATTTTTGCTTCAGCTCATTTCAGTTTAATCTCTACCATCTCTCCCAAAAGGTGTTTCTTGAATTAATTGATAAATCTCTGATAGTTATCTATTATCTGTTTTTGAGAGGTCTGCATCTGTCAAGAGATTTAAAAATTGAATGCTGCCTAAACAGTAAACCGTTTTTGATATGGAGTATGGTATTCCGGGTATATGGTATGACTGGTCGAGAGGTGAGTGCACTTGCCCCTCATCCAAAAGTTCCGGGTTCAATCCCCGGTCGTGGCAGTGGAAAATACTGTGAGAGGGATTTTTTCACTATACATGGATATTGGGTGTGTGTCCCTTGTCTCTAAATGTGTAGCCCCCTCCCACACAAGTTTCTTCTAGACCTTTGAGGGATAAATCGTAATCGTCGTAATTACCTGTGGGTGACAACGAGATTAGTCCCGTTCCAATCTCTAGGTTGATTTTAGGAATACAATTTTGAAATTTTGGCAGTAAAAAATACCGTCCCATCAGTTACCAGTGGTTTGCCTGCCGGGTGTGAGGTCACGTTACATACCGATTTTTAATTATTTTAATTACTTTGACTTATACATGCCTCACAACTACCAACTTAAAATTCGTGTGAAAATGAGTAAAAATATAAGCTGCGTGTATATTCAAAGCGTCTGCCGCGTCTTGTGCCGCGTCTTGCGGTCATCTGCTTGGAGCAGACACCCGTGAAAATGTCAAAAAGACACTCATCAACTGCCCATGAGATACCAGTGATTTTTTTGCAGAAATGTAGATCTTGATGCACTTATTTGATCTGTAAAAAGCATTTGCTAGCAGACGGTCGCATTCAACGAGCGGACAAGCTCAAAGCTCAAAAATAATACGCATGCATTAATAACAGACGGTCCTGCCTTACAAATACCGCCCAATTTTTGGAACGAAATTATTGAATATGTCATTAGTTTACCGTTTTACTTTGACTGCCTTCCAAGGGTGGTCATATTTTTCAAACAGACGGCATGAAACTTACCAATATGTAATAGTCTAGGTGCCCGCGTACATAAAATCAATTTATATATATCCTCTTAAAATTTCTTGTATGGCTTCAGTGCGCCTAATCTAACACTCATTTTCTCTGTGAAAATTTTCGTAAACGCGGCTTTCCTCTTCCCGTGGAAATCGACATGTCGGGTTGGAAAATCGGAAAACATATTTTGTCCGACAATTCGAAATAGACTTTTCACGAGAGGGGAGAAAGCCGTGATTACTAAAATTTTCGCAGGGGCAAAAAGGCACAATTTAAGCCATACAAGAAGTTTTAAGAGGATCTGTATAAATTACTTTTTTGTAGGCGGGGACCCAAATCACGCCCACCCCCTTCGACTCGGTATCCGTCTCCGTAAGCTTCCACAGGCAACCAGTACCTATTAACTGATGGTAGGGTAGATCAGAAAGAAGCAACATCGTTACAATACAAGGTGAAGAACAAAAAAGACCAAATGACTTAATGAAAGCATTACGAAACGACTCCTTTAAAGCAGTTTGTACAATTTTTGGGGAATTACTGGAATGGATACGCATAATGCCGTTCGAATTTGGGTGATAAGGTTGTAAGAATAAGTGTTCAGGATGTTTGTTATATTTTTTACGAAGAGGGTGGCATGACAAAGCGTGAAGAGGATAAAGAACTTCCTTGTGATTAAAGAGAAGCTGATACGCGAATTATTTACCACAATTCAAAATTTCCCGAAACGTAGAGAAATGTTATTCGTGCTTCAGACACAGACATTTTAATTGTGGCTTTGGTAAATATGCACCTGTTCGTTGGCAAGGTTTCACTGTGGATCGAAATAGGATTAATATCGAAGAATACTCTGCGATACGTAAATGTAAATGTCATTTACCGGTCTTTGGGCCAGAATCTATCGAGAGCATTACCCGCTTTTCATGCCCTGACGGGGTGTGACTACAGGCTTTTGCTAGAAAGGAAGAACTTAAACCTTTCGCATTATTATAACAAAAAGATAATGAAACAATAAACGTACTTTCTTCTTTTTGTCATTCTGAAGTCATGACCGATATGCAGATTAATTGCATGGAGCATTTGGTTTACAAAAAGTACGGAAAATATAATATCACAAGCGTAAATGAAGCTAGATTTGACATTTTTCTTAAAAATTACGGCATTTCTAAATCTCCCAATGTGAAACCTCTAGATAAAATAAAAAATTGTGACGGCAGCCTTTTTCCGTCATGTCAGAGATTATTTTTGTGCAAAATAAGGAAGATCAATCACATCTGTGCAACTTGGAATTTTGCTACTGAGCCTACAGCAAAGTTTTTTAAACTAGAAGAAAATGGATGGATCTTGAAAATAAATATAATCTTCAATGGTTTGTTGGATCACAAACACCAAGCTCGTTGGAAGAAATTTCACAAACTCCTGCAAGAAGACTGATTTGTTTATTTATATATACATATGTATAAAGATGTTACTATGTTAGTTTTTTTATTTCAAAAATATTATGTAGTTTATTAATATGTATTTGTTTTGGGATTGTTTTTGTTTCGCCCATTGCTAACGTTTCATTATGTACTTTTTATATATCTACCGTAATCAATCTGAAATTTTTTATCTTTCTTAATAAATATAATGTATTTGGTCAAAATTATATTTTCTTTTATGTTTTGTTAGTAAAGAAGTATTTACACAGAGGAGACGAAGTGTGAAAGGTTTGTTTTATTTACGTCTATGAGATTGATAAAATCGTCTGTGCACCCTTGGATGGCAGACAAAGTATAACAGTAAACCAGTGACATTTTTAATAATTTAGTTTCAAAAATTGGTTGGTATTTGTAAGGCAGGACCGTTTGTTATGAATACATGCGTATTTATTTTTCAGCTTGTCACATGGACACATGCCATCCAGTTCATGACGTCATTTACCCACCAGCAACCTCTACTCTCAATGAGACCGTACATACATAGCCTTACTATTGGCATATCATTTGTGACGCCAAATGCCATATTTTGCACTTATTAAGTGAAAAATATCACTTCCGGTTCAACCGGAAGTAGCAACAACTTTTGATTTTTAAATAGCAACTATATATTTTTTGCATATTTAGATTACACATGAAATTTTCGTTATAACGATGTATCACAAGTAGGTAACTGTTTTCAAAATGGCGCCATATATTCGAAAAAGTGAAAAAGTTAAGTTGGCTTCTGCAAGACTGTGTTTTAAAAAAATTCACCCAGTAGGCCTTGAATCTGATGTTTCGCCTTCATTTTTATTGTTGCATTTTAATAAAAGTTTATTTCATGCAAAAACCACTATTTTGAATTGAAAAGCATGAAAACCAAATGAGTTTTATTCAATTTTTTTAAATGGTAACCGTATTTTTCTACTTGCACCAACAACGCCGAAAACATTAACCTTTCATTTGATGTATAATACGTCTAGTTTCGGTGCTGATTTACTTTGAAATTATTGGATTTCAGTAGATGCTACATTTACCAATTGGTATTCTTAAAACATACACAGAGATTAAATAAAATTTATAGAATTTATTAATAATTATTTATAAGATAGGGGGAAAAAAATTATAGTAATTGTTCAAAATGCATTCCTTCAACTTCATTACATTCCTGCAAATACGTTTACTCCAAACACTTCTTGATGATTTCCTTCTCTAGATTCATGTACATTTTCTTGAGACCAGTAACGCAAATTATTTGGGTTAAACATGCCATTGTACTGTTAGTGAACCGACTTTCATCTGTGAACAGAATTCTGAGAACAATGTTTCTATTTTCTAATAACCAATTGATATAAATGTTGATGAATTTGATATTTGAGTACATTAGATGCAAAACTCGGTTTTTGCAAATTTTGGATAAATAGAGATATTATGGTATTTAAAGACATTAACGCACTCTGTACAAGATAACCAAGTCAACGAGGTGCATAGCATAAGTCGGTATTTTCTATGTAAAATAAGTTTAAAAATCTAACGCAGATGCAAAAGTGTATTTGTTTGGTCTCGTCAGATGCATAACTTTGTATTTGGCAACGACCAATAATGTCGCTGGTATTATTATTATTAGCCGTTACTCGAGTCCGAGTATAAAAATGTTACAGTCGATAAATTTTGTACAATAAGAAACAAGTAAAAGGTGTAGTCTATTGTAATTCCCATTCATCTACGGTGCACACGACTATGGCTATAAAGGCCAATTCGGGAGAGCACATGTCGACCGCAGTCAGGACAAACATAGACCTGGTTAGGTCCCGGATTCGGCCTTCCTGCAGCAACATTTCCTTGATAGCTGGCCACAACCCCTCGCCATTCGGTTCTGTCCGCTGCAAGTTGTTCCCATTGCTCGTCTGCAATACCGCAGGATTTTAGATTTTCATGGAGAGCATCTTTGAACCTCTTTCGTTGACCGCCACGCCTTCTTCTACCGCTTAGCAATTCACCATAAAGTGTACATTTAGGAAGGCGGTTATCATGCATACGATGAACGTGACCTGCCCATCTTAGGCGTGCTCTTGAAATAAGCACCTCAATTGGAAGGCTGTTTGCTCTCCTGAGTACTTCCACGTTTGATATGTGATGGAACCAACGGATTTTCATCATACTTCTGAGGTGTCTTTGCTGAAAACGTTCTAATTCTTTCACATGACGACGGTAAGTGACCCAGCTTTCACATCCATATAGCAGTGTTGGAATGACAACTGCTCTGTAGACAGCCATTTTCGTTGGCAAAGCAAGGTCGTGGTTGTCAAATACTCTCTCTCTAAGTCCCCAGAGTGCTCTAGATGCAGCGTTAATTCTATTGCGAATCTCGCTATCCATGTTTGCTTTGTCATTAACAACGTTGCCTAAGTAATTGAACTGATCCACCACTTCAAGAGAATTTCCGTTAAGTGTAATGTCTATTTGGTTCACTTGATGAGGAGTTGACATAATCTTAGTCTTTCCAATGTTGATTTTAAGTCCCAAGGAATCATAGCTCTGGGCATACACATCTAAAAGTTCTTGAAGCTCTTCCGGCGTAGAGGCTAAAAGTGCACAGTCATCCGCATACTGGAGATCACAAATGAATCGTGTGCGTGTCTTCGTGAAAGCTCTAAAGCGCCCTATGTTAAAGAGACCGCCATCAAAACGGTATCTGAGACCTATTCCTCTGACTGTCAGTTTGTTGTCAACAATAATTGTTAGAGCAGTGGTAAACAAATTAAAGAGTAGGGGTGCCAGGACACATCCCTGCCTAACTCCAGTGAGGGTTTGGAAAGGTTCGGTTGCCTCATTATTATACATAACTTGGGCGTTATTGTTTGTATGTAGACTGCGACATACTTCCACAAATTTTCTAGGGATACCTAAGCGGAACATAATTTTCCAGAGCACTTCCCTGTCCACCGAGTCAAACGCCTTGGTTAAATCAATGAGGGCCATGTGAATTTCTCCTTGATGTTCGAGTGCTTTTTCTTGAAGCTGTTTAAGTGTGAAGATTAAATCCG
Source organism: Leptura quadrifasciata (assembly GCA_963675555.1). Taxonomy (NCBI): domain Eukaryota; kingdom Metazoa; phylum Arthropoda; class Insecta; order Coleoptera; family Cerambycidae; genus Leptura; species Leptura quadrifasciata. The sequence continues at coordinate 37,991,577 of OY776682.1, forward strand.
ATGTGCCTCGGTTTGGTCTAAAGCCACTCTGTGTTTCAGGAAGTAACTTTTCCATAACAGGTGTTAGCCTATTTGCCATCGCTTTAGTGAGTATCTTCCCTCCAACAGCCAGGAGAGCTATACCCCTGTAATTTCCACAGTCCGCAGCGCTCCCTTTGTTTTTGAAAAGGTTGATTAAAAGTGTATCACGAAACTCCTGCGGAGCTTGACCACTTTCCCACACGACATCAAACAGTTTTTTGAGGTAGGGTATGAGCTCTGACGACACAGCTTTAAAGATCTCAGCTGGGAGTGAGTCGGCGCCGGGAGATTTGTTATTTTTTAGCTGCCCAATGGCGGTTAAGATCTCTTCCGTTGTTAGTGGTTTATCTAAGTCTTCGAAGGTGTCATATTGAGGGATAAGATTTATAATATCATGATCGGCTTGACTTTGCTGGTTAAGAATGTTAGAGTAGTGTTCTTTCCATCGGGCTCTTATTTCCTGGTCTTCTTTGAGGAGATTTCCATTTAAATCTTTAATAGGGCACATATTTTTCCGACTGGGGCCGTACACTGCTTTTACTCCTTGAAAGAAATTCCTGTAGTCGTGTGAATCGGCGTACCTTTGAATTTCTCTAGCCTTGCTTGCCCACCACTCGTTCTTTATTCTTCTGATTTCGCGTTGCGTTTCATACTTAGATTGGGTAAAAGCTTCTGCTTTTGATGAGTCGTTGGGGTGGTTGATAGCGTTTTGGAAGGCAGTATGTTTGCGGTCAAGAAGTTCTTGTATAAAAGCTTCATTATCATTGAACCAGTCCTCCTGTTTTTTACTTGCTGCAGTGCCAAGAATTTCCTCACTCGCACCTTTTAAACTGTCTTTAATTTGTGTCCAGGTAGCAGCGACATCTACAGAATTAGTTTCTTCTAGTGCACTCAAATTCTCTTGAACTTTTTGCTTTAGCTGTTCGACGGTTTGTTGGTCACGCAATTTACTAATACAGAGACGGAGTCTACGTTTTACTTGAGTTCTTCGGTGTTTGGGTCTCATAACAATTTTCATTTTAGAGACAACAGGACGATGATCGGTCCAACATTCGCTATCAATGCGCGCCTTTGTAATTTGGACGTCCTTGAGATGCTTCCTACGTACGATAACATAGTCCAGTAGATGCCAGTGACCTGATCTGGGGTGACGCCAGGTGCCTTTAAATTTATCCTTTTGTCGGAAAATGGTGTTTGTTATAACTAGATCATGTTCGGCGCATTTAGTTAGGAGTAGTTGACCGTTAGCGTTCATGTTGCCCAAACCGTTCTTGCCTATGATGCCTGGCCAGGTGTCTGCATCTCTCCCTACTCTAGCGTTAAAATCGCCAAGAATAACGAGTCGTTCCGTTTTAGGTATTCTACAGAGGGTTTCTTCCAGCTGTTGATAGAAGCTTTCCTTGGTTTCGTGACTTGCATCCAGAGTGGGAGCGTAGGCGCTTATTAGATTTACCGCGTTGCCATCTGATAGCTCATAGCGTAGCAGCATTAGACGCTCGGATAGGCCTTGTGGTACTTGTGTTAAGTTGGATACAAGTTGATTCCGAACGGCAAATCCTACTCCATGTTGTCTTCTTGAATTGGTGGGAAGACCTTTCCAATAGAAGGTGTAGTACTTTTCTGTGAGAGAGCCTTCCTCCAAAAATCGAGTTTCGCTGAGAGCTGCAACGTCAACATTGAGTCGGTGAAGTTCTCTATCTATGAGAGCAGTTCTTCTTTCAGGCCGATCGGTGCGAGTGCTGTCGTTCAAAGTACGAACATTCCAAGCGCCGTAGATGAAAGAATTAGTTTTGTTGGATTTAACTTGTCGGTGTTTTTTCGACATTCGATGAGGTGTCCCTGTGGGCACCCTCCCCCGGAGATCCGATCGGGAGGGTATTTTACCTCCGGATGATTTTGTCCCACTTGAACGCTCCATCATTTTTTTAAAGCCTTAATCGACTGAAAACGAAGCTGCATTTGAAGTTTTAGCTGGAGCAGGTATGCAACTGACCAGCTCGGTTGCGGAAGGCGAGTGGTGTGGTCCCATGGCACAGAAGGAGACTGCGACGATGGGGTAACCAAACGATTCCAAAAGCAACCTTTGTGTGCGGTGGATTATTTTTACCGCACTCTTCGTGAGAAGGTGGATGTGCTCACGGCAAAAGGTAAGGGTTATTCCGCCCTTACTCGGTCGTTAGAGCCTCGTTAGTGAAAACAGGGCGCACCAAGTTCAAATTGAACTCATCGCGAAGGTGAGGTTAACAATTGAGTAGGAGAGGCTATAACTTGCGCTTCACTACCCCATTACACCCCAAATATACCGCTGGTATACGTGTCACGTGAACAACAAAGTATATGAGTACTTGGCTGGCATCCATTACTGTGGCCAGTGTGTACCGAATTCTGAAAGCGTATAGTGTTTAAGAAGTTTATTTCTTTTTTTACAAGTCTATTTAACATGGAATTAGATATCCGCATTACACCTTGCTAAAAAAGTTAAAGGTAGAAAGAAGTCCCGCCAACCCGAAAACTGAAAAAGAGTGCAGAAACAAACTTTAACGAAACCCTTCTTTTAAACTGAATAATGCTCAGAACCTTTTTACTGGTTTTTATTGTAGGTATAAGCCAAAAGATTTGCCGACTTATCCAAACTGTAATCATTACGACTGATAAAGTTAAACAAGACATTTTTATTTTAAAGTTCTGTGAAGGAACAACGCCAAAGAGAGCTTTGAGAAATTCTAATAGAATTTCTATTAAATATAAGATTTCAACAGCAGACGGAGATTTAAAACGAGTATGCAAAGAAACTTTAACTTTCCCAAAGAAAGAAGGGGAGGTGATAAAATATTGGAAAAAATGTGACTAAACTTTCAATTAAACGCTTCATTGAGAGTTTAACTTACACAGAGAGCCACTATAGCCGCGGACGTACATCCAGAATAATTCTAAGAATTTAAAAAAATTATTTAATTAATATCTTGAGAAAAACCCAGGTGTTAATGTCAAGCTGTCCTATTTTAGAATTTATTTGAACAAGAATTACAACTTATCTTTTGGTACACCACTAACTGACTTGTGTTCTACCTGTTTATGTGCCAAAGAATTGTTAAAGAAAAGTAATTCTGAACAGGAAACAGTTAAAACAATGACTGAACAGTAAACAGTTAAAATAATGACTGAGCAGATAGCGCACACTTTAAGAGCCAAAGCATTTTACGACTCACTTAAATCTGATTCAGAAATTGTTCAAACATTCTTATTTGACTGTCAAATAATTTGGATTTGCCAAAGTTGCCGGATCAGCCTACTTTTCTCAACAGATTAATTTTTATAATTTCACCATTGTTAAGGGAAACTCAAAACCAAACTAACTCCTGAAATAGTTCTCTCCTATGCATGGCCAGAGTCAGAATACAAAAAAAAATTCCAGCGTTATATCATCAGCTGTGCATGATACTTTAGTAGCTCATGTATTTCAAGAAAATGTTTAAAAAATCCATCTATTTGCGGATGGATACGGGGGCCAAAACAAGAATTCGGTCTTGACGGCTATGTTGGCTTACTATTTAGGATATGAGGCGCCTGGCCACGTTGAATCTTTGGAAATTACTTTTCCAGTCGTTGGACATTCATTTTTACCTCCCGATGGGGTATTTGGTTTGATAGAACGAGAAATAAAGAACCATCGTAGTGAGTACGAAAATACATAGGAAAATTATCAACGGTTCACAAACTCGACAACAAACTGGAATATTTTGGCGGCAACCAATAAATAAATAAATAATAAATAAACATCACGGAAATTAAAAGAAATATCATTAATGAATGCAAAAGATTTATTATCACTAAACAAAAAGGAAAGAACAATGTTACAGTGAGAGGGGAGGTATTTTATAAATCAGATTTTTGTTCTGATAGTAGTATAGTTAAAAAAGAAAGGAATCTCTCAGGACTACGCCAATCCTACAAATCCTCAAGTGCTAGTCTTTTGGAGAAGCACTATGGTCCTGACTGGAGAAAAAATCTAGAACTAGAGTTCTATAAAATTGTTGATGGGCCAGGAGAGTGGAGTAACCACTCCTCCAGTGATAGTGAGGATTTTGATGAAACTGAACTATTACTACGAGTTTAACTTTTGAGCACGTAAATGTATTTTTTAATAAAACGTTGTTTGTAAACAATTTTAATTTATTTTTTAATAAAGCCTTACGTTCAAAGCTGTTTTTTTATTTTGTGGGTTTTGTGGCCTCCTTCAATTGCAAAACTTGGTATTTGAGCGAGATAGATGCAAAACTATGTTTTTGAATCTTTCAACTGCAATTATTTTATAAATTACATTATTTTAAAGGAAATGTATACATTTTTTAAACATCAATTATCCAAATATTAGTTATTTACAATAATTTTGAAAATATATCCAAAAATAATCTTTGACAGTTTTTTGCATTTTTCTCAATGTCACTTATTTTGCAAATACAGAGTTTTGCATCTAGTGTACTCAATTTGTATGATATATATCCATGTTTTCTCAATAATCTTCTAACAGATTCTCGGCTAATATCAAGAGCACTTCCAGCTTCACGTGTACTTGCATTTTTATTAATTTCCACAGATGCTAAAACATTAATCTCTGTGGCCTCGTCAATAATAAATATATTTTGTTCGTTTTTATTTGGCTGGGCCCCAAATTTTTCTTCTAAAATCTTAAAATATTTTCTACAAGGGGGCCTTCGAGGATACCGCTCTGCATATAACCTTTCAGCTTGATATGCATTTCTATTAGATTCTCCATAAATAAGTAACATGTCCACCTTTTCATTTTGGGTAAACACCACCATTTTGTAATTTTTAAAACTTTTAAATAGTTATATTAGCAAATAAATCACAAGCAAATTAAAAAAGCGCTATATAAACTTTATCAAATAATAACTTAGGCAAATGTTTTTAAAAAATGCAATTTTGTCATGGCACGCTTGTAAAATTTAATACATACATTAGTATAATATATACGGTTTCATAGCATCTACAGAAATCCAATAATTTCAATGTAAATAATTAATACCCAAACTAGACGTATTATACATCAAATAAAAAGTTAATGTTTTGGGTTTTGTTGGTGTAAGTAATAAAATATGGTTACTATTTTAAAAAATTGAATAAAATTCATTTGCTCTTTATGTTTTTTCAAAAAATTGTTTTTCAATTCAGAATAGTGGTTTTTGCACGAAATAAAGTTTTATTGAAATGCAACAATAAAAGGTCTACAAGGTGAATTTTTTGAAAACACAGCCTTGTAGTTGCCAACTTAACTTTTTCACTTTTTCGAATGCACGTATGATGCCATTTTAAAAACAATTACCTACTTGTGAAAAAGTTGTTGCTACTCCCGGTTGAACCGGAAGTGACATTTTTCAGTTAATAAATGCAAAATGTGGCTTTTGTATCATAAATGATATGCCAACTTTCAAAATTGTATTCCTAAAATCAACCTAAAAATTGGAACAGGACTAATCTCGTTGTCACTCGGTATAGAATTTATCGTAGAATCTAAAAATGCACAAATATACAAGGAGTCCATTTAAAATAACAAAGTTAGTTGTCACTTCCGGTATAACTGGAGAAGGCAAAAAAATATAATTATTTTAGTTAGAAAGAATACAATGGAAAACTTGTATAAAAGAAAAATCGTAGATATACTCTTAGTAGTAGTAGCAGCAAATAAATGACAAAAAAGTGTTGGTATTTTTCGACCTTTTATAAGTTTTTTGTATTGTGCATCTGCAAGAACCAATGCAATGAAGAATGGAGCGTATTTTTCGGACGTACTCGATTTACTTTTACAATCTATATAAAGATAGTTCTTGTCAGAAATAGAACATAATATGATGTAGGTACTTACCTTCTTTTATATTTACATGTAATTAGAAATAAGACAGCTTTTAGAGATGGTTATGTACCTATCCATATAAAAGAAAAGAACATTCGAGATATTCCATCCTCGTCTTCCTAGACAAGATACACGAAAGGTGCCATATTTCTCAGTCATGTGTTTTCTTGTAATGTAAGCACTGTGCATATTGTTCAAATTTTATTGTAATAGATACAGTAGTTTGGAAGGTACAAGCAAAATATTTTTTCAAGGTTTAACAACTAAGTACCTAATTTTTTTGTTAGATTTCTTAAACCGTTTGTTTTGTAAGTTGTATTATTAAAACAGAATCCATTTACGAATTAAACTGCCTATCACAGTGTTTGATATTCAAACATGTTTCCTCTGAGTTATGAAAAAATGGCAGGCATACTTGTACTAAAAAATGATTGCTAAAATTAATATAAATAATTTGAAAACAGCAATGAAATACAAAACATTCCTGTAGCCTTACATGTATTACGTAATGATTCATTAAAAAATACTGTATTGCTTTAATGTCCACTTGACTTTGTCAAACAGCGATAGTAATGAAGAAAATGAGAGTACAAAATGATGCATATTAACTGCTTGCACTACTCTGGCATCAAAACTATACGACACGTAACCTTGGTTATTATTAGGTAACACTTGGAACATTACAAATGTGGTACGTAATCGCATTTATTATTGTTTCAAATAAAGAGAAAGGTAAAGTAGAAGGTACCAATATTTAAATTTGTTACTAATAAATATTTAAATAAAAGAGAATGCTGTCAAGATTCAGTAAAAATAACTTCAACCTTTTTCTAATGGAATGGAGTCAAAACGTAGAGCTCAAGGTTTTTTCTAAACAAAAGTGTAAACTAAACATTCACTTGCTACCTTGATGAAATGATAAATATATAAATTAGATGATAGATTTGCTCGATGTTTAGCTGAGACAGTGCTACCGCTTCAAATATTTTCGTAAGCCCAAGAATTAGGTATTAATTTAATGAACGAAAAGGATCCCGAATTTATATAAAATTGTTTTCCATGTTGCTTAATGTTAGCCGTAGTACTTTTATTTTTATTATGTTGGAGCAGGAAATCCGTTGTTCTTTTCAGGCTTCAACATTTTTTTTTACAGTTAAAGGTTGCTCGGGAATGTATGATAATACGGGTTAACTTTATTTCACAACAGGGTTACATCGTTTAAACATGTTGCGCTACCGTACCTAAAAGGGTTAGAAACGCGGTTTTTAGCATAATTCCCGATTTTGACTCGAAGATCAAGGGTCAGGGTCGAGATCCTACAAGCGGATATTATTTAATTCGCAGCATGCTCCGCTACAATTGTCCTCGACCCGAAATATTCTTCAGTACCACTAAAACCTAGTCTCGTCGATTATTTAAAAAATATACTTAGGTGTTTGTTCTTTAGCCCAATATTTATTTAATAGTGACATGACATGCATTTTTCTATTTTTTCTCTAAAAAAAAGTAGCAGACGAATTTTGATTACCTACATAAAAAGAGGAAAAGCTTAACTTGAAGCAGCCAAATGTTCTTAGTACTCTCTGATTCTGAAAATCTAGATGTTTTCTGTACAGCAATGCCATTATGTTTTTATTTATTTATTTTGTTTCCGATAAAATATCGGAAATATGAACTTGTTTATTTAATTTTTAAATTCGGACACATACATTAACAATAAGTTCTGAGTATAGATTTTTTTTTGTAAAATAGGCAAATTAAAAATATGTTACGTAAGTATGTCAAGTTCAGGAGAAAAGTGACGTCGCCGAGCAAGACTTTTCGTCTGTCTTCAGTTATATTGTTATGCCAGATGTCAACGGATCATGGTGGACCCTTTTTTTCCCTTATTTTTTAGAATATCAGAATAAAACTTGGTAGATATATTATATGAGCAAGAAGACACTTTGTGGCATAACTATCATTTTCACCCCCTTCCGGTTTCCCCCGAAATGACCCCAACTTTTGATTTTTAAATGGAATACCCTGTATATTATTATATTTCTGGAATCCTCGAAATACTTTGAGTACGGTGATACCCCATAAGTGACATTTCGACTAAATGGAAAAAAAATGACTCGAAATTTGTTGATGAATCTAGAGTGCCACCAGAAAAAATTGCTTGTAAAGGACCGGTGTGATGTCAGAAGAATCAAATCGAGCATAAAAATTTGAGAATGTGTATTTCGTGAGCCATCAAATTTGGCCTGAACAGTTTTTTTAACAAAACTTACTTTTTTCAAATGGAACCATAATAGTAGAGTACTACCATAAAATAACGGATGTTCTAATGAATCTGTGGATGTGCCCAAAAGCAATTTTTTTTGTCATACCATTCTAGATGCACTAACTAACTTTGAGTCAAATTTTTTTCATAGAGTCGAAATCAATGTACTCAGAGTTCTTCAAAGATTCCAAAAATATAATAATATACAGGGTGTTCCATTTAAAAATCAAAAGTTGGGGTCATTTCCGGTGAAACCGGAAGGCAGGAAAAATGACAGTTATATCACAAAGTGTCTTTTCGGTCATATAATACATCTACAAAGTTTCATTCTCATATTCTAAAAAATAAGGAAAAAATTATAGTTTAAAAAACTAAAAAATACGCTTTAATAGCAAACCGAACTAAAAAGTAAAAAATAATCTTTAAAAAATTCATTTTATTGTAAAAAGCTTGGGGTGCTTTTTACTGTATTTTTATAATTCTAATGTTATCAATAGCTACCAATAAAATATTTATAACAATTGATATCAAGCACTCCACGATTTTTACAATAAAATGAATTTTTTAAACATTATTTTTTACTTTTTAGTTCGGTTTGTTATTAAAGCGTGTTTTTTAGTTTTTTAAACAATAATTTTTTTTCGTGTATATATATATATATATATATATATATATAAAATCGCAGCGCAGGACAAAGTTTATTGTATTATTGTATTGTCATCGGTCCTTGATAAGTGTGCAAAGTTTCAGTTTAACCTGACGTTTTGAAGTAGGTCAAAATCACGTTCAAAGATTCCGTTACATACAAACAAACAAACATACAGGTGAAGCTAATATAAAGCGTATAAAAAAGGATGTCTATCATGATTCGTTGACACCCGGTAAACTATATTTTTATTTACTTATTGTTTCAAAAATTCCCTAAACCCGAAAACTATTGAAGATGCACGTGTCTAAATTTCACAAAAAAATAAACAATGGACGATTTGCGAGTCGCAAACACCAGTTTATATCTGCGATTTTTTTCATCAGAAACAAATATTTTTTTAAAACATACGTTTTTCAAAATGTGAACGGGATGAACCGCATCTTCACAAGGTCAGATGCAGCCGAACGAAGAACTAACTTATTTATAAGAAATTAAATTTGAAAAATCTATAAGTAGGTAATAAGCTGCAAGAAAAATTCAGATTTTGTGTATATTGTGGCTCTTATCAAGAAAAAGGTTTAAATATGAAATTGGTCAAAATCCGTTGCTTTTCTTGGGAGCTATTACGCTTTTCGATTTTCATTTTAATAATTTTGTAGTTATGAAAATTTAAACAATGTCCGAAGACAATTTGGCACACTTATTTTGCAGTCATGTTTTGCCCTAGATTTGAAATCGTTCGTGTAACATAAAACATACTTTTTGCACAAACAAATTACTTTATTTTTATACTCTTCAAAATGACTGGAGGTATAGTCCAAGTAAGGACTTCTCTGCACTCAAAAGAACGCAACAAAAACTTTACGACATAATTATTATCGCCGCGGGCCATGGCGGCATGCCTGTCATCAAACGACCCGACACACATTAAAAACTTATAAAGGTAAGCGAGTAAATTTGCGAGCAGTACAGAGAGTACCGGTATTTTAATGAGGTCGTAAAGTTTTTGTTGCGTTTTTTATGTGCCGAGAACTGATTACTTCAACTGTAGGTATTCAGTAAGGGCTTAGATGTGCGGAAAACCGTAATCTCAATTGTTTACATAACCATAAAATGTTGAGCTCTCTATAAAATGAAAATTTTTCATAAGAAAGGTACCTTATATCAGAAAAAAATTTGACCGTCCCTCGCCTTTTACAGAATCTATTATTTTGATTGCGGATGGACTGCTACTTTTTGGCAATTTCGAGATAAAATCGGCTAAAAACTACCATTTCTGAACTTCTTAATAGTTGAATATTCGAAATAATATACCTTATAGGTATACTTATAGTGCATATTTATCATATAGTATAGGGTTGTGTTTACCAGTCGGTTTTAAACAAGCAACATCAGAAAATATCAGACTTTCACTTTTATGTTCATTTCGAAATAACTTCCAAATATGTATTTTTTCTGTCATTGGGGCAATTTTACCTGCCATATCTAATAAACATAATATGAACATAAGCCCTTGAGGTGGGCATATCCAAGAGAGAGAGAGAGAGAGAGAGAGAGAGAGAGATCCGATAAGGAAATATTTATTATTTTTGGCCACAACTTTTTTTTAATACATATATTGGTAAAAGACTACCTAAGTAGTACTATGACAGGTGTAGTGACATGGATTTTCACTCAATAATTTCAGTTGTTTGCAAAATAACTAGATTTAATTTTATAAATTATATCAATTTTCGTATTTCCAAAATTTAAATCTACTTATTTCACACATCTTTGAAATTATTGAGTGCAAATTTATAACATTTCTCTTGTTGTACTTCTACTTAGGTAGTCTTATAGTTTATTTTCAATATGTGTTTCGGAATAAGAAGTTATAGTCAAAAACAGTAAATATTTCCCTATCGGACCTCTCTCTCTCTGGGATATTCTCACCTTAAGATTATTAGTATACTAGAGCATATTTCGTTTGCTGATATACCGTATGCCATGAATAATGGAAGCATCCACTTCCACTAGTAATTAAAAATATTTATAAAAAATTCGTATATTCAATATATTTTTTAATGAACTTACCGTTGTTCTATCACATTGAAATAGATGATTTTATCCATGGGTTTCGGCTCCTTGCGGGCATTTTGGACAGCTCTTATTAACGTTCCTCTACCTTACCTTACAAAATAAAAAAATTCACCTTTCAACATAATATCCATTCACACGTGATAATGTAACAACAAAATATGCATATAAATGTAAACCGCGTGACATTCTCTTAACTTATCTTCTTTTCATTACGATTTTTATTATTTTATATGCATTTTTGAAGCTTAAAAGGTTTACGTCAAACAAATAATCAGGGACTGTTGTCCAGATACTTTAAATTTTTCAAATGTCCCTTTATATGATATTGTTCATCTATTAAAAAAATAACTATTGTGGATATTCATTGTATATTGTATGATATAATTTGGACACATAACAAAAACTCAATACACTAACATTACATTCATTAACTTTCTGGTAATAATATAACAATGATTTTTGAGAGTCATGCTAATTAAGAAGGGAAATAAAGTTGTTTCTAACATCCTTGAGATGAAACCGGAATTTTGTGAAATGCTCATTTAATGATACTCATGTATTAATTTCAAATCCACGATATTATCGTTACCTATCTGATAAAAGACTGGCAATAGAAGATCAATAAACTAGCCTAGTATATTAAAATTTAATCGTGCAACTTCTTAAAAAGTGAGAGTAATTTTTGCTTTATTTTCGTCACTGCTAAAGGATGTTTTAGAGTAATTATATAACTCTTATTTGCAGAATACGAAAATATGATATAATTTGTTTTTAATTGCTTCCTATATATGGATTATAACATCCTAAAATTCTTCTTTAGTGGAACGAAAACAGCTGGTTATCTAGAAACAGGATTAGTTAAGATACATCACGAATTTTTTGGTATTAGTAAACCACATATAAAATAATTAATTTATAGTTAAAGTAAGTATATGTATTATTGTATACAACACTTTGTTCAAAAAATACAAAGTAGGTACTTATTCTACATTATTCTGATGAACAGCCATTCTTAAACGTCGGTGTTCCCAGCTGAAGCTCTGCTTCTGTTTTTGGAACTTATGGTATTAAGTTGAAGAAAACTGTTAGGAGCTGAGATCCCATTATCTTTGTGATACCTCACGAGGAAGAGTGACAAAACATACGCTTTCTATATACCTACATGTTTGGAATGTTGGGAGGCAATACGACATGTCATTGGGGTTCCTTCTTCTAATTAGCGCATAAAATTTTTACATCCACAGCTAAAAATTCCAGTAAGAATGGGAAATGTCTGTAATTCGCAGAGCATAGGAACACCGAATAAAAACAATTCGGGAACAAGAAGTTCCTTTGAAGAACCCTGTAAAAAATCGATTAAAAATTTGATTTTAGTATGTTCGAGCGATAGTATCTGTGTTATGGACCAATATTGTGAAATTTGGGTCATATACAGGATGATTCACATAAAACTCCTCAGGCAGTTTCCATAATAACGAAAAGAGGTATTCAATTTTTGTAAAGACCAGTCGTTACATATTTTCGGTGGCTTTATTTTGTCCTTCAAATGTTGTCAATTACAGTGGCGTCCGCGACGTAGCGACGCCGGGAACAAAATTTTCGATGACTGGAACTTTGAACGTATAATATTATTAAAATTTGTTTAATTCTAAGTACTTTTTGTGATATACACTTTTCTGTTAAAAATAGTGGTTTTTGAGATAAATCGAAATAATATGGAGTGAAATAAGTTTTTTAAATAATTTGTTTTGAATTTTAAATAAAATACGTACATATGTATGTATTTATTTTTAAAGTAAATGTTCAAAATTGTTTCCTCCTTTATGGGTACACATTTATACCGTTTACTTATTTCTTCCCCAGTTACTTTCTATAAGGTATTTCCATTTACTGTGGCAACATTTTACCGTATAGGTCAGCCATACCATCGATTAGTTTAGTGTAAACTAAATTTTTTAGATGTCCCCATAAGAAGAAATCTAATGGAGTTAAGTCAGGTGATCGTGCTGGCCTCCTGATTACTCCATTAGTTCCTATCCATCTTCCAGGATATATTCGTTGCAAGTTCTTTATGTTCTTTAATTATGTGCCGGTGCCCCGTCTTGATGAAACCAGATTATGTGTCCATCATGAAGAATGTTCCTTAATAAATTTGGCAGCTCCTCTTGCAAGAACCTCCGATATCTAGTACCATTTAACGTTTCATGAAATAGATAAGGTCCGACTATGTATCCGTTCAATACTCCACACCATATATTCACTTTAAAAACTGTTTGATTTCTGGTTCTTCGTACCCACCTCGGATTATTTTGACACCAATACCGAGCGTTCTGTGCAGTCACAAGCCCATAGCAATGGAAGCAGCTCTCATCGCTCCACAACGCATTTTTCAAATAATTGAATGAATAAGAATGAACTTTATATGGATGGTACTTATTTTTCTTTAAAATTCTTTGACAGGAGGAGTAGGAAATATTTGTTTCAGACGATAATTTCCGTAAAGACATATTTGGATTATTTACAATATTGTTAATTACTACTATGCTTTAACTTTTTAATACTCGTAATTTTTCAAATTATTGGTTTTTTTCTACATTCTCCATAGATCAAAATCATGTTTAATTTGTCATCTTTGGTGTATACAACCATTTCTGAATTATCTTAATAACAAACGCATTCAAAAACTTAAAAATTGATTTTATGTCAACAAACGTCAAAATAAATTATTACACAACATATTTGACTTTATATTATTAAATTAGACTTAGGACCACTAGTTTATATAATCAATAATACAACGCAGGGGTTAATGAAAATTATACTTAAAAAAATTTAAAAATAGGAAATATTAGATAATTTGAAAATGTGACATTACAAAATTATATGTATATTATTTGGTTCCTTATCGTGTAAGCTATGTTTCAATGTTCCAGCTATCGAAAAATAATTTTGCAGTTCAACGCCATCTTTGTACAGCCATTTGAAAGATTGTGAATCACTTTAAACTAAGTACATATTGTATGTAGTGACTGCCTTTGAGCGAATTTTAATTTTTTTGTTTATTACCAAATTTTTTACTAAACATAATATTTTTAGTCGCAAACTCCTCTATAAAATCCTTATTTTACTATAAGGAACGTAACCAGACTGCAACCAACAGCTACTCTCCGGGCTATGTGCCCCGCCGAGCGCTGAATTACAAGTTACAAGTCTGGCGCGTTAAGTGTAATAATTGCATATTACCATCAAAACGCTAATGCTTCGATTGCAACAAACACCAGCCCTACTTCCTACTTAAAGGAGCTCTCCTGCCAGCCGTCACACACCACCTGCAGACTGCAGTTTCGAGCTGTTGGCTCTCGTCAGTGCAAGGTAGGCATGTGACGACCGGCACGAGGATCCTTTGACTACTTGGTACATCCCGGTATTTTTACAATAGCGGCATGTAAAATAGTCAGCAGGCGTCATCTAGCGGTCTAAAAATATTATGTTTAATATTCCGTCCTCTAAAAGCACATTTGAACTATGCTAAGCCCAGTCAGGCTATTTATTTTTCGATTGCAACAGACACTGGACCGCTAGATGGCGCCTGCTGACTATTTTACATGTCGCTATTGTAAAAATACCGGGATGTACCAAGTAGTCAAAGGATCCTCGTGCCGGTCGTCACATGCCTACCTTGCACTAACGAGAGCCAACAGCTCGAAACTGCAGTCTGCAGGTGGTGTGTGACGGCTGGCAGGAGAGCTCCTTTAAGTAGGAAGTAGGGCTGGTGTTTGTTGCAATCGAAGCATTAGCGTTTTGATGGTAATACGCAATTATTACACTTAACGCGCCAGACTTGTAACTTGTAATTCAGCGCTCGGCGGGGCACATAGCCCGGAGAGTAGCTGTTGGTTGCAGTCTGGTTACGTTCCTTATAGTAAAATAAGGCTTTTATAGAGGAGTTTGCGACTAAAAATATTATGTTTAATATTCCGCCCTCTAAAAGCACATTTGAAATTTTTTACTGAATAATTTTTTTCGATTTATCTCGAAAACCACTGGTTTTAATAGAAAAGTGTATACTGCAAAAAGTACTTAGAGTTAAAAAAACTTTAATAATATTATATTTTCAAAGTTGTCAAAATTTTCGTTTCGTTGACAACATTTGGACGACAAAATAAAGCCACCAAAAATATGTAACGACTGGCCTTTACAGAAATTGAATACATCTTTTCACGGGAACTGCCTGGGGAGTTTTATGTGAATCACCTTGTATAAAAGACTTATTTCATTTCCCAGTTCAGTGACGTTTAGAGTCAAAATGGCCGATTTCGGTGTCGATGGAAGTAACATCAAATTATAAATTATAATAAATTTGAAAGTATTGGTTTTTGGTTAAAGAAATTATATTTTTAATAGAATACCGAGTGACACAGGCTAGTGGCTCATCCTTATACTTCCTTTATTTTTTAACTTATCCATTTGAAATTTAGAGTGCATAAACTACATGTAAAAATGGATTTTTGGACATAAAAATGGTATATTATGATATCATTTCCGGTTTACCCGAAAATGACCGCAACTTTCAATTTTTAAATGGAACATCCTGTATATGTTTACATATCTGGATTTAAGACAACATTCTGAGTATACCATGAGACTTTCGAGAATTTTTGAGTCGATGTTCAGTTTTTTTAAGCATTTTATAAGACATTCGTCTAGGGTACTTTGGAATACCAAAATTTATTTTACGGAAGATTACGAAGCCGAACATATCACTTTTTTTATCGAAAACTTGTTTTTTGAAATGGTAAGTAAGGTGGTGGCTCATAGTGTTCAATAAATTATAGATTTTTTTCTGAATTCATTGATATCCATTTCAAAACTGTGCTGTTTGTTTTCTATTTTATTTAATTTATTTAAAAGTAAAAAATCACTTTCAAAATAATTTTTAATGAACTTTAACATAGTTACCTTTGCAGTACGATTTGGTACAATATTATAAAACAGAAGAAAGTTGCCATTTGTAAATAATTATTTTTTGCGAAACATTTGTGTCTATTCTTAACATGAACTACACCAATAAGGAAAAAACTTACATGATATTAATTTATTACGAGTGTCGAAAAAATTCTGTGCTTGCAGGTCCAATGGATGCTCAGAGATTTCTGAATGAAGACATCCGTGTCGGCATCATATCAAGAAATTAAAGAGGAAAAATGCGGCGAGAGCCACGTGTCCAAAATCAAGAATTCATTGTAAATGAAGAGTTGGAGATTAATGTACTAGGAACCGTCAGCCACAATCAATCAGCCTCTGTTAAAGAAATAAGCGGTAGGACTAGGATAAAATAGGGAACAGAAAGAAGAATTTTGAGTAAACATAATTACCGCTCGTTAAAGTATAATCTGCACCAATGGAGATTGTACGAAGGAGATTCTGTAAGAACTGTGTTTTGCGAGTGGTTAATTAATAAGTTTCAAAGAGACAATAATTCTGCCTTCAACATCCTGTGTGCGATGTGCAACAGGCAGAACGTAAGATACTGGTCCCAACAAAATCAAAGATTAGTTAGACAAAAGAGGTTTCAAGAAAGATTTGGGATAAATGTATGGGCAGATATTTATGGAACACGAATCATTGGCCCAATATTCTTCCAAGGTAC
Organism: Leptura quadrifasciata; assembly: GCA_963675555.1. Lineage (NCBI taxonomy): Eukaryota > Metazoa > Arthropoda > Insecta > Coleoptera > Cerambycidae > Leptura > Leptura quadrifasciata. The sequence continues at coordinate 38,008,114 of OY776682.1, forward strand.
GCTGGCAAGACAAGGTATCTCGAAATCTTACAAAATCAAATTTAGCAAGAAATCGAACAAGTTCCTCTAGTGCAATACCGATTGTTGTATTTCCAGCAAGACGGAGCACCGCCCGATAACAGCCGCGTTGTTATGGATTATCTGAATGAAACTTATGGCCCAACTTATCTCAAACCAGGGTTTCACAAGGTGGCCTACATGGTCACCTGATCTAATCATATTAGACTTATTTCTTAGGTCTATAAAACTCCCGTTATGACCATCGACTATCTCGAAATGAGAATAAGAACAGCTTTTAGTAGCATCACTCCAAAAATGTTAAGGAATGTAATCAGTAACAAAATTGTACGAGCGAGAAAACGTATTGATCACTTCACTTTGAACAATATTTGTAAAATTCTGTTCACCATTTCTAGAAATTTAACATTCATAATTGTGCGATTTGCACTAAACTTGTATAATTGAAAAGAAATCATATGTCTAATAATCAAATGTGAAGTACCTTTTTATATTGTCTGAAAGTTATTTGTGGCATTCTACGAATATTCTTTCCTATTATTTGGGTTTTCTACCACATGTATTATTGTCCTCTTCAAAAACAAGTCACCGAATCTACAAAATAATAGAATTATTGGAAAAAAAGCCTCTGCGCCCGTGACGTTTACGCCAAAGGAATAGTCAGAGGTTATGTTTTGCAAATAATATAAATCGGAATAAACACAGAAATAATGTATTTTGCTGACGTTTCGGAAAGTAATCTCTTTCCGTTTTCAAAGCTTTTTTTTGGAAGAACTCTTATTTTGCTGTGTATGTCAAATACACAGCTTTAAGATTCTGTTTATGTTATTTCCATAGATACTTACTACTTACACAGAACACAGATCTGATGATATTTTCTTTTAGTTAATGTTGAGTTTGTTAAGTTCTAAATATCTACAGAACAATTCGATACGCACTTGTCTTCATTTAATAAGATTATTGCTGATTCTTTAATTTTTCTTTTTTTGGTATCTGCTTCTTTTGTTAAAATTTTTGCCGAGTCCCAGTTTATTCTATGTCCGTTTTCCCAAGCATGTTCACAAATCTTTGATTTCCGAATTTCATTCTTTCTAATGTAATTCTTGTGCTCATCCAACCTCACACTGAAAGGTCTGGATGACTCACCCACATAACATTTATCACATTCGCACGGGATATTGTAAATACAGTTTTTTGAATTATGCTCCCTGTTTATCGGTTTTGTTTTTGTTAAAATAGATCTTAAAGTGTTCCCCGTTTGAAATATCGTCCTAACATCAAATTTGTCATCTATACGGCGTAGCTTTTCCGATAATCCGTATACATAAGGAATTATTGCTCTATAATGACGTTCAGGTTTTTGTCGTACCTGATTGTCCCTATTTTCAACATTTACGAAAATCTATCAACAAAGGCTTCAGGATATTGATTTTGTACTAGAACCTCTTTGATAAATTTTTTCTCGTTATTTAATATTTCAGTATTAGATGAAATTATTTTGGCCCTATAGTATAAACATTTTACAACACCTCTTTTAACATTTATTGACTGATTTGAGTTAAAATTTAGATATCTATTGGTATGTGTTGGTTTTCTATAAACGCTTGTTTCAATTGTATTATTTACCCTTCTAATTAAAACATCTAAAAGGAGAATTTTGAGAACACGCATGTTCAAAATTATATAAACAAACCGGTTGTCTGGTGGAGATATATTGACGACATCTTTGCAATTTGGCCTCATGGTGTTGATTTACTAGATAGTTTTTTGGAAAATATAAATAGTAAAGAACCATCTATTAAATTCACACTAGAAGTAGAAAGTAGGAATGAACTACCGTTTTTAGATGTTTTAATTAGAAGGGTAAATAATACAATTGAAACAAGCGTTTATAGAAAACCAACACATACTAATAGATATCTAAATTTTAACCCAAATCAGTCAATAAATGTTAAAAGGGGTGTCGTAAAATGTTTATACGATAGGGCCAAAATAATTTCATCTAATAATGAAATAATAAATAACGAGAAAAAATTTATCAAAGAGGTTCTAGTACAAAATCAATATCCTGAAGCCTTTGTTGATAGAGTTTTCATAAATGTTGAAAATAGGGACAATCAGGTACGACAAAAACCTGAACGTTATTATACAGCAATAATTCCTTATGCATACGGATTATCAGAAAAGCTACGCCGTATAGGTGACAAATTTGATGTTAGGACGATATTTCAAACGGGGAACACTTTAAGATCTATTTTAACAAAAACAAAACCGATAAACAGGGAGCAGAATTCAAAAAACTGTATTTACAAATATCCCGTGCGAATGTGATAGATAAATGCATGTTATGTGGGTGAGTCAACCAGACCTTTCAGTGTGAGGTTGGATGAGCACAAGAATTACATTAGAAAGAATGAAATTCAGAAATCAAATATTTGTGAACATGCTTGGGAAAACGGACATAGAATAAACTGGGACTCGGCAAAAAGTTTAACAAAAGAAGCAGATACCAAAAAAGAAAAATTAAAGAATCAGCAATAATCTTATTAAATGAAGACAAGTGCGTATCGAATTGTTCTGTAGATATTTGTACAGCCTGGCTACCAATGTTAAAAGAAGAACTTAATAAACTCAACATTATCTAAAAGAAAATATCATCAGTTCTATGTTCTGTGTAAGTAGTAAGTATCTATGGAAATAACATAAACAGTCTTAAAGCTCTGTGTATTTGACATACATAGCAACATAAGAGTTCTTCCAAAAAAGCTTTGAAAACGGAAAGAGATTACTTTCCGAAACGTCAGCAAAATACATTATTTCTGTGTTTATTCCGATTTATATTATTTGCAAAACATAACCTCTGACTATTCCTTTGCCGTAAACGTCACGGGCGCAGAGGCTTTTTTCCAATAATTCTATTATTTTGTAGATTCGGTGACTTGTTTTTGAAGAGGACAATAATACATGTGGTAGAAAATCCAAATAATAGGAAAGAATATAAGTACCTTTTTGTAAGTAATAGCCTTTTAGTTTCTTAATAGGTATAAGTACTAGTGCAAAGTATAAGGATCAATAAAAATTATTTGGATAGTGATTTTTTATTTTTAAATAAATTAAATTAAATAGAAAAACAAATAGCATAGATTTGAAATGGATATCAATAAATTCAGAAAAAAATGTATAATGTATACATACACTATATGAGCCACCACCATCCCATTAGGAAAAATAAATCGATAAAAAAGTGATATAATCAAATTTGGAGGCTTCGTGAAAAGTTATTAATGAAACTAAACGGAAAATTATATTTTTACCATGGACTTTACCTGCCGTAGAACAAATTTTGGTATTCCAAAACACTCTAAAGGAATGTCTTAAAATGTTTTAAAAAACTGAACATTGACTCAAAAATTATCGAAAGTCTCATGGTATACTCAGAATATTGTCTTGAATCCACGTATGTAAAAATATACAGGGTGTTCCATTTAAATATCGAAATTTGCAGTCATTTGCTGGTAAACCGGGACCGGTCTTATACCGTTTTATGTCTAAAAATCCATTTTTATAGGTAGTTTATGCACCCCAAATTTCAGATGAATAAGTTAAAAAATAAAGAAAATATAGGGGTGAGCCACTAGCCTATGCCATCCGGTATGTATGTACCATCCTCAATTCCTCAACGTTAGACAGAAAATTTTATTTCCAAAACGACAATATGCGGTCTAGTTTTATTTTCATTTAACACTAAAAAACAAATGTTAATCGTCATGTCAATCAGAAAATCACAATTTCGTTTGACGTCTTATTAAACGTACCAGCGTTAATTCAAATGTGCTTTTAGAGGGCGGAATATTAAACATAATATTTTTAGTCGCAAACTCCTCTATAAATCCTTATTTTACTATAAGGAAAGTAACCAGACTGTAACCAAAGTTACAAATCTGGCGCGTTAAGTGTAATAATTGCATATTACCATCAAAACGCTAATGCTTCGATTGCAACAAACTCCAGCCGAAAGACTGATCCTACTTAAAGGAGCTCCCTTGCCAGTCGTCACACACCACTTACAGACTGCAGTTTCGAGCTGTTGGCTCTCGTCAGTGCAAGGTAGGTATGCGACGACCGGCATGAGAATCCTTTGACTATAGTACATCCCGGTATTTTTACAATAGCGACATGTAAAACAGCCAGCAGGCGCCATCTAGCGGTCCAGTGTCTGTTGCAATCGAAAAATAAATAGCCTGACTTGGCTTAGCATAGTTCAAATGTGCTTTTAGAGGGCGGAATATTAAACATAATATTTTTAGTCGCAAACTCCTCTATAAATCCTTATTTTACTATAATTATATATTTGGTTACAGTCTGGTTACTTTCCTTATAGTAAAATAAGGATTTATAGAGGAGTTTGCGACTAAAAATATTATGTTTAATATTCCGCCCTCTAAAAGCACATTTGAACTATGCTAAGCCAAGTCAGGCTATTTATTTTTCGATTGCAACAGACACTGGACCGCTAGATGGCGCCTGCTGGCTGTTTTACATGTCGCTATTGTAAAAATACCGGGATGTACTATAGTCAAAGGATTCTCATGCCGGTCGTCGCATACCTACCTTGCACTGACGAGAGCCAACAGCTCGAAACTGCAGTCTGTAAGTGGTGTGTGACGACTGGCAAGGGAGCTCCTTTAAGTAGGATCAGTCTTTCGGCTGGAGTTTGTTGCAATCGAAGCATTAGCGTTTTGATGGTAATATGCAATTATTACACTTAACGCGCCAGATTTGTAACTTTGGTTACAGTCTGGTTACTTTCCTTATAGTAAAATAAGGATTTATAGAGGAGTTTGCGACTAAAAATATTATGTTTAGTACCAGCGTTAAGTTGCATTTTAAACAATAATGGAAAATAGTCAGTACAGGTATAACAGAAATGTACGACGCTCTAGAGGGGGGCATCTAAAATAAAATGATTTCCTTTCCTTTCACGTTATAAGTTGGAATTTCGGAATAAAATTCCGCGTTATAAGTGAAAATTTTAAAACTCCGACTTATAATTCAGAAGTTTGGCCTAACATCCCAAGTTATAAGGCAGAATTTTAAAATTTTGACTTTTATCAGTAGGAATTTTAAAATTCCCGCTTATAACTAAGAATTTTAAAAGTTTCGTAAAGCCTCGTAAGAACCAATTTTGACGCAGGACCAATTAGTTATATTATACTACGCACAGGTATATACAAAGACGTCTAGGATATGGTTTATATTTTTAGGGGACTCAACCCTTTCACATGACATATTTGTGGCTAAGAAACAAATTGTATGGTGCATTGCTAGCGCATCTAGCGCCCACACATGCAAAGATATCTATCAAGAATGTCAAATTACTCACCTTAATATATAGTTTATATATTTTTGAAATTTACTTAATAATATAAGTTTGTGATCAATAGCAACGATCATCACGTAAATACTCACCAAAAAAATAATTTACATCTACCATTTTCCCAGGTTAAATAATACTTTTAAAGCCCCCAGCCGTATAGGTGTCAAAATATTTAACCACCTTCCTAATGACATAAAATCCATAAATAAGGAAATATATTTTAAAAAATTTAAGCTGTTTTTGCTTGATAAATGTCGATACTATACTACTATGGAGTATTTACTTAATGTAATGTCCTGTTTTGTTTATTTTTGACTTATGTGTTTCACATACTTCCTTTTTCTGTTCGTGGTTATTCTTACCAAATCTTTGTAAGAATTTTGAAATTCTTGAAGATATCTTTGCATGTGTAGGTGCTAGATACGCTAGCAATGCGTCGTGGAGACCCCCAAAAACATATACCATATCTTAGATATCTTTCTACCTTGCACAGTATAATGTAACTAATTGGTCCTGCGTCAAAATAGGTTTTTACGAAGCTGAAAATTTTAGGATTCTTAGTTATTAGTCGGAATTTTAGGTCAAATATTTTTACTCAACATTCCAACTTATAACATGGAATTTTAGAAAAGGAAATTATTTATTTTAGATGTCCCCTCTACAGCTTCGTGGAAATAAAGAAATTGACATGCTATGAATATACAGGGAATGTCGGCAAAATGCGATTGAAGCATGTGTCCTGTATGCTGTGCGTCTATATTAAGGCAAGATGGTTCCCAAGACAGGTGTTTTAACGTGTGAACTGGGTTAATTAGGGAGAGAATTATTGGCCCAATATTTTTGTATAGTTCTTTAACTGGCGAAAGGTATATTGGATTCTTCCAAAATTATATTCAAGAAGAAATTAACAACCTACCCCGAAACTTAAGTTCATCAAGATGGGACAACACCTTACAATCGAGCGCAGTTACTTAAATGAAATTTATGGGGAGCCATGGAACAATGTTCCAGGGATGTGGCCACCTAGGTTACCTGACATCCCTCGCTTTTATTTGTGGAGATATAACAATTTTACCCCTGTCACAGCCTTCTGGCTTGAAAAATAACATTAGTAATTTTACAATTATTTTAAAGAAAAATGAAAATTTCGTAGTAATCAAATAGAACTTGGTTTGTAGATTCCAAAAAAAAAAAAATCTCGATGTTATTTCTGTCAAAACCAGAAATCGGCCATTTTAACTCTAAACGTCATTAAATTGGGAAATAAGTCAAATAACAACATACGTTCCAAATTTCAAAACAAGTAATTGAATTTAATAAACCAATTCCAGAGGTTTCCCCTAATTCGTTTGTGAAATAACCATAGATGATTTCAGAGGACGTGAAACATTTTCTTTCAGGATTTGTTGCTGTTAGACGTATCCAGGGATGGGTTCTCTCGGCGACTGGAACCAGGCTGTTTGTTTTTTTAAGAACATGAGTGCCTTAATTATAAGTAGTCATTATTTGTACCAAAATAAACAAAAAGGCCTTATACAACACGCATCTTCAACTCAACATTTCTTGAGAAAAAACTACTAACCCCTATTCTGGAAATAGGATAGAAAGACAAATAGAGTAGTATTTGTGTGGTTTATTTTCAAACTCAGGTCTCTTCAACATTCCAATACTTATTTATTCACTCTTAAATTAAAATTTAAGGTATTATCATTAGGTACTACATAAAAAAATACGCAACATGTATTTGACAATAACGATAAGTTGAAATCGCGAGGACAGGTTTGTGTATTATGTGTTATTGATCAATTGTTGAATAATATCCTGTGACACTGCGTCTAATTTATAAATGAGAGAGAGAGACTTGATTCGCATATGTGCATGTATGGTAAATAATGATGCCCATCTTAAGAAATCTTTGCAGAGATTAAATTATTTGGTGAATCGATTTTGTTAAAATCGTGAATAATAATAAGATTTTAACTGTTTTATTGATATAAATAAAGAGATAAAAGCGTTTGTATTTTGACTTGTTTTACCCTATATTCCCTATTTTCTATTAATATTAAGGCACTCATTTTCTAACATCCTGTACAATGTATAACTTCCAAAATCATGGCGTTTCTGTGTTGCGCTGTTTTTCGAAGTGTGTATTCTAATATAGAGAAACATGAAGTAAAGAAATGAGATACAAGAAAAAACTTTTATTTTCTTACAGTATTTACAAACTATTTTATTTACATTTTACAAATCTACAAAAATTCTAAGTTACCACATTTGTACCACGTTTCAAAAAAACAATCGTGCCTACAAAAATTTGTTCACATAATTAAGTAGTTTTTATAAAAAGTGCAAGTTCATATGATCTAAGAAAATTTTAAAAGAGATGTGCAAATAGAGGCCAAATTAACGAATTATAAATAATAAGTAATCATTAAATTAGTACAAAAACTAGGTAACATGGCCTTGAAAAAAAGCCGTAAAATAGACAAAATTAGAGCAAGTTACAAAAGAGATGATTCAGTTAGAAAATTGCAATTCAACCTAATTTTTACTTCTTTGGTGTGTATATTAAAAAAATATACGATCGTATTTTCCAGTTTTATAGTAAAAACTTTATAAGCAAGTAATATACAAGTGTTACATACAGAAACAAAAAATGCTTTTTGTAGGAAACAAAAATTACATATCGAAAAATTCGAATAGTTACATATTGGCGCTACCCGTTAAGCAATATTTAAAAATAATTTTCACTCAAATTTTTTTAATTCCATTTTGCCTGACTAAAAACCACTAAACACAAGCATACATTTTTAAAGTTACGAATGGAAAATGGGTGTAAACAATATAAAATTTTAAATCGAAGCGTATCGCTAGCTCCCTTTATATTTTTTATAGTAGACACAAAAAAAATTTTTTAGTTATAGGTCAGTCTCCCTGCAATCAATAATGGATTTTGTAAACGGTGTTGGCGATTGGAAGTTAATTTCATTGTTTTTATAACGTTCGTATTCGTAAAGGGTAAATTTTGATAATAATTTAAACAATTAAATATACTTTTTCGAAAATATCTTATTAAATATTATAAATTTAATCACTGTTATTTTAAAAAGCATAAAAATACAGCAAACCTGACGCAAAATGTACTTCTAAGATTGCCCCAAATAAGTGTCCCAGTTGCAATATTGTTTAAACTTTCGAAGCTGCAAAATTTACAAAAAAGGACAAATCATAAGAAATATAATAGATTTTGACGAATTTTAAACCATTGTATCGATAAGGGCTACAAAAAACTCAAAGTTTTCCCCACAATGGCCACAATAAGTACAGTACAATTAACATAAGAAGGCATAATAAGCAATAAAGCATCAGACAAAGAGAAATGTATATCTAACATTTAACAAATCGCAGACACCAAAATGTGTGTTAGCATATGTTATAAATTATACTAGAATTATCCATGCTTAACTCATGAATAAAGGCAAGGCAGGGGAATTTATGGGCATGTCCGAAGCCTTCGTTTGATTGGAAGAAAGTAGATATACCTTTTTCATCATCTGAGGTTTTATTACACATCTTAAGTTATTTGACCTGGGTCAGTTGATAACTGATCTATTGATGTTAATATATACCAATGAAAATTATCAGTTTATCAAAGATTTTGTCAATTTGATGAAACTATCAATGAATTCCAAATATCAGAAAGTAAGGTAATCGTTACCTTCAACATAGTTTTCATAGACATTAAAAAGTTGGAAAAATATACTCTAATCAGGGCTCCAGAACTATGTAATCGTTAGCTTCGATATGAAATTTTTTTTTAACATTTAATAAATTTCGATATATATTTTTTTGCTATATATAAGCTCAGTTTTGTCGGCTGCGTTTGACCTTGCGAAAATGACGACGAACCCTTTCGCTTGCATTTTAAAAACGTATGCAAAAAATATATTTCTTTCGATAAAAATATCTTTTGTTTGATACTTGCAAATCGTTAATTTATGTTTTTTCGGAAAATTTGGACAGTTCCATCTACTTTCCAACGTTCCAACTTTCTTCATGGCCATGTAGGGATTATTTTTTCATTTTTTAAACATTTAGTTAACGATGGCGTCGGCCTATTTCCGCTACTGAGGCCTAATACCGATGCCTGCAGACGAGCTATCCCCCCAACCAGGAATTTTGCCAAACCTCTTCTCTTTCGAAGAGTAGGTGGCTCTTACTTGCATAACATTTAATAGACAAAGGACCGACGGTTTTACATTCCCTCCCAAGGATGGAATATCCACTACACAATCCTCGCCTAAGATTGTATAGCTTCCGCGCATACATTGATATACAAGCCGCTGGAAGATGTGAGGCGAGGACACGGTCTTCCTTGAGACGGTCACCCATATAAGTACTAACAGCATCTGATGGGGATTTCTGGAACTGGTAACTTTAAAAATGTGGCACATGCACATACCTCAAGTTTAATAAATACTGTGAAGGCGTAGAGGGATCAATCACAATTTTCACAAGTTTCAACCAAAATTCACGTTGATTGTTGCAATTTTAACTAAACGATTGTAAGTTCGACCTGCAATTGTAACTTCGACTACAATTGTAACTTCGATCTACCTACAATTGTAGGTCGAAGTTACAATTATAGGTCGAAGTTACAATTGTAAGACGAAGTTACAATTGTAGGTCTAAGGTACAATCGTTTAGTTAAAATTGCAACAATCAAAGTGGAGTTTGGTTGAAATTTGTGAAAATTATTATTGACCCATCTACGCCTTCGTAACCCACTCGGGAGAAGCACGTGCGGAAGCACAGCTGGTAGGTAGTTCAGAAGGAAAGTGATGACGCCGAATGGAGTTTTTCTTTACTTGAGTTATATACCACATTTTTATGTTATCGTTTAAAAAAATTCTCAAGTTTGAAATCGTTCACGTAAAATTAGAGATACTAAAATTTATTTTGCATAAATAACACTAATTCATTATTACTTAGAAACTTTTTGTCAATTTGTAAGGGCGCAAACTAGCGTTAAACTCCTAGAATTTTTTGCTCTTCGAAATGACAAAGATTAGAGATTATAATATTGAGTAATTTTCTTGGAAAAAACAGTTCAACTTGCTTTTAAGTAACTATAAAAGTGTAAACACACTATTTACAAATCCGAAAATCGAGTTAAAAGTGTGTGACTTTCTCGCCGTTTTGCAGGGGGACTGGTCTATTGAGGCTATCTACATAAAATAGAAAGTAAATGTTCCAGCATTTTTTGGTTAATGTATAAATATTAATCCACTTGTGATGTATATAACAGTGGACTCGTTTTAAGTTTGAATAATTTACATAAACAATATTTGCAATTAATATCGGACCAGCCGAAAAATTACTGAGAATACCTACATCACTTGTCATACACACCACGCGTAGTTAGGTACGTAAAGTCAAATTGAACACAACGTCGGTTGAGATTATGTCTAGACAATACAACTATAACACAATTATTAAAGGAGGGCGTCGATTATAGTGGAAGGCACAATTGGTCCCGTTAACTCTCCAGTGCCAGACCCTGGGACAAAAACTACTCACTACATCCCTGAGGGTAACCGACTACACCTACGTCCATGCGAGATAATGATAAAGCACTGATAGGCTCGACATATCACAAGATCCGGGATGAGTTCGTTCTAAATACTCTGTACGAGCTCACCATTGGGTAATGGAATGTGAATGGAACTACTTGAGCTCATGCATATTTTTGCTTAACAACAAATTATTATGAGGTCCCGATAAATGTCTTATCAACTCGGGTAACGATTCGAATGACAGCGGACAGAAGCAGCAATTGAACCTGCCCGAATTACCATCATTAGAAGATATAACGTTTCTATGTACAGAACACAAATGTTTTAGTAAATGTGCTTTTTGTTTAAACATCGCCACACACAATCTACACGCGAACGGTTTTTCACCAGTATGTACTCGAAGATGAGTTTTTAAGTTCCACGACATACCGAATTGTTTGCCACAATATTCACAACGATACTCCCGAACTTGAACCGCAGGTAGCGATTGTTTATTACTTCCTGTTGCGTGCGAACTCTCGGCTGTATCATCGTTAGCATTTGAGGAAAACGATAGAGGTGGTTCCCGAGATTCTTCGTTGCTTGTAGGAGGATTTACCTGCGTTTGACACAAGGACCAAGCTCCCCACGTGTGCTCGAATGTTTGATACGTATCTGATGTTAGACTTTGGTCTGCACTCGGTGGTCTATATTTCACCAAAACGCTTTCCGAGGGACCCGAATTATCCGGATGTTGTCCTGGAGTTGGAGTATGTGTTCTATCCACTAGAAACGGCGGTGCCGATAAAGATAAGGGATGATGAGCTGCTAACAATGGAGGAAGGGTTTTGTATCTGTGATGCTGATGATGACCTATATCATCTATGTACGACGGAGAAAATGGGACAAACGGTGGATTCTGTGCCGGAGAATTATGGAAACCTGGTCGCCGTTTTCTATGAGGTGTTACCACGTAATTATCTGGACTCTGTACAAGTGAAATTAATTTTTGATCAGCTATGGGAGGTTTTAGTTGTGAAAATTCTTCTTGATGTTTTAAATCTATCGGTTCAATGTACATGCTTTTACGTTTCATTCTGTGGTGGTGAAATTGGGAGAGTTCGTGTACCTTGGGTGCAATTTTTACCGTGGTTTGGCCAATTTTTAAAGTATCCGGATTCTTTTGTTCCGATTTCTAATTGAAATAAAATAATATTAGTGAGATTGACTTAGAAAGAAATGAAAAGACAGGACTTACCTCGGAATTGCCTTCGTCATCGTTATCCTTGTCCTCGGTATCCGTATTTTTAATATTAAGAGATAGATTAACTGGATTCGGCGATCCCCTATTTTGATCTAGCGTGTTATCGCCATCTAACGTATCATCGTCGTCCTCATCGTCTTTAATTTCCCCTTCTTCTTTCTCATCGTCATCTGTTTCCCTTTTCACTAATACTGGTTCAGAGTTTTCGTTTTCCGTGGCAGTCCAGCTACTGTCATCCTCGGAGTGATTCTTGGCCTCTTCCTTATTGGATGACTGCCATATATCCGACTTGATTTGAAGCAACTCGAACAACTCCTGAATGCTATCCAATTCACTCGACTGTAATGTAAATATAATAAGTACAGTCCAATCTGTGGGATCCGAAATCGATCTGACAAAATTCCTATAAAGAAAAATGATATACACCTCGATGGTGATGTTTATCGCAATGTAAAAATGCAGGCAGTAGAAAATGCATTCTGAATTATATTTCACACTAAGACATCCAAATCCCGATAAATTAATACCGACCTCCCACCTACTGAATTCAGCTCAAAGCTACAGAATATACGCCTTAACATCAGGAGTAACTACATTTAATTACCAGCAGAATATAAAACGAGTTTTCAGTATTTTCATCAAAATGAATAAAATAGGACTTTCATAGTCTTAACGCGATGTGCTTCAGCTCTGATAGTTTATAATGTGAAAAAGAATTGATTAAATGTAATATTATCCAAGACATTTATTTGTTCAAGAAGAAGACAACGGAGAAGTCTAACGATAAATTATCCTTTTAGTTCTACGACTAGATGAATATCACAATTTTAGGCTTACAGGAATTTTGTCAGAAATCTGGTATAGATTGGACTAAAGGCAGTTTCGTTTTATTACACACATTATACCTTAATGCAAGCTTGTCCGTTGTAAAGAAAATCTAAGATGTGGCGGAGATGGCAACTCTTTATTCCGGGGATTAGAACCACGCTAGGCCCGTGAGCATGGGCACTCTCTCCCAGGATGCGGCGAACTAAGGGACTTGCTGATGCCATTATTAATTTATGAGCACTTAGCGTTGTTTTGTCATCACATATAAAAGTCATATCGGCGTAATTTTCTGAAGCAAAACAAGTTTTGATCTCGTCGACTATCGTAGCATGATGTTTCCCATAATGCAAGGTTAATAAGCCGTGCGAATCTTGTTCCTCCGAGTACATGGCGGATTTCGTAATTTGGAAAGGGACAACCTAAACAAAAAAACAAGAAAATATTATATAAAATATTCGAGATTCTTTACATCAAGTTAACACTAACATTATTAATAGGGATCGAATGCACGTGAAATCATTTCCAAACAGTATAAAAACGATGAAATGATAAAATATTCTTGTGTACTTTACAATTTATAAAAATTAGAACAACATATTATAAATTCTATCAAATAATTGGATGGCATGAAGCTTTAAAAAATAATTACATCTGATCAGCGAGTAAGTAGTGTTTATTTATCGGTTTACACATTTCTTTATGCGGATAAATGTTGAGAGCCTTTTGATTTTCTTCTGTTTTTATGTATTTTTATAAAAATGTGTTCATATTAAAAAAATTAGAGTGACCGAAATTGATAGTCAATCAAATGCTTTTTCTTTAGGTTGACTATCCACTTTACCCAAGTATTAAAGCTAAGAGAAGTGCTACACAACAAATTTTATGAAACTATTTGATTCCAGTATTTATAATTAGACAATTTTTTAAACCTTTATATAATCCTAGTAACTACAAAATGGACACAGGTCTAAAGAGCTATTTAGTTGTTTAATAAATTTTATAGCTAGCTACGGAAACCATTATAAGACAGCTGTGAATTTGTTCTTACAGTTTTTATAAAATTGACCACATGACAATTGTAAAATGTATTTTATAAGGCGAGTAACAGAAGTACTATTATCAATATTGCATCAAAATATAACAATTTAAAGACTTGGTGACTTTAACATTTAATGGTTTCTTTTCTCAACAAATGTGAATTAGTTTTATAATTGTATATTGAAACATTCATCATAGAGGTTGTATTATTTTTGTTTAACGAGGATTAAACTTTAAAATGGCTGTTTAGTATTTAAATAATATTATATGGAGTATCCTGGTAGGATAGGGTAAATGCCAGTTCGCAGTACTTGCCAATCAAAACTTATTAATGATAATTGCGTGAATTTATATGTAAAATTTTAAGCGCACGTGATTGATTACTTGATTACAATTGACGTAGTATATCGAAAATTTGTGCATATTTTCTTCAAAACTACGGGTTTATATTAAACACCTTGTATAATGAAGTCGAAACAGTTAACAATTCATCACAAAGATAGGACCGGATTTAAGGGTGTGGAGGTGCTGGAGCAATGGCGGTGCGAGACCCCCCTAATTATTTTAATAGCAAGGGAAAATGAAATATTTGCTATTGAGTCAACAAATAATTTATTGACAAACCAAAAGTTCACATCAATCGACATATATAAATTATATTATAAATTATAAAAAATAAATAAATGAAATCCTTTTCACTTTCGATGCTGAGCAGCTTTGTGGAAGACCACGAGCTGCAGCTTCTGTTGTCCTCCCCTAAATCCGACCTGAACAAAGATATGGATGTTTTTAAATTTTGCGATGAATTCGTAGTGATATCATTTTATTGTTCAATATGGCTGCTTATGTTTGTGCAATAAGAATGCTTCCCTTCCAACAATCCAGTGGCGCGTCTACATGGGAGTTTCGGTTTCACCAACCCCTCTTGCGGACTCGACAATAACGAACGAAAATTTATCAAAACATTAATCACAAATCGATTTTCATTTTTAAATAACAGAAATAATGAATTAATTTTAATTTTGTGCGATTTACAATTTAAGAAACCGGACTATGATGGTTATTGGGATTCAGGTTTTGGGGATTTCTTATTTCATGACAAAATATATGTCAGAGGATATGGAAAAAATTCGCCATTTGTAATTAACAATTTATGAGTAAAATCCTAAAACAAGTCAATTGCTAATTCTATAATGACATTTTTGGAGCATAATTTTATACCTCCCCTTCAACCCCCCTGGAGTGACAGCTACCCCTTTAAAAAAATTTAACGGAAGGAGGATGTGTGTGATAGCTCATTTGAAAAGATTTTTAATTCTCTATCCAGCAACATAAGGTTTTTGAATTTTGTATATTCTTCATCAAAAAAATTAAATTTGAAAAGACGATTTAAAAGTTAGAATAGGCAAGAAATTAATCAAATCACCCCGGAAATGATACAAAATATTTTAGCTGCTATTATTGTCGGGCGTCCATTTTGAACATTTGATTTAAACTGTTTCATGTTCTTTGTTTACTTAGTAACATTAAAAATGTAATACTTTTCAATAAAAAAATTAGGGAAATTCAAAAAATCTTATATTGCTGGATAGAGAATTAAAAACCCTTTCAAATGAGCTATCACACGCACCCTCGTTCCTTTCAAAATTTTTAAAGGAGTAGCTGTCACTCCAAGGAGGTTGAAGGGGGAGGTATAAAATTATGCTCAAAAAATCTCATTTTAGAATTAAAAAATTGTTAATTACGTAGATAATGAATGTATTCGTTTCTTATGGACATCACTGTATATGATATTTAAATAACAATTTATTTTTGTTTGTTAACAATCAATGTAAAACCGCCGAGTTCAAATACTCGATATTTAGTGGCGTTTTTCATGTGTTACCGAGTTAATGACAACGGATTAGACGAGGTTGTGTGAGAGACAACACAGCTAGTCGTTGTACCATTCCTGAGTTCAAGTTTCAGCTGAGACAGATGGCAATGACATAAGGAATTGTCGTTATATAATTGTCTGTGTATATGTATCCTGGTTGAGTGGTGGAATAGCTAATGCTAAACTCCGCCAGAGAGGTAATGTACATAAGGCAATAAAATCAAAGAAAAAAAATAAAAACAACATTACTGTAATGTGACCCCCAAGTCGAGCATTGCACAAAATAACCTTCCTTACCTGCAAAGCAGATACAGCGTGTGTAAAAAGTATTGCAACACAACTATAACTTTTAAAATGTTGATTTTATAATAAAACCCATGGACAGGTCGATATTTATTTTCAATAATGCAACTTTTGGTACAATTTATAATTTTTATTTTACACATCCCCTTTCTAATAGCAATCTACCCCTTGTGGTACCTCAAAACAAAGGTAACAATAAAGTGAAATCAATCAATACGATTTGCTTCCCGAATGCATGCAATAATTTTTTTTTATTTTCAAAATTTTAAGAATACCATGCACGTGAGGCGTTAAAAAAGTATCAGAAAATAATCGAACGATAGTCATTATGTGAATCTTACTTTATGGAACGTTTAAGCAAACAACAGCGAATTGAAGTTTTAATCTTTATGGGACATGATGACCGCAAAAGATCCCAAGATGAGGCATGTGGTCTCTTTAATGAACGTTATCCAAATAGAAATGGAATAAGTAGATGTACTGTCAGTCGAGTGATTACGAAGTTTCGACAAAGGAGTAACGTTAAATCTGGTAGACCTAGCACAACAAATGATGGTAACAAAGGCACTTAGCATTATGCTATCTGTGGAGGAAAATCCAAGCCAGTCAGTGAGCCACTTTTTCAAAAAAGAGAAACTATATCGATTTAAAGTTCATTTGTGTGAAGAATTATCCGAAAATGACTTGATGATTGGACATCATTTTATTGGACCATTTTTTATAGAGGATAATTTAACATCCGTAATTTACCTGGACTTATTACAAACCCAACCCAATCGCTGCAATTTTTCCGGGTGATGATTTACCAGTAGCCAGAGTTCAGGTACTCAGTACTAAAACGTACTCCAAGTAAGCAATCAGTAAGTACATTTTTACTTTAAGTATTTTAATTTAAGTACTTTTAAAATCCATGTACTGCTACTTGTGCTCCCAGTACTTTAACTAAAAAGTACTGGATACTTGTACTTATTTCTGAATAATTAATACTTTACTTAAAAAAGTACTCCAAATGCTGTCTATAAAAAGTACTTCAAGTATATTCAGTATTTTTTATATAATTGAAAAAGTTACCTACTATACTTTGAATAATTTTGTTAAATAACTCCATCCAATATGCAGTCTCATTATTTATTGGGTTTGGCTTATAATCATGCTAGCATGACCATGCTACACAAAGTGGCAAGTGGCCCTAGAATTTTGTAAGCAATCCAGTTAATCCAAAAATGCACTTCAATAAAACAAGCAACAAATAAAAAGAAATAATAAATAATCACATCTCTTATTTATTTTTCTCAAAATTCTGTAAAACATATTTGTCGACATGTCGACACAGGCTACGCAGTGTACCTTGTACCACAAACGTTCGAAGCATACCAACTTTGGGGGTTGTATGATTTGCGAAGGTGGTAGCACTGTTTTAACAGGAAATGTATGTTATAGCGTTGAGTGATCACTCAACGGTTATAGTTAGTTTTTCTTCGATCGTTACAAAATTAGAACAGTTTTCCTATGTTCTTTGATAATCTACGATTAAGTACTGTTTAATAAATTTGTTCTCATTCTTTTATTATATTTAACATACTAAATTTCACATATCAGATTCAAACATATTGTTTTCCTTTCTACAGATCAACATTTAAAGTTGTATAAACTATTAGTTAAGATATGTCAAATTGAAACAAATCTTAATTCTGATCCATCATTTTCAATGTCTCCTCCCGTTGCATCATGGCGGACTATGAATATGAATTTTTTTGTAAAAATTAGTTTTCTTTTGACTTCCATCGCTTTTTGTAAATTATTTTTTCAAATATTAAATTTTTAGGTTTGATGTGATGTGATTAAAAAAAAATTTAACCTCCCTTAACTTTGTTATTAGAAAAAAAATAGTAAAGATTTTTCTAGTAATTTTATCTAACAGCGAACACAAGACAAGCGCAGAAAGTTTTCTCCTCTCTATGCTGTGACTGTTTATATGTAGCTAAATGAAAAGAAGAAAATGGTTTTTTGTTTAAAATGCTAAAGAGTGATATGCAATTTGAATTTAAACAAAAAACATGTTTACGACTGACGACTAAATATTTTGTAAAGAAGGAGTACTGCAGTATGACACTCCTTAAATTAAAAATTACTGGTATCAGATACCTAAAAAGGTATTACAGTACCTTCAAAATAATACTAAAAAAATTATACTTTTACTTGTACTTAAAAAAATACTTGAAGTATTTAAAGCTACTCAAGTATTTTAAGTACTTGGAGTATTTCACGGAGTAATTACTTTCTACTAGTTACTTAAATTTTAAATTTCAAGTAAATTACTTAATAGTTAAGTACTTTTTCAAAGTATTTGTACTTAATACTGGGAATAAAAATAAAAATTTGGACTACTTGTGCTGTGTACTGGGAGTACTTTTTAAAAGTACTTGTCTCAACTCTGCCAGTAACCGATGAAGTATGGTTTCAGCAAGATGGTGCTCCTCCACACTATATAGTTGATGCAAGACAGTACTTGAGTGAGGTGTTTCTAGGCCGATGGATAGGCAGAAGAGGCTCAATCGAATGGCTAGCTAAATCTCCTGACCTTACACACCTCGACTTTTTTTATGGGGTCATTTAAAGGATTGTGTCCACTGTCTATAACAATAGACCAAATAATATGGTTTATTATTAATCTTCCCTTTTCCTTAATTTGTTTTTATTGCATAGCTCGGGAAGCAAGTAGCATTGACTGATATTTTTTGAGGTATCAAAAGGGTAGGTTGCTATTTGGAAAAAAATTGTAGTGACTTGGGACGGGAGTGTGTGGCATTAAAAACTGATAAATTACCAAAAATCTTATGGCTATAATGAATTTGTGGTTCTTTTTCAATTGGCATTTTTCGTCTTAGTATGAAAAATTACTGTGGAGTTTCAACTGCATCTGAAAGACTAATGCATTATATTACCGATTTTTTTTAAATTTGTTTTGCCATTTGCCGCAACTGAGCCTCGAACTCAGAAGTGGTACAGCGACTAGCCATGTTGTCTCTCACACAATCCTGTTTCATCCACTGCTACCAATTCGAAACTTTTAAAACTCATTTAGAGAGTGTGAATTAGCAAAATCTAACGCATGATAAAGTAGGAATGGTCGGGAAACCATTGTGGCATTCTTCATTTTTTGTTAATTAATATTCTAGTCAGCTCTACTGTAATGTTCATGGTTCCTTTTGCTATATTAAACTCAGAAGTTTCAACTTCATCTAGATTTTCTTGGTAATAATTATTCGTCATTTTCATTTGATACAAATCAGCATGTCGTGCGGATTTCAAACGTGTAAAAAGTTATGTTCTCTTTAGATTGAAATGATCTACTCCCCATATAGCAAAGTATTTTATAATTCAGACTAAAAAGTATATTCTTGCAGCTCCCAAGTTTTAAATTAATTTTATTGTAGTAGTGTTTCTCATAATATTGTCGAAAGATGTAAAATTGTTTTATTAGTTATCTGTCGGCTTTGCTACCAAATCGGTAACACATGGTAAATGCCACTAAACATCCCTGTTCTAGCCAGGATATGAACCCGGAACTCCTTTGAGCCACTGAGCCGACTTTGGTATTATTCAAAGCAACCTAGATAACTGCTTCTTTTAAACATTATAAACAGATGTAATACATCGACATTTATTAAGTTGTTTACTTAAAGTTATGGGCTAAATCTAACTTGATAATTTAAATTGCTAATTCACACTCTCTAAATCAATTTTAAAGGCTTCCACAAGAAGCAACATTTGGCCAGTCTTTGAATTCCCCCTTGAACGATAAGTTAGTGTAAGTGCCATCTGACAATTCATATTCTGCTTCAGTGTTAGTTGAAATTGAGTCTCTATAAGCAAAAGTTTATTTTCTTTAGCATTAATTTATGAAGCGATATGAAAAATTTTGCAAGCTTGCCACACTGCTACAATGGCAATTTATCACTATCCATGTGGTTAATGCAAGCCGTTGTATTGTCAACTCTAATAAGTATGGGGCAGTTAAAAATATCATGAAGGATTTTACTACATTAAAACTGGCCAACAGTTCTCAAAAAACCGCTGGCCAAGGAATCACTACTTCCACACCCAGATTTTGTATCCAGGTCTTATACACACTAAATGCCAATGCAATATTTTACTCCTTTTCATAATAGACTAAAATCTAATTCCAGATCTCGTTATAATACACACATGTACCAAATTTCAAGTCAATATCATAAATGGTTACAGACAAACAGGAATTTTTTTTCCGCTCAAATTTAAAATGTCGACGTTTCATGACATTTTAAGCCTATTTCAACAAAAAAATGTATATTTTTTTGCGTTACTATACTTCCACTGGATGTGGAAGTAAAGTAAACTGGTGTGATCGTTCAGGAGTGTCCCAGAAGATATGAGAGGAATGCCCATTACGGAACCCCCCTAAGGGATTGTTAAAGCATCAGAAAACATTTCTAAAGCAAATTTCCTACTAGATAATATGTCCATGCCCCTTATTGTTGCCATAGACAACCTCAACCATTATATTAGATCAATTTTTATAGGTGAAATACCCATTCTACTTTTGTAGTTTTAATAGCTATGTGTTGTAATGCTAGACACTTTTCCTTTTTACGTGCTTTTCTTTAACTCACAATGTACTTTTCAGTTTTTTAATGTTTGTCTTAAAATCTTGCATCATTTATTTAACACACTTCCTGACATCATCAATTGCAGTTAGTAAAATTGGATGACAATACAGTATTCCACCGTTACTTTTGCAAATATCCACACGTAGGGGGCGCGGGGTAAAAATTTAATGTTTGTCTTCAAATCTTGCATCCTTTATTTAACACATTTCCTGACATAACCAATTGTTGAAATTTTGTACAGTTACTAAGATCAGATGACAATATAGTATTCCAGCGTTACTTTTCCAAATATCCGCACGTTAATGTTTGTCTTCAAATCTTGCATCCTTTATTTAACCCACTTCCTGTCACTAAGATTGGATGACAATACCGATTCCACCGTTGCTTTTGCAAATATCTGCACGTAGGAGGCGCGGGGGTGAAAATTAAAAAACTTGCAAAATGAAAGGGCGAGAAATCAAAACAAATAACCTACTAATTGAACTTAGGCAATATATGATAATAATTTAATTAAAGTATGATTAAAAAGTAGAAACTAAAAATATTTAGAAAAAAATTTGAAAATGTCTGTAAAAAATCGTACTAGAAGGTAAAAAATACTAATATACGACTGCAAGAAAAGCAAGACGTGCGCACTTTGTATATGTTTAATCTTTATGTGCGAATGATTGATGGCAATATGTGTACAACGATTCCACCCCTTTCGTACAATCATGTGTACAATTTTACAAAGTGCGCACTCCTTGTTTTTCTTGTAGTCGTACATTATTATTTTCTACTTTTTAATACGACTTTTTACAGAAAAGCAAGTTTAAAACAAATATATTTTTTAATACCTGAACTTGAATATACAAATAAGGTAGGTATATTTTGTATTTCTTATGTATCGGGATCAAGATATAATCCACGCAAATTAGACATTTTAGAAGAAATCATTTATAAAGAAATAATACTTGAGACGTGTACTCTCGATAGGGTTAGAATAGATATCCGAAAAGTTCCCACCCCATTTAGGAACGGAAAGTCCTTTTTTTAAAAAAACTACCCTTAACGGGGACTTAACCCTGGTTTTTCACTTCTATCTTTTAAACCAGAAAAAAATATAGGAAATAAAAAATTTGTCGTTAAATTCTGTATAAAAATTGTCTTATTGGCCTTGTAGCTTAACCTTACCTATTTAGCAGTAACAGCGTCCAACCCGAGGGGTAGTTTGGAGCGCACAGGTAAAAATCGATCTTACACGAGTTTCACAACGAATATAGCAAAACCGGTTAATTTAACGAGAAAAATGCCCAAGAATGAATTTATTAGAGTGGAATTTTCTCTATAAGATGCATGTCTAGCGGGTTTTGACACAAGTGATTTTATTTATTTTCTCTTTTTTCCACAAAGATGCGTTTTTTTAATTTGAACTCGTTTCCACACCACCCTTGAGGTGTCGGTGCTTTTTTAAAAGTGGTTTCCCCTGCAGGCCTATTCCACTAAAATTCTGTCCAATTTTACTCATTACAGGGTTTTTCATCGAAGAACTGTTCTTCAAATTTGGAATTTAAACATCCTTGTCCATGGCAATTAGAGCACACATTGTTGAGCAGCGCAATCCAACTTTAACCCAACTGCATCGTTTTCCGCAAACTTTTTTGCAGCTGGAGGATAGTAGCGGAAGGGTGGAAATTGGTGCTTGTAACTCGGTGGTATAAATGGGTGCTAAGATATTGCCCACTTTCTTCCAACCCCGTTCTATTGGATCCAGGTTTTCTCCTCGCCAAGATTGAATATGGTATATATAGCCATAATATTTTGAAGCTGTTTATATTTATCATCCTGTCGAAATTTGTTCATGGCTATTAAATTCACCAAGCCTCTTTCCACACGCACGTCAGTTTCACCTTCTTGAAGCGTCTTTTCGCAAATAAAACCTATTGCCTCCATATCTACAGAAACATTTTCACCCACATCTAAGTCCGTATAGTAACAAAACGTATCTGCACATATTTTTATATTTCTTTCAGTCTACCTTCACCGTATTTCTTAAACGTCTTCTATCGTACTATTACACGTACGTTTATTGCACAACTGAAGGTTCGAGGAACAAGGCACTCTCAGGCTTAACACAGTGTCTCTATTCTGACCTGTGCCTTTTCCTTCTCCTACATATTACAATGCTTCAAACATCTGTTTCTAAGATCGTCTAGAATGAATGGTTTACATAAATTAGTGAGATACATATTTTACGTATAATTAGAAAACGCATCTTTATGGAAAAAAAGGGGAAAATAAATAAAAATACTTGCGCCAAAACCCGCTAGACATGCATCTTGGCGAGCATCTTGTAGAGAAAATTCCGCTCTATAAATTCATTCTTGGGCATTTTTCTCATTAAAGTACCAGTACCAATGTCCACCCTTCAGCTAGTGTCCTACAGCAGCAAAGAGAGTTGCGGAAAACAATGCAGCTTTGTTAACGTTGGATTGTGATGCTCAACAATGTGCTCTGACTGCCATGGGTAAGGATGTTTAAATTTCAAATTTGAAGAACAGTTTGTCGATGAAGAAACCTCTAATGAGTAAAATTTTGGATATAATTTTAGCTGATTAGGCCTACAGGGGAAACCACTTTTAAAAAAAACCGACCAAGAGCTCTACCTCAAGGGCGGTATGGAAACAAGGTCAAATAAAAAACGCATCTTTGTGGAAAAAAGGGAAAATAAATAAAAATCGCTTGCGTCAAAACCCGCTAGATATGCATCTTATAGAGAAAATTCCGCTCTAATAAATTGATTCTTGGGCATTTTTCTCGATAAATTAACCGGTTTTGGAATATTCGCTGTGAAACTCGTGTAAGATCCATTTTTATATGTGCGCTCCAAGCTGTCCCTCAGTTTGGACGCTGTTACTGCGAAATAGGAGGGAATAAGAAATTTTTTATACAGAATTTAACGATAAATTTTTTATTCCCTCTATTTTTTCTCTTTCAACGAACAGTTTACAAAATAAAACTGAAAAACCAGCATTAAGGCCCCGTTAAAGGTGGTTTTTTGCAAAAGAAAGGATTTTCCGTTCCTAAATGGGGTGGGAACTTTTCGGATATCTATTTCACCCTATCGAGAGTACACATCTCAAATATTATTTTTTTATAAATTATTTCTTCTATTCACTGTTTTTAAATCTAATTTACGTGTACTGAGACCCAAAGTAGTAGAATTTTTTTATAGATTAATTGTAACACTGTTCTATAATTCTCTATGTTGAAATGGGGAGGATTTAGAGATAGGTTTGAGTTTTTTAAATTGAAGAAAAATCTGAAAAAACCATCTGGCTTCCGCACAAGAAAACAGGTAGACTTAATTTTTTATGAGTTTAGACAGGATCGAGATAGTATATCATCTAAATCTTTTAAATTAATTTTTGCCTAAATCTGCATTTGGTGAATGCAATTGTGTTGGCAAAGGACAATTTGTACTCTAAAAGTCGTGCCAATAAGATTCAACAGGAACAAAAATACTGTATAGTATGCCGACGAGCGCTTCGCCAACTATGCTAATATTATCGGGAGATTACAAATTTATGGTGATTAAATTATACCTAAAAATTGGCCCATTTTCAAGAAACCGTGAGTCCTATAGAATATTCAACAAATATAAAAACTTTAATAAACAGGCGAAGAGTAACGTTTATACAGACTTTTGAAATCAGAAATTATCACACGGATTCCTCTGCGCATTTTTTTAAAATGACGATCAATAATAATCTAATAAGTAGCCACTATATCTAGTCTCTTTTGATAACATAAATGATAAGGCCAATCCTATCTTCATATGTATGCGAATTAGAGTAGGAATTTTTCGTTAACTTAAAAATGTCGTATATTTGCATTTTAACCTCTATTATCGGTGATTCGATGAAATCAAAAAAAATATACGTGTAATGGGCAAATAATCTCCTCAAAAAGAGACAATTACTGAATAACTCACATTATCTTTTTCCACAGGATAAACTATTTGAAGTTATGAGATTAAGAAATATATGTAAAACGATTACTGTATCTTGAAAGTATTCGTAACGACTTAATTTTGATTTCACTTATAATATTTAGATACGAATTAAAAGGCAAAGTAATTAACTACCGTGAGCTGCTGCTAACTTTCGTTCTTGGCACGTACACTCGTTGCCAGAGTGTGTATTCCTTGTAAATTATCCAATTCATGTCGGCTGAAAATGACAGTTCATCTTGTATTAATGACGTAGCTGCATCTCTCTATCATGCTCCAGTCGAATTAGTATGAAAATGGTTGGTTTTAAATTGTTGAAAACAATTTTCAAAGTTAACATAAATTTTTTCGTTATAAACAAATAGAAATATCTCTTCGGCGACGCAATAATAATAATAATAATAATAACAAAAGATCTTTATTTAAAGGGCGAAGTTTAGCCAAAGGCTATTCCTCCACTTAACCCTGTAAAATGCTGATAAAAGCATCTAGTACATGACATTTTTTCACGAATTTAAAAAAAAGTCACGACCAATAGAAGCTGAGATAGATTTTTTTTTAAATCGCTGTGGCGTTGTTTATTAATTTATTAATGGAATTATTTTAGCTGGAATCTATAGAGGAATATTCAAAGAATCCTATGAAAAAGTTTTCGACTAGATTATTTAAAAATTGTTGATGTGGCAATTGTTTAAAGTTGCCGTTGCCCCGATAGTCACTGTGGGAGCGATGCGATGGTGCGGGCGGGAAGTCGCGCCCGAAAACGAGTCACGGACATTTCAAATTCGTTTCGCCGGAAAAAATTGCATTTCCTCGGCAAATATTGAAGCTAGAACCTTCGTTTCTTTTTTAAATTGCGGTATCTCGACGAATATGAATAATGGAATGTGTATTTTCTTTAAAAAAATATTTTTACACCTAGTAATTTAACGAAAATTCGCACTTTCGTATATTTCATAAATAATAAATAATGCTAACTTTGATAACTGTTTTCAACAATTTAAAACCAATACTTCATTTGGATCTTTTTTGATACCGGTAGTATAAATCATGAACTTTAATTTGCGCACCACTGTAGAACCACCAGCTCACTGAGAAATAAGTGTTAAAGAAAGTCAAAAAGTTATTATCAAATTGATTGTGCAGAAAATATTCGACCATATGGCTCCCGATTTTGCGTGCCTTTTCTATGCTACAAGAGCCTTCTTTTCTTGTGGTAATAAGTATATGAAACATGTTTTTCTGTTGTTTATTAACAATTTAAAAAACGGCCATTTTAGCATGTTTTTTTGCTATAACTCATAAACAAATTAACCGATTTTGATGAAGTAGGTCTCGTTTTGTAGGTTTTTTTCAAGGCGCACAACTTTTAACACTTTTTTTTCTAAAATAAACAAGAAACCTAAGAGATTCCTACCATCATTCTGAACAATCCTGAATATCGTTCCATTGCTTAATTATGTATTATTTATGAAATATACGAAAATGCGAATTTTCGTTAAATTACTAATTGTAAAAATAATTTTTTAAACAAAATATACATTTCAATATTCATATTCAAATGAAGGTTCTACTTCAATATTTGCCGAGAAAATGCATTTTTTTCCGGCCAAACGATTTGAAGCGCCCGAGACTCGTTTTCAACCGTGCGTGCTGACTTCCCCCTACATCGCTCCCACACTTACTATCGGAACAACGGTAACTTTGAACACAATTGTTACATCAACAATTTTTATCCAGTCGAATTGCGGGGTTAAATGTATTATCGGACCGGAACAAAATATATTTTAAACCAAGTCTTTTTCGTCCCTGATTACGATCCAAAAGTTTCGCTCGGTGGAAATTCCGGAAACACCTCTTTTGGGGCATTAACACCTCTTTTTGGGGTTTTTTCGCAATATTCTGAGTGTAATTTTTAAATTATCTTATAAAATGCATTTTTCTAGTGCTCTATATGTTTTTTGGGTCGCTAATCACGAATTTCGGGGTCCCATACCCATAATATGGGTCGAACACCTATAAATGAGCAAAAACAGCCTTTACAAGGGAGTTGTTTCGCAGTATTCTCAGAACAAATATATGAAATTATCAAAAAAATGTTTTTTTTGTACTTGTAATTGAAAAACTTATTAGGTGTTGTTATAATTTAAAAAAAAATTAATATTAACGTTAATTAGAGGGGGTTGAAACTACCCCAAAATAAAAAAAATAAAGATAATACGATAAAGAAAAATTTAATTATGATTTTGTTTTCCAACTCATGATATTTAAAATGAAAAAATCCATTCCAACCTCGAATAGGGGTGTAAACTACCCTTAAATAAGAATAAACCGGAAAAATAATTTTAGAACGTTACGTATAGTATTATATTATGATTCTATAATCATTAATATAATACTACACATAACGTTCTCCTCTATAGGAGACGGTATTAATTGTAAATTTTATATCAAATTTTCACTCAAGGAAGAGTCGAAACGACCAAACAAACAACAACAAAAATGTCTGCACAAAACTTACTTTTTTAAAACATTGTCCTGTAAAATAAATAATATATGGATAAATATGTATATAAATTAAATAAATTGAATACGATTTTTTGGTAACTATTTTTATTCAGAATTGTAATGGAAGCTTGTTTATTTTATTTTTCAATATACAAAAATAATTTTCATATTACATAAATAATACTTTTTTATTTATAGTTTATGATAATTTGTACACTGAAGGTCATTAGTCTTCTTCTATATTTACAGAAATATAAAACAAGACTAATGACTAATGAAAGGGGTGTTTCCGGAATTTCCACCGAACGAAACTTTTGGATCGTCATCAGACTGATGCAAAAAAAATTTTGACCTTATCTTTTCGTATATGCCATAAACGGCAATTTTCTGCTTGCTTACCTGCTTGCTTTGCCTGTTTACCCTTATTTACCCCATTTACTCCCGAACCCTTCAACGGAATTAGATCAAAATTTATCTAGTTCCAGATCTCGTTACAATACATAAGTGTACCAAATGTCAAATCAATATCATGAACGGTTCCAGAGTAAACGTGCGCACAGAAAAAATTACAGACCGACCGACAAACAGACAGGCTCACAGACAGACAGACAGAACATTTTTCTCGCTCAAATTTAAAATCTTGACGTTTCATGACAATTTAATACACCACTGGACGTGGAAGTAAAACAGCCATTTTAGTAGCATGTTTTTGTGCAATGACTCATACACAAATTAACCTAAGAAATCCTACATTCCAACCATCATTCTGAACATCCTGGATTCGGCTTATACCTAGAAACATTTTTTTTTGTTAAAATGCTCATTCAACTGAAGTACCAATAGTAGCTCGTAGCTTTACGAAGTTTTATGTTTTATTTGATTAAAGGGATGCTTTTAGAATCATACTTTTGTGTCTTAAAATCTCAAATTAACATGAGAACAAATCGACAGCGACAGATCTAGTAATTTGATATATCTATAAATGAATACAGAAGTAAAAATTGGATCTTATCGATGCAAAAAATTTAGTTTAATGTTCAGTGTATGACTGGCCGCAGTAAACGAAGTTGTATTACATCTATCGCAGAGAAAGTACCTAAATAATATAAATAGTAAATTAAACTTGAAACTTCCCTTCAAATAATAGAAACAAACGTTAATAAATAATATTACTGACTGTTTCTAATATACAAAGTAAATGTTAGATAACCTTGAATCAAGAAAATTAATTTATATATACGTAGAATTAAAAATTATAATAATACTTATATACTTCACAGTATTCACAGTAATACAATGCGCCTCGTTTCAGCTACACGGAGATATCTTCGTTTTTTTTTTGTAGACAGTACCTGTTTCAAAATGTAGACGAGTTTTGTACCACAATGGCAGTTAACCACTGCTACTGTGATGCAAAACTGTAAAGAATTGTGGATATAGGAATATATAACTTTATTTTAGTAAAAGCAAATATTTTTAAAGATGCTTGGAATAAGTCAAAATAGAAAGATTTTGGGGCAGACCCACCTCGAAAACCCCCACACCTACTCAAAGGGGTTGCGGGCAGAGTTGTAAATTTAATTTTTTCCCGAAAATAGTAAGAGATAGAAACGTACGGTTTACGCATGTTGCAAAAAAAAATTCGTTTGCTCCAAAATGTAATTTTGTATCCCCCTACAAAAAATATGGGCTGGAGGTTATTACTCTGTAATGTCACATTCTGGCTTATTATAAACGGCCCATTGATCCTTTAGGATTCTAACTCAGAGTTTAAGAACCCAGACGTCGTCGAAATTTTTGTATATTCTCTCTAACTCGGCTGTTTTTGAAAATTAAGAAAAAATATTTGGTACAAACATAAACAAAACAATAATCTATAAATAAAGAAACGCCACAGAAATTAGACAACCCCCAATTCCAGAAGCCAGAGACTTGTGTGGGAGGGGGGGGGTTTACACATTGAAAAACGCGGATATACAACCATATCCTCCAACACACAATGGTCCCAATTAGGAATCTAGCTTTCGATCGACAAAAGTATCGGAGTAGGTAAATAAATTCAAATAACATACTTGCTCGTATTTATAACTGACTTTGTGTTATAGTAAGTATTAATATTATATTTTATAGAATTCCAGTACTAAAATTCAGGGTCAGGGGTTTATAAAGACATGAATACAAACGATGTTGAAATATGAGATTAATTTTATTTATATATCTAATAATAAAAGTACACAATAGCCAAGACATTATCATCATCATAATATTCATCATCTTCATCATGTTCGTCGTCGTCGTCATCATCATGCTAATCATCGTTATTTTCATTAGAAGTTTTAAATAGCACTTCTGGATTTTCTAGCAAATTTAAAACGGATACTGGATAATGATCCTTTTCTCCTCTTTGGCAGTCTTCTGTAGGAACTTATGAGAGGGTGTAATGAAATCAGAAGAAGATGTAGAACATCTTCTAGATTTTCCTGTCGCGAAAATTTTCTTGCATGATGCTCTCTGTATTTACGTAAATCTTTAATTCTCGCCTCTTGGGCTTCTTCTGACAACATACCAATGGGCAGGATTTCTGATTTAATAACATTTAATTTTAGAACAAAAATTGTCACAACGTTCCTTAATGACTGATGTGAAATTTTCACTACAGTTCTCTACATTTAATTTATGCACTAAATGTCTATACACTACATCGGTTTTTTAGCACTGTTCAACACACTACACCAGACTTCAAAAAGTTCAGTTATTTTCAATTAGACTAGTTAGTTAGTCATGTCTGAAAAAAGAAAAAAAATTACAACAATGGGCATCAATCTAAAACTAAAGTAGATACACTGGAGCTGTACCAACAAAAAGATTTTAAAAATCTTGAAGAATAAGAGCGAATATAATAGTCTACAGACAAATTTTCTCACAATTCTATAAAACTACTCATGCTACATTAAAATTACACATTATATTACTAATAGAAAAATTATATATATGAAAATAGAAATAGAATAGGCTTAATTTACTTCTCAGATAACAATTTCACAGTAAACCAAGTCTCACTTAAATAACACACAAACATGATGTTTACAAGACGAAGTACTTCGGCCTACTAAATGGGTCCAGAAATGTCCTAATTATCCTTTTTATCTGCTCCCTCTGCACCGTTGTTTTTGCTATTATGTAATAAAATGAGTATGGTTGGGTTACTGATTCATGGAAATATTGTCTGCATAATTAGGGTAATGATATAGGGTGGTAACAATTTTGACTTCCAACTAGATTTCTAATTGGGACCACTGTGCGACAGTGCCAGTTCTGGAGCCGAGGCTCCAACTCGGTAGCGCGATACCTATTCGATTAATAGCGATTGCCACCTCGCGCCTTAACCAATGCGGCTATCGGCTAGACTATGAATCTATGGAATCATTTTTAGTTTTTTATAATTTAAAAAAGTTTATTATGCAAGTTATAAACACTGAAATTATTCAAAAAGTAACACGAGTTAGAGGTGTATTAAATAAAACTTATTGACATATACAGTGTGTCCCCGGATGGACTATTCTTGTAATTTTCCTTATTTCTCATTTTAAGAGGGAAAGTCATTCTTCATAAAAAGTTTTGCTTATAGTGAAAAGTAATTAGCCATACTCAGACTTTCAAAATAATATACAGGGTGGTTAGCAAATAAGGAAACGTGAACTTGTGCCAAGAGTAAAGTATTACTTGTTTGAGAGGAATGTTACCGAAGGAAGTTGTTTATAATGGTAACAGTAGGCCGGGTATGAAATTTGAACGTCGTTTCTCAAAGTTGATATTTTTGCGAAAATCATGATTAAAATAATTTTATAAATTCAACGAAAGCACATAATTTATTGAATAAAACGACAACAAAATTATTCTATGTATTGTCCTATTGCTACACATTTTTCTATATTTTTTCTAAATTTTTCATAAACTAAATGAATTGTATCCTGGTTTATGTTGGTTATTGCTTCTGATATTTTCTCCTTTAAAAAGTTTAAATTATCTTTTAAATCATGGGCATAAATTTTTTACTTCAGGTATCCCCCATAAAAGAAATCAAGAGGGATTATGTCTGGGGAGCGTGCAGGTCACCTTATTGGTCCAAGCTGTCCTATCTATTTATTGTGGAAACACTGATCTAACCAGTTTCTTACACTAATTGCACTGTGTGCAGGACAACCGTCATGTTGATAATACAGTTCTCTTCTGTTCTGTAAATTTATATCATCCAGAGCAGGCATTAAAAAGTTTTCCAACATTTCTATGCAAGTGTTCTGATTTACGGTTGCGTCGGAAAAAATATGTTCCAATAATTTTTTTTATAACGTATCGCACACTAAACATTTACTATTTGATATCGTTGACTTTTAGTAATAGTACGGAAATTTGGATTTCTGCCTACAATTTTGGCAACTAACTAACTATTCGTAGTAAATGCTGCCTCGTCGGAAAATAAAATCCTTCTGTAGAAAAATTTATCTAACATAATTTGTTCCTCCATTAACATACAAAATTCTAAACGAAAGGCGTCATTCCCTTCTCCAAGCTTATGTAATCTTACTGGTTTGTAGGGATGTATTTTATTATTTGTCAGAATTCTTTGCAAATGGCTCTTACTAACATTTAAATCTAGTGACCTTTTTCTTAGTGATTTCTTGAGTTAATTTCTTAACTTTAAAATCAACTCTCGAACACAGTTGACTGAAACGTAACGTCGGGATTTGTACGATATTTCACCTATACCGTAACATTTAACTAAATAAATTCGTTGTTCGAGTCAACATTATTTAAAAAGTTCTCTGACAAGGACTTGACTTTTTTTATAAATAAACTTCTGTGTATGTTGCTATGGATACAACACATAGAATAGTTTTGTTATCATTTTATTCAATAAACTATGTATTGTCTGAAAGTTATTTGTGGCATTCTACGAATATTCTTTCCTATTATTTGGGTTTTCTACCACATGTACTATTATCCTCTTCAAAACAAATCACCGAATCTACAAAATAATAGAATTATTGGAAAAAAGAGCCTCTGCGCCCGTGACGTTTACGCCAAAGGAAAAGTCAGAGGTTATGTTTTGCAAATAATATAAATCGGAATAAGCACAAAAATAATGTATTTTGCTGACGTTTCGGAAAGTAATCTCTTTCCGTTTTCAAAGCTATTTTTTGAAGAACTCTTATTTTGCTGTGTATGTCAAATAAACTATGTACTCTCGCTGAATTTATAAAATTGCTTTAATCATAATTTTCGCAAAACTGTCAACTTTGAGATACGACGTTCAAATTTCATATCTGGACTGTTATTAACATTAGAAACGACTTCTTTCAGTAAAATTTTCATATTCATCTCAAAAAACTAATACTTTACTCTTGGCATAAGTTCACGTTTCCTTATTTGCTAACCACCCTGTATGTTATTTTGAAAGTTTGAAGAATAGAATAGAATAGAGCAGAATATAATAGAATTGAATAGAATTTATTGTCCAAAAAGAAATCAAGTACAAAGTATATACAGAGACATGAGTATGGCTAATTACTTTTCACGATAAGCAAAACTTTTTATGAAGAATGACTGAACAGCTCCAGGTTTGGAAAATCCGAAAAATCTGAAAATTCTAAATCCGTTCTCATTCGGTTGTTCATGAAAATTAAGAAAAGCTATTTGGTACCACGATATACATACCAGTAATTTAGATTTCTATGAATTTACTTTTTGAATTTCGGTGTTTATAACTTATATCCATAAAAAAAAGAAAAAAAGAAAAACAACTTCATAGAAGAAACCTAGATTATTGTTTTGTTTATGTTGGTATAATATGAAATAACTTAATATTCATAAACAGCCGAATGAGAGCGGATTTGGAATTTTGGGATTTCTCAGATTTTTAGAATTTCCTTAAACTGTAGCGGTTCATGAAATCCATTGTGAAAATTCTATTTTTCGGACAATTCATTTTTTACTTCTTGAATTTCGGTGTTTGCAACTTGCAAGATAAGCTAAAAAAGAAATTAAAAGAAATAAAAATATATACATGTATTACGTGTTTACAATTTCCAGTACCCTGTACGTAAGTTCAAATATTTGCAACAAGAACTTTCACTAACCACTGCTTTATTTAATACTTAATTACAGTAACTAATCGTTATTATAACACACTAAGTACAGCTATAGACATTAATACAATTCACAACTTATTATTGTTCTTATTCCATCTGTTCACTTGTTCGTCTAATATAAAACTACCCTCCGTGCGATCCGATCCACTCCCTATATATATATATATATATATATACGTGTGGCATCCTTCTAGAATCATCCAGCCTATCCTTCGCGGCGTTTCTGACCGTTCTCGTACATTCTACGAAGCAGAGGCGTAGGCGTGCACATAACCCATAAATATATAAATTATTATTTTGTTTATCTTCGTACCAAATGACTTCTTAATTTTCACAATCAGCTGAATAAAACCGATATGCTAATATTTCAACGGCGTCTCTGGACCCTTCTGTATATACTCAAAAAAGATAGGAGATGGAAACTTACGGTTTGCACTCACTGAAAGAAGATAAAAAAGAAGTTTTGTGTCCCACTACAAAAAATATGGGCCGTGGCTACTCTGTAATATTACATTTTGCTCATTACTTCTGGCAAGAGCACAAAATTAAGTTTCTATAGACAAATACATAAAAGTGAATGATATTTGTTTAAATAATGTAATGAAAGTGTATTTAATTTATGAGGAATATTTTGAATACATCCATGTTCTTATTGGTAAATAATTTCATTAGACCAACGTCTAAATTTTGAGCATCCACATGATTTTCATATGATACTTAATATGAGAAATTTTTTCCAACATATACAACGGTCTTTGCTAGGGAATTCCTGGTGAACTGTCAGTTTGAAAGGCTTCCCGTACACCCCAACATGCCTGATGTCACATCATACCCAGTAAAAGCATGGAACATTTCATAACCTGGGCATTTATCCTTCAATTTGTCGCTTAGTTCCATCCAAGATGTGCATCATTATTTTTTTCCTGTACCAAACTCTATCCATACGTCCTGCTCTTGATGCTAGCATTCTTAAAAGCAGAAGTTTTGATCAAATGTATCAGTTGCAAATCTTGTCATCATAGATGTAAGATGTAACGGTTTTGTAAGAAAATAATAATTTTATTATGTAGGTGTATGTAGGGGGTACTGCAATTAGCGTTATGGTACTTTTTCTCGTATTTGTTTAATTAACAAATATCCGATGACTTTTAGATATCAACCGATAGGAAATAATATGAGCTTTAATATTCTCCTTTTGGCTTCGGCAGTGCCGGTTTTAGATATAGAAATCTAGGTCAATTCTGCCCCCCCCCCCCCCAAAAAAAAATAGGAACCACATTGCCAGTATAATATACTTCCTTTGATATGACTATGACAGATTATGTCTTGTATATCTCTATGCTTGCAATCAATTAATGGGCACTAACCACTAAGATGAAAGGAAAAGGCGCCCCTAGGCCCGGGCCTAGTCAGAAAACCGGCCCTGCCTTTTAGTAAATTTTGATGTATTAGGTTATTTAGGAGTAATAAGCAACTACCACTCCTGAGTTCGAATCGATAAAAGAAATAAATAGCGTCTATTAAGTTAGCGGAGCAAAGTTAGCAGAGCAATGTTAGCAGAACACAATTATGGCATAAGGAGAATTAAAAGCTCATTAAATGCTAATTAATTCCGCAGTTGAAAATCACGAACTTGTAAATTTAAATTAATGTTCAGCTATCTTTTTAGCAGAACATGCGATAAAAAATAAATATGTGGCGAAACATTAATGATTTAATGAACTTTTAATTCTCCATATGAAATAATTCTGCTAACTTTGCTCTACTAATTTAATAAATAAATAAAATATACGAGTATGCGCATCGCCCTTTTGATTATCGAATGGGGGTGGTTCTAGCCATTTTACTTTCCCAGGTACATAGTATATATGGAAAGTCCCCTGAACCCAAAAAAGTGGTTTTAAAAAATTTCTGTCTGCCGTCTGTGGTCGCACCTAGAGGCCAAACTACTTGATCGATTTTGTTCAAATTTTACATGTGTATTTAAGACGGCCACCCCTCGAGGCGAAATCATAAAATCGACCCTAGCTCAAATGTGGCGGGAGTAAACACCTAAAAACAGGGGAAAAAAATTAGAATTTTTTTTTTTCTCTAAAACGGCTCAAACAATTTTAATTAAATTTGGTACATGTACGCCACCTAGTACCGATATGAAATGAGAAGCTTGGGGGGGGGGTGAATTTAAAATAATTTCATTTTTTTCCTCAAACGGATCTAACAATTTTAATCAAATTTAACACATGAATACTGGCTAGTAGTAGCATTAGGTAACATGACCGGTTGTACCTATGAAATCCAAGGAGGGAAGTTGCGGGGGGCAAGGAATTAAATTAAATAATTTTTCCTCTAAAACGGTTCATACGATTTTGATTAAATTTGGCACATGGACACTCCCCTAATACCGGTATGAAATGACATGACCAGTTGCTCCTAGAAAATGCAGAGATGGAAGAAGTGGGGGTGAGTTTTAAATAATTTCACAATTTTTTTCTCTAAAACGGATCTAATAATTTTAATCAAAATTAACACATGAATACTGTAGTAGTAGCATAAGGTAACATGACCAGTTGCACCTAAGAAATGCAGGGAGGGAGGTCGCGGGGAGCATGGAGTTTTAAATGTTTTAAATTTCAACAAAATTGGTTGAGAAGAAATAGAAATTTGACGATGAAAAGATTTGATGCGGGGATCAGGGTCCATTTGTCGGTCTACTTCTAAATGGGAAAGTTTGCCCGAGTTGTCGCGGACCGATTTTTGGAAAGGTAATGGAATGACATTACACCACACTGCATATTTCCACAAAAAGTGTTTACCTCAACTCCACAGTTCTTAGTGTTACCTTATGTGAAATTCAAGCTATTCAATTACAGAATATCTGCCCTTCTCGTAGGATTATTTTTATAAGCTTTATTCCATTTATTGTTTATGGCCAAGCTATCTACTTTTTATCGTAACGGGCAATGCTATTACAGGACCATTTAACTGGAAGAATACTTATTTCATATGGAAAAAAGGGTTTAATAATAGAACAAGAGCTATTGCCTGAGAATGTATCTTGTATAGTCCTGTAGCTCCTTGTAAGGAGGAGACCCTCGTGGTTTCGTCCCAAACGTAGGGGTGCATTCGTATGAGGATTAGTATAAAAAATATCGATAGTCTTTGTCGGTGAGGATCA
The DNA here is from genome assembly GCA_963675555.1 of Leptura quadrifasciata. Lineage (NCBI taxonomy): Eukaryota > Metazoa > Arthropoda > Insecta > Coleoptera > Cerambycidae > Leptura > Leptura quadrifasciata. The sequence goes on from OY776682.1 coordinate 38,044,845, forward strand.
CTTAAAATTGATAAAAATGATAGATAGCTAAGTTAGGTTTGGAGTTTTGGTTAGTCCCTTGCAGGAAAATCTGACAGGACAAGCGCAATGAAGGGCCATTAAACAGTATAAAAAAGTGTGTTGGAGAACAGTTCAACTTTCCTTAGCCTTTTTTAATCAAAAAGACCGAGATATCAGGTGTTAGGTGACCAAAATGGATTGTAAACGGGTTTTCATTTAAAAGATGACAATTTTACACTGTTTCTAATTCATTCTTTCGAAATTTCAGTAAATTTCGTTGGCCGCATAATTTTCACAAAATTTCTTATAAAGTTACCTTGCACACAGAAAACAGTTTAAGTATTGCAGCATCTCCTTCCTCCAAGATATAAATAAATTGGGCTTTCAGAAAGATATTGTGAAAAACAACAGAGAGATACGTGGGTGTAACCTTGTTAAGCGAGACACATCGGTTTAATAATTAGTGCATCACGTTTATTTGTGATTCGAAAATTGACTTTGTTGAATTACCCCGACTTAATTTAGATAAGTTTCATGTGTAATGCTTTATATGCAGGCAGACTTTTTCTATCCTTTAAGTACTTAATTATTTAAATGGTACTATGGCGTTCTTGTCATTTAAATATTATTCACAATTTTGTTGAAGTTTTTACATAATTTGTTCATATTGTATAAAGATATTCTTTGCAGTTCTGTGAAGATAAGTTTTAAACATATTTGCTATGTTTGTAACCCTATCACCTCCTGATGATGCAGACATGGTTGTCGAAACGGGTCTCAGTACACTATGTAGTATTTTTGTTTTTGTAGTCTCTTATAAAATATTGTAACACTTTTAGTCGAGCATTTAGTGGGGTAGGTACTCGCCGCGCCGTTCAGAAAATCGCTTAAAAATTGATTCCGCAGGCCCCAAAATGATAAAAGTTGCCATACCTAATATCTTAAAATCTGAAACTAATGCACTAAAGAGCTGAAATCCAAATTTACCTAAAAATTGTCCTGTGCAAAAGTACACTATTTTCAAGTTATTACTGTGAATGGATAGCCGACACCGTGTTCTATATTCTACCAAATTTTGGATAAGATACTTGTGACCGTTTAGGTGTAATAAAATCGAATGATTTTCAAAAAGCATGGTCTCCTATGTAGATTTCTAACTTTAAACGCTCTCTCTCCGTTTGAGGTGCTGTCAAAGTTAATTCCGATGTTAATTCTGCTTTCTTTCTTCCTGCTACTCCTGCTTTCTTTCCTTCCTCATACATCTTTATTCAAAAATCAAGCCTTAAACCAAAAAATCCTTCTCTTGGAAAGTTGCTGTGTCATCCTTCCTGATTTTTATGACGTTTCATTCATACTTTTAACATTAGCAATAAGAGATATATAGTAATTAATAAGAAACAATTACAACATTACTCATTCGTCTACTGCTTAAACAATAATATAAAATATAACTATTGAATAATTATTTTGTTAATTACTGTAAGATTTATAATAATTTATATTCTATTGCTTAAAACTTATTCGAGCCATAAATTGTTTATTGTTTATTTATTTCAACGCCAATTGTAATAAAAAACTAAATAAGAAAAATACCTTAATGTTAACGTCTGTCAAGTTAGCATTATCATATCGAAATATTGCAATGTCAATATATGGATTAATTCATTAATTGTCGCTTTTTTCTTGTAAATTTGTCGTGAAAAGAAAAAATTTGTCGGGCCTTATTTAAAAAAAATCTATGGTAATGCCAACTTGATAGTCAAGTTAGCATGATCACATTCCGAAACGGGCTAAAATGATAGAAAACAGAGCTCTGAGTATCAAAATCATTTGTTGTAAACTTGTCGTGAGCAAATAATATGCGGAAAACCACCCGCTCTTAATTTACGGGGGTGGTAGTGGTACAGAGGAAAATGTATTCATTCTCCTATTCTTGCATAATGGAAATTCGCGACAAACTGTTTTCTGACACGACAAATTCCTACGCCCCTTACGACAAATTCATAAAAAAAGAATGGGTTCAAAAAAACAATCTCTTGATGATTGGTAGTTGAGGTGGTAGTGTCGAGTACCAAAAAAAAATGTATTAATTTAACTATTTTTGCAAACAATAAATTTGCGACAAAATGTTTCGTGGAACGACAAATTCCTACGTCCCTTATGGCATATTCCTGAAAAAGAATCAGTTTGGAAAAACTATCTCTTGATGATTTACGAGGGTGGTTGTGCTGATACGGAAAAAAATTATTAATTTAATTATTTTTGCAAACTAGAAATTCACGACAAGCTGCCATTCAATACCACACATCCGCAAAAAAATTTGACGTGAATTGTTCGTTCACAAAAATAGGAAAATTAATATATTTTTTGCCGAATTCTGCATTACTATCCCCGTAAATCATCAAGGGATGTTTCTTGGACTGATTCTTTTTCAGCAATTTGCAGTAAGGAACGTAGAAATTTGTCGTGCCCCCAAACAATTTGTCGCGAATTTCTAGTTTGCAAAAATAGTTAAATTAATAGATTTTTCTCCGTCCTCATCATTACCACCCACCGTATCATCAAGGAGTGGTCTTTTGAGCTGAGACTTTTTCAGGAATTTGCCGTAAGAGACGTAGGAATTTGTCGTGCCGCGAAATACTTTGTCGCGAATTTCTAGTTTGCAAAAATAGTTAAATTAGTACATTTTTCTACGTGCCATCCCCGTAAATTATCAAGAGATGTTTTTTTTGGACTAATTCTTTTTCAACAATTTGCTACAAGGGACGTAGGAATTTTTCGTGCCACGAAACAATTTGTCTCGAATTTTTAGTTCCCAAAAATATAAAAATTAATACATTTTTTGCCGAACTCCCGTACATCATCAAGCGATGGTTTTTTGGACTGATTTTTTTTCAAGAATTTGTCATAAGGGATGTGGAAATTTGTCGTGCCGTGAAACAATTTGTCGCGAAATTCTAGTTTACAAAAATAGTAAAATTAATACATTTTTCTCAATACTCGACACTACCACCCTCGTAAATCATCAAGGGTTGGTTTATTGAACTGATTCTTTTTCAGGAATTTGACGTAAGGGACGTGGGAATTTGTCGTGCCACGAAACAATTTGTCGCGAATTTGTAGTTCTCAAAAATAGGAAAATTAATAAATTTTTTGCCGAATTCAGCATTATCACGCCCATAAATCATCAAGGGATGGTTTTTACGGATTACTTTTTATCAGGAATTTATTGTAAGGGACATAAAAATTTGTCGTACCACGAAACAATTTGTCGCGAATTACTAGTTTGCAAATTTTTTTCTGTACTACCACCCCCGTAAATCATCAAGGGGTGTTTTTTGTACTGTTTTTTTGTAGGAATTTGTCGTAAGGGGCCTACGAATTTGTCGTGTCAGAAAACAGTTTGTCGCGAATTTCCATTACGCAAAAATAAGAGAACTAATACATTTCTCTCTGTACTGAGCGCTATCATCCACGTAAATCATCAAGGGGTAGTTTTCCGCATATTATTTGTTCGACAAATTCACGACAAATTATTTTGATACTCAGAGCCCTTATTCTCTATCATTTTAGACCCTTCTGGAATGTGGTAATGCTAGCTTGATTATCAAGTTGGCACTACCATGGGGTTTTTTAAATAAACGCGTCGTTTTATTGGAGTGACTATTTGTCAGAAATTTGTCATGAGTGTCCTACTATGAATTTGTCGTGCCAGAAAACAGTTTGCCGTGAATTTTCGTTACGCAGAAATTAATAAATTTTTCTCCGTACCTACTCACTACCACCCCTGTAATCATTAAAGGGTACTTTTGGACCGATTTCTTTCAGGAATTTGTCGCAAAATTATATTACGCAGAATTAGAGTATTAATACATTTTTCTCTGTACTTAGCACTACCACCCCCGTAAATCATGAAGGGGTGGTTTTTTGTACTGATTCTGATACGGAATGTGTCGCCAGAAAACAGTTTATCGCGAATTATCCATTACACAAAAATAGGAAAATGAATTCATTTTCTTCAAAAAACGACAATTAATCCATATATTGATATTGCATAATTTCGATATGGTAATGTTAACTTGACGGACGTAAAAAACTATTGAAGATTGTAGATTGTTTCAGGGGTCGCTTGGCCTTACTTCACTTCGACCTAAAAGATCTTTTGCGAATTACCCTACAACTAGTTGTTGTGCAGTACTCCAAGATTTTTACAAAGCTTGCGATTTTCCTGGGGGCTAATTTCCCTAAGTCTCCAGGTGTTAATTCCGCCTGCTCCAGGTATTTAGCCTAGTGTAGATTAATACCTTGCATTCACAAAGTATATGTTCTGCAGTTTCAGTTGCAGTATCGCAATATCTGAATTTGTCGTCTACTGTCTTGCCCATATTGTTGAGATGATATCATCATCAAGGTAATCTTGTTGTTGTTGCCCAGCCCAGTTGCTTCAGTGTTTGTCTACATTTCCAAGTAATTTTAGACTCCAAGGTATAGGATCTTAGAACTTTTAATGCTGCCTGGCTATCTGATAGTCCCTTCGAATGCCTTTATTTAGGTATTCGTGGGCACACAGATCTATAGCATGAATTTCTGCCTGGAAGATGGTTGGGGTGTTACCGAAGGGTCTGGATAGCCTACATTTAGGTCCTGCTACGCTCACTCCTACCCCTTCAGCCATCTTAGATCCATCCGTATACCAAATAAGTGATCCTTGCTCCAATCGTAGTGCCTCCATCTTGTTCGTCTGACGGCTTTCAATCAGCACGTCAAACGGACAGTCAAAGTCCTGTTTGATTCGCATTGAGTCAGTGGGTTTGGTTATGGAGTTCAAATGGATTAACTCCAAAATCTTTTAGTGACCAACCAGATTGCCTGGTTTAAATTTGGTGCCTGATGCACTCTTAAGGCATTAAGTGCTGCCTCCTTCCTCACATGCAAGTGCAAAGGAAGTAGGTCAAGCAATGCCTCTATAGCTGCTGTGGGACACAAGTACATTGCTCATGTAGTCCTTAAACAGGCAAGGCGTTGCAGTTTCTGCAACTTTCCTTGTGCTATTTTTTCCTCTGTTTTTGGCCACCATACATATGATGCGTAGGCCACCGTAGACCATAGTTCTGACAACCGTAAGGTAAGATATACAATCTACAGTACTTAGGGCTCATTATCAATGTAACCGCCAATCCTGAACTTATTGGATAGTGAAGTATGGGTGGTAGCTTAAAGAAGACAAAAGTTTCGCAACACTTCAAACTCTACTACCATCTCTAAAAGCTGCCTCATTCCTAACTACAGATAAATGTTTAAAAAAGCAAATACACCACATTATGTTTTATTCCTCACGGTATAAATTACTAGATCATAAAAATAGAAAAATTATTGAAGTATAATAATATAAATAAGCAAATATTATAAAAAAGAGTATATGAAATTAGGAAAGTAGAGAAAATATATAAATTTAATATATGAAAAAATATATTAAAATGATTTATATTTAGTACTTTTTTTTGAGAAGGTAATGGTTTACATTTTCAAACTGGGTCAACCAAAAATTCATTTTTTCTTGATACAAAAAATAAATGTATTAAAATAAGGATGTTTCGATTTTTATTACAATTGGTATTATCCCAGAAGGAAGTAAATGGTAGAGTCAATTTACGCCTCGAGTAAGAAAACGATGGAATATAAATTATTATAAAACTTACAGTAAGTAACTAACAAAAGGGTAACGTTAATAACTTGGAAGAATGACACAACAACTTGATTTAAGACTTTGTTTTCGAAATAACCCGTGTGTAAGGAAAGAAAGTAGCAACTTGAACGAAGATATAAATATTTATTAAAGTTAGAAATCTACATTAAGTTTTTGAAAATAGTTTAATTTTATTACACTTTAACAGCCACAGCTATCCTTTACAAAATTTGGTAGAATATAGAACATGATATGGGCCGATATGGGCTATCCATTCATGTTAATAACTTGAGAATTTTGAATAGTACCCTTTTAAACGGGATAATTTTATCGATAAATTTAAATTTAAGCTATAATAAGGGCATCTCAGCTATCTTCGGTACGTTAGATTTGAAGCAGCTTCTGTCACATTCTAGCTCTTAAGTTATGTTCACGAATATTGAACTGAAATTATTGTTTCTGTGGCTTCAACCAAACGAGTTTGCAGGTCTGCAGAATTCCCGATTGTCTAGCACTTCTGTGTTCGCACGCGGGCGTCTTATCACAAAATCACGACAAAATCATCAGATCAAAGTAATTTGGGGTTGGATGGATCAGTTTAGGCTACGCGTATTTCGTCAAAGGCAATTTCCTCGCCAGTCACCACGCTTCATTATGTCGAGATATTTAAAGATCATTTAAGCAATACTATTTTGTAAATCAAAGTAGATGCTTTTACAAGTTTTTACCAACAAAACGGCAAAGATCTAGAAATGTTTTGCTGTTGGTGCTAATGCTAATACTGAAACTAATTCTTCTAATATTTGTAGAAAACTGCTATTATGGAAGCATTTCATTGTTGGTTTTGATTAGTAAATTATATATACAAGATGACATATTTATATTTTGGAAACTCGATACTCTTATTTTAAAAGAAATTCTTATTTTAGCTATGCATATCACGTCTAGTATCAGATAATATCGTGCGTTTTCAACTGAATTTAATTTCTAAGAACGAGTATAGTTCCAACTTTGCAAGTCTGCCTGGGAAATCAAAAAGGAAGCGAATATTTGTTCATGTAGAACAGATTCAATACTTCGGGTCTGAAATATGATTTTTCGTGTTTAACATAATATATTTTGGTTTAGCAGCTTTAAAATTAAATTATTTTTGTAAGGCAATCGCCAGGGGAATCATGAAGGGAATACCCTAAATTCTAATTCGGCCCAGAATCCGGAAGATTGTTTTGAAAAAGGTGCAGAAAATCGCAAAAAATTTTAATGTACTTTCTCAATACATTATCAATCATCACGTTAAACAGTAAATGTTAGTTTTATACAATTATAAAATCGATATAAAGACATTATTATATATAGACATAACAAATATAATGAATTGTTTTGTCCAGCGCAGCGGTTTGATAAAACTACGATTCTCTCAGAAAATTGCTATTATTAATTAAAACAATGAATTAACATTTGTTTTGATTACAATGTTATGAGTTATGTAATCTGGCTTAAAGTAATTAATATAAATTTGCATATTAACAGGCTAGTCCCTATAATTTCTAAGCAAATAAAAGAACTGTTAAAATAATATTAGATGGTATTACTTGATCGTTAACAATGACTTTATTGGATAAAGTTCCGAACAGGTACCTATGTTGAAATTTTCTATGCTGACTGCGCGTTTCGATCTCTTAAAATAACCGGAGATAAAGATTTTTTTAACGAACTAGTTTTGTTGATTCGGCAAGAATCTTTCGAATTTTATAGAAAATTAAACTCTTGTCCGTAGTACTTTTAAATGAATAATCGGTGCTCTAATTAAACATATAAAATACTAATTTAACATGTAATCCAGTTCGAAAAACTGAGTGACTGAAATGGCTAATTTTCACATGTTCGGTGTAATCTGAAAACACTGAAGTGAAAGTTTACCTTGAAATACAAAACAAAAACTACTCCCATTCCATTTCCCACTCTCAAAATGTTAAGCAATAAATAACATAAAATCGATAAGTATAATTAAATAGGTGCTTTCAGTTTCTAAATTATTAAAAAAAAATCGAATTATTAAAGGTAAACAACATTCTTATGTAGACTTGAGCTTTAGTCTGTTAACAAAACGACACGCCTTTTAGATTTGCAGCACATGTGTTGTTATGAGGTATGTTATTACGTATACTTTCGTTTTCATTTCAGTAGAGCTTTAATACATTAACATATTCATAATATATAGATAGATACATGGGAAATGCAACGATTATGAAACCAGTAATGCATATATAATGTTATTAATTAGGTAGGAGTTTATATGTAATTAAGAGTTGGATACGCCAGTGATAAATTTCGCGATGCTCTTCCCTACTGATGACTAATTTCGTGTTATTTGGATTAATAGTTGCAGCTATTTGTGTCAAGTAAATATTTAATTTAATTGGAGATGTCACGACACATAAATTAACGTGAAATCGTGTCAGTATATTCGGAGGAATAGAAAAAAATGTAAAGTTTTCTAATAGTTAAATGACATTTAACGTACTGTGATGTAATAAAAATAATAGAAATGAGTTACATAATCGAAACTGAAAGCAGTTCACAATTGCACGAGGCGCGCCTAAACAATGCGCGGGTATGATCGCTGAAGTAATAAAGCGCGAATGAAGACGCAACAGGTTGGATAGAGAGATAGAGGTTTCTACGTTGTGTGTTACCTACTAGATCTCATAGTGATCCAAATATCGATCGATGTTTTAAATGTGGGGTTGAACAGGTGAAAGATGAATCGGCTTACCCGGAAAAATTATTAGTCCTAAAGGGCACCCGCGACTTTTAAATCCAAATGGCAGTCGCGAGCACCAGATGAGAATTCACCACCGTAACATCGAGCCATAGCTCCACCACACCACCGCACTGACGATGCCGTTGTCACCCTCGCCGTCGCCGTCGCCGCAGAGTCTGTACCGCGTTTGATCGCGTCTTCTTGCTGGCCTGCCTCGCGCCGAGTGTATTATATTTTTGGGGCACGAGTTTTCAACACTGGGTTGCGCCACAAATGAAAGTAAAAGTGAACGAATGCGAGCCTTCACAACGTCGGAGTACACGGTGTGTATTGAAGCAAGTATCCTGAAGTCCTGAAAATCGGTTTTTGGGGGTATTTAGCGCTGCAGAATCGCACACACTGCCACCCTCGAATATTTATGATTATGTATAAATTATTAACATCAGCTTTACTCACGGGATCACACATAATACTACTTAACTCTTAATTTCTCCCTTTACTTTCCCCTCTTTTCTTTTCGAAACCCCCACCAAGACGCACAAGTTTTTTTCCTATTACTAACTCACTCGCAACTTATCTTTCTCTACTTTCAAGGTCGCAAGAAGCAGGCGACTGCGCGATATTCAATAAATTTTTTGCTCTGTGTACTATTTGGCAGAGCGTAGCCGTAGCGGAATTTCGCCACAGTACAGAATCTATTTTAGTATTTTTGTTCCCGTACGCGCTACAAACTAGTGCTGTAATTTTGCATTCGTCGCTTTGCGACTTGCAGCGAACAGCATTCCGAGCGTTTCATTTGCTTTCACCGGCTTCGCCAAGGAGACTCGTCGCAAACGGGGCCCGAGCAGGGGCCACAACCGGACTTTCACAATACCCGCATCGAGAGGGGGAACTGTTGTATAATACCAATGCAATAACAAAACTATGCTGGGAATAGAAAGATCTAATGCATCTCGAATTAAATCTGTAATACAGCCAATTTACCACAGCCTCCTTACGCTCACTCAGTTCAGTCATTCGACCTTATCAATTACCATACCGTCATCATCGTTTATCACATAAATCTCAATCATAGTAAACTTAAAATAAGCTTTGTAAAAACTCATTCCAGATTTTCGTTCTGAAAGAATTTCTATTCTATTTAATTCGACAATAATTCATATTATGTTGATTTAATGAGCACAACATAAGCGCCACAGTGTTATCGTAATAACCTATTGTTATGTTAGAATTACGTTATGAGAGCGAGGGAAAGTAGTCATATTTAAACACTTTCACTATCGCGTAATGTCTGTCTGGACTCTGCAGATAGACACTCGACCTCTAAAACGAGTTTTGTACGCACCACTTAATGCATTTCGATTTTAAATCTCTTAGCCTCACTTAAACAACGATAATTAATTACTAATTTAAAAGTATAGCTTATTTCTAAACTTCTAATATCCTCCGGGGGCCGCATACAGTCTACTCTCTTCGTTATGGTTATTGATAAGCTAAAATCTTTCTCTGGGCTATGTGGTATAAATGAATATAAATGTGGTGATGTGAATCTCATAACAAATGGCGTAATACAGGCGAGCGTTGTATTAAGTAATTGATCGTTTTGTGTTGGTTCGACTGTCCTCGAGACTGATTTTACCTGTTTGAAACTTTCAAGGTCTCTGCTTTGTAGGGAAGTGAAAGTGGTCTTGCTTGAACTGACACGGCAACAGACAACGGCGCTCGGTGCGATGCGAGGCACCAAGTAAAAGCCTATCCACGGCCAATCCGCCACCCCCTTCGGAATATACCCTACGAACTCTACGATACCTTTATTTAACATGATAATGCGTCTTAACTCCTGATTACGGTCTATACGTGGTTGACAACACTACGACAAGAGCGACGAGGTCGTAAAATCTAATGTGGGTCGATGCGACAGAGCATATAATGAACACGATTGGGATGGGAAGAGAGCATCCTTGAAACTTGGAACATCCGCTCTCCCCGTCGCGGGAATCAATTTGCACTTACTCAAGCCACAGGTAAAAAATGTTCTCACTAATCTCTTATATGGTTATCGTCAGCGGAGTGTTTATTGTAAAATTCTTCCTACCGATCCCAAAATCAGGATTTGACTCAATACATAGGTACTCTTATTGACTAATGAATTTGTTTTTATTAGAACTTCATATATTCAAATTCTGGGTGGCCCAATCATAGCGAAGAAAAAAGTGATACATCATGATCTGCATATTACGTACGAAGCTCTAGAGGAAACATCTAAAATAAACTAATTTCCTTTTCTAAAATTCCACGTTATAAATTGGAATGTTGAGTAAAATTTCTCAATTAAAAGTCGGAACTTTAAAATTTTAAAATTCCGACATTACAACGCGGAATTTTTTAATAAAATTACGAGTTATAAGTTGGAATTTTAAAACTCCGACTTATAATTCAGATATTCAGAACTTTGACCTAAAATTCAGAATTTTAAAGCAGAATTTTAAAATTCTGGCCTATACCTATAAGTCGGAATTTTAAAATTCCGAATTATAACTAAGAATTTTAAAATTTTCACTTTCATAAAGCTTCGTAATAACCAATTTTGACACAGAACCAATTAGTTACATTATACTTACACACAGGTTAAAAGGTGTCTGAGATATGCTATATTTAGTTTTTAGTAGTTTATCTATCAATAAACTCTATACTATATACTTCAGTCGAATTAGCATTTTGACAAAAAAAAAAATTTTTCTAGGTATAAGCAGAATCCAGGATGTTTAGAATGATGGTAGTAGGGTTTCTGTCCCGGGAACGCCGGGGCGGAATTTCCCGGGAATTATGTCACTTTTTATCGTTCCCGTTCCCGAGAAATAACAGTCGGGATGTCCCGGACCCGCGGGAATAAAAATAAGTTTTAAAAATATTAAATTTCGTTCTCTCATCACGTAAATTGACTCTGCAACGACTGCTCACTCATTCGCATTATTTAACGTTTTTAAAACCGCAAAAACAGAAACAAGTATGATTTTTTTTTTTTAGGAAGAGTTTATTTTCAAAAGTTTTTATTTAACTTGCAATGTTTGTTTGTTAGTTAGTTTTTTTAGAATCAAAATTTCGATTAGTTCTAATTAAGCCAGACCTTTGAAATTTGGCACATGTGTATAAGTCCGGTGACAATACACTTTAACATTTTCGTATAAGAAAGAAACAAGATATCTCGGGGTTTTCGAGATCGCCAATTATGAATACTTGGTCAAAATTTTGAAATTCAAAATGGCGGCGCCAATATGGCCGACGACTTTTGTCATTTATGGTCCAAATCGATCAAAATCGATATCTGGGAGTTTTCGAGTTCGCCGATTACGAATTTCCAGTCAAAAATTTAGTTCAGGATGGCGGCTTCAAGATGGCGGACGACTTTACCGTTTAAGATCCAATTCAACTCAAAATCTGGGGGTTTTCTAGGTTGCGAATTATGAATTTTTAGTCAAAATTCAGAAATCCAAAATACCGGCGCCAGTATAGCTGATGACTTTTTTCATTTAGGTCCAAATCGATCAAAATCGGTATCTGAGGGTTTTCAGGGTTGCAGATTACGAATTTCTAGTCAAAAATTTAGTCTAAGATGGCGGACGACTTTACCTGTTATGATCCGATTCGTCTCAAAATCGATATCTGGCGATTACAGCATATTAAAAAACTAAAATGTGAAAAATAAATTACATAAAAAAATATTTAAAAAAAAGCTTCTATTTAAATGCTCTAAAAAGTAGAAAATATACTTTGAAGTAAATCAAGCCCATCATTTTGTTGCATTATATAATTCTTTTTATGATACAAAAGCTAATCACGAGCAATTACCTTTCCACAGGAAAATTTCGCGACAAGCTTTTATATCTTAAAAAAGTTATATAATGTAACAAAATTATAGGTTTGATTTACTTCAAAGTTTATTTTCTAGTTTTTAGAGCATTTAAACAAAAACCTTTTACAAATATTTTTTTATATAATTTTTTTTGTTTTGTTCCGTGTTTTGTTATTTTATATTTTATTTGTTGTAAAAGTTTAAAAGTGTTTTTTATGATTAAGAGTGTATCCTTGGTTCTTAATAATTTTTATTTTATGGTATTTCGTTATTGTGTTATTTCCTGTAGTTAGTGTTGTGTCTTTTTAATTATAAATAAAACAGAACGAAACTGACGGATTTATTTTTTGACGAAAGGAAGAAAAAGAAAACAAACATTTAAACAATGAATATTTGAATGGTGTGACATTTTATTTGTGTTTTTCAAGAAATATATGAAAAACTATTATTTCCCGGGAACGGCAATTTTTATTTCCCGATTCCCGGGAATGAAAAAAGTCAGGAAATCAGAAACTCTAGATGGTAGAAATAGGGTTTCTTAGGCTTCAATTTTTTTGGTGGCAAAATTTTTTATTGAACAATTAAGGTGTGAGAAAATGGTTTATTCGAGTTTTAGAAAAAACGATTTGATTTTAGAAAAAAACGTGTCTCTTAAAAGGTGTGCACCTTGAAAAAAACCTACAAAATGAGGCCTATTTCATCAAAATCGGTTAATTTGTTTATGAGTCATTGCAAAAGAACATGCTAAAATGGCTGTTTCTTCAATTGTTAATAAACAATAGAAAAACATGTTACATATACTTATTACCACAGGAAAAGAAGCTCTTGTAGCATAGAAAAGGCACGCGAGATTGAGAGCCATATGGTCGAATAGTTTTTACACAATCAATTTGTTAATACCTTTTTGGACTATTTTTTAACGCTTATTTTTCAGCGATATGGCGGTTTTACAGCAATCTGCGGGTGCGCAAATTAAAGTTCATGATTTGTACTATCAATATCCGCTGTTTAAAATTGACTGAGTATATTAAAAATATCGCTGAATTATATATTATTTATGAAAATGCGAATTTTCGTTAAATTACTAAGTGTAAAAATAAATTTTTAAAGAAAATATACATTCCATTATTCATATTTCGTCGAGATACACCAACTAAAAAAAGTGAAGGTTCTAGGTTCAACATTTGCCGAGAAAATACAATTTTTTCCGGCGAAATAAATTTGAAGCGCCCGAGACTCGTTTTCGACCGTGCTGACTTCCCTCTCCATCGCTCCCACACTTACTATCGGAGCAACGGTAACTTTTTAAACAATTGCCACATCAACAATTTTTATATAAAAATTACATGGCAGAGATTCGATTATTTAATCGAGCCGAAAACTTTTGCATTAAATTCTTGTAGATTCCAGCTAAAATCATTCCTTAATGTTATTAAACAACGCCACAGCGATTAAAAAAATACATATTATTAGCTTCTAGTGGTCGTAAAGTTTTTTTTTTTAATTCGTGTAAAAATGTCAGCCATCAAATACTTTTGTCAGCATTTCGATACGATACATCGCCGAAGAGATATTCTATTTGTTTATAACGAAAAAATTAATGCTAACTTTGATAATTGCTTTCAACAATTTAAAACCAATACCTCCTTCTCTTGGTTCTTTTTTGATATTGATAGTATAAATCATGAACTTTAATTTGCACCCGCAGATTTTGATGAAATAGATCTCATTTTGAAGGTCTTTTCATTGCGCACAACTTTTTAGAAACACTTTTTTTCTCTAAAATTAATAGTTTTTTATAAAACTCGAAAAAATCATTTTCTCACACAATTGTTCAATTAAAAATTTTGCAACGCAAAAAAATTGAAGCCTAAGGAACCCTACATTCCTACCATCATTCTGAACATCCTGGATTCGGCTTATACCTAGAAACATTTTTTATCAAAATCACCTCATTTTCATACTAATTCTACTGGAGTAATATGTTTTTGGAGTTACTCAATCCCTTCACGATGCATTACTAGTGTATCTAGCACCCACAGATGCAAAGATATTTTCAAGAATTTCAAAATACTCACACTTTATATAGTTTATATATTTTTGAAATTTGCTAATTTGTCTTCAAAATGTTTGAGATGAGAAATTCGAAATGCAAAATTTGAAATTCAAAATTCTTACAGACAAACATTTGTGTAAGAATAGTCACAAACAGAAAACGGAAGTATGTGAAACACATGCATTTTACATATAGACTATATAAGTCTAAGATAAACAAAACAGGATGCTAGTATAACGTTACATCAAATAAATTACTGCATGGTGTTGTATCGACATTTATCAAGCAAATTCCTTATTTATGGATTTTATATCATTAGGAAGGTGGTTAAATATTTTGACACATATACGGCTGGGAGCTTTAAAAATAATATTTAACTTGGAAAAGGTAGATGTAAATTATTATATTATTTAGTATTTACGTGATGATAGTTGCTATAGTGATCACAAACTTATCTTTATTACTGAAGGCAGATAAGTAAATTTTAAAAATGTATAAACTATATACAGCGTGTTCCATTTTGCTTGGAACCACCCCTAAAAAAGTTTTTTTAATTTCCCATTTAGATATATTTTTTAATATAGATCTTTGAAACGATCTTTATGATCTCGATCTTTATCTATTCTCGGATTTAGAGATTTTTTGTATATAGATCTTTGAAAAGCTCATCTTTGTGCTGTATTAAATTTTACAAAACATAATAGCGTGGCTCACTATGATTTTTTTTCGGGTCAGAAAATGGTGAAATAATAATAATAATAAACGTCTTTATTTTGAGGGCGAAGTTTGTCTATACCCCAACCCCTCAAATGTGTTTGTACTAGATTTCGCTGAAAAAGTCAGATTTTTGGATTTTTCCTGAGAGAAATAAAAATACAGAAATTGCCGATGAAATTTAACTGTTGCATAGGATTATGTATTTATGAAAAGAGTGCCTTGACTGAAATAACTGTCCATTGAATGATTCATTGTTAAAAAAACAGTAATGCTCAATTTAGAAATTTTTAATTATCAAACAATTTTTATCCTTTCACACTATAATGACTAACAAACAAATAATTAAAAATAACAAAAAAAATTACCTAAAAATATTACAAAATAAATAAATAAAACAATTAAATGTAGGTTCTCTCTACTAAGCCACCTTCAACTTCTATATATTTGTCTATCCTTTCTCAAGTATTACGAACGACATTTATAAGTTCTTATCTCGAGATTTCTTGACAAGCTAGTGTAATTCTGTCACATAGTTCCTGCTTATTTTGTGGTCGAGATTTATAGACTTTGATTTTAAGAGTACATAAAAGCCACATCCTAACAATTACTGCATGGTGTGGGGTACATCCATATAGCTGGAAATCTATCTGTTATCTTCCCTGCAGGTTTTGAATCTCGTTCCAAAACTGATTTCTCAAGAACTCCAGAAAATTTAAACTGTTTAAATTTTCATTAAATAAATAGGGACCAATTAAGCGCTCGTTCAAAATACCACACCAGACATTTATTTTTTGTGAATATTGACTTTCCTCTGCTCAAAATCTACACTTCTGTGAGGAAACCACACCGTTTGTGATGAATGTAGCTTCATCGCTATAAGATGATTTTTTAAAAATCTGAGTCATTCAAATACTCTCCTTGAGCCCACAAGAAATACTCAAACCTTTTTTCTTCGTCATCTACTTGCAAAGTATGCAAAAATTTAGGTTTATATGGTTTTCGGTTATGATTTTTAAGGCACCTCCAAATGGTATTTCGAGACTTGTTTAAATTTATAGCAGCACTCCTCAAGCTTGAACGAAAATTTTCATGAAAATATGTCAAAATAGCGAGATCATTAAGCTGCCTCTGGTGGCCAGATCCTCAAGAATTTGTTTCTGAAACACTACCGGTATCATTAAAATATTTTATTATTTTTCGTGTGGCGGCCGTCGATTTGGATTTCTTCTATTCAATTCTCGGACAGCTTCTCTTGAAGATCTCACATTATCATCAACAATTTTAATAATCACTATTTTTTTCTTGAAAAATTAACCCTTGCGCGGGTGTAATTATGATAATAAGCAGAAATATAATTAAGTAATATCTACTCTCTAGACCGACGTTAAATAAATGTAAAAAAAATCTATTCATCAACAATGAATCATTTCATTTGATAGTTATTGCAGTCAAATCACTCTTTTCGTAAATACATAATCCCATGCAGCAGTTAAATTTCTTCGGCAATTTCTGAATTTTTATTTCTATCAGGAAAAATCCAAAAATCCGACTTATTCAATGAAATTTGGCACAAACACATTTGGGGGGTTGCCGAATCCAGCGGTGCATTCAGATTTGAAATAAAAAATCGCTAATAAGATTTCACCATTTTCTGACCCGAAAAAAAATCATAGTAGGCCACGCACTTCTCGTTGGTGGTTGGGAGTTGGACGTTTCAGTGAGGCCACTTGTCACGGTTGGCTCAGGCGCCCGCTATGCCTCCCACAAGTAGTAGGGGACCAGTGACACGTAGCCAGTCGCGCAGGCGCGCCCTAAACCAGAGCCTATATAAGGAGCCGCACAACGCGAAGAACGTCAGTTCAGTTCGAGCAACGAGGAGCAGCATTAGGCAACTTTCAGTGAGAACCTGAAGATGGCAGATGAGTATCTGCCGAAACGTCGTTTAGACAACCGTGACTCCTGGAGGAGTCGACCATCGACGCGGGAGAGCACCCGGAACCACAATAATACTTCATGTATATATCTAAATCGGACATAGACAAAAAAGTTATTTGGTTTAAAGATAAAATAATAACCTACATATCTATTTTTCTTTTTCCTTTATCCATTTTATTTAATGTAGTATGTAAGTTATAAACAATGAAATTAGGAAAGTAAATTAAGAGGTGTAGAACGAGTTTTATTAGTACGAATTTTTGCAAAAAATAAATTTCCTGAAAAATTTAATTTTCAGAACACACTTGAAAATTCTATTTTTCAGTTAATTAATTGTATGCAAATCTCTGTCAACTCATTAATAAATCTCTAGGTCGATTAATTGATTCACTTTTTGGAATTGCAGTGTTTACAACTTACATAATAAATAAAAAAAGAAAATGTTTATTTTAATACCAAATAATAATGATAATAATGTGGTTTATTGTGCATCAAAAATAGGTTTACACGAAAAAGAAAAAGCGTAAGTTTCTCCCACCTCTCCTAAACAAAAAATTTAAATATATGAAATAAGATAAATATAATTACAAAAATAAATATGTAGTAAAATACATGCTACGATAGACCAAAAATTTCACTGTTTCCTATAAAAGGAACTAAATTCATTGCCATCCATCAAGATGCGCCATGTCCGTTTCCAAAACGATTGGAAATAATGTCATAAAACTTGCGACATACTGCGTCTTCAATCGGAAAACGCAAACAAACATCTGATTGCAATAAACCCCCCAGCAGACAGATTAATCCTAAAAAATGAACTGCAGTGCAGGGATGTTGTGTATCACCAGCTGCAGACTAGTTTTGAGCTCATTGGCTCTCATCAGTACGGCACAGATGAATACATAACAACCTTACACTGTTTCTCCAGTCTATCAGATCATTTTGTAGTTACCTTTATTTTTGTTTAAAGTGAATTGCATGCCACCTTCTCTAGCTTTTTCGCTTCGTTTACATAGTTTCTGAATGTTACATAATATTCACGAGCAGCTTTATATATTTTGCCTGGGCTTTGTTTTCAGTTTAATCATCTGCTTAATACTGAAAGTGATATAGGGACGATATTTAAATTTTTTCTTAAAACAATTATTTATGCGGGAGTGACAGTTGAAAAGTGACACACACCATACAATTGTTAAGAGATTCTACTTGTAAATTAGAATCCTGCATCTTATAAATATTTTCCCAATGTGTGTTATACCCAGTATGAATGACAAAACTATTTAGGTCAAAATTTCGATAATCCCAAATAACATTTAAACATACATTTTCGTCCTTAATAATTATCTCACAGAGTACCATCATGTGGTCAATGATATTTAACAAATCAATAGTACGATAGTTATTTGTTGTAATATCTCCGCTGATACGTAAAACATTTATTAATGATTCTGTAAACTTAATACTTTTATATGGCATGTTTAGAAGGAAGAACTTTTATATAAATATAAAAAACTAGGTAATTTCTCATTAGTCTGGATGTTTTGAAGTTTTGCTTGAATAATTTCTAAATAATATATTTCTTTAATGATATTCCTATTGGATTAAACTAAATGGTACAATAAAAATAAATTGAATCTGTAATGCTAAATGAAACCGATTTCTGTGAAAAACAGTTTTGTTTTGAAGATTGTTAAAAGCCTTATCCAGTTACACTACCGGGTGGCCCATAAAGTACCTACCCCCACTTATTTCTACAGTTTTAAAAATAAAATTCTGACATTTGGGAAATCAAGTATAGGTATCAATAGTCACCTTTTGACCAATCGGTGATACAAAAATCACTTCCGGTATGGCCAGAAATTGCCACAACTTTCTTATTTTAAATAGCACTGTGTATATTTAAGTCACTTTTCTTATAAGCTGTAATTTCTCTTTCCAACGCGGTTTTTAAGATTTAAAATAGGATGAAAAATAACCTTGGGAATGGCATTTATTTACTTTGGAATACAGGAAGAAATTTAAAAAATTTAGTAGACTTTAAATAAAAGGGTATCTCTCAACAAATTAAATGCAAAATTGGCCTATTTTATTCATTATTTGCTTGGATTTTGAACTGTTTTTTCCATTTTTCCATTTCATGGATGTTCAATTTGTCATAACTCTAATTTTTCAAATAGTACCCTGATGTTTTATTTTTTTATCAGATAGGGTGCTAAATTTGCTTTAGACTGGTTTTTCTCGATTAAAAATTGAATATAAATTAAAATAAATATTAAGCTTTTTTAGAAGCGTTTCGAATTGTGTGTCCATATCTTGCAGGAAGCTATGAAAAACAGATGAGTTATTTGTAATTAGAGGAAGTTTATTTTGATAAATATAACAAAAATGTTCATGAATCATTAGCAAAAAAACAAAAATTCACACAATCAAAACCAGTTATGATATCTATCTGGATAACAACTTACTAAATTTATAAATATTATAATTAGAACAATACAACACAACTAAATACCATACCTATAACAGGTGCTCAAAATGATGCTCACCCATTTCAGAACACTTGATGTTCATTCACTCTTCGAATAGTTTCTTCCATAACACTATTCCTTACTTTAAGCTATTTGATATTTAAAACATGTATTTTGTAATAGATGTCAATTATTTGGTATTAAATTTCGATTTTGACACTGCGGAACGGCTCTTAGGGTTTTGTTGGTGAGCAGGGTCGTAGATAAGGATTTTCTTTCTTTTGAAAATTATTAAAATAATTACATTTGTAATAAGGGCGCTAATTGGTTGATTTTCTGAATGCTTATATAAAATAGTTAACCAACCAATAAATTAACTATTTCAAGTCCTTACAGGAGATGGAAATAAATAAAACAAATATTAAAATCTACGAGACTATAATGTTGAATAATATTGGGCAAAAATGTTACCATAGAGTGAAATAAAAGTTTTGATATTTGGAGGAAGAATAAAAAATACCTGAAAGAAACGCTGCATATATGTATACGTTGCTGTACAATTTGTTTTGGCAATATTTAAAAGTATATGTGCACCTTCAATGCAACAGTTGGTATTATGAATGCAGTGATTACGTAAAATACTATAAATTCAAAAAATTAACCATAAACAGTTATAGA
The DNA here is from genome assembly GCA_963675555.1 of Leptura quadrifasciata. Lineage (NCBI taxonomy): Eukaryota > Metazoa > Arthropoda > Insecta > Coleoptera > Cerambycidae > Leptura > Leptura quadrifasciata. Next base: position 38,065,002 of record OY776682.1, read on the forward strand.
AAATGTATATTCCTATATACACAAATATGCATATTAAAAAATAAACCTCTATATTATGTTACTGTAAATAATATTCTCTAACTCTCGCTGTTGGTGTAAAAATATGGCTGGCTTCATACAAAAAAATGGTGGTACAAACTCAACTAAACAATAATATAATTTCGAATTCTGGAAACAAATCAAAAGCTACCTGGGATATATTTAATAAAAGTATTAGTAAAAAAAATAGACAAGATCAAAATGAACTTATCATCAAGGACCATCAAAATAATAAAATAACCGACCCAGACGCCTTAGTGCGCTTATTTAGTGAACATTTTCTCTTTCTCCAACACAGCCTGTTAGAGAGAGAACAAATATGATAGTTCAAAATCGAGCAAATTTGTTCCTAAACCCTACTAATGCCCAAGAAATTATAGATATTGTTCTTGCCATGCCTAACAAAAAATCAACGGGTCTTGATGAAGTACCAATTTATGTTATAAAAAAAGTAATTGTAGAAATTTCTGAACCACTTTCCGCTATAATAAATAATTGTTTTCTGGAAGGAGTATTTCCTAATCAATTAAAAATTAACAAAACAATACCTATCCATAAAAAGGGCGATAAGGAAAACGTCGCAAACTACCGCGGTATATCAATCCCACCGAATTTCTCTAAGATTATTGAGAAAACAATTTATAACAGAATGATTTCTTTTTTTACTAAGCATAAAATAATTAAAGATTGTCAGTTCGGCTTTATGCCTCATTGTTCAACAGAACAGGCTATCTATCACTCACTAACCAAAATTATTACAGCGCTTGATTCAAATTTTAAGGTGGCCTGCTTGTATTTCGACATGTCAAGAGCGTAATTATGCCATTTTGTTGGATAAATTAAATAGTTACGGTGTTCGAGGTACATGTAACAAACTACTCCAGTCATACCTTACAAATAGATCACAAGTTACTGCACTAACAACTTGCAAGGATGGAGTACTTCAAACTGTTTTTTCAGATAAAACTTGTATACTGCAGGGGGTGCCTCAAGGATCTATACTTGGGCCCTTCCTATTTATTTTGTATACACATGATTTAAAAGATACTAATATAGATTTTTTATATCAATATGCAAATGATAACTCCTGTGTTGCAACCGAAGAATCCTTAGTGGCTTGTGCAAATAAACTTACCATAATATCCTCAAATATGTATAAATATTGTAATTCGAATGGCTTAAACTTAAATGTAAATAAAACTACTCTTGTTATGTTTTCCCCAACTACTGATCTTGATTATTCGTTGTATGTTCAATTAAATGGTTCTTCAATCACACAAACGGAAAATGTAAACTTTCTTGGCATAACGCTAGATAGTAAGTTAAATTGAGAAGCTTATACTAATACTTTAATATCAAGAATTAATTCGTCCTGTTACCTAATACGATTCATGAGATACCAACTATCAGTAGACTCTCTAAGAATGTTTTATTTTTCATACGTACAAAGTATTCTAGAATATGCGATAATATTCTGGGGTTCCTCCCTACATTGGCAGAAAGTATTTGTTTGTCAAAAACGCATAATTAGGTGTATGATGAAGGTATCTTGCAGAGATTCATGTAGACCTTTGTTTAAAGAATTGAAAATACTTACCATCCCGTCTCTTTATATTTATAAATTAGTTTTGTTCGTTAAAAAAAATACTGGTGAATTTACAAGAAATATTGATGTGTACAGATTGATGACAACAAGACATGGGAATGACCTCAGAATACCAGTACACCATCATAGTTTTATGAAAAAAGTCCATGTTATAACGCTATCAAAGCCTACAATGCCTTACCACAAGAATTAAAATCTATTAATAACATTCATACCTTCAAAAATCAACTTAAATTGTATTTACTTGAAAATACATTTGACTCTTACAGTGATTTTTTAAATGCATAAAACTTTTGTTAGTAACTTCAATAGTGCAACTGATTATAATGTTTTCTACAGTTTTAGTTTTAGGGTTGTTTTAGTTGTGTGTTTTCTTTTTGCTGCTCTCCTTGTTTTTATATATTTTATACATGTTATATATTTTGTGTTCTAATGTTTTACATTTTACTGTATTGTAATAACTTTTAATATTTAATTACCCTGACAATGCTAATGTCTTTTTTGTAAGATCTATAGCAATAAAGTTTATTCTATTCAATGTGGAAATCTAGTTTTTCTACAGGCTACAGGTAATTTTGTCCATATAACGGCTTACGTGATCTCCTTAGAAAACCTTGGCGGGATTTTGACCAAAATTTTGGGCATAAAATGGCGATATCCACCATATACAAAACCATGGACTTTTATATGAAAGATTGATTTTTAACTGTACGTAACAGGCCGTTGGTGTTGTGTGGCCTGGCAGTGGTTCCACTGGTTTTGAGAAATTCTATTCGTACTGAACGACACACAACTAAGGTTTTGATAATCTTGGAAAATAATCCATTATTTGTCTTTACTCGTCGGGTACAGAAAAAGTCGGAGCAACAGCTTAATCTCTTAACAGTTTATAACCAAATGCCTTTCTCGAATATTTGAACGGAGTAAAATGACCATAGGTGGCAATACCAGTCAATGGAGCAAAGAGCGTACGTCTATTATTCGACCCATAATATGTCGAAATGCAAAAAACTTATTTTTCAATTGAACTTTTGAATATTGATGTATTTAGATATTTTAGATTATTATAAGAGTTTAATTATTGTAAGAAAAGTAAGGTGTTTCATAATTATAACAGTATAAAAATAAAACATACAAGATTGACACCAATCAAAATACGACATCTTCATGTAAGACGACTAAACTACTTAAAACTGATAAAGGAATTATTTTCAAAGGTCAACGAAAACAGATAAATGATCACCAGATGGAATGAGCATATACTTATATTAATTGTTATTTCAGGACAGCAGGAGATTTGAACTATTCCTTATTTGAAATCTTATATAGATATAAAATCTGAAATTTCTGATTTAATTAATCATACTTTTGATGGTACAATAAATGCTCGTCCTTAAACAATATTATAGGTTTTTTAAATATTATTTGCATTTCAAGAAAAGTAGCAATTGAATTGCTACAACACTTTGTAACATGATTGGAGTTATGGATTCAAATGCATTTAAAATTTTATTTTGGAATAGGTACTTCTAATGTTGCAGACGGCGTTAAGTATACATTGTCCTTCAGATAACTCCAAAGAAAAACATCAAGTGGAGTTAGGTCTGGTGACCTAGCAGGCCACCTAATAGTTCCATAAGTAGATATTACCCGGTTGTCAAAATTTTCACCAAGGTAATTTCCCGCAAAACCAGCATTATGCGGCGGTGCTCCATCTTGTTGGAAGTACATATTTCTGAAATCTTCCAAGGAAATTTCATCTAGTTCGTTTTCTATTTCATTTTGCAAAAAGCTTAAGTAACGCGCGCCGGTTAGTGGTCCTTGAAATAGTATGGGATTAATAATTTTTGTACCGAATATGTCAGCCCACACCTTCAAACATTTCGTGTAAATTTTCTTTAAACCAATAATGTAGATTATGTCTATTGTATATGCCATTATTCGTAAAACGAGATTCATCACTAAATACAATTCTGTTATTTAAGTATACGTGTTGAGTAAACCAATTACAAAAGTGCAATCTTCTGTTTCCGTCGTTTTCATGCAATTGGTATTTGTAGCATTTAAAACTATGTTTTTTTAATCTCTCACGGTCTCACGATAAATATTTTATCTCTTTTGCCAGCTCTCTTGTAGAAACATTTGGGTACACATGTGTGGTTATTTTTCTGACATTCCCCGTAAATTAAAAGTAAATCTACCTTTTCATTTTGTGTATATTGCATCGTAAATTGTATCTTATTTTGAATAAAGCATCTAATTATAAATTTACAAATAATAAATACGTCTCTATTTCACTCAACAATAACGTTTTGACAGATGCTCTGTGCAATTTTTCATCTGTTTTTCATGGCTTACTGCAAGATATGGACACATAATTCGAAACGCTTCTACAAAAAGAATATTTATTTTAAGTTATATTCAATTTTTAATCGGCAAAAAAACATTCTAAAACAAATTTACCACTCTATGTGATAAAAAAATAAAACATACGGGGTATTATTTGAAAAATTGGAGTTGTGACACATTGAATTTCCATGAAATGGAAAAATGGGAAAAACATTTCTAAATCCAAGCAAATAAACAAAATAGGCCAATTTTACATTTAATTTGTTGAGCAATACCCTTTCATTCAAATTCAAACTCTACTTCGAAATCTTTTAAATTTATTCCTCAATTCCAAAGCCAACTAGACATAGCAAATAAATGCAATTTCCAAGGTATTTCTCATCCGATTTTAAATCTGAGACTTAAATATACAGGGTGGTATTTAAAATAAGAAAGTTGTGGCAATTTCTGGCCATAGTGATTTTTTTACCACCGAATGGTCAAAATGTTTTTGAGATAAAGCAAAAATTAAAATTCACTAAAGGATGATTACTAGATACAATAGGTAGCTTTAACTTTAAGTAATTCGTAATTTTTCAAATGGCCGTAAAGAAATTTTTTTCGACGAAATTTTTTTTGGTGGCTTCTATTTCATGCACCTTTGAACCCATTATAGCGAAGTTATGCACAATGGGGTTTTTTAAGGTGCTGATTAAGAATAACCGATTAGATATTTGGTAAACAGTCACTAATATAAATTTTCAGAAAATCCACCCTTATGTTAGCCTATGTAAATGTACGCCTACGATTGTCCTCAATTTTTACTACGTCATTAAGTTCTAATTGGGGGCAGCGACTAACCACTCAAACTTCAAAAAGTTCTGTTTCAAAGTTATTTGTAAATATTTAGAGGCCTCCAAAAAATAAACTTTTCAAATGTATCTCGCCAAAGATAAGAAAATTGGTACTACTTTTGTTCTCCTGCAATTACAAAAATTTTGATGTACCAACGAATCCGATACCTCACAAGGTTACCGAGTTACTTTTGAATATTTCACCCTTCGAGGGAGTGCAGGGGTGAACGACGCGTATCTGGGATGGCCAAGAACTGGCTGACTATTGTATATCGGACCCCCTATCAGATTAAATAAGTCGCTTGCTTCCATCATTCCAAGCCCATGACCCTCATATTTTGGACATAAACTTTACGACTAGATGGTATAAATATGCGCTCTGACGCTTATTTTACCAAGTTATTAACGCCTACAGTCATAACACTCATAACTCCCTCTTGCCGTCTTCTTTACCAACAAATGGTACTGGTTGAGGTACTCGACTCTTTTAATGAGATCTCATAGAGTCTACCCTCACTCATCGACTTTAGTATTAATGGCGACGGATGACGGGATTACCTGCAGTGGTTTATTAATTCATGACGAATAAAAATCAAGTATCGAGGAATATGATTCACATATCATTTATCAATTTGTTAAAAGACTTACAGCTTTACTTAGCAGTTTTATATATTTTCCATCTAGATGATAAAACATGGGTAATCGCGCTGTGGAAATCATTTGAACGATTGGTTACAAACGTGTTGACGAAAGCCCTAGCAAATAAGGTAAAAGTAAACTGTAACCTACTAAAAAGTAGGAAATGTTTGTTCTAATTTAAGTAATGCAGTGAAACGTAGGTCATGTAATTTAGAACAATATGTACTTAGTTAACAAAGATAAATTGTAAACTAAATATAATAAAAACTATTTCATTACCTAATATAATTGTTTCAGAAATTCAGATAAAAATTTGTTAATATGGAGATGGTCTATATAATGAAATATTTTTTTATTATGTTTAACGTTTATTTCAAAAAATACTTCATTTTATTGTATTTTATTCTAAATATAAATGTCGAAAATAATGAAAAACATTTAGTAGAAATTGTTTTTGCTCTATCAAATAAACATTCTGAGTAAAAAACAAAAACCCTTGTCTGACTAAATTCTTTTTATTTTTGTTAAGGCGACCGGTTTCGTGAACTACAATTTTCTTCACATCATCAAGCCACACGACTGATGATGCCAAAAAAATTGTAGTTCACGAAACCGGCCGCTTTAACAAAAATAAACTTAGTGAGATATAACACTTTTTTGTTTCTTACTCAGTATGAACAGTCACTAGGGGGTCTACTCTATGGAATCAAATAAACATTGACTGATGTAAAATTACATTTCTTTGCCCGCTAACATTTCAGTATAGGTACCCTTTACCGCACACTCACAAACATTAGTAGTAAGTATTAGAATGGATTTTTTTAGATAGCGAAAAGACCAGCAGATTTTGGCATCGGCTTTGGTCCACTCAGCATATAGGCTCCCATGTATTTAAAAGCTTTTATTTTCAGACAATAGCTTTTATTTAACTTGGAATGTTTGTTTGTTCGTTTGTTTAGATCAAATCTTGCAATCATAATTTCGATTAGTTCTAATTAAGCTAGAGCTTTGAAATTTTGCACATGTGTATAAGTTCGGTGACAATATACTTTAACATTTTCATATAAGAAAAAAAATGGCGGCTTCAATATGGCGAACGACTTTACCGTTTATGATCCGATTCAACTCAAAATCGATATCTGGGGGTTTTCGAAATCGCCAATTATGAATTATTAGTCAAAGTTTAGTGATTCAAAATGGCGGCACTAATATAACGGAGGGCTTTTGTCATTTATGGTCCAAATCGATCAAAATTAATATCTGGGAATTTTCGGGTTTGTCGATTACAAATTTCTAGCCAAAAGTTTAGTTCAGGATGGCGACTTCAAGATGGCGGACAACTTTACCGTTTAAAATCCGATTCGTATCAAAATCGATATCTGGTAGTTTTCTAGGTCGCGAATTATGAATTTTTAGCAAAAATTCAGAAATTAAAAATGGCGGCGCCAATATGGCTGACGACTTCGTCATTTAGGTCGACATCGATTAAAATTGATATCTGGGGGTTTTCGGGGTCGCGGATTACGAATTTCTAATAAAAAAATTTGTTCAAGATGGCGGACGACTTTACCGTTTATGATCCTATTCTTCGCAAAATCGCTATCTGGGGATTACAGCATATCAGAAGTAAAAAATAAAATTATATTAAAAAATATTTTTTTAAAAAGCTTTTATTTAAATGCTGTAAAAAGTAGAAAATCTATAGTTATTATTATACGGCTATCAAAAACTTTCGCATCAAGTTACCTTTGCATTTTAAAGAAAAAAGTATCTATGTTTATTATTTAAAATTGTAAATCAGAACTTTTTAAATAACACTTTGTAACAAAATTAAATCAAAATTAGAATATTTACAATTAATACAGAGAGTAACGGTATTTTAATGAGGTCGTAACGTTTTTGTTGCCTTTTTTTACTGTTCAGTAAATATACACCCGACTATACCTATCTGCAAAGATATTAAAGGCTTTTCGCCTTTCCTTCCTAATTTATTACATATTAAGCACATTCTCCGAATATTGAATTTCTCTGCATCTTAACGAAAACGATGACGCATTTTCAATTCACTGAATTGAGAAACATTTTTAAGATTCTGCAAATTAATATAGGTTTGTCTGCAGGATATATGAAATTTCACTTTGACTTTTCCACTTAAAATGTTTTCCTTTTGTTGCAAAATCTTTTCGGCACATGTAATTGTATTTAATCCTTGCAATCTAGGATTTTGTGTGGCTAATTTAATTTGTCATTTTCCTTCAAAGTTTGTCCGCAAAATAAACATTGTATTGTTAAGCACTAAATAATATGTAAAAATTCAATAAAAATATATATTACGCATTCACATTACACAAAGAAAAATTAGTTTCCAACTGGCAATATAATATTACTTGTATTGAATAATCCACACACTTGCGTGGCGCCGCGGTGAGCGCATCTAAGATTGAAAAACTCATAGCTTTAAATAACAAAATTTCGAAAACTATAAATCGTAGAGAGCTGTTTTTTTTAAAACTTCCTTGAGGTATAAGCTTTATTTCGTACATAGATGAATAACAAAATGCCTTAAAATAAAAAAGTTTTTCTCTTACTGAAAAAAGTGCTGCAAGGAAAGTAAATCTTCAAGTTTTAATTAGTTTTACAGAAAAATTAGATTTTCCGTAAAAACGAAATTAAAGCAGTTACCTTCGCTCACATTTTCTTTATCAAAATATGTATGTAATTGTCTCAATTAGTTCCGGAGATATCACGAAGGATGTGTGAAAAAGTGAGAAAAATTAACTTTGACAAATTTATGGCATTTTTCGTAATAAAAAAAATTTGACACCCCAAAAAATGTTGTAATTGGCCATTACAGATGGCCAAGGATCTAATCTATCATGTTGTGAAGGTCCCATGTGGTTGTACCTTAAAAAAAAATTTTCAAGAAGGAAGCTACTTTTTGTCCGTTTTACGGTGCATTATAGTTGCATGGGATTGTGTATTTATGAAAAGAGTGCCTTGATTGGAATAACTGTCAATTGAATGATTCATTGTTGGTGAGTACATATTGCTTATTTATATTTCTGCTTATTATCATAATTATGCCCGCGCAAAGGTTAACATTTCAAGAAAAAATAGAGATTATCAAAATTGTTGGTTGATAATGCGAGATAGTCAAGAAAAGCTGCCCGAGAATTTAATATAAGAAATCCAAATCGACGACCACCACTTAACAATGGGACCGTTCAATAAATTAATAGTAAAAGCATTTTTAAAAACAAGCTTTTATTTAAATGCTCTAAAATGAAGAAAATAAACTTTAAAGTAAATCAAACCCATCATTTTGTTACATTATATAATTTTTTTATGATATAAAAGGTTGTCGCGAGATTTTCCTGTGTAAAGGTAATGGTAAAAGAAACCACATAGCAACAATTATTTAGATCTATCGCGGCAGCTACGAATATTTTTTTTTCAAATCACCTGATCTGGTTGATTTTCTGAACAAAGTACCTAACATTTTTGAATAAATTGATAACATAGCTTTCTTTTGGACCTTCCACTTTTTTTAAATACTATTAATTTAAAGATATTGCGATTTCATCTACTTTTAAATAGAATATAAGTCATTAAGAAAATTGTTGTATTATAGCGGATTTATTTTGGGCAATATCCCTTTCTTTTAATTACTTGTGCCAAGATATATTCTCGCGACAAGCTTTTATATATAAACCCCATATACCCTGCATTTTGTGTACTGTGCAAGCCCAACATCTGTAATCCGCCATCTTGAAGCGGTGATCATATTGAATTTAGCGTGATGTCACTCACTTTATCACTTTTCTACTATTCAAGCCCTTTCATTTGATACCCATATTAATTTGATACCTATATTAAAGAGGTTGACAAAAAATTGTAATCCGCCATCTTGTGGCCGCGGCCATTTTAAAATGACGTCACTCATTTTTATCGTTTCCTACTCTTCAACCTCTTTAATTTGATATACATATTAACAGGGTTGACGAAATATACATCATCTGCCATCTTGTGGCGGCGGCCATTTTGAAAATATTACAATATTGAGTATTGCATATTGTATTGTCACCAGAACTAAGATTTCAGCAAAATCGGTTAAGGGGAACTGGTTCTAATTCAGCTTGCAAGATTTGACCTAAACAAACTAACAAACATTGCAAGTTAAATAAAAGCTTGTAAAAATAATAAAATGTTTTAATGATACGGGTAGTGTTTCAGAAATAAATTCTAGAGGATCTGGTCACCATGGGCAGATTAAAGATCTCGTTATTTTGGTGTCTGTTGACAAAAACCCTCGTTCAAGCTTGAGGAATGCTGCTAGAAATTTAAACAAGTCTCGAAATACCATATGGGGGTACCTTAAAAAAGGAGAGTATTTGACTGAAAAAATCATCTATAGTGATGAGGCTATATTCACCACAAACGGTGTAAGTTTCCTCACAGAATAGTAGATTTTGGGCAGAGGAAAATCCCAACTAGATAATCAATTGCAGAGTCCATATTCATAGAAAATAAATGTCTAGTGTGGTATTTTGAACGAGCGCTTAATTGGTTCCTATTTTTTCAATGAAAATTTAAAGAGTTTAAAATTTATGGAATTCTTGAGAAATCAGTTTTGGAACGAAATTCAAATCCTGCAGGGAAGACAACAGTTATATTTCCAACTAGATGGATGTACTTCACACCATGCAGTAATTGTCAGGACGTGGCTCAATCAAAATTCTCCCGGTACGTGGATTGGACGTAGTAGTGACCGCCAAGATCGCCGGATTTAACACCCCTTGATTTTTATTTGTGGGGTACTCTCAAAAGCAAAGTTTATAAATCTCGACCACAAAATTACATTAGCTTGTCAAGAAATCTCGAGGGAAGAACTTAGAAATGTTGTTCGTAATAATCGTGAGAGGATAGATAAATGTATAGAAGTTGAAGGTGGCTTAGTAGAGAGAACCTATATTTAATTGTTCTATTTATTTATTTATTTTGTAATATTTTTAGGTAAACTTTTTTCTGTCACTTCTTTTTAATTATTTGTTTGTTAGTCATTATAGTGTGAAAAGATAAAAATTGTTTGATAATTAAAAATTTCTAAATTGAGCATTACTGGTTTTTTAACAATAAATCATTCAATTGACAGTTATTTCAGTCAAGGCAATCTTTTCATAAATACACAATTCCATGCAACAGTTAAGGTTCTTCGGTAATTTCTAAATTTTTCGCTAATAAGATTTTAGTATTTTCTGACTCGAAAAAAATCATAGTAGGCCCTTTTCGAGCATTATGCTTATCGGTACTTTGTTAGAGTCTAGTATACTTTAACTTGGCGTGTGTATGTATGAGTTAATATTTCCGTACGATTTCATTTTCTGCCATATTGTACACAAAGTTAAAGCAATAGTCCAGAAACATTGTCTATGTGGACAATATTTCTGGATCTTTGTGTACAAGAGAAAATGAAATCGTACGGAAATATTAACTCGTCATACACACGCCAAGTTAAAGTATACTAGACTATATTAACAATGATTTCTTAATAGTAAAGTACCAATTTTAAAAAGTGCTTCTAAGCACAATATTAGACAGTACTGAAAGCCTGAAATAGACCTAAGGGAATTAATTTGCAAAATGTATGATAATAATACTCATTAATGGATTTCTCTCTGGATTTGCTTTCGAACTTCGGTGTTCATAATTGAAATAAAAAAAGAAAAAGTGTAATTATTATTTCAAGTAAGTTTTAGATGTTTCCAAATGATATATTTATAAATATTCTGTATATGTTCCGGCGTCTTAGGCCCTTACCAAGAAGATTGCAATCTTGGTGTTTCTTAAACGCATGATAGTTTAACTCACTAAATCTGTATATTAATTATTAATTATTGCTGCTGGAAATGTGTCACCTTGAAATTTTATAAAATAATTTTTCTTAAAATTATTTATTAAAATTGACATATATTATTATTTGTTTTGCGAGTATATTATGTAAGTTTATAGCGAAACTGTCAGGTTCAACTTGTTTTCTATCTTCAGAAGCGTATAGATCGCTTGTATAATATATAAGTCGATAAGATATCGCCATTTGCTATACAGATGGTTGTTATATTAGTTGAGCACGAATGAACGATTCCCAACCTCCCGTCTTACCGATGCACTGCGTTGATATACGACAAGGTGATAAAAATAATATTTCACGAAGTATACGGCGTGCTAGGAGTAGTATATCCAACTTTCTATTCCAAATTATTCACCAGGGACCCCAGGGATCGGTAATTGGTCTTTTATTATTTATAATCTATACTGCAGATCTTTTAAACTGTATAAGATTTTCCAAAGTTTAAGCTTATGCTGATGACTCTCATATTTATTTAAGTTAAGTAAATGTCAGAAGCATAACCTTAGACTGAATGCTACAAAATCAAATATTATGGTATTTGCAGCCAAATCTAAAGTCAGCATTGTCAAAAACTCCATCTCAATTAATATCAATAGTAACCCTTTGCCTATTGTATCAGTATTTAAAAATTTAGGTTTGATTATTGATGACGATTTTAGATTCCAATCGCATGTAGATAATTTGTTAAAAAATCATACAGTTCTATGAAACTTTTATACTCCAACAGATTTATACTGAAAAAATTCTTTGTGAGTCTCTTGTTCTGTCTTTGTTTAACTACTGTGATATTATTTATGGTCTCTGTCTTACTGTCATCTATAAAAAACGCATACAAAAGGTTCAACATTTCTGTGTTCGCTTTATTTTTGGATTACGTAAATTTGACCACATATCTCAAAAAATTAATGAATTTAGGTGGCTAAACATGGAAAATAGAAGACTGCTCCACCTAAACGTATTTGTTCACAGATTAGTAAATTCAAATAACTGTTCCTTAAATACAAAGCTAGTTACGAGATCTCACATCCATAATGTCAATGTCAGACAAAACCATATGTTTATTATTCCTCATCATTCTACAGCTACCTTTCAGAGAAATTTTACATAAAATGCTATTAAATCATACAATAAACTCACTAACTTCCTCCTTGCTTAAAAAGTCTAAAGCACTGCAACTTCAAGTATAAATTAAAACCGAATTTATTATCTACTCGGTGACTCTGTGCGTGGGGAGTACTTCTTCATTTTTTTCGTAACTAGTCTGGGCAGTCTTTCTTTGAAAAGTGAACTCTTCATATCTGCTTACCACATGCGGAGTCATAGCTTAGTTTCAAATACTACATGTGTGTGTATATATACTTCGTATACAACATACATATGTATATACTTCCTTTGTTTATCTTAATTGTATGCACTTAACATAATTTATAACCAATTTGCTAAACTTTGCATGTTGTGGGTCTTTGTTATTTTTAAAAATGTATTCTTCACCTCAAATTATTGCTTTGTAATGTAACTGTTTGTTATTTGGGGAAAAGAAAATAAAGTCGATTTATTATTATCATTGTTATTAATTTTTGTTGTTTTCCTTCCCGCACTAATTTATTTAATTATTTTATGTTGTTTCTGTTAAACCTTTAATGCAATAAGTCAAATTAAGTTTATTGCAAAGTTGCTTAAGATTTATGTACGGGAGATTGGTTAATATGGTCTTCATTATAGTTGCAAGTTGCAAACTATTGCAAAGTTCCTAGACCAATCGTAGTATACACACAACAGACAGCAATGTTTTTGAAATTTACCACGCAATGTTGCTAACCGTGGATTTAAAAGCAAGAGAAAATCTTACAAAGACCCCTTAAAACATGCATAATATAACATTATCGTTCACTATTTACAACTTTAACAATGTCCAAGAAACTTACCGTGTAGAGCGGGAAATAATTAAAATAAATAAAAAGTTAATGTATTATCAATTTAAGATATTACATTTCAGAATATTTCTACAAATTTAAAAAAATAAGCTAACAATGGCTCACCCCTATATTTCCTTTATTTTTTAATTTATCCATTTGAAATTTGGTGTGCATAAATTACCTGTAAATGGATTTTTGGATATAAAAACGCTATGAGACCATTTCCGGTTTACCTGGAAATGACCGCAACTTTTGATTTTTAAATGGAACATTCTGTATATTTTTACATATTTGGAACATTCTGAGTATATCATGAGACTTTCGAGAATTTTTGAGTCGATGTTCAATTTTTTGAGAATTTTAAGACATTGGTCTAGAGTGCTTTGGAATACCAAAAGTTCTACGGCAGGTAAAGTCCATGGAAAAAATATAATTTTTCGTCCAAGTTCATTAATAACTATTTACGAAGCCTCCAAAGTTGAATATATCACTTTTTTTATCGAATTTTTTTTTCAAATGGGAAGTTGGTGGCTCATAATGTTATAGATTTTTTCTGAATTAATTGATATCCATTTCAAATCTATATTACTTGTTTTTCTACTTAATATATTTTATTTAAAAATAAACAATCACTTTCAAAATAATTTTTATTGATCCTTATAGTTTGCATTAGTACTAATACCTGTTAAGAAACAAAAGAGAGAATTAAAAGGCTATTTTTCACAAAAAGGCACTTATTCACATTTGATTATTATACATGATTGTTTTTCAATTATACGAGTGCAAATCGCGCAATTATAAGCGTTAAATTCCTAGAAATGGTGAACGGCATTTGAATTTTATAAATATTGTTCAAAATGACCCCCATCACAATCAATACGTTTTCTTGCTCGCATAATTACATTCCTAAACATTCGTTGAGTGATGCTATTAAAAGTTCTTCTTATTCTCATTTCGAAATCCTCGATATAACCCCAAAGAAATAAGTTTAATGGGGTTAGATCCGGTGACCTTGCAGGCCACCTTATGAAACCCTGGTTTAAAATAAGTTGTGGGCCATAAGTTTCATTCAGATAATCCATAATAACGCGGCTGTTATGGGGGCGGTGCTCTGTCTTGCAGGAAATACAACAATCAGTATTAGAGGAACTTGTTCGATTTCTTGTCAAATTTGATTTTGTAAGAATTCAAGATAACTTTGTCCTGTCCTGTCCATTCATTTATCCCAAATCTTTCTTGAAACATCCCTTGTCTAACTAATCCTTGATTTTGTTGGGACTAGTATTTTACGTTCTGCCGGTTGAACATCACATTATTTGTGAAACGTTCTTCATCAGAAAAAAGAATGTTGAAGGTAAAATTATTGTATTAATTAACCATTCGCAAAACACAATTCGTCTTATAGAATCTCCTTAGCCCAAATGTTCGTGCAGATTGCACTTTAAGGAGCGGTAATTATGTTTATTCAAAATTCTTCTTTCTGTCTCCCTATTTGATTTGAAAAGTATTAAGTGACTTTTTATTTTTAAATAAATTAAATAAAGTAGAAAAACAGATAGCATATATTTGAAATGGATATCAATGAATTCAGAAAAAATCTATAATTTATTGAACACCATGAGCCACCAGCTTCCCATAGGAAAAAGTATTCGATAAAAAAGTGATATGTTCAACTTTGGAGGCTTCGTAAATAGTTATCAATGAAATTAAACGAAAAATTATATTTTTCTCATGGACTTTAATAATAATAATTTATTTTCCTTAGGAACATTTGTACAGGAATAGTCAACATGTTTCTCAATAAAAGATGATGGGGGTTTATGAGGCTAAATAATTAAATAAAGAAATATGCTATTGCCTTATACTTCAAAGAGAAACAACAATGCAGCTACGGACACGTGTTTCGGAGTTATTGCTCCTCATCAGCGTAGCGTAGCTTAGCGAATATATCTTATAATCGAGCAAAACATGTCCGTAACTGCATTGTTGTTTCTCTTTGAGGTATAAGGCAATAACATATTTCTTTATTTAATTATTTAGCCTTATAAACCCTCATCATCTTTTACTTAGTGTTTACCAAGTGGAAATAGAGCAGTACACATAGAGCTCCTTGTACCGATTGCTCTCATTTGAGGCCCTAAATGTGGCACATGAAGTATGAAAGTACAAATGGAGTACTGTGCACCGTACTTTCCTACCTTTGTTGGTTTTGCTCGATTATAAGATATATTCGCTAAGCTACGCTACGTTGATGAAGAGCAATAACTCCGACACACGTGTCTGTAGCTGCATTGTTATTTCTCTTTGAGGTATAAGGCAATAGCATATTTCTTTATTTTTCTTAATACTAGTTATACCAATTTTTATAAAATTGATCTAAAATTTTGATGCGCGCTCCAATTTGAAGTTTCGATTTCAAAAAGGCGCCGCCTGAAAACGGAGCTCGGGCTGCTCTCTCCACCTCTTCACCATTGCACTCTTGCACGGGTACCTTCACTTTCAAGGACTAGCACAGGGCCGGCCCAAAGGTCAGGCCAACCAGGCAGCGGCCTGGGGCACTAATCCTTGGGGGACGCCAAAAACCAACAAAAGTACATGTGGTTCCGAGAAATTGAAAACTACGCAGTTTTATCTAACAAGTATTTAATTAGTAAAACCTATTATTATTATCAATATCAAAGTAGCTCGCACTACACCCATGTATATATGATTATTTATCATATCAAATAAGTTGGCGAGCGGCATTACAAAATAAGGAGAATGCCGAATTTACACGGGTATAGTAGCTAAAGCAAGTAACTAAAGCAAATAACTAAATTTAGCTACTTGCATCGTGTGAACGTTGGATTTAGTAATTAGTAATACTATATCCAACCAGTAGCTAAATTTAGTTACTAGATTTAGTAACTTGCTTTAGCTACTATACGCGTGTCCCAGTACCCGATTTTAACAAAATATCAAATAACAATGATGATGGCGATGAGGGAGGTTCATTAGATACAGATAATGATGACTATAAAACTAAAATCAAAGCACATTTGGATGATTCAACTTGTGCTGGTTGTTTAATATGATGTTTTAACTTTATTCATAACCATAATCTCCATTCCATTCTCCATATATTGCGTATAAATATTTAATCACTCTAATCTTGTATGCATCAGGTTTCTTGTGAAAGAGTATTTTCCAAGTTGAAAATTGTTTTAAATCATTTACTGTCCTTATTATGACAGAAAAAGTTAGAGGCATTTATATTGTTAAGTGTAGAGGCAGATTTATTAAACGATCTTAATTATGACTTGATTGTCGACACTTTAGCATCTACATCACTTTTACTTTTAAAATTTTTTTAATATAACTCTCGATTTAACTTTTCCTGATAATCATCTTAGAATCTGGATGTATGTTTTTGTTATCCACTTTAAATTAATCGTTCATACTATTTATTTTATTTATTATTGGATGTATTTTATTTTGATCATGTTAATGTACCTAATAGAAATTTATGTATTTATTTTTAAATAAATAAAAAAACTATCTATTTTTTTCTCTAAGGGAAGGGGAAAACTTAAAAAGAGTACTTAGTAGTTGGTAAAAGGAGTAGGAAAAAATATATTAAAAAATTTGGTATGTGGCAATTTGCCCGGTAGACCCTCTTGGCTCCAGTCCGACGCTGATTGAAGGTTCCTTGTAATACCTAAATTTTATAATTATTTTATCTAAATACAATACCATAAAAATTGTTGTGCATATTTCAAATAGAATAACAATAAACTGCACAATAGTTTAAAATCATATCACGATACGAAAATACTGTGGTGTGGTGAGTAGTTTTTCGTTAGCTCAATAGTGCTAATAGTACTGCTCCTCATTTGTATGACTGATGGTCGAGAGGTGAGCACACTTGCCTCTCACCCAAAAGTTGCGGGTTCGATCCCCGGTCGTGGCAGTGGAAAAAACTGTGAGAGGAATTTTTCCACTATACACGGATATTGGGTGTGTGTCCCTTGTCTCTAAATGTGTAGCCCCCTCCCACACAAAGCTCTTCTAGAGCCTTCCGGGATAAAGGGGGTCGTCATTACCTGTGATGTATTTATTATTTATTTGTTTTATATTTTTTATATTATTATAAACAACATTTAGTATTGACATAACGCGATTTAATTCCTGAGTTCAATAGTACAAAGTGGCAAGAAAAATATCTTCGAAACATTAGCAGCTGTAAGAGACTGCAAAAAGTTCGGTATTGATGTCAAAATTTGTAAAAACTTCATCAACAGAAAAACACGTAAATTTTACAAAAAGGGAAGTGTCCGAGAAAGGTGATAACCTTATAATAGTGTGTGAAAATGAAAATGAGAACGTTGCATGTGCTACAAATTATGAAATAGAAACTGATACTATGAACAGTGCTGATAATATAAGAAGAAAATACCGAAAATTTAACGTCGTTATATGGATATTCGGATATTGGAAATTGGCCCAGATACATAATAGCTTCAATTAGAGAGAGAGATTAGAGAGAGAAATTGTCAAACATGGTCCAGAAAAAATTGAAGTTCCTAATTGGCAGTTTCTGAGAGACACGCTACTCCAGAAAATTCTAAAAACAAAGGTAGGCATTTTGCTCTTTTTCATGTTTTACCTAACAGAGAAATGAGCTACAGAAGCTGACTTCAATATTCAATAACTAAAAATTGTGTTTATTGTTTTTGCTGCCGATTTTTTGATAATAAGCCGGCTTCAAAACTTGCTACTGAAGAAGGTCTAAATAATTGTCATAATATTGGTGATTACTTAAAATCTCATGAAACATCTGGCAAACACTTTTCTTCATATAATAAATGGCGGGAGGCTGAAATAAATTTAACAAATAAGACTGATATGGTACAAGGATGTAATTGAACAAATAGAGAAACAGGCGGACTATTGGAAAAATATGGAACGCTTAATGTCAATTGTTGGTTATTTCGCAGAAAATAATTTGGCTTTTGGAGGATTCGTAGATCGTTTGTACGCTCCTCATAATGGAAATTTTCTAGGATTAGTTCAGCTATTGGGCAAATATGATCCTGTTATGAAAGAACATTTAAGGAAAACTGAGAAAAAAGAAATTCATAATCATTACCTGGGAAAAACCATCCAAAACGAATTAATAAATATTCTGGGCAATAATATTAAATCAAATATAATTTTAAATCTAAAAATAGTAAATACTTTTCAATTATTATGGACTGCACCCCAGATGAAAGCCGTATCGAACAATTGTCATTTACGTTCCGATTTGTTGATATCAGTGGGGGGATGTATAAAATAAAGGAACATTTCTTGTGTTTCGATGCGATTCAAGAAACTACTGGTGAAAACCTATATATGACCATATTAAAAGAATTACAAGACAACTGTAAGCGGAAAAACTGTCGCGGGCAAGGGTATGATAATGGTGCGAATATGGTGAGAAATAGAAAAGGCGTTCAGGCTAGACTTTTAAAAGATTATTCAAGAGCATTTTTTAATCCTTGTGGGTGCCATTCACTCAACTTAGTAATCGCAGATGCTGCAAAATCTTCAGTAAAAAGTACCAAGTTGTTTGGAGTTTTGCAAAGGTTATTTGTACTTTTTCGAGTTTCTACTAAACATTGGCACATCTTTAAGAAAAATGTTGAGGGTTTGACAGTTAAGCAAATTTATTAAACAAGATGAGAGAATAGTATTGACAGTTCTAAAACTGTTCGTTATCAATTCCCCAGTATTTGCAACGCACTTACCTCTTTGCAAGAGACATCGGATGATCCGAAGGAATCATCAGAAGCAATGTCTTTGGAAACACACATGTGTGATTATGAATTTTTAATAACTTTAATGGTGTGGTATGATGTTCTTTTTTAAGTTAATTTAGTGATAAGAGTATGCAAAAGGAAGATATGGATATACCATCAGCTTTTTCCTATTTAGAAACATGCAAGGAGTCGGGATATGCCGAAGCGATTTTAAAAGCTCGAGAAATTTGTGAAGAATTGGACATCGAAATCCTATATAAAGAATTACGGCTTAGAAAAAAAAAGAACTTCTCAGTATGAACGCGAAGATGAAATACCTCTAGATCCTGAACATCGCTATAAAACAGCAGTGTTCTATCCTTTGCTAGATACAGCTATTAATTGTATTACCCAGCGATTTACGCAGCTTCAGATTCATAGTGAGAAATGATCATTTCTGTACAATATGCAAAACATTTCTAATAATCGTGATACTTTACAAGAACAGCATAATAATCTAAGTGAAATCTTGAAAGTGGAAGATGAAAATGATATAAACGGCAAACAGCTTTGTGGTTAATTGCTCCATTTAAAATCTTTATTAATAGGCCCTAATTGTAAATCTTTTTTTTTTTTTACATTTATTTAACGTCGGCCTATTTCCGCTACTGAGGCCTAACACCGACGCCTGTAGACGAGCTACCCCCAACCAGGAATTTTGCCGAACCTCTTCCCTTAAAAAGAGTAGGGATCATTTACTTGCCTAACATTTAATAGACAAGGGACCGACGGCTTTACATCCCCTCCGAAGGATGGTATATCTCCTATACAACCCTCGCCTAAGTTTGTATAGCTTCCGCGCATACACTGATATACAAGCCGCTGGAAGATGTGTGAGGCGAGAACGCGGTTTCCGTTGGAATGGTCACCCATCCAAGTACTAATTGCGCCTGTCGTTGCTTTACATCGCATACCGAAGTATGTACATAGTAAAGACGCACCTACACTCGCCCCCAATTGTAAATCTACATTGCAAGTTTTAAACCATTTACATAAAAACAACTTCTATGAAGCTATGCCGAATGTGTGGATAAGTTGATCAAAACTTACTTCAGATCTTCAATGCCCCAAGATTGGTTAACATCTCTAGCAATTATTGCTATAGAAAATGAACTTTTACATTCAGTGGACGTTAGCGAAGCCATTAAGCACTTTGCATTATAAAAAGCCCGACGAGGGAAATTCCTATAAATACCTGTGTAAGTTTTTTGTAAATTATGTCTATTGACATATTACAAAATTTTTCGCAATTGTCTAATAAATAAATTGGGGAGTGGTGAGGGTGGAAGGAGGGACGCAAATATTAATACTGACTTGAGGCGCAAAATTTCGTTGGGCCGGCACAGGGCTAGGACTTCATACTCACTACATAAGTTGTATACTTCTCAATTGAATCATAAAATATAGGTCTTCATTGAAGATCTGTGAAAATTGCATCTCTCAATATTTATAAATAATAGCGATATGATTTTTTTTAAAAGAGTTGCTATCTTGACTGCTATTGGTCGTAGAGAGTTAATTTTTTTTTAAATACGTTTTTTCAAACGACTTCTCAATGTGCCTAATTACAAGCGTTTATCATAAAAAATAACAGTTATTCTATTTGTTTATAAGTAAAAAAACACCCACCTTTTCTTTTCAACAACAATTTTTTGAACAAATAGTTTATTCTTTCAACTTAACTTGTAGTTCAACTTCAGAATCCATTCCATTTGTTAAACATCTCTAGATCCATTATCTTGCTTAAGACAATTGTTTATACAGACGCTCTCTGGTAGAAACAATGCAATTATTCATAAACTATCAAACCCATAAGGGCCTCGTCAACAAAATGTTATATGTCACTTACTACTATCATTGCAAAAGTTAATACATTTATAAAATACTGCAAAAAAAGGGGTTTTCGCCATTATCTCAATAATTTATTTATTGATTTTAACTTATAAAAAATGAAATTAAAGGTCCTTTTAATATCTACATTTTTTACTAATACAACTTTTCTCTAAAACGTAACTGGGAAATACTACGAACCTAAAACTGAGTTTTCCGACTTTGGTCGTTGTTTATAAAAAATAGGGCAAATCTGGCTGTACGTCTATACGTACTTATCATTTACTATCGATCAATGTTCGATACACAGACTGGATTACAATGAAATAATTGCTAAGCCTGAATTATCCTTAAATATAAAAAATATTAATTGTTTCTTTTCCTAATAAATTGATAAATATATTCATAACTATGACCTGGAGATGCTATATGTATGTGTTTAAAATAAAATGTTTGAATGTATTAGAAAAGGTTTTTGTAGGACTTTAGAAAGGGAAAACGTAGGGTATCGAAAGTAAACTTGGAAGCTAAAGCCCTTTACCTACATTTTTTATACTTATTTCATATCTGGTCTCTTCGTCGAAGCAGATTTTATGTGAGGGTTAGAATCACACAATGCTTACTAGCTCAAGTCACAAAATGTTTTTTTGCTGCAGGACCTTTATTCGTTTTATGGGTAATAAATTCTTGTTTAAATAAATGTTGATGCGTTTCCAGACAAATTTCGTTACCAATGCCGCTCTTCCTTTGTCTACCAAAATAATAATACAACACTTAAAATTAAGAAACCAATCGAACAGAGTAAACCCTAACACAATAATTTGGGTCTCTATGCTAGCGTTCAGTGTTTAATAACGTACCGAGTGACTCTTTTAACCTGAAACATTCAAATATCTGGAATAATAGGTTACTGGGAATCTACGGGTGCGGATCTAGGCGCGCGCGGGCCATGACCCCCCCCCCCCCCCACCTAGATTGCAAAGAAATAAAAATCAACATTAAAATGACAGATTTTTCCGACGCCCGGCGTCACACATATGGTTTTAAACGACTAATTGGATGTACCAAAGAATTGTTTATTTACATCGCGATACACAAAAACCTCGTAAGATCACATACGATAAACAAAGAACGCAATGATATCTTGTACTCTTTCAGACCTTAAATATAAAAGAGAAGCTGCTTCGGAATGTTTCAATGCTATATTGACGGAAACTCAAAATATGTTGAAATAACTTGATGTTGAAGTAACTCTACCTAGACTCACCAACAAAATGAGAAATCGACCCAACCCTAACTTATCCTCAAATTCTCCTGAAGTCTATTACAGAATTTCCTTATTTATCCAACTGCTGAATTATGTTATAAATGATCTTGAAAGCAGATTTCCAGTGGAAACACTCAATTTATCTAGCTTAAATATTTGTTTGCGAACAAATGCAATGAAATCAACTGAAACAAACATTATGACTGCTGGGAAGATGCTGACAGATGAGATATATACAGTTATTTTTGGAAAAGAAGATCCAAAAATAATTTTGGACAAATTTAAAGGAGAATTTGATATCTGGAAATTGAAATAGAGTGCTTGCTCAAGCTCCGTAAAAAAACTTGCCTGCTGACGATTTGGAAACTTTACAACCGTACGATAAACCAAATTTCGCGTAATTTGTAAATTTTTAAAAATTATTTGTATCTACGCTATTTATAAGCGTTGTTAGTTCAGAAAGAAGTTTTTCGACTCTAAGACGATTAAAAACGTGGATTAGATCTAGAATGTCTTAAGTTAGTTTAAATGGATTGACTTTGATGCACATTCACCGAGCTGCATTTGATGACATTGAAATTACCAATGTAATTAAATGATTTACAAACAAAAAGATATAATTTGTCCTGTAAATTACTTAGGTAGGTACCTATGGAAATTAATTTGTTAAAACACCTATAATTATAATCTATATTTTTGTTTCTTTAGTATTAGTTTATGTTTTGTGTAGGTATGGTATATGGCCACTTTTCTTTTTTATTTTTTTTTTATAAGAAAAAATTATATTTTATTTTATGAAGCATAATAAAATTACATGTTATGTGATTCTTCGTAAAAATTGTTTCAATAAGGCTTTTGTCCCATTTTTAGCGTATTCTATTTATGTTTCTCAACTATACTTATTTGTAAACTTTGTCTTTGCGATAGCCTCACAAAACGAAATCTGGCGAAATAAGATCTAGTGATCTAGCTGGCCAATTCGCCAGACCAGCTCTACCGATCCAGCGACCTCTAAAATCACGATCAAGTACTTCACAGACTACCAAAGAATAGTTCTGTCGCACTACTAAGCTCAGTCTTCAAGTGATGCTGGCAGTTCATTTTCCAAAATGTCTCGGTACATTTGACCATTCAAGTTGCTTTCAATAGTGTGGGGGCCGATGAGTTTGTGGCCAATTATTTTCCACTACATGTTGACAGTCCAAGGACGCAAAACCAGTGCGGATTTTCCACACTCCAGTAATGTGTTATTATTATTATTATTATTATTAGCCGTTACTCGAGTCCGAGTATAAAAATGTTACAGTCGATAAATTGTGTACAATAAAAGACAAGTAAAATGTGTAGTCTATTGTAATTCCCATTCATCTACGGTGTATACGACTATGGCTATAGAGGCCAATTCGGGAGAGCACATGTCGACCGCAGTCAGGACAAACATAGACCTGGTTAGGTCTTGGATTCGGCCTTCTTGAAGCAACATTTCCTTGATAGCTGGCCACAACCCCTCGCCATTCGGTTCTGTCCGCTGCAAGTTGTTCCCATTGCTCGTCTGCAATACCGCAGGATTTTAGATTTTCATGGAGAGCGTCTTTGAACCTCTTTCGTTGACCGCCACGCCTTCTTCTACCGCTTAGCAATTCACCATAAAGTGTACATTTAGGAAGGCGGTTATCATGCATACGATGAACGAGACGTGCCCATCTTAGGCGTGCTCTTGAAATAAGCACCTCAATTGGAAGGCTGTTTGCTCTCCTGAGTACTTCCACGTTTGATATGTGATGGAACCAACGGATTTTCATCATACTTCTGAGGTGTCTTTGCTGAAAACGTTCTAATTCTTTCACATGACGACGGTAAGTGACCCAGCTTTCACATCCATATAGCAGTGTTGGAATGACAACTGCTCTGTAGACAGCCATTTTCGTTGACAAAGCAAGGTCGTGGTTGTCAAATACTCTCTCTCTAAGTCCCCAGAGCGCTCTAGATGCAGCGTTAATTCTATTGCGAATCTCGCTGTCCATGTTTGCTTTGTCATTAACCACGTTGCCTAAGTAATTGAACTGATCCACCACTTCAAGAGAATTTCCGTTAAGTGTAATGTCTATTTGGTTCACTTGATGAGGAGTTGACATAATCTTAGTCTTTCCAATGTTGATTTTAAGTCCCAAGGAATCATAGCTTTGGGCATACACATCTAAAAGTTCTTGAAGCTCTTCCGGCGTAGAGGCTAAAAGTGCACAGTCATCCGCATACTGGAGATCACAAATGAATCGTGTGCGTGTCTTCGTGAAAGCTCTAAAGCGCCCTATGTTAAAGAGACCGCCATCAAAACGGTATCTGAGACCTATTCCTCTGACTGTCAGTTTGTTGTCAACAATAATTGTTAGAGCAGTGGTAAACAAATTAAAGAGTAGGGGTGCCAGGACACATCCCTGCCTAATTCCAGTGAGGGTTTGAAAAGGTTCGGTTGCCTCATTATTATACATAACCTGGGCGTTGTTGTTTGTATGTAGACTGCGACATACTTCCACAAATTTTCTAGGGATACCTAAGCGGAGCATAATTTTCCAGAGCACTTCCCTGTCCACCGAGTCAAACGCCTTGGTTAAATCAATGAAGGCCATGTGAATTTCTCCTTGATGTTCGAGTGCTTTTTCTTGAAGCTGTTTAAGTGTGAAGATTAGGTCCGATGTGCCTCGGTTTGGTCTAAAGCCACTCTGTGTTTCAGGAAGTAACTTTTCCATAACAGGTGTTAGCCTATTTGCCATCGCTTTAGTGAGTATCTTCCCTCCAACAGCCAGGAGAGCTATACCCCTGTAATTTCCGCAGTCCGCAGCGCTCCCTTTGTTTTTGAAGAGGTTGATTAAAAGTGTATCACGAAACTCCTGCGGAGCTTGACCACTTTCCCACACGACATCAAACAGTTTTTTGAGGTAGGGTATGAGCTCTGACGCCACAGCTTTAAAGATATCAGCTGGGAGTGAGTCGGCGCCAGGAGATTTGTTATTTTTTAGCTGCCCAATGGCGGTTAAGATCTCTTCCGTTGTTAGTGGTTTATCTAAGTCTTCGAAGGTGTCATATTGAGGGATAAGATTTATAATATCGTGATCGGCTTGACTTTGCTGGTTAAGAATGTTAGAGTAGTGTTCTTTCCATCGGGCTCTTATTTCCTGGTCTTCTTTGAGGAGATTTCCATTTAAATCTTTAATAGGGCACATATTTTTCCGACTGGGGCCGTACACTGCTTTTACTCCTTGAAAGAAATTCCTGTAGTCGCGTGAATCGGCGTACCTTTGAATTTCTCTGGCCTTGCTCGCCCACCACTCGTTCTTTATTCTTCTGATTTCGCGTTGCGTTTCATACTTAGATTGGGTAAAAGCTTCTACTTTTGATGAGTCGTTGGGGTGGTTGATAGCGTTTTGGAAGGCAATATGTTTGCGGTCAAGAAGTTCTTGTATAAAAGCTTGATTGTCATTGAACCAGTCCTCCTGTTTTTTACTTGCTGCAGTGCAAAGAATTTCCTCACTCGCACTTTTTAAACTGTCTTTAATTTGTGTCCAGGTAGCAGCGACATCTACAGAATTGATTTCTTCTAGTGCACTCAAATTCTCTTGAACTTTTTGCTTTAGCTGTTCGACGGTTTGTTGGTCACGCAATTTACTAATACAGAGACGGATTCTACGTTTTACTTGAGTTCTTCGGTGTTTGGGTCTCATAACAATTTTCATTTTAGAGACAACAGGACGATGATCGGTCCAACATTCGCTATCAATGCGCGCCTTTGTAATTTGGACGTCCTTGAGATGCTTCTTACGTACGATAGCATAGTCCAGTAGATGCCAGTGACCTGATCTGGGGTGACGCCAGGTGCCTTTAAATTTATCCTTTTGTCGGAAAATGGTGTTTGTTATAACTAGATCATGTTCGGCGCATTTAGTTAGGAGTAGTTGACCGTTAGCGTTCATGTTGCCTAAACCGTTCTTGCCTATGATGCCTGGCCAGGTGTCTGCATCTCTCCCTACTCTAGCGTTAAAATCGCCAAGAATAACGAGTCGTTCCGTTTTAGGTATTCTACAGAGGGTTTCTTCCAGCTGTTGATAGAAGCTTTCCTTGGTTTCGTGACTTGCATCCAGAGTGGGAGCGTAGGCGCTTATTAGGTTTACCGCGTTGCCATCTGATAGCTCATAGCGTAGCAGCATTAGACGCTCGGATAGGCCTTGTGGTACTTGTGTTAAGTTGGATACAAGTTGATTCCGAACGGCAAATCCTACTCCATGTTGTCTTCTTGAATTGGTGGGAAGACCTTTCCAATAGAAGGTGTAGTACTTTTCTGTGAGAGAGCCTTCCTCCAAAAATCGAGTTTCGCTGAGAGCTGCAATGTCAACATTGAGTCGGTGAAGTTCTCTATCTCTATCTATCTAGTAATGTGTAATAATCACCCCTCCTTCTATTTTTTTATTAAATTGTTTTCCCAAAGTTTTAACCTTCATTCCAATTTTCGTACAGTTGTATTTGCTAAAATCATAAATTACAAAGTAGTTCGCCTCTGGATGAAAACGGTTGCAAAGGGGGTGAGTTGCTGGACGAAGAGGTGGGAAAAAGTAATCAGTCATCCCGCTTCACCGATTTGTTTTCTCTACGGATTTATTAAATCCTATTCGAAATACTAAAGTCATCATTTTGGTTTGCTCGCGAAACGATTTACTAATTTAACGTGTTTTGGTGAACACCGCCGTCGGTAGCAGAGCCAAACCTGGAGTACGGGGTAAGTACTCTGTATCGATCCATGATCCTCTGTAAACTAGAGGTTGCTTTAAGTGTTTAAATGTCAATATCGCACCTCGAGTGCTCATGGACTGTGTAACCACCGAAATTTTTTGATTATCATTTTAAAATTTCTGTTTCGAGTTGGCAATGTCATTATTCTGTTCATATAATTAAACCCATCCTCTTGGATGATTAAAGTAAACTAGGCGTTTTATTTGAAGAGTAAAGTCCCCTAAAAATTTCCACAGACAAACGACGATTAAGCAGAAAAATTTGAGTACGCACACTGTACATGTACAAATCGTAAGGGCTACGAACGTCTTCCACGCCTCATAGGTTACACGTTACCCAAACAACCCCTATTTTGGGGGCAATTTGTAACAAAATAGGGGGCAGCGGTGGGATTATCTTTTGCTGACCACGGTCTAGCTCATATTCTTTGTAACCGTTTTCGCCCAGGGGCTCACTGCTTTGTAATTTATGATTTTAGCAAATATAACTATAAGAGAATTGAAATGAGGGTTTAAACTTTAGGAAAACAATTTAATAAAAAAAATAGAAGGACGGGGTGATTTTTACAAATGCATGTCGTGTCGATTAACCGTTCCATGATTTGTAAAAGACGACTCGGCGGAGAACAATAAGTAAGGAAAAAAATTTCGTTGTATTTGTTCACGTGCCCACTGACAAAATGTTACCCGATTTTGGAAATCAACGCCATAAAGACCTTGGTAGAAAGATACATGTTACGGATGGTACTTATTACGTTTTAAAATTTTCCAAACACTCCTCTGGGACAATCCGGAATCGCGAGCTGTTTCTCGTGTACTAACATGTGGATTAACAGCCACCGCTAATATAGCAATTACATTATTTCCTCCAGTGACTGTTTCTCGACGGGTTCTCTTTTTCGGTTGAACATTTCCGTCAGTAGTAAATTGTTTGACAGTAAGATAAAATGAAGCACGTGACCGAATTCTATCGGGAAAACGCTGAGCGTAGCGATCAGCAGCATCGAAAAGACTCCTAGCAGCTTCCCCATAAGCCAGAACCATTTGAATTTCCTCTTGTACAGTCAAATACTATATTCTGAAGTAGTATCAACAGCCTAACGGAAACAGGTCTTTTTGTTTGCGAAATAATCTTCGAACTAAGTAAAATGAGTTGTTTCTTAAAGTTATTTCTGTCTTTTCTCCGTTTATTTACAAAAAAAACAAAACCAAAAATATTTGAGACAAATCCTATATATTATTATGTGCTGAAGCGGGCCCTGTATTCTACATTTCAGCCAAGTAGTGGTAGTCGGCAGCTCAATCTCTGTGACGGCCGCCGAGCCGAGCAATGGAAACATCTAGAAAGGGTGCGAACTTACGGGAATGGACGAGATCCGTTCAGAATGATCTAGAACGCCTGTGTTTAGATATAATAGGTACTTTCGTTCGTCTTGAACAAACTGAACACAATCACTAAACAGCCAACTGAGTTGAGATATTTTTCAAATTCTTAATTTCTATTGGTTGCTAACTAATCACGATCACTTTATTCAAGACGAACGAAAGCAGCTATAAAGGCACAGCAGGGAAGCCGGGACAGTACAGTGTGCATCGAGAGGTGACAGAGTGTAGACGTACCGAGCCAACAAAGTGCACAGTGAAGTGAAGTGGCAGCCCCACAGTTAGTGACGTCAATAATTCTAAGAAGAGGAAGTACACACGTCTTTTTCAAGACGGTGTACTAAAAAGATAAATAAAGTCTCCCTCCTTTAGAGACACCATTTCTTTCTGACTAATCATAACTTTTTCCGCAATAATATAGGTATTCCCTTCCAGGACACCGACAAGGACGTTACCGTGGAGGACGGTAACATGGAATATAGCGACGACGAAACGTCCCAGAGCGGTAGCTCCCGAGGGGGTACCCCAACCCCAAGGGACGATAAAGAGACGATAAGACGTCTCACAGAGGAGAACCATGCCCTCAAGAAGAAAATTGATGAGCTCACCGAAAGGTTGGAGCAAATGCAAAGGGAACAGAAGTCCCAACACGAAGAGCTTCTGCGTGCGATTCAAGGAGAATCGCAAACGCGGAAAAGGAAAAATCCGCCCGCCACCAATACGGACTCGGACGAAGAGTCCCCTAAGGCGGCAAAGAAGGTGGCTGAAGAGCCCCTCAAATGCCCCCCCGAGTCCGAGCCACCCAGACGGAGCCGATCGGGATCCAGAGCCCCCCAGCAGGAGGCTAGAGATCCCCAGCAAGAAGCTCGACAAGAGGAGAACGAGGCCCCTCAAAAAACGAAGAAAAGCCAAAGGATACCCCCGGTAGTCCTGCGGAATAAAGAATCGTGGACGACGGTGAGCCGGCGGCTTACAGAGAGCCGCATAAGCTTTACCAAGGCGAAGGTGACAGGCGAGGGCATCGCGATAGAGCCATCCACCCCGGATGCCTATCGCAGGATGACCAAGCTGTTCACGAACGAAAAGAGGGAGTACCATACATACTCCCTGCCCGAGGAACGGCAACTACGCGTAGTGATAAGAGGGATACCGAGGGGTGTCACCTGCAAAGAAGTGGCAGAAGACCTCCAGGGACAAGGGTTCGCACCTACCGCGGTGCAAAGAATGACGTCCAGGAAAACCAAACAGGAGGTGCCACTCATGCTTGTCCTAGTCCCACAGGACCAGGACAAGATACTACAAGTAACGAGATGTTGTTCCCTAGTGGTAAGGACAGAGAGACAGCGGGCAAAGGTAGTGGCTTCCCAGTGCCACCGCTGCCAGCGTTTCGGCCACGGTCAATCCAGATGCACCGCGCAGCCGAAATGCGTGAAGTGCGGCGAAGCACACCGGACGACGGAGTGTAAAAAGAAGGCAGACACACCGGCCAAATGTGCGAACTGCCAGGGGGCCCACCCGGCCAGCTACAGGGGGTGCCCAAAGTACCCGAAGAACACAGCTGGCACAACCCAGAGGCCAGCACAGAGGCCGACGATGGCCTCAACAAAGAAGGGCGGCGTAGCGCCAGGCATCAGCTATGCAAGAGTAGCCCAGGGCAAGGCAGGACAGAACACCGTCCCCGCCCCAAAACAACAAGCATCGCCAGAGGCCAAAAACCTCACAGTGGTGCTAGCACAGATGCAACAAATGTACTCAGCGATGAGTGCATTTTTTGCTCAAATGCCAAATTTTACTAA
Source organism: Leptura quadrifasciata (assembly GCA_963675555.1). NCBI lineage: Eukaryota > Metazoa > Arthropoda > Insecta > Coleoptera > Cerambycidae > Leptura > Leptura quadrifasciata. The sequence continues at coordinate 38,095,168 of OY776682.1, forward strand.
TCTGTAATGCCTTTACAGATTAAACCGGAATTCCTGCAGATGGCGGCCTGGAATGTAAACGGCCTGCAACAAAGGAGACTTGAAGTCGAAGAGCTCCTGACCAGGTACGATATAGACGTCATGGCACTGCAGGAAACCAAGATGACCCCGGCCAAGGAGATCAACTTCCCAGGATACCACACGTACAGGATGGACTGGGTAAACATACCTCAGCGACCCGCAAGAGGAGTGGCTCTACTCGTTAAAAATACCATAGCCCACCATCCGACGGTACTGCCTGAGCTAGAAAATATGAATGCCACCGCCGTTGTAGTGTCCACAGCACGAAACGGCGACGTCCAAGTGGTGTCATGCTACCAGCCACCCCACAGCACGCTTACCGAGGGGGATCTGAACGCATAACCAACACTCGAGGACGAGAACTGCTGCGGTTCCTGGGACAGCACGCCGGCGAACTGCTGGTGGTAGGACCCTCGAAGCGGAGATCACCACCAGAACGGAGGGATCTACCGAGCACAACCCGATCTTCCTAACTCTAGGAGGACAGGCGGGTGATGACAACGCTACCTTCACGAAGCGACGAACTGACTGGGAATCGTACCGGCTGCACCTGCAGCAGTACATTGCACAAATTCCCAGGCTAGAAACCGTGGAGGACGTTGAGAGGGCCATCATTACCCTAGAGGAGCAGATCCTGGGGGCAATAAGGGCCAGCACGACAGAAACAGAAGTAAGAAGACACCCAGCACCGATGGCGAACCTACCAGAGGTCACCATGCAGCTGATAAGGGACAGAAGAAGCGCCAAGGGACGGGCTCAGAGGACGAGGCTCCCCGCCGACAGAAGGGAGTATAACGTCCTCAGCCGAAGATTGAAAGCCGCCCTCCAAGAACACCGTCAGGAGGGGTGGCAACGCCACCTTGAGTCACTCGATCCACAGGACAGAAGTATGTGGAATACCCAACGTGCCCTGCGAAACCGGAGGAAACCTATGCCCCCAATTCACGGAGACCGAGGAATCGTCTACACTAACCAGGAAAAAGCCGAGGCGTTTCCCGACAGCTTAGAACTGCAGTGTAGAGCGAACGAGCTCGAGGACGAGGACTGGGTGGACGACGTCGAGCGCAGAGTACGTAGGATCCACCGCCAGCCTGATGACGACCACATCCGCCCGACTACCCCCGAGGAAGTCAAGGAAATCCTTAGGAGCCTAAAGCCGATAAAGGCTCCGGGATGTGACAAGATAGGAAACATCGCTCTCAAAAAACTACCCAGGAAAGGAGTAGCGGCGCTAGTCAACATCGTGAACGCGATGTTAAGGTTACGGCATTTTCCAGCCAGGTGGAAAAAAGCCGACATCATTATGATCCCTAAACCAGGGAAAGAACTAATTTTCCCGTCTTCTTACAGGCCCATCAGCCTCCTCCCAGCCATGAGCAACGTTGCAGAACGGGTGAATATCATCCCGGATGAACAGTTCGCGTACCGAACAGGACATTCCACCGAACTCCAAGTACTTCGCCTCACCGAGGAGATTACTAAGGGGTTCAACCAGCGGCAAGTCACCGCGGCGCTGTTCCTAGACGTTGCCAAAGCGTTCGACAGGGTCTGGCACGAGGGCCTCCTAGCTAAAATGATGAGTATGGGTTACCCCATCGAACTCGTCAAACTAGTGAGGTCCTACCTGCACCGCAGACAGCTAAGGGTGAAAATCTCGGACCAACTGTCCACTTACAGGACCGTGGAGGCGGGAGTCCCGCAAGGTTCGGTGCTGTCACCGCACCTGTTCGCTATCTACACCTCAGACCTCCCCAGGACCGACCACACAGCCCTGGCCCTGTACGCAGACGACACAGCAATAATTACCAGATCCTGGAAAGCCAGGAACGCAACCAGAAAACTCCAGGAAACGGCCACACACCTGTAAGAATGGTGCACGAAGTGGAAAGTCGCCGTCAACGCCGACAAAAGCCAAGCCATTCTCTTCAGACGAGTGCGGAAAGAAATTCCCACAGGATACGTCTCCATGAACGGCGAGGACATCCAATGGCACGACACCGTCAAATACCTTGGCGTGGTCATGGACAGAGGCCTAACGTGGAGACAGAACACGGACGCTATCACAGCCAAGGCCCGGCGCACGAGAGCCCTCATCTACCCGATGATGGGAAACGGGAGCCGTCTCAACTTGAGGAATAAGCTCACGCTTATCAAGACCCTCATCAGGCCGCAGGCAGTGGAAAACATCGCCCTCAGGACGGCAGTCAACGCCCCATGGTACGTGATAACCGCAGATATCGTCAGAGACCTGGAGTACACCACGGTCACTGAAGTCATCCGGGAACGAGTGAAGAAGCTGTACGCCCAAGCCGAGGAGCATGGGAACCCGCTGATTAGACAGGCCACTGATTATGACCCTGCCGACGCCCCGAGGCACAAACGGCCGAGGGTACAGCTACTGGACAACGGGTGAGTATAACTTATATTTCCCGCTAACCGATCTGTTTCAGATACCCCAGGACGGACCACCACTACCAGAGACATGACGTTTTTCTACCCTAACCCAACCTCCTTGCGGGCGTCGGACAACATACCGTCCAACGCCCGTTGTCCCACCTGCTCCGTGGAGTCAGAAAGTGCTAAAATAAGCACTTAGGGTCTCCACACTCCCGAGCTACACAGCTCATATCCTTACCTTTCCGATGATCCGGGGTAGGACACGCGTTACCGTGTCCTACGTACCGGCAGCCAATCCCAGCTAAAACTTCCTAAACCCAACTAGACCGATGACTACCCACGGGGGTGACAAGCTGGCGAAGAAAGAAAATATGAAGACAAGAGCGCCAGAAGAGACCTCAGCCAGCGAGGTTGAAGGGCCAGGACCAGGGGAGGTCCGCAGAAAATACCACGACACAGAGATAATCTAGGAGCAAAGAGTAGTAGTCCTACTCGGCCCTAGTTATCGAGACCGACATCAAGCCAATGGATATTGGCGCGCGGGACAGTACAGTGTGCATCGAGAAGTGAAAGCGTACGGACGTATACCGAGCCAACAGAGTGCACAGTGAAGTGGAAGCCCCACAGTCAGTGACGTCGACACTTTTCTAAGAAGAGGAAGTTCACACGTCTTTTTCAAGACGGTGAACTCAAAAGATAAATAAAGTCTCCCTCCTTTGGAGACACCATTTCTTTACTAACCATTGTTTTCTTTCCAAATAATAAAGTATAGGTATTCCCTTGCAGGATAACAGCGACGATTTTACCGTGGAGGACGGTAAAATGGATTACGACGAGGAAGAGAAGTCCCAAAGTGGGACTTCCCGTGAGAGTACCCCCGACAGAGACGACGAAAAGGACATAATAATTAGAAGACTCTCTGAAGAAAACAGAGGACTTAGGAAGCAGATAGCTGATCTGCACGAACAAATGGCCAGGATGCAAGATGTGCAACGCGCACAGCACGAAGAGGTCATGAAAGCGATAAGGGGAGATTCGCAAACCAGGAAGCGAAAAAACCCTGCCGTAACCTCAGACGATGAGACCCCTAAGGCGGTTAAAAAGGTCACTGAAGAGCCCCTCGAGAGCCCCCCCGAGTCTGAAATACCAAAAAGAAGACCAGAGGCCAGAGCCCCCCAGCAGGTGGCTCGAACCCCGCAACAAGAGGAGGCCGAGGCCCCTCAGAAAAGCCAGAGGATACCCCCTGTAGTCCTCAGAAACAAAGAAACATGGATAACCGTAAGCCGCCGTCTAAATGAAGGGAGAATTAACTTCAAGAAGGCCAAGGTGACCGGGGAAGGAATTTCCACAGAGCCCTCCACAGCAGAGGACTACAGGAAAATGACGAGGATGTTCACCTCGGAGAAAAGGGAATATCACACATATTCCCTACCTGAGGAGCGACAATTACGCGTGGTAATTCGAGGAGTACCAAGCGGAGTGACCCCCGAAGAGGTTAAAGAAGACCTCGTAGAACAGGGATTCAACCCATCCTCCGTGCAGAGGATGACATCAAGACGTACCAAGTTAGAGATCCCTCTAATGCTCATCCTAGTCCCCCAGGACCAGAATAAAATACTACAAGTGACACGGTGCTGTTCACTTGTAGTCAAGACGGAGAGACAGCGGACGAAGCTTGCGGTGTCTCAATGCCACCGCTGCCAGCGTTTCGGCCACGGGCAAACGAGGTGCACAGCCCAGCCGAAATGTGTAAAGTGCGGCGAGGCTCATAGGACGACGGAGTGTCGCAAAAAGAGCGACACACCAGCCAGGTGTGCAAACTGCCAGGGAGCACACCCGGCCAGCTACAGGGGCTGCCCCAAATACCCCAAAAACACAGCTGGCACAACACAGAAGCCAGCACAGAGGCCAACGACGGCCTCTACACAAAAGGGCGGCGTAGCGCCAGGAACAAGCTACGCGAGAGTAGCCCAGGGCAAGGCAGGGCAGAACACCGCCCCTGCCGCAAAACAGCAAGCATCGCCAGAGGCCAAAAACCTCACCGCGATGCTGGCTCAAATGCAACAAATGTGCTCAGCAATGAGTGCATTTTTTGCACAAATGCCAATCCTAGCTAACCTGTAATTCCTTTACAGGTTAAGCCGGAAGTCCTGCAGATGGCGGCCTGGAATGTCAACGGCCTGCAACAAAGGAGACTTGAAGTCGAAGAGCTCCTGACCAGGTACGACATAGACGTCATGGCACTGCAGGAAACCAAGTTGACCCCGGCCAAGGAGATCAATTTCCCAGGATACCACACCTACAGGATGGACTGGGTAAACAACCCTCAGCGACCCGCGAGAGGAGTGGCCCTATTGGTGAAGAAAACCATAGCCCACCATCCGACAGTACTGCCTGAGCTAGAAAACATGAACGCCACCGCCGTAGTAGCGTCCACAGCGCGAAATGGCGACATACAAGTGGTCTCATGCTACCAGCCACCCCGCAGCACGCTTACCGAGGGGGATCTGGACGCCAGGACACAGGTCGTCGCAATTGGCGATTTCAACGCCAAATCCCAGGAATGGAACAGCGGCATAACCAACACTCGAGGACGAGAACTGCTGAGGTTCCTGGGACAGCACGCCGGCGAACTGATGGTGGTAGGACCGAACCAGCCCACCTTTGACAACGGCAGACGCAGGCCAGACGTACTGGACATCGCGATCCTAAAGGAGATGACCCTCGAGGCAGAGATTACCACCAGAACGGAGGGATCTACCGAGCACAACCCGATCTTCCTAACCCTAGGAGGACAGGCGGGTGAGGACAATGCCACCTTCACGAAGATACGAACGGACTGGGAAACGTACCGGCAGCACCTGCAGCAGCACATCGCACAAATTCCCAGGCTAGAAACCGTGGAGGACGTTGAGAGGGCCATCATTACCCTAGAGGAGCAGGTCCTGGAAGCAATAAGGGCCAGCACGACGGAAACAGAAGTAAGAAGACATCCAGCGCCGATGGCGAACCTCCCAGAGGTCACCAGGCAGCTGATAAGGGACAGAAGGAGTGCCAAGAGACGGGCTCAGAGGACCAGGCTCCCCGCCGACAGAAGGGAGTACAATGTCCTCAGTCGAAGAGTGAAAGCCGTCCTCCAGGAACACCGTCAGAAGGGGTGGCAACGCCACCTTGAGTCACTGGATCCACAGGACAGAAGCATGTGGAACACACAACGTGCCCTGCGATACCGAAAGAAGCCTATGCCCCCGATTCACGGAGAGCGAGGGATCGTCTACACTAACCAGGAAAAAGCCGAGGCGTTCGCCGACAGCTTAGAACTGCAGTGCAGAGAGAACGAGCTCGATGACGAGGACGAGGACTGGGTGGACGACGTCGAACGTAGAGTACGAAGGATCCGCCGCCTGCCAGATGACGATCACATCCGTCCGACTACCCCCGAGGAAGTCAAGGAAATCCTAAGGAGCCTAAAGCCGAGAAAAGCTCCGGGATGTGGCAAGATAGGAAACATCGCTCTCAAAAAGCTGCCCAGGAAAGGAGTAGCGGCGCTAGTCAACATCGTAAACGCGATGTTGAGGTTACGGCATTTTCCAGCCAGGTGGAAAAAGGCCGACGTCATAATGATCCCAAAACCAGGGAAAGAACTAATCTTCCCGTCTTCTTACAGGCCCATCAGCCTCCTCCCGGCCATGAGCAAGGTTGCAGAACGGGTCATCTTGAAGAGGCTAACAGAAAGGACAGAAGAGCTGAACATCATCCCGGATGAACAGTTCGCGTACCTAACAGGACATTCCACGGAACTCCAAGTGCTTCGCCTCACCGAGGAGATCACCAAGCGGTTCAACCAGCGCCAAGTCACCGCGGCGCTGTTCCTAGACGTCACCAAAGCATTCGACAGGGTCTGGCACGACGGTCTCCTAGCTAAAATGATGAGTATGGGCTACCCCATCGGACTCGTCAAACTAGTGAGATCCTACCTACACTGCAGACAGCTAAGGGCGAAAATATCGGACCAACTCTCCACCTACAGGACCGTGGAGGCGGGAGTTCCACAGGGATCGGTGCTGTCACCGCACCTGTTCGCCATCTATACCTCGGACCTCCCCCGGACCGACCACACAGCCCTAGCCCTGTATGCCGATGACACCGCCCTGATTGCCAGATCCTGGAAGGCCAGAAACGCAACCAGAAAACTCCAGGAAGCGGTCACACTCCTGGAAGAATGGTGCACGAAGTGGAAAGTCGCAGTCAACGCCGACAAGAGCCAAGCCATCCTCTTCAGACGAGTGCGGAAAGAAATTCTCACAGGACACCTCTCCATGAACGGCGAGGACATCCAATGGCACGACACCGTCAAATACCTTGGCGTGGTCATGGACAAAAGCCTAACGTGGAGACAGAACACGGACGCCATCACAGCCAAGGCCCGACGAACGAGATTCTTAGATTAAAGTTATTTTTAGTTGTGTTATTTTTTTAAGGGTTAATTATTGTAATTTAAGTGATAAATAAAGTAGTGGTTTGTGAAAATTATTGTTGCAGTTTATTGAACTTACAGGGTGTTTACTGGATGATGTAAACGTGAACAATCCATCTTTTCACGTCTGAAGGACTTTTATTATATTTTCCAAAATAGATATTAAACGTTCACAAAGAAGGTTTCAAAACAACTGTTTCAGACGGAGAATAATACCAAAATCTATACTTACTGTTCGCTTTCGCTTAACTGCATCACTGATGGTACTAATTAGACGTCGTAACACTATAAATCTAACACAGTAAATACTAACACTTTCTTAAATTTAAACCTGAAAAGGAATTTTGAAACATAAGAAAAAGACAATATAAAGTTCAAAAATATATATATTAAATCTTTTAAAAATTCATGTTTTACAAAAACGTTCAAGAAAAATGTATTGACAAACTATAGTCTGGCCCGTGTACAACACATAGTGAGGAACGGAACGACTCATAAGGTAACCAACTACCATCCAATGTGCGGTTTATAGCTAACGATTACACAAATAGATTCAAGAAACGTTCAATGTTTATAATTTTGGCGGGCTTTTGCTTGCCTTCTATTTACGTGTTTTCAGTTCAATATAAATTTTAATCGCTCCTCGGAGCTTAAAAATGCTTGAATCGCAACGATGTTCTGGCAATTATCAATTCATACGTTCAGGCAAGGCGATTCCATGCACGTTCCGAGTACATGGTAACTGTATTTTTCTGACACCGAATAACTGAAGAACCAGTTTAGGGCAAATACGCTTAAAACCCATCATTTTTTCGTCAAAATCGATGGTTACAAAGTCAAAGGTCACCCTCGACGCTAAGGGCTATTTTCGCTAAAACTTTCGAAATACTTTGACTAGAGACTGGGTAACTTGTCCTCATATTTAACACAACGCATGAGTTGCGGTGCTGCACAACGTGGATTCGTAAAAAGGCTCTTATTTTCAAAATTTCCGAAGTTAAAGTCGGTTTTCGTTATACTTTCGTTACCCCCGCCCGACCTACAAGGAGGGGGAAAGATTACTAATTTTATCACTAATGTATTTTCTCCTCGGAATGATTAAATTTTGATTATGGAAATTTTTTTCGTAGAGTGCATATTGTTCGAGATATTTGAAACTTTCGGGTTAAAGAAATCACCCAACTAAGATAGTTGGAAATTCTCTCTATGAGTATCACGATTATTTTTTCAAAAATTGCAAGTTTTCGAATCGATTTCTAAAATGTGTAAAAATTTGCGAGTTTTTTTTGCTTTCGATGTTAACATCTTGTAAACAATGAATTTGAAACCCATAATTAATAATAATAATGAAATAATTTCCAAGAATAATTATTCTCATCCAATTGACTCAGATACTTAACAAAAACATGAATACACCCAGATATTTATGTTCGAAGGAGGCGCTTGAAATTTTGCACAGTTTATAACTCTATGCGAGGCGCAACTCTTCATGTACTTATCGAAAATTTACTTATAAAAAAACTTCCTACTGTGGTTAAGTGAAGACGCAAATTTCCTCTATTTTGTTTTGCGATAAAGTTACGACAAAAAGTTAAGGCATGATAATCAGAGAGGTATAATGTCTTTATTTAATTAATAAATACGTATTAATAACAAGTAATTGTTACTTAATCATTATTTTCGTTTAAATGTATTCAACCAAACCGGCATCAATCTTTTTTTATCGTCTTATTTAGATTAACGTCCTGGCGGAGTTTAGCATTAGCTACTCCACCACTCAACCAGCACACACACACATAGACAATTATACAACGACCATTCCCTAAGACGTTGCCATCTGCCGCAGATGAAACTCGAACTCAGGAGTGATAACACATGAAAAACACCACTAAACACCCATACCCTAGCCAGGATTTGACCCGGGGCTCCTTGGTTGCAAGCCTAACAAGTATGCGTTGAGCCATTGAGTCTGTCTCGTATACATTTTTCAATTCTGACATATTTATTTTAATGCAAGCGTGCCTAAATCTAGCAATGGAGCCTCCTTCTGTCTTGGGGCTCGGTTCGGTAAACTCTATTTTTATACTTCCCCAAAAAATCCATGGGAGAAGGTCTGCGGTGATCTTGGGGGTTAAGCAATTAATCTTCGACCTATATCCACTTAAGGGGGAAATATTCGTTAAGCCATATTCTGAATATGACAGTGTTATGAATAACTTATGCACAATAAGTGGTAATACGTTGAATTCATGCGATAATTCACATTAAAAAACTCAGTAATCTCCGAAAGTTCAACGTTGTATTAAAGAAAAAAAGAAAATAGGGCTGATAAATCTGTCGTTTGGGATGCCACACCAGATATTAACCTCTGAGTACTGCTTTCTGCAGTTAATTGAGCCCCCCCCCCCCGCAAACGTTTTCAGAGGCCCCGTCATTATAACGAGAGGAAAATGATAATTCTTATCTTCATTACTATTAGGTTCATCAGGTTTATGAATTTTTTAATTCGTTGATAGTGTGATAATTTAATTAGAGTTAAACCCACACCAAGTATTTAAGTACATAATAAAACAGCAAACAATTCGAATTTATTGCATAATCTTAGACTTAGAAATAACATATAGGAGGTTATTAAGTCATTATAAGTAATATTCCAGCAAACATGATAAAAAATCAAAATTTTAAAACAGTATAATGTTGCTTACCATGTATGGTAGTAGCGGGGTAGAAGTAATTCGAGCCTCATAGAATCCAAAAGACAGAAAAGAGTAAAATACATAAACACTCAACAAATCAGCACAAACATTACATCACAAAGTACTATAACATCGCCACAGGTAATTACGACCCCCTTTATCCCGGAAGGCTCTAGAAGAGCCTTGTGTGGGAGGGGGCTACACATTTAGAGACAAGGGACACACACCCAATATCCGTGTATAGTGGAAGAATCCCTCTCACAATATTTTTCACTGCCACCGGGGGTCGAACCAGGAACTTTTGGGCGAGAGGCAAGTGCGCTCACTTCTCGACCATCAGTCATACAAATATAAGGTAAGGTATTATAAAAAACGACCAGATCATCGACAATTTTTTTGCAAAATCATTTATAATTTCGTCGATATTTAATGTTTTAACAAACTCGGGTTCGATACTGATTGACGATAAATCCGAAAGGCGCTGTTGTCCCATGGTGTTACATAAATAGGTCTTTACAATTTTCAGTTTCGAAAAAGATGGCTCCGCTGATGCCAGACTAACTGGTAAAGCTAGAAATAACATCACTGCACTAGATACATCTGGAATATTTGAAGAAATGCACTAATTTTTTATTAATAAATGATCCGCAAGTTCATAAACTGTTTCTAATTTTGAAATACTATCTCCGAGTACCTTTCTGAGGCTTAAAATTCGATTAGGAAAGTCAATGTACAAGTCTTTATGGTATATCGTCGTAAATTGTGCACTTTCACATACAGTTCTTCTTCACTTAAGTTTGTGCTTTGTACGTCATAAACCGGCAATATGTTTTATTCTCTTATTTTGTTCATTCTTATCAGCACGCCGAAATTCTTCTACGTTATTGTGTCTACTACCTATAGGTTTTTAAGTTTTTATTAATCAAAATGTAATAATTCAATGATTATAAAAATAACATTATTTAGGAATTTAATTCATTGAATTATAAAATGAACACAGCAAAGCTGGCCGCGGAGTTTTGAATGGGGATCGGCCATCCGTTAATGTAGGCCCCCCAGCTGGCCGGGCCCCCCGCGATACGGGGTCTGAGGGGGTGTTTTCTGGGGGTTAATCACTGAGGCAGTTGAATGACTTATACGACGTTCCGGGTGGCGTGTATTTAATTTTTAGCTACTTCTTACATTATCATCAAAAAGTTGAACTGCTTCCACTTTCTCTGCTAAATTCAACCGTTCTGCATCGCGAAACACAAGAAAATAAGTTAAGCCTTAAATTAAAAATTGTTCCCTTGCAAAGTTGAGTCATCTCTCCTAATTACTATAAATGTTTCGTTCATATTTTTAACATTATTCAAGGGGTACATTGGAAGGCTACCCATGTATAGCGATAAATGTAGTGAATAAAATTGTCATTGCTCTTATCAATCACTATATCTCGCTTGTTATTGACGTTAAAAATTTGAGCGAAATATCATCGCAATCAGGAAAGATAACACAACTTTGCAAGAGAAGGATTTTTGTATTTAAATCTTGGGTTTTGAGTAAATCGATGAGGAATTAAAGAAAGTAGAACAATAAATTAATAGCAACAAATTGGTGGCATCCTAAACTAATTTTGGCAGCACCAAGATATGAACGTTTAAAGTTGGAAATTTACACAAGAGATATTTTATTTCACTTGATCAGCAGCCATTGTTTCTTAAATTTGGTAGAATATAGAACATGACGTCGGTTATCTATTCTTCTATTCATATTCAGAACTAGAAAATAAAGAGAGTTATTATGGACGCGCAATAAGGACCAGCAGTATTAAAGGCAGCGTTATTTTGACATCTACGCCTGCGCAGTTTGATCTGTAAATAAGGGAACCCTTATTAAGGATAGTGCTTGTCCTTATTCTTTTTTGTGAAGGGATATTGTAATGCAATGCGCTAAGTTTACCCGGTTTTTTGACATTTCGCAACTTTGACATTTGATAGCTTGTTTATACTCGTTTACTGCTTTGAATGAGCAACAACCACTGCTTTCAAAGAACAGAACATGTTCCATTTACAGGGTAGGAGAACTACACTATACATAATAACAAAAATACTTAATAATTACAAAATACACAATATCACAGAATTTTAAAGGAGTATAATGTACATATAGGTTTTGAAATAGTTTATTAAAAGCACATATAATGAATTAAAATTAATTGTTATAGTAGGCAGTTCTTACATCTGCAACACTGCAGTTGAAAAGATTAATATTGTACTGAATATCATGCCAGTTATGACACATAACATACACCGGTGAGAATTTTAATAGATTTGTTCTTGGTGCGGGTAAATAGAAAATATTAGTTAGTCTTTTGTTTGCACCAATGGTAGATATGAACAAGCGCATTGACTTTTGCCAAGAGTTCGGGACAATTTATTTTATTATTGACAAGTTTATGTAAAAACATAGCAGAGTGAAAGCCTTCTGACTAGTTCAGCAGCATTGAACCTCTCTAGCAGTTTGTCATGTGGAAACCCTATTGGTGGATAGGTTTTGTCCTCCTTGAATGCCATAAATTTTAAAAATCGTCTATGTAAAGTGTATAGGAACTTAATTGAAACCGTATAAAACTAAAAGCCGGCAAAAATAGTCGGCATCTCTTTATTGTTCATGGGCGGAGGTAAATAAAAATGCTTGTCATAAGAAAATGATAAGATTTTCGGACGTTATTATATTATCCTCTGTTTCAAATGGTCTCAATATTTATAAATATGAATAATAACTAACTAAACTCCTACGTTTGATATTATAATAGGTATTTATGTACTGCACTGGCACATTGACAACACATCTCACAAGTCCACGTTACTTCTGAGAAACGATTTACGAATTTTCTTTATGCTAGTAGGCCTGTCCGTTTTATTATCTTTAAACCAGTGCAGTCGCAGTCGTAGATGGTTCATTCAGGCTGATTACATTACCAGTCTCGGACTTGCCTGCACAGTTTCAACTACCATTTGAATTTCGATACCATTGCTAAATACACTGACCAGTTTCAATTGTACTCGTATAACGTATACAGCGTAATTAGGATTCCACAAGACAGAGCCGTACTCAAGTTTAGATCGCACAAAAGGCGTAAATAGAATTTTTAATGTGTCAATGTTGTTAAGTTCACCGGAGTTTCTAATGATAAAGCCCAGGGATTTGCAAGCTCATGATACAATGATATTGATGTGCTGGTTAAAAATCAGCTTACTCTCAAAGGTAATGCCTAGATCTTTAAATAACTCTGGTTTATTTAAACGTACCTGATTTGTAGTGTAATCATACTGCACAGGATTCAATTTTCTAGTATAGGTGACAGCGTTACATTTAGCGGCGTCGAGAGGTAGGGAGTTTGAGGTGCACTAGTCGTTTATTAGATCCAAATCAGCTTGCAGTAGCAAACAGTCAAATTCATCCTTGCTAGCTAGATACACTTTGAGGTCATCCGCATATAGTAGACAATAGCAGTTCATTCTAAGTACGATGTAGTTTATAAATAAAATAAAGAGTAAGGGACCTAACACTGATCCTTGTGGTGCCCCAGAAGTACAAACAATACTTCCAGATTTATACCCACGATATTGAACATATTGATTTCTACATTTTAAGTAGGAGGAGCAGAATAGAACTAGGTCTCGGTTAAAGCAGAAAGCTTTCTCAGTAAGATACCATGGTCTAGTCTGTCAAACGCCTTTGAGAAGTCTGTATAAATGACATCTACCTGTCCATTACCTTCCAACACCTCCGAAATAAATTGTGCAACATAGACCAGGTTGCTGATTGTCGACCGGCCTGCCACAAAGCCGTGTTGATTAGGGCAAATTTGTTGGTTGATATGCATGTCGAGCTTCTCGTATAGAGCGAATTCAAAGACTTTACTTAATTTATTAATGATACTGATGGGACGATAATTTTTTTTGTCAGTCCGATTATCTTTTTTTAAACACGGGAATAATTTTGGAGTTTTTCCATAACGCTGGCAATGTGTTACTGTTAAGGGTTAAGTTAAATAAAATAAGCAGAGGTTTCGCTAAGACATTAGCATAGTATCTGATAAGAAATGGCGAATGAAATGAAATATTATAGATTATGTCTCTGCTATACCATGGAGGGTACCGATGACTTTTGGGATAAGTCGAGGGATAAGTCCTCGGAACGTATGTCGAAAATATATTATTAATAGCACTGTAGAAGTCTTCTACAGCTAGGTTTACATCCTCGTAGTTTGTTAGAAAATACCAATCTGTTTGTAGAAATAAATTGTACATTGTGATATAATCAGCTTTTTTAAAGTAATGCGCAAGCTTCAGAATTACACAGAAATAAAGACATGAAAAACGAAGATGTTCCAATAACTAATATTTCGCTGGTTAAAATAAGGACGACGCACTAATAAAATAAGGTAACCCCTTAATACTGTGTGGCTGTATTTAAAATTTCCAATAACTCTCTATTGAATCGTATTACTTGTTTACACTCTCCAGTAAACACCTCCAAACATAGGTCGAAATAAATGCAACACGAATTTTCACTAACTACTAATTTATTAATCATTAAAATACAATACATTAATTTGTCCATATAATTACACACTAACTTCAAATTTAACTAGGTACTATAAATTCACTACTTGTTACTGTTCTTTATCTCATCTGATCACTTGTCATCTAAAATCTAAATGACTCCGTGGATCCGCTTCTTATGTATCCATGGCACTTATTCTCGATTCTTCCATTTTCCTCCAGACCGTTTCGAACAACTTCTCGATCCTTCCAATTTATCATTCTGGATGTTTCTACCATTTTCTAATCCATGCTTGGTAATGGTATTTCGCATGTTGGCCCAGAGATGGCGCCGCTTTAGTGATGGCTACTTATAGAGGCCTCCTTTTACTCTGCTACTAGGGATTAGACGTCTCTTCGTAAGAGGGCGTGGGTGTGCATATAACAATAGCGTCATTTTGCCCAAGACAACTTTTAGATAAATTTAAGCTATAAATACGTAAGAGTATAAGTATTTGATTTTGCTAAATTCCAGCTAACTCTTTAAATTTGGGTCCCATGGAATCAATCTCTCTGAACGGCGAGTACTAACTATTGGGATTTACAATAATATAATTGGTAGAATTTTTCTTCTCCTGCGTTGAATTCGTTTTGAATGCTTGATATTTCTACAAACGTGTGTCTAAAATAAGAACCAAAATATACAATGATATAATATAGTAATTTAAAGATTTAATTAAGAAATAACGAAATAAATAAGTGGCTCGTAACTTAGAAATTCTAAATAATGCAAACTGTTTTTGACATTGGCGTCTTTCTGGTTACTTAAATTCTGTAACTTTGACCATAAGAATTAAAAAAGATGTAAATTATAACAACTCCCCGACTTCCTCCAGGACAAGAGTTTAACGTGGTGTGCTTATTTCTAAAATAAGTTAAAAATTCAGACGTTTGGTTTGTTCCTCGGCCATTCAAATATGTTCAAAAGGTATACAACCATCCAGAGCCCTCTGTGTTTAAATGACTGCATACCAAATAAACCACTAATCGCTGAGTAACTTACGAAGAAGCAGAAGAAGCATGAACTAACTGTTTCAATATTTTGAATTAATATTTTTGTTATTTCAAAAATGTCCAGCAACCAAAGTTCTATAGCCGTTTACGCAGAACAAAAAGTTAAGTAAAGTCGTAGCTCAATGAATAACCTTAAAAGTGAATTTCGAAATGCAACTATTAAATTATTGGTAATTCCTAATAGGGTCAAAAGGTATGCAACCATTTGCGTTTAAATGACTGCAAACCAAATAAACCACTAATCACTAAGTAACTTAAGAAGAAGTAGAAGAGCTGTGATCTGTTCGGTTTCAAGTTTCAATATTTTGAATTTATATTTTTGTTATTATTTCTAGATCGGTTTCGAAAATGTCCAACAAGCAAAGTTCTAGCCGTTTATACAGAGCAAAAAGTGAAATGACACATGGTCGCAGTTCAATGGAGAACCTTAGAACTGAATTTCGAAATGTAACTATTAAATTATTTGTGATTCCTAACCTTTAAATAAATATTTTTTATAGACGTTTTTCAAAAGATTGAGAACTTCCCGCAGCAGAAGCGTCGATAGATTTAGACAAATCGTCGAAGATTATGGAGATGATATCCATTACAAATCTATTGATGATCTGCGTAAAGTTCTTTTGGCAGATCGAGAAGCCGCAAGTCTCATGCAGACTGATGAAGTTAATGAAGTACTCAATCAGATTGAAAAAGAATTAGCCATGGTTTTTCTACAGTCGGAAGCTGAAGGGCATATTAAGGAGCATCAGGTGGAGACAGAAGATATAGTTAATCGACACCTAGTTTGCGCCGTCTGCAACGATGAGTGTGAAGACAGTAATATTTGTAGCGGATGCTCCACTGTAATTACTTCTACATTTATTGACTGAAAAAGCTATAGCCTTTTGTATTGTTTTGTTATCTAGTAATTGTTTTAATTTTCAATGTTAAATAATTAATATATATTCATATTTACTTAATGTTACCTCAGGTAATTTGGATTGCTATGTATAGACTTTCATGACAATGTTCATATAGACTACAAAACTGTATTATTAGTTTGTGATATTAAATTGTTTTGTATTTTTGTGTAAATAAAAGTGTTTTAATGTAAATATGGAGATATTTTTATTCTAGTTGAAACAAAATTAAATTTTCCAATTAATCTATTGACCTTCATGTTAATGAGATATGATATAATCTACCGTTTTGTAACTTCTGGACATATTCTTCATTCAAATAGAAGTATGGAAAAGAATACAAATTATACACGCATATGTGTATAGTTTCATCACAAAAAATTGTTAAATCTTGGGATATACGTTACAATTAGGCACAAGAAAGTATATGATTTCTGTAGACAAATCAATTCGAAATACGTTGTTCAACTATAAATTTGAGCCAGAAGATGATCTGTGGAAATTCTTCCACAACTAGTTGCATATTTATGTCATCTACCTGCTGCCCTTCTTAGATGCTGATTGCTAGACACTGCCTTAAAGTGTGCCACTGCTAAAATGTCACCATCAAATGAAAATGTTTTAATTACTAGCTCATAATGTTGTTGCGTGTTATTGTATCAGTTGCTTAGCTACAGCATACACATTATCTTAATTTGCCATGTACTGAGAGGCCTTTGATCAACAATTCCATTGTAGGTTGTGTCAGGGGTCGCTCGGCTCTGAGTAGCCTTACTTCACTACAACCTAAAAGATGTTTTTAGGCGTTAATTCCGCCTGCTCCAGGTATTTTAGCCTAATGCGGATTAACACCTTGTATTCACAGAGTATTTGTTCTGCAGTTTCAGTTGCATTATTGCAATATCTACATTTACCGCCTACTGCCTTGCCCATGTTCTTGAGATGGTGTCTCAAGGGGCAATAGCCTGTTAGAAGGTCTGTGATCAGAATTAATTCGGAAGGTCTTGTGGCATTGGTTGCCGAATAAGTTATTAACTTCTTCGCTTGTCTTTGGTCTGGGGTGTTCCTCCAGTAGGACTTTTCCTGTTCCTTTTCCCATTTTTGGATCTCCTCAGAGATCCAGGCCACAAAACGATTCAGTCCAAAGAAGGTGTTTCAGCTCCTTTTTTTGTAAGGCTGTCAGCTAGTTCGTTACCTTGTATTCCCTCATGCACTGGCACCCACATTAAAGTAACCTTGTTGTTGTTTGCCATCAGTTGCTTCAGGGATTGTAATTGTAATTCTCAGGCAATTTTAGACTCTAAGGTACAGGACCTTAGAGCCTTTAATGCTGCCTGGCTATCTGAAAGTATATAGATTTTTGCACTTCAAATGCCTTTATTTAGGCATTCCTGGACACACAGATCTATAGCATAAAAACATTCCATTGATAATCGTGTAATTTTAGGTTAACTCTTATCCCCTGAGTGAATTCTGTTTCAGGCAGCTTGTATTAGTACAGCAGAGGTTTTGGACTTCAGACTTGCTTTTGCCTGTTCGATTTGCACACACAGGAGGCGCAAACTGTTACATCCTTGTGATGTGTGTGACCTTTATATTGAAATTAGATAAATTTTACTCCTTTAATAATCTTTCACTGATACTTATTTGTAATTTCTCTGAAGCCAGGTTTATACTTAACCTCGTTTTCAATTGCATCATGAAAGCTGCATATTTTCCGGTAGAAATAAGCCAAGGGTGACAGAGAGAAAATTTTTCTTTTCAAAACATTCAATATGTTTGTTAAAAAGTTAAAACTTTTTATAACATATTAGTATTAAACGGTTATCATTCTAGAACTGCACTAAATAAAATTCAGAAATATATATCAAACTTTATTAAACCAAACACAATACAAGAAACTGTAACTTGAACCAACAACATAATAACAAGAACATTAATAATTTATCAATCTAACGACGTTTATTCTTCCTCTTCTGTTGACCTTTCTTCTGGTGTTGCGGGGCTCTCCCAACTTTTGGAGATGGATCAACACTAGCTGCAGGACCGGGAGAATCAGTTGCTTCTTCAACGTACTTGGAGAAATCACTGTCAAAAATTTAAAGTTTAGCATGTGGCATCGTAATTTAACAAATATACTTACTACTGTTCGGCTTGACCGGAAGCAGTTCCTTGGGAGCCTTTAATGACTTCTTTAAATCTGCGATCACGTTTCTTTCTGAAGCCGGTTCGCTCATACTTAGGTAGCCATCTTTCAGGGTCAGGTTGAACGCTGGCATCGTAATTCTTGGGCAGTTTCCCCTTACGTTTCTTGTGCTTCCTTGTCTTCCTGATAGAATCCTCTCGTGGAGTGCTAATAAATTATGGATCTCTTATTGGTGGACATTAATCTGAGTGAAACACTTACCCTGGTAAAGATTCTGGCTTAACAGCTGGACTCTTCTTGTAGTTGACGGTATTCGAGGAAATTGTCTGGAGGCTTTCTAAGTCAATTCCTTTTGACAGTTCATCAACTGTAGGCAATTCCTTGCTAAGTTGCAGAGTTCTTTCTTTATCAAACTGAAAATTAAATTAAAACTTACAGTATTTATATTTAGTACCAAGTTACTACCTGTGAGCACGCTAGAATAAGTTGAGCTATAATTTTTTTATCTTCCTTATTAGTTCTCAATAGTTCCTCCAAACTATTTGCTGCTACTTGAGGATGGCCATTTCTAATATGAAATTCAGCCGCCTGTCTCCATAAACTGGACAAGTCAGCATCTTTTATCTGAAGAATAATTGGAAAAAAATTAAAAACTATTATCAACGTATTTTTTTTATTCTGTGTATAATAGGTAATGAAACTTGCTCGGTGATATTTACCTCGTTTTTCTTGTAAAATTCGACGGTTTTTTCAAACACTTTAAGAGCAGTTTCTTCATCTCCAATCCCCAAATATAGAGTAGTCAAGGCTCCAACGATTCCTGGTTTATAGCTGTTTTCTCCAAGATTTTCTAGAATCTTACATGCCTCAAGTTTTTCACCCTGTAAAATTAGTCATGTTTAACTTCTAATCAACGTGTTGAAAACTGAAATATGAATTTCTACCTGCATTAAATGGAATTGGGCTATACACAAACTGATATATAATTGATCTCCTTTGGATCTGCATTTTTTAAACAAATCAAGAGCTTCTTTAGTTTTTCCTGATTTGAGTAAGATTAAGGCTCTAATGACGGCTGTTTGTATGGATAAATCAGACCAATTCTCATCTATCATCTTGCAGGCTTTTTCACATTGATCTATTTGATTTATGTAGTAGTTAAAGATCGCATTATTTAGAGCTATATATTTTCTTTGCTTAGATGGAAGTTTATAGAGCAAAGCTTCATTTAAAGCCACTTTCATTTTTTTCTTAGAATCAAATAAATTCTGATCCTTGTTAATGCAAACAACATTGTTACTTGCTACTGCCATTAATGCAATATCATCAAGTTTTGCTTTTAAATTGGATGTATATAACTGATGAGCTTCTTTAATTCTACCCTGCTTCTGATAAACAAAACCAAGCTGAATCCTATATTTAGAAAAAATAAATAATAGATATACTGAGAATAATATTGAATGGTTTTACCTTATTAGGGCTAATTCAATGTCTATTTCTTCTTCGGTAGCCTCATCATCTTCCAACACTTCCCGGCAAAGCTTCTCACATTGTCGCAACTTTCTTTCAGCTTCGTTATAGTTTCCATTGGCGATTAATAAGCAAGCTTTATTGTAGCATAACTCATACGTGTTATCACGTAAATCATCAATGTTATTTTCCTAAAATATCAAGTAATACTTAATTGTATGTGTATAGTTTATATAGTAGTGTACACCAAGGTATACCAAGACAAGACATACATTTTCTTCTGCATCTAAGTAAACGATTGCGGCACTTAAATTAGTGTATCTTTCATCTTCATAATCATCATCGCCATTTTTGATAATTTCATGATATATCTGTGCAGACTCATTAAATTTTTCAAGCCGATATAAAATCTGCGCCTTCAGTTCTTTAGTACGAAAATCAATTTCATCCTCGCTCAGTCCAATGGTTTTCAGAGCATCCTCAGGATTATTTGCACGATAATAACAATACGCCTTCTCAAAAATCAAATACCTAAAGCAATTTAATTAGTAAATAGTTATTTCCACTCAGTCTACAGAACTTACTGAAAAAATTGTGGATTTTTGTTTAAGAGAGTAATCGCTTCGTCAAATTTTGATAGTTGTATTAACGATACTATCTTACATTGGAAAGCCAAAAATTCCTGAGGGGCAACTCCAAGAACTATAAAATAAATGATAATTTACCCATATGTTTACAAAAGGTTAGAAATTGCTTTACTTTTGTTAGCAGCTTTCAAGGCTCTTTCATACTCCCCATTTTGGCTAAAGCGGTTCAATTCAGCATACTGCGTTGAAATAGTCTTTTCCTTTGCTGTTTTTTCGGCCATTGCGGTATATTTACACTTTTCCTTCTACGTATACAGTTATAAACAGGCAACACGAAGAAAAATACGAGGTAACACAACAAAACCACTCAAAAACGTCAAACGTAAATGTATGTCAAATCACTGATAACATAAATAAAAATAAGCGAGATGGCGAAATCGTAGTCACAGAGAATTATATCCATAAAGATGAATACTCATAATGTTTGTTGCTTAAGCATTCATTTATATATTTTATTAATATCCGAGTAATTATATTCACATACTGCTTTCTCTCAGATAATAAATTTAAATTAAAGTTTTCCTAGTTTTGGTTCCTCAGATTAAAAAAATATGTTTATATATAGATAACCCCGTTTGAAACACGAAAATTGATTCAGAGCACTCAGACCACTATCTCTGTCTTTGTTATTTTTATAGTTTTAGAAAATGAGAATGATACTTTAAAATTACTCCGAGTGAAATTTCGTAAACCCCTATTGTATTATAACTATACAGAGTTATTTATATTTGTACCACAGGTTGTACTGTACTCTGTGTTATAACTTTGTGCACCAAGAACTCATGATGAAGAGAATAATAGTATGGAGGAGAATGTTTTGATAACCACCATAATCAAAGGCGCAAGCGTTAAAAATTTCAAATTAAAATAAATCAATATGCTGGTTGATTAAAATTATCTGTTACCTATTGACTTGATTTGTCAGCATACCATAGGCATTACTTTCATTCCTGGAAAATACACCACCGGCCCAGCTACGTTTACGCTTTGTTATTATGGATTGAGGCCATGCTTGTTACTAACAGAGAGAGAGTCGTACAGCGTCATAACATCCTAGGCATACTTTAAGATGTGATGCCTACCATGACCAACCGACCGTCCCAACCACGAGTTGCCTTTTAACATCCCATTTCTTGAAAGAGATGAGTGGCATTGGAATAAAACTGAACTACAGAAGGCAGACAGTTGTTGGTTTACAGACGGTTCCAAAACTCATAAGAGAACAGGAGCTGGAATTTACAGTTGCAACCCAAACGTAAGGATAACTTTGAACCAGCCAGGGTCGGTCTTAAACAATTGCCGCCCCTAGGCACTCATTTATTTGCCTCATCCCTATAATGTATACCGACTTTAAAATGCAACTTTTATAGAAAATAAAACTGAGTCGGGGGGAATTATAGGAAAATAACAAGTAAGCAAAAATGAATAAACGGACTTTACTATTCAACACTGATTTTTTATGCACTCGAATCTTCAGTTTTTAAAAATAATACGTAAAAAAGTTTGTAGCACTTAAGACTAGAACACTTTTTTGCGCGACTTCGTTTCGGAAAACTGTCAATTATTGAATCTAAGTCCATTGAACGAAATGTTTCATCCTCAATGTACATCAGTGCTAAAGCGTTTAGTCTACCTTCACCGATTGAGAATCGTAAATAATTTTTGATACGTCGAAGTGTAGAAAACGAGCGCTCGCCTGAACAATTGGTGGCTGGTTTGCAAAAGAATATTCCCAGTGCAATTGGATAACTTTCTTGCAGCTCTCTCTCATATATCCATTTTGATAAATCCACTAGTGGAGTTAATTTTTTCACTGGCGATTGTGCTCTTAAATAGGCTCCAAAATTAATGCATTTATCTACAAAGCAACTTCTAATTCGTTTGAATTCATTTCTAGTTATTGGCTGACTGTCTTATTTCATGTTCATGCGTGGTGGTGCAATTTTTATCTTTTCCAGGAAATAAAAATGAGAGAGCACACTTTCGTACACTAGCTCAAATGTGCTTTTAGAGGGCGGAATATTAAACATAATATTTTTAGTCGCAAACTCCTCTATATAAGGAACCTAACCAGACGGCAACCAACAGCTACTCTCCGGGCTAT
The DNA here is from genome assembly GCA_963675555.1 of Leptura quadrifasciata. Lineage (NCBI taxonomy): Eukaryota > Metazoa > Arthropoda > Insecta > Coleoptera > Cerambycidae > Leptura > Leptura quadrifasciata. The sequence continues at coordinate 38,117,670 of OY776682.1, forward strand.
GTGCCCCGCCGAGCGCTGAATTACAAGTTGCAAGCCTGGCGCGTTAAGTGTAATAATTGCATATTACCATCAAAACGCTAATGCTTCGATTGCAACAAACACCAGCCGAAAGACTGATTCTGCTTAAAGGAGCTCCCTTGCCAGTCGTCACACACCACTTGCAGACTGCAGTTTTGAGCTGTTGGCTCTCGTCAGTGCAAGGTAGGTATGCGACGACCGACATGAGAATCCTTTGACTATAGTACATCCCGGTATTTTTACAATAGCGACATGTAAAACAGCCAGCAGGCGCCATCTAGCGGTCCAGTGTCTGTTGCAATCGAAAAATAAATAGCCTGACTTGGCCTAGCATAGTTCAAATGTACTTTTAGAGGGCGGAATATTAAACATAATATTTTTAGTCGCAAACTCCTCTATAAATCCTTATTTTACTATAAGGAACCTAACCAGACTGCAATCAACAGCTACTCTCCGGGCTATGTGCCCCGCCGAGCGCTGAATTACAAGTTACAAGCCTGGCGCGTTAAGTGTAATAATTGCATATTACCATCAAAACGCTAATGCTTCGATTGCAACAAACACCAGCCGAAAGACTGATCCTACTTAAAGGAGCTCCCTTAGCGTTTTGATGGTAATATGCAATTATTACACTTAACGCGCCAGGCTTGTAACTTGTAATTCAGCGCTCGGCGGGACACATAGCCCGGAGAGTAGCTGTTGGTTGCAGTCTGGTTAGGTTCCTTATAGTAAAATAACGATTTATAGAGGAGTTTGCGACTAAAAATATTATGTTTAATATTCCGCCCTCTAAAAGCACATTTGAACTATGCTAGGCCAAGTCAGGCTATTTATTTTTCGATTGCTCCAGACACTGGACCGCTAGATGGCGCCTGCTGGCTGTTTTACATGTCGCTATTGTAAAAATACCGGGATGTACTATAGTCAAAGGATTATTCTCATGTCGGTCGTCGCATACCTACCTTGCACTGACGAGAGCCAACAGCTCGAAACTGCAGTCTGCAAGTGGTGTGTGACGACTGGCAAGGGAGCTCCTTTAAGTAGGATCAGTCTTTCGGCTGGTGTTTGTTGCAATCGAAGCATTAGCGTTTTGATGGTAATATGCAATTATTACACTTAACGCGCCAGGCTTGTAACTTGTAAGCTGTTGGTTGCAGTCTGGTTAGGTTCCTTATAGTAAAATAAGGATTTATAGAGGAGTTTGCGACTAAAAATATTATGTTTACGTACACTATTTTACGGCGACTTAGTTCCTCTGCAAATTATCTATAATAATACAGAAAGCGTTAATTATGAAGTGATGACTGCCCTTTTCAAATGATGTCTCTCCAGCATGACTTTCATCAAATGAGGTTTTCTCCCATTTGTACGCTTTAAATCAAATTGGTATTCTTGAATATTAGCACAAAAGGCTTGGCCAAATTTTCAAAGCTACTTGTTCGTGTATTATTATTAATATTATTTCACACTGTTGATAGCGCGAACATTGAAAAAACCCTTTTTTTGTACAACTCAGTGTGATAAAAACCGCCAAGGAGAGACATTCGCATAGTACGCTGTTAATGGTAAAAATCGAAGTTAAAACCTTGCTGATAATAGTAATTATTTAAATCATAATATTAATTTCACGCATAAACATTGTGCTGATGAACATTGCCGCGCCACAGGTTAGTGCGGAGACTAATTATTGAACTTTAAATTAAATATTCAGTGTATGTGGTAAAAACCTTGGCCCAAGAGCTCTGAGAAGAAGCCAGGGTGGTGTGGAAGACGAGAATTTGTTGACGAAAATCGGTATCGTAAGTTGTCTATATTTTCTTTTCTGGTGTTTTTTCATATTGATTTTGACATTTTTAATAATAATTTGTTTTACGCTGTAAATACAGTCCATTCTTTTGCTCACAACATAACGGCTATCGGAGCTGTAACACTACTGAAATCGGTATGTAAAGTGTTTTTAAGAATTCAGGAGTTATAAAGACTGGCCACACTTGCAAGATCAATATTAATGCTTTGTAGCTTTTCATTGACTACATTAAATTGCCCCAGGATAATAGATGTCCACAATTTTGCTAAAATCACTGATTAAGGTTTGTTTAACTTTTGCACAAGACCTCTTGCCTCGGACTTAGCAGCTAATTTTTCATTTGGATCACTTGCAATTTGGTTTAAAGCTTTAATATCAGGAAACTGCTTGATTAAAGCTTCACAAGCATCATGCCTTGTTGACCAACGGGTTTTTGATAGTGTTTTGAGCTTTAGAAACTTATAGAATATTTGCCGCCTATGTGCTGATGCCGTAAAGAAATTGTAAAGTTCTTGCAAAGTAGAAAAAACTTGTAGCTTCCTGGCAAGACTTAGAAGCAGATGAACCAATTAAATTTAGTAAATATGCAGCACATGGTACATAACCAATGAAGGGATTTCTTTCCTTAATTGTAAACCTGAATATTATTCGGACATATTAGATGCATTGTCATATGATTGACCGTGACAACATTATTAAAGTTTAAACCATTTTCTTCTATGAAGTTGACTACTGCAACTTCTAGTTCTTCACTTTTATGACCGGGATTTGGAATAAATGCTAAAAATGTTTCTTGGAGTATTTCTATATTGTTTACATATCTAATGATGAAGGTTAACTGGGTCAATATGGGCAAGGTCAAGAATAGAATAGATACTTATGAAAACTATTTAGCTGCTCTAATTGTTTTCAATTTTTTTCTCATAACTATAAATTTATCGCAAATTCTTTTCGAAAGATAAGATGTGCCACCAGATTCAATATTTTTTTAATGTTTTAAATGTTTGTTTGAGAAGGGGTCAAATACACTATCAACTCCAAAATTCCAAAAAAATTATCATTACATACCCCGTACTGCCAAGTAGAAAATATTAAACTAATTCCCGACGTCACATAATGTAATTCGACTGATTTGGAGGAATTTCACTATCATTTTACTTCCAAGAAATAATTCATACGGTCTCTCTTAAAGCCCGAGGCGATAAGCCAACTCAAATACAAAGCAATAGGCATCGCTGCTGAACTGTGTAGTAGTCTCAGTCTCACAAACCAATACAATTTTATTACTGTTTATATTCTTGTTCCTTATTGCTTATTGATCTTTGCATTATACCAGTTATTCCTTTAACAGTTTTTGACACAATAATTTAACCATAATAATTTACATTCAGCTTTCACTTTGTATTATTTGTTACACTTAAGTTGGTTCAATTTGCCCTTCTTAGATTTCATCAGTATATCTATTTACTTTGTCGGATGTTATTATCCCCTCGATTTTATGGAATTCGAGGTAGGTATGAGATAGTTTTGTTTCTTATTTACATATTACATACGAAAGTTACCATGAAATAAAAAAGTTTTAAAAATTAATAAATTTAAAATTTGCCGCCCTAGGGAATTGCCTCGTCTGCCTAGTGATAAGACCGGCTCTGAATACAGCGACAATTCTGAGGCTGAATTATATACCTTGACTGGAACTAATGCATCCTATCCACAGATAAATAAAAATCTTCTCAGACAGCCAAGCGGCTCCACAGATATCGCTGTAACTCTCATGTTAAACGAAACAATGGGTATATATTGTTTTGTTTGACGTTGACAGTTATCCTTTGGTTACGAGTTAACCTTGCGTTGATAAGCCGGCCCTAAAACAGTGTGGACCTGCCAAAAGGCCCTTAACTAATTCGATAGAAACAACAAACTGACTCTGGTGTGGGTGCCTGGCCACTCTGGCATGGAAGGCAATAAAATTGCCACTGCCTAGAGTGCCTAGCCAGAGAAGGTTCGGTATCAACATTTAGGACCAGAACCTTGAGATATCCTTGAGCACTGATAAAAAAATGGGCCGAGCACTGAATTCTATTTACTATAATAGAGTTCAGTGGCACCGAGAGCAAAACTCTGCAATACTGGCAGGAACTACGAGGATTGACTCATTCAAAGGAATTCAGCACATAACCTTGAAATCAAGAGCTAAAAAACTACTAGAGTTAAACAGGTTATACACCTGTATAAGAACTCTAATAGCCATATATAGTGGGCTACTGGGTACCTACACAAACTTGGGCTGGTGGAAAAAGCTGAATGCCATCTGCGTTTAAAGAAAGATGAAATGGCAAGGTATATATGTTTTGCGCACTTGTCCATCTGCAGAAAGAACCCCAGTTATCACTATATTTGGCTGCAAGCTATAAATAATATTAACGACATAGGTACCTAAAAAAATATTCGTAGTACATATATTTTAGGTATGTTAATTGCTAATCGAGCCGAAATTCATTTCTTACGTATTGTAGTGTCAAGAAAAAAAACTGAAATGTTTGCTGGAACACGCGGACAATTTAACCACTACACCATGGATTAGCTGTTAGAAACCAACATACCTCTTGCCCAAGGATTGTTTACAGTCTTTGCCTCTTGCCATCAATAACGGAATAAGTCAACAGTCGAAGCCAAGATCGTATGTGGCGTGAGACACTCCTGTAAAGTATATGATTTAATTAAGGGCACTCTTCCACAGGGTATAGGGATATAAATGTCTCAATTATAGATAGATCTCTTGTGTCGTCAAAGTTTAAAATTGGCTTCGAATAAAACAAGTCGCAAGATTTGCGATTTTTTTATTCCAGTTTCTTAGTTACCCCAACTCCATCTTATCATAGGTAGGTATATGTTTCAAAGCGAGTTGGCGGATAAATCAACTGATAAATGGAACAGGTAGGGTCCATTATAATAGCAATAAAGATAAGTCTATTCACATCATTTGCAATAATTACACACTATTGTATAGATTTTTCCGCAAAAATAATAATTATAACATCCAAAATAATATCAGCGACATATATTGTAGGTTTGTTCAAGCATGCAGACAATCGTTGATAGTTTGGAGGATTTTCACGTTGCGCGAACGTGTTCAAAATACTGGTTGCAAATTACCTATATTTACAATTTTGTACACACGATGTTGCTGATGGCTCGGGACAGTTTTTCTTGGGCGTTTTGAGGCTTATTTCAATTTTTAAATTATTCTATAATAATTATTAAAGAAAAAAGAGAGCCTTTCCGTACATTTTCACAAATAAATAACTGTTTTAGCTGTCTTCAAACTACAGTAGATACATGGATTTTAAGATTCCTCCTGCTTGAACACATATGGTTAGATAAAAACACTTGGAGATTTCTTTGTATGAACGCTGTTTTCTGTATGAGCCTGCTCCTGATAGTTTTGGCATTTCTTATTGACCCCTTTGTTTTCGATTCTTGGAGCCCTGACTTTTTTAAAACAAAAAAAAAATGCTGATTGGCGGATGATAGTTGGAAACTGACAACTGTCAATTATGCACCAATCACAGTATTAATTTTGAAACCTCGTGGGTTCCAAGCACTTGAAAAGAAAGCAGTCATAGAATCTGGCCCAAAGATACTAATAAAAACTTGATTTTAACTCTTATACTTAGTCCACCTACCATACAAGTATTAGTAACTTTAAATAAAAACTGTTTCTTTTTTAATTATATTTATAAAAAAGGCTTTAGAGAATGAGTTTTTCTATCTATTAGAAAATTGATCATTTATTCTTATTAGGTAATGGGCAGCGCATCTATCGAATTATACTTGTCTTATTGTCTTACATCCATCGTGGGGGGGGGGTGGGGGGGTGGGGGGGGGGGGGTCGTAGAGTTAAAATATCAGATTGCAAATGTGCAGGCAGGTATACTCGGCAGAAAAGGTATGAAGGAACTAGTATAGATATATAACACCAAAAACATCTCATTGCAAAAATTAATGGGTCAGCAATATTGAGGAATGTTTAGTTTTCAGTTAATTTCTTTACATGTACCCTGTATATTTAATTTATTATTTACTTATTATTTTTGTTATGTAAGCGTTAATAATCTAAGCCACGGTCCTCAGCTTATTGACCGCACAACCTTATATGTACCTGCTCTTTGAGAGGAGGGTTCTTGCCCCAAGTGTTGTGTGTCAGATGGAGGGGTTGTGAGTTCATTTACATCGTCAACGTAGGAGCTGAGAGTGCATTCACAGCTCAAGGTCCTGTGATGACAAGACAGCTCAACAGAGGAGTCTCCAACGTCGCTAGCAGGTTAACTGCCCCAAGATTGTCTCACTCAACAACCTACCGACTATTAGATCAGATATGTTGGTCATCCGTCCAAGTGTTTCGACATAAACAGCTATGCTTAACATCCATTGATCGGGAATCGGTGACCCTACCTGATCCCCTTGACATAAGTTGAAATAGTATTTTTTATATAGTCACTTTCTTGGATGGAGTTAGATTGAAAAACACGAACTAGTAGTTGCATTTATTAATGATGATGTCACTGAAATATGTGCAACCACTCAATCTGTGATTTTTGTATTTTGCTATTGGAGATAATTAGTGATTTATTTTTTAGTGGTATTTTGGATTCCTTTACGCTGGCCAGCTAAATAAATAAATAAACACCACAGAAATTAGACACAGAGCTTTTGAAAACAACAATTTCTCACTTTCAGATTTACATTAAGAGCAGAAAGCAAGTTATGAAACTGCTAATAAATAGTTTTTTAAGAAAATTACTAGTGGTTATTGATAAGGAATTGCTGAGATTATAATGAAAAGACAAGACAAGACTGATGCATGGGAAGTAATTTGTACTAGTTTATTTTGTTGTTTTTTAGTGCAATTTGTTATATTGCCCAGTTCTTGGGATATATCAGACTATAATAAATGTTTCATTATTGTTTCGTGTTTGGGTGGACTATTATCCTGTATCGTGAGTGGACTGTAATTTTAATTAACTTTTCGAATAATTCCACCCCATACACAATATTTTGGTTGTTTGTTATATAATATAAATACCAAATTGTATCTTTTCGTTTATGACAATTTATTTCTTAATTCTTACAACTTGACACTCGCCACCTTACATATTTCCTTAAGGTGATGCATTATAAATGAATATACAGGAACAGGAGCATAAAATGAGTAAATAAAAACAGGAGCTCAACATGCCGCCACTCTTGAAAGGATGCAGGTCTTTCAACTAAATATACTCATACATTATTAGAAAATAGAAACTAAATAGTTGATTTATGAAATTAATTAAATTAATACTAGTAGTCGAATAACAAATTGTCCTTTTTTTAATGTTAGTCAATCGGTAACACACAAACTTTTACCGTTGCACGTTTGACAACACCATGAGAAGTCTTGACACTAACAACCCGAACTATGTTGTCTTTGCCTGTATGCAGAGCTACGATGCATCCCAAACGCCAAGACTGAGGTGGTCTGTTTTCTTCATTTAGTATGAAGGGAGCCAAGCAATTCTGGAATTTGCTTTTCAAATTTCCATTTGGAACGTTGCTGAAGACAATGTAAATAGTCCCTGGACCAACGCTGCCAGATATCTTGGACAATCTTTTGGAGATGCCTATATCGAGATAGATGACTAATCTTGCTATCAATGAGATTTTCTTGGGGTACTGCATTAAGCGCTGTTCCAATTAAGAAATGCCCAGGGGTAATACCTTTGGATCTGACGATAGGGAATGCAGCGGCTGGGAATTCACTACTGCCTCAATTTGGGTTAACAATGTATAAAATATTCTTCAATGTAAGATTTGCATTTGCTGATACACATTTTATATGATATTTAGCTGGCTTTACAGCTGCCTCCCACAGTCCTCCGGGAGAACGTGCGAGAATGAAGTTCCAAGAAATTTTATTTTCATTTAAATAATTATGGAATTTATCCGTTTTCTGAATTTGAAAAATTCACTGAAATCCATTATCAGCACCTACAAAATTTGTTGCGTTGTTGGAGTAAATTTGCCGACATAGGTCTTGATACAAAACGCTTTAAGGCATTTAAAAAACCATCTGTGGTTAAGTCGCTAACAAGTTCCAGATGTGCAGCTTTCGGTTGAGAAACAAATAAAAATGCACATGTAACTTTTAATGAACTTTCTGTTTTGAAATTTTCTGTCTTTTATCATATGTCCAGCATAATCCAGTCCACATATGGAATATGCACGTGTGGGTGTGACCCTAGGGATAGGAAAGTCTCCCATTTTATTATATATACAAGAAGGATTTGCTCTGAAGCAGATACACTTTCTTAAAACGGATCGAGCTGTTTGCTTACCATTTAATGGCCAATATTTGGCTCTGACATTGGAAAATGTAGCGTGTGCACCGGCATGAAAATTTCTTTTATGCTCATGATTGGTGACCATTCCAACGGAAACCGCGTTCTCGCCTCACACATCTTCCAGCGGCTTCTTAAGGGAGGAGGTTCGGCAAAATTCCTGGTTGGGGGTAGCTCGTCTACAGGCGTCGGTGTTAGGCCTCAGTAGCGGAAATAGGCCGACGTTAAATAAATGTATAAAAAAAAAAAAAAATAGAATAAACAAGAGTTAAAATATATTTAGAATAGACAATAATTAGAATAGTCGATACATTCAGAACTTAAAATTGTTAAAATAATAATAATACAATATTGTTACACGAACCTATGATTAAAATAGTCAGAGAGATTATAGAAGTTTTCTTGTTTGAGTAAATTTAAAACTTGTTTCTTAAATAATTTGATATTTTCAATGTTTTTTATGTAATCAGGTAACTTATTATATATTTTTATTCCCATATAGGCAGGATTACTTTCAGTTAAATTTCGATTGTGCAGTGGTATAGATAGATCATTGTTTCTCCGGGTATTATAGCCATGAAAAAAACTATTTGAATGAAATAACATGTAGTTATGCTTAACAAATAATAGCGTTTCCAAAATATAAATGTCTGTCATAGTTAATAATCCCAATCGTTTAAATAGTGTTCTGCAAGAAGTCAATCTCGATATTCCCAGTATCGATCGAACTGTCTTTTTTTGTAAGCGAAATACTCTTATTGAACACACGAATTGCCCCAAAACAAAATTCCATATTTTACTCTATTGTAGACATTAATATCTGGCCGCTGCTGAGTTCCCGTAATCTGTATAGCGCATAACAAACCGGTGACAATTTTCTGCAAAGCACATCTACATGTGTTTCCCAGCCTAAGTTATTATCTAAATACACTCCCAAAAACCTTGCATTAGATACTTGTTCAATAGATTTGCCCTTTATTCTGACTATGTAACATTCGTTTATTACATTTGTGGGTGTAATGGGGTAGTGAAGCGCAAGTTATAGCCTCTCCTACTCAATTGTTAACCACACCTTCGCGATGAGTTCAATTTGAACTTGGTGCACCCTGTTTTCACTAACGAGGCTCTAACGACCGAGTAAGGGCGGAATAACCCTTACCTTTTGCCGTGAGCACATCCACCTTCTCACGAAGAGTGCGGTAAAAATAACCCACCGCACACAAAGGTTGCTTTTGGAATCCTTTGGTTACTCCATCGTCGCAGTCTCCTTCTGTGCCATGGGACCACACCACTCGCCTTCCGCAACCGAGCTGGTCAGTTGCATACCTGCTCCAGCTAAAACTTCAAATGCAGCTTCGTTTTCAGTCGATTAAGGCTTTAAAAAAATGATGGAGCGTTCAAGTGGGACAAAATCATCCGGAGGTAAAATACCCTCCCGATCGGATCTCCGGGGGAGGGTGCCCACAGGGACACCTCATCGAATGTCGAAAAAACACCGACAAGTTAAATCCAAGAAAATTAATTCTTTCATCTACAGCGCTTGGAATGTTCGTACTTTGAACGACAGCACTCGCACCGATCGGCCTGAAAGAAGAACTGCTTTAATAGATATAGAACTTCACCGACTCAATGTTGACGTTGCAGCTCTCAGCGAAACTCGATTTTTGGAGAAAGGAGGAAGGCTCTCTCACAGAAAAGTACTACACCTTCTATTGGAAAGGTCTTCCACCAATTCAAGAAGACAACATGGAGTAGGATTTGCCGTTCGGAATCAACTTGTATCCAACTTAACACAAGTACCACAAGGCCTATCCGAGCGTCTAATGCTGCTACGCTATGAGCTATCAGATGGCAACGCGGTAAATTTAATAAGCGCCTACGCTCCCACTCTGGATGCAAGTCACGAAACCAAGGAAAGCTTCTATCAACAGCTGGAAGAAACCCTCTGTAGAATACCTAAAACGGAACGACTCGTTATTCTTGGCGATTTTAACGCTAGAGTAGGGAGAGATGCAGACACCTGGCCAGGCATCATAGGCAAGAACGGTTTGGGCAACATGAACGCTAACGGTCAACTACTCCTAACTAAATGCGCCGAACATGATCTAGTTATAACAAACACCATTTTCCGACAAAAGGATAAATTTAAAGGCACCTGGCGTCACCCCAGATCAGGTCACTGGCATCTACTGGACTATGTTATCGTACGTAGGAAGCATCTCAAGGACGTCCAAATTACAAAGGCGCGCATTGATAGCGAATGTTGGACCGATCATCGTCCTGTGGTCTCTAAAATGAAAATTGTTATGAGGCCCAAACACCGAAGAACTCAAGTAAAACGTAGACTCTGTCTCTGTATTAGTAAATTGCGTGACCAACAAACCGTCGAACAGCTAAAGCAAAAAGTTCAAGAGAATTTGAGTGCACTAGAAGAAACCAATTCTCTAGATGTCGCTGCTACCTGGACACAAATTAAAGACAGTTTAAAAAGTGCGAGTGAGGAAATTCTTGGCACTGCAGCAAGTAAAAAACAGGAGGATTGGTTCAATGATAATGAAGCTTTTATACAAGAACTTCTTGACCGCAAACATACTGCCTTCCAAAACGTTATCAACCACCCCAACAACTCATCAAAACCAGAAGCTTTTACCCAATCTAAGTATGAAACGCAACGCCAAATCAGAAGAATAAAGAACGAGTGGTGGGCAAGCAAGGCCAGAGAAATCCAAAGGTACGCCGATTCACACGACTACAGGAATTTCTTTCAAGGAGTAAAAGCAGTGTACGGCCCCAGTCGGAAAAATATGTGTCCTATTAAAGATTTAAATGGAAATCTCCTCAAAGAAGACCAGGAAATAAGAGCCCGATGGAAAGAACACTACTCTAACATTCTTAACCAGCAAAGTCAAGCCGATCACGATATTATAAATCTTATCCCTCAATATGACACCTTCAAAGACTTAGATAAACCACTAACAACGGAAGAGATCTTAACCGCCATTAGGCAGCTAAAAAATAACAAATCTCCCGGCGCCGACTCACTCCCAGCTGAGATCTTTAAAGCTGTGTCGTCAGAGCTCATACCCTACCTCAAAAAACTGTTTGATGTCGTGTGGGAAAGTGGTCAAGCTCCGCAGGAGTTTCGTGATACACTTTTAATCAACCTCTTCAAAAACAAAGGGAGCGCTGCGGACTGTGGAAATTACAGGGGTATAGCTCTCCTGGCTGTTGGAGGGAAGATACTCACTAAAGCGATGGCAAATAGGCTAACACCTGTTATGGAAAAGTTACTTCCTGAAACACAGAGTGGCTTTAGACCAAACCGAGGCACATCGGATTTAATCTTCACACTTAAACAGCTTCAAGAAAAAGCACTCGAACATCAAGGAGAAATTCACATGGCCTTCATTGATTTAACCAAGGCGTTTGACTCGGTGGACAGGGAAGCGCTCTGGAAAATTATGTTCCGCTTAGGTATCCCTAGAAAATTTGTGGAAGTATGTCGCAGTCTACATACAAACAACAACGCCCAGGTTATGTATAATAATGAGGCAACCGAACCTTTCCAAACCCTCACTGGAGTTAGGCAGGGATGTGTCCTGGCACCCCTACTCTTTAATTTGTTTACCACTGCTCTAACAATTATTGTTGACAACAAACTGACAGTCAGAGGAATAGGTCTCAGATACCGTTTTGATGGCGGTCTCTTTAACATAGGGCGCTTTAGAGCTTTCACGAAGACACGCACACGATTCATTTGTGATCTCCAGTATGCGGATGACTGTGCACTTTTAGCCTCTACGCCGGAAGAGCTTCAAGAACTTTTAGATGTGTATGCCCAGAGCTATGATTCCTTGGGACTTAAAATCAACATTAGAAAGACTAAGATTATGTCAACTCCTCATCAAGTGAACCAAATAGACATTACACTTAACTGAAATTCTCTTGAAGTGGTGGATCAGTTCAATTACTTAGGCAACGTTGTTAATGACAAAGCAAACATGGACAGCGAGATTCGCAATAGAACTAACGCTGCATCTAGAGCACTCTGGGGACTTAGAGAGAGAGTATTTGACAACCACGACCTTGCTTTGTCAACGAAAATGGCTGTCTACAGAGCAGTTGTCATTCCAACACCGCTATATGGATGTGAAAGCTGGGTCACTTACCGTCGTCATGTGAAAGAATTAGAACGTTTTCAGCAAAGACACCTCAGAAGTATGATGAAAATCCGTTGGTTCCATCACATATCAAACGTGGAAGTACTCAGGAGAGCAAACAGCCTTCCAATTGAGGTGCTTATTTCAAGAGCACGCCTAAGATGGGCAGGTCACGTTCATCGTATGCATGATAACCGCCTTCCTAAATGTACACTTTATGGTGAATTGCTAAGCGGTAGAAGAAGGCGTGGCGGTCAACGAAAGAGGTTCAAAGACGCTCTCCATGAAAATCTAAAATCCTGCGGTATTGCAGACGAGCAATGGGAACAACTTGCAGCAGACAGAACCGAATGGCGAGGGGTTGTGGCCAGCTATCAAGGAAATGTTGCTGCAAGAAGGCCGAATCCAAGACCTAACCAGGTCTATGTTTGTCCTGACTGCGGTCAACATGTGCTCTCCCGAATTGGCCTCTATAGCCATAGTCGTGTGCACCGTAGATGAATGGGAATTACAATAGACTACACCTTTTACTTGTTTTTTATTGTACACAATTTATCGACTGTAACATTTTTATACTCGGACTCGAGTAACGGCTAATAATAATAATAATTACATTTGATTTTGGGGTAAAGTTAATGAAGACTGTTTTGTCTTTATTCAGAACTAGTCTGTTGCCGTTGAACCAATTAATAAATTTATCAAGCATAATTTGCACCTGTTTTATAGCCTCAGATCTGATATTATCGTAACATAAGTAACTGTTATCATCAGCGAACATGACAAGGTTACTATCTTGATCAATACTGGGGAGATCATTCACAAACAATAGAAATAATAACGGCCCAAGGACAGAACCTTGCGGCACACCGTAATTTATATGTAGTTGTTCCGATTTAGTGCCTTCTATTTCCACTATTTGCGTCCTCTCAGTAAGATATGATCCGATCCATTTGTTTATATTACCCCTGAGTCCATACGCATTTAATTTGCCAAGAAATTTGTTATTTTATTAAAAATGATTCTTTCCAATATTTTGGAAATTGTGGATAGTAACGAAACTGGTCTATAATTTTCAACACTTGAAGGCTCACCTTTTTTAAATAGTGGTATAACCCTGGCAGTCTTTAAAATTTTTGGAAAGGCTCCATATTCTATAGAAAGATTTATTAAATAAGTCAGAGGGGTAACTATATAATTCACACAGCTTTTTAAGATATTAGCACTTATGTAATCGATTCCTACAGAATTAGAGCATTTCAAATCATTAATAATATTAATAACAATTTCTTCATACACAGGGTTAACGAACATAGTGGGAAAATCTTTATCAACTTTAAATTCATAATCAGTTTTATCAGAGTCCAACATACCAATTTTTGTCTGAGGTAAAGCAATAAAATAGTTATTAAAATAGTCAGATTTTTCCTTAGGATCAGCAATTTTTTTGTCGTTCGCTATAATATCGGGTATTCTATTAACATTTTTACTATTTTGGACACTATTATTTATTATTTTCCAAGCCGCTTTGGACTTGTTATCAGCCGTTAAATAATAATTATCATTAAACTGCTTTTTTGCTGCTTTTATAATCTCCCTGTACATGCGCTTATATTTTATATAGTAAGTTATATCATTTTGGTCATTACTATTTTTCATTGTATTGTATAGTTGCTTCAAATTTTTAGCAGACGTTTTAATGCCCGTTGTCACCCACTTTTTTATGTTATTTTGATCAGATATAGAAATTTTTTTAAGAGGAAAAGCAAGTTCAATGTAATATATCATTTTATCAATGAACAGTTTAAAAGCTTATCAGTATCACTTGTATTGTAGATATCTGCCCACGTTTCTTTGCTTAAGTGTCCTATGAATATTTCATAATTGATTTTACTAAATGATCTCATATAACGATAACTTGTTTTATTATTTACCTTATTCATATTTTTGACTATTAAAATCTGTCCTGAATGATCAGATATTCCATTATGAGACACATGACAAATGACGTCATTGGTGTTGAGGCTAGAGCAAATATAATCAATACAAGTAGAAGTATTCACTGTTATCCTAGTTGCTTCATTGACTAGTATATTAATATTTATTATATGATCTAAAGATATCTTTCACTTCATTTGCAGCAGTAGAGTGAGAGAAATTATCAATATTGAAATCCCCACATACTATTATTGTTGCATTTTTGTCTAAACAAATGACTTTTAAAATATTGTCTAACGCTTTTAAAAAATCGTTTACATTAGAATTGGGTGATCTGTATATACTCAAAATTTTTATTCTTTTCTTCTCGATTCTCGATAATTTTTTCCTTAGAATATTTGTTTATCTTAGGAATATCTCTTACTTTATCTTTCAAGTACTGTTTACATAATACAGCAATACCTCCATTTTTATTAGCATCTCTACAAAAAACACTTGCCAGAAAATAGCCACTTAGTTTCAAGATTTGTGATTCATGTTCTTTCAAAAAATGTTCTGTAATACATAACACATCAATATTATCAGTCATTAAATTTATATATAATTCTAGTTGATATATTTTATTCTTGATACCCTGTACATTTTGATGCATTATAATAAACTTAGAGTTATTTGCATAATCTGTTTGAATTGATTGCTATTCATTTTGAGAGTATTGTTACGTGCTTACAATTTTCAGTAAACACTTTGTGGATTCCAAATAACTTGCAACAAGAATTTTCACAAACCACTGATTTATTTAATCACTAAAATTACACTAGCAAATACTTAAAGATCACACAACTAATAATAACTTAATCTAATATAATTTCACTACTTTTAAAACACTAAGCACTTTACTTTTCTTCTTAAACTTGTCAACTCTTGTCTAACCTAAAAACTCTCTTGTCTGTTTACTTCACTCAACTGAACTGTTCCCCCATCTGCTGGATTCATCTCCTTATATACACCCATAGAAATGTACCACAGTATTCTACAATTTTCTGGAATTCTACAGAGTTTTCTACCATGTAATAGATGATTGTTCGTCAATTGGCTCATAGACGGCGCCACCCTACTAGTCAGGGAAGTAACTAAGCTTCTGAGGAAAACTTTGAACATAACTTAATCACATCTTTCCTTGTTAGAGGGCAGCACATAACAGTATGTTTTAATATTTCTTCGCGCCTGATCAATTTTCCTCTGCAGTCATTTACAGTTGTTGTCAAAAATAAAGTGACCAACATCCAATTTTAGTTTAAACTTTTCGTTAGTTATAATACAGTTTGCACATTTAAATGACTCACTATTACAATTTTCTGAATTATGATCTGGGACCCCACACTTTAGGCATTTGTCCTCACTTTCACAATCGCTTGCTTTGTGGTCAAAGTCGCCGCATTTAAAACATCTAAATACTGGTACATACTCAAATATTCTGCAGATTGCCCATCCGATACTCAATTTTCCCTGTGTGATTGCTTGCTGAAATGAGAACGGGTCACATTCAATTATGCCCATGTATCGAGTTTTCATTTTTCTAATAACTTTCACTTCAATAAATGCGTCATCATGTTTGAAAAATCCATTTTGCTTTATAATACTGTCTTTTAGTTCCTCTTTGCTTATTTCATCCTGGATATCAAGAATATTAATTTGAGGATTTCTTTGTTGTGGTGTTTTAATGTGATAGTTCCTTTTTAATTTCTTTTCAGCTGCAACCTTTATTTTTTCCATCTCCTCTTTGCTTTTACATTTTAGTAGTATACCACCTGGTTAGAACTCTGTTCCCATTAATTGTTTGAATTAATGTTCCCATCATCAGATGGCCCTACTTGTCCTGTTTATTAGTTCGAATGTTATATCCTACCTCCTTATTGTCCATCCCGTTAGCCCTATAATAAACAGTGGAAAAACAGTGCATCGATACTGATGGTAAGTCAATTTTGAATTCCCCTTTTTTAAACTATTAGATACAGTCCACTTGAGTCATTTCTTTAGTTTTGCCGAGAAAAATAACAAACATTTTTTTTGGTTCCGTTCGAGCACGGATAGTTAATTAGATTTTTTAGTTGTTATTTTTTTCATTCTTAAATATAGTCAAAGTATTTTTAGTAAAATAATTTCACTTAGTTTATAGCCTTCTAGTTTATCCTCGAGTTTATCATCTTTATAGTTTTTATCGCGTTTTTTTATATGGTAGTTTTTTCTGTGCATCTGGTTTTTTCTCTCTCTAAAAATTTGTAGTTCATATATTACACAAGTTGTTGGTAATAAATATCCTTTAGTTAATTTAATTTAGTAATAGTTTAGTAGTGGTAGTAGCAATTTTACAACATTGTTGCAAAGAAAATAATTTTTTTTGTTAATTAATAATTTAATAATAAATCCCTTATTATTAATTTGAAAATGGCACCAACAAAAAAGGAAAAGGAGCTTAGTATACTTGTGTCGAAAAAGGAACAATATTTTCGTAGAATACAATCATTATTTGACTTGGGTAAAAAACTTGATGATGAGACAAATTTGAATAATTTTAGGATCAGATTTAAATCTTTAGAGGACACCAAAGTGTCGTTTTTGCAAATAGTAGATGATATAAATGCACTTAGTTTCGAAATAGATGATAATTATGCACCAAATTATCAGGTATTGGACACATTTGATGAATTGTATTGTAACATTTTAGCTATAGCAGATAAGGCTCTTGCAAAACGTGCCGCTAGTAATAGTGAGACTTCTAGTACACCTAAAAATATTCCTAGGTTACCACAAATAGAATTACCTGGGTTTTCAGGAAACCCTAAGGAGTGGCCAACATTTTATGAATGCTTTAAAAATCTTATCCATGATAATAAAGATTTGAATGACGTGGATAAGGTACATTACTTGATTGGGAAATTAAATGGAAAAGCTCTAATTGTTTGTTCTGGAGTTCCACCTGTAGCTGATAATTATAACATTATCTGGCAGGCCTTAGTTGACAAATTTCAGGATAAACGTTTATTAGCCAACACTTATTTAGAACAAATATTTGAATTGAAACCAGCACAAACAGCTTCTGCTAATAATTTAAATAACTTTTTAGAAAAATTTGATACTGCCACTAGGGCTCTTAAAAAATTAGATATTAAAGATTTGTTTGACTACACTTTGTCATATTTAGCCTTGAAAAAACTTGATCCAGAAACTAATCGTTTATTTGAAAATTCTCATAAAGATTCTGCCATACCCTCTTACCAGGAAATTATTACTTTTGTCAAAGCACAAACAAAAATTTATTCGCGCACTTATCCTTCCAGTAAGACACCTTTAAATAGTGGTAACAATAAAACGAAATTTAGCCATAGTTTTGTTATTAATAACAATAATAACAATCCGACAAAATGTCCGATGTGTAGTGCTAATACATATCTAATTTCCAATTGTTTCACATTTTTAGAACTTTCCCCTAATGAACGTTATAAGGTAGTGAAAAATAAAAATTTGTGTTTAAATTGTCTAGGTTCCCATAAAATTTTGGTATGTAAAAGTAAGATTAATTGCAAATTTTGTCAACTTAGACATCATTCATTGTTGCATTTTGGTAAATCGATTCGCGAAGACTATGATAGACAGCCGGTGTGTGAAACTGTAGTAAATAGTGTAGAGGTGCCATCGAGTAGTGGGGTCAACGTAAATCCTAATAATTCTAACACCCAGGCAACCGCAACCGCAGCCGCAACATCGACTTCCAACGATTATTTTAATAATCATTCTAATTTAAATTCTACATCACTAATGAGTGTTTGTTCTGCCGCTATTAAACCAATGTTTAATTTTAATAAGACTGTATTATTATCCACCGCTATTGTCAATATTTTAGATCAAACCGGTGAAATGCAGAGGGTTAGATTTTTGTTAGATTCTGCTAGTCAATCGCATTTCATTACAGTTAAATGTTGTCGGCGGTTGAAATTACCCATATTGAAAACGCATTCGACAGTGCGAGGCATTGGCGTAGCATCGTGCTCAACTAGGGGTCATGTTAATATAGTTATTTCTTCCTGTTTGGACCCAACTAAACGATATCCATTAGATGCATTAGTCGTAGATAATATAGTGGAGAAATTACCATTTTCTGTAGTCCAAACTGATTCACTTCATTATATTAATAATTTACCATTAGCTGATAGAACTTTTCATCTCCCAGGGGAGATTGATGGAATAATAGGTGCGGACTTATTCCCACATTTACTAGGAAAAACGCGTATAGTTGGACCGCCAAATTCACCTGTAGCTCTCGAAACAAGTTTAGGGTTTGTTTTAATGGGCACAGTACCAGTTATTTCAAATAATGAAATTCAACAAAATTTTTGTACAATTATAGATCCTCCACTTGAAAATTTAGTTAGTAAATTTTGGGAAATTGAGGAAATCCCAGGGCAAACTTTTCAAAATCCTGAAGATGTAGAATGTGAAAATATTTTTAAATCGACTTATAAACGAGATTCATCCGGACGGTATAGTGTAGCTTTGCCTTTTAAAACTAGTTCATCTAATCTCGGTGATTCCTATTCAGTTGCATTTAGAAGATTTATGTCATTAGAAAAGAAATTTCAACTTTTTGAAGATTATAAAAATCAGTATTCGGACGTAATAAATGATTACATAGTGCAAGGGCATATGTCGAAAATTTATGATGAAAATTTTGTATCACCTTCTTATTATATACCACATCATGGTGTTCTTAAATTAGAGAGTTCAAGTACACCTTTAAGAGTAGTGTTCGACGCTAGTGCCAAAACAGATAGTTCATTTTCTCTAAATGATTTATTGTACACTGGACCTAAATTACAATCCGATGTTTTGAATATGTTTCTTAATTTTCGGTTGTGTGAAATAGCATTTACCGCAGATATACGTCAAATGTATAGGCAGATAGCTTTATGTCCAGAACATAGATGTTTTCAACGTTTGTTATGGAGATTTTCGCCTAATGAACCGATTTGTACTTATGAATTAAACACTGTTTCATTCGGAGTAAAATCTTCACCCTTTTTAGCTTTGAGAACTGTGCGTCAGTTAGCTGTAGATGAAGCAAACTCTTATCCATTGGCCTCAAAGATAGTTTGTAGAGATATGTATATGGATGATCTTGTTTCTAGTATTTCAAACATTAGTCAAGCAAAATTATTGTATAAACAATTAGTACATTTATTTAAATCTGGTGGATTTGATTTGGTAAAGTGGTCGGTTAATTCTAAAGAACTTTTAGCAGAGATACCAATAGAAAATCGTGCAGTTGATGTAGTTAATTTTGAAACTGAATATTTAAAGGTTTTAGGCCTACAATGGCAGCCTAATTTAGACATTTTTACTTTTAAAATACGTTCTGAGCCTCGTGAATGTACAAAGAGAAATATTCTCTCTGTAGTAGCCCGCTTTTTTGATCCATTAGGCTTAATAGCTCCAGTTGTTTTAGTAGTTAAATTATTTATTAAGCAATTATGGACATATCACGTAGACTGGGATGAAATCCCCCCCCATAGTTTTGTAAAACAGTGGATAGAATTTGAAAATGAATTACCACTTTTAAGTAAATTTCAAATTCCGCGTCATATAGGAGTTTTTGAGAATTCTAGTGCTATATTAATTGGATTTGCCGATGCTTGTGAAACTTCATTTGGATCAGTTGTTTATTTGCGAACAGTGACTGATGGTCGAGTTCAAACTAGCTTAATATGTGCCAAAACTAAAGTCTCACCTTTAAAAACTCTTTCGATACCCAGACTAGAACTTTGTGCTGCACATTTGTTGTCTAAACTTATAAATTTTGTAGTAGAAACTTTTAAATCGCGTTTAGAAATAGATAAAATTTTAGCATTATCTGATTCAACTGTAGTCCTTACTTGGATAAATTCATCTCCTCATAGATGGAAAACGTTTGTGGCCAATCGTGTATCAAAGATACAAGAATTAGTTCCCTCAAAAAACTGGTTCCACATAAGTGGAAAATTTAATATTTCGGATTGTCTTTCGAGAGGGTTAACACCCTCCCGCTTTATGGCCACTAAGGAATGGACTATTGGACCTAGTTGGCTGAGGTCTGACAAGTCTTATTGGCCCATTAGATCATTTATCGAGGAGAATTATACTCCATTGGAAGAAAAATTAGTAACATTGGTGATTACTAATGATTTTGTTCACCCTTTAATTACTCTAATGGAACGTTGCTCATCTTGGTTAAAATTACGCCGTTGTAGCGTTTACTTTTTACGTTTTATTCAAAAATTGCCACGTCGAAAATATATTTCTGCTTCAGATTTACAGACAGCAGAATATACTTTGATAAAAATTGTTCAAAATAATCATTTTGCTCGGGAAATTTCACTGTTAGAAAATAAAGAAATACTAGCCTCATCTTTACGTAAACTTAGGCCATTTTTAAAAGATGGCATTCTCAGAGTAGGCGGACGCTTAGTAAATTCACATTTAGATTTTGATAGCCAACATCCGATTTTACTCCCTAAAAAGGATAATTTAGTAGATTTATTGATAGATCATTATCATTGTCACAACCTTCATACAGGCCCTAATTTAGTTTTATCATTATTGAGACAACGGTTTTGGATTTTAGCAGCGCGTGGAGTAGTACGAAATAGAATACATAAATGTAATATTTGTTTTAAGGCCCGACCTCAACCGCGATTTCCGTTAATGGGAAATCTTCCTCCTTGTCGAGTTCAACAAGCTAAAGTTTTTTTGCACACCGGTGTTGATTTCGCCGGTCCGATTTATATAATACTTAACCGCAGAAGAGGTGCACATTCACAAAAGGCATATATTTGTCTATTCGTTTGTCTTGCTACTAAAGCAATACATTTAGAGTTAGTCTCCGATTTGACAACTGCGAATTTTTTGCAAGCATTCAAACGCTTCCTATCACGTAGAGGCCTCTGTTCTGTAATGTATTCCGACTGTGGAACTAATTTTATTGGTGCTAAAACTGTGCTTCATGAAATTTATCGTTTAGTTGAGTCAAAAGAATTTGTAGAAACTATTTCAACTGAATTAACTAATAGAGGAATTGAATGGAAATTTAACCCCCCGGCTGCGCCACATTTTGGATCCTTATGGGAAAGTAATGTGAAATCTGTTAAAACACATTTATACAAGGTAGTCGGTAATCAGTTGCTGTCATATGAAGAAATGAACACATTGCTAATACAAATAGAAGCTTTACTTAATTCACGTCCGTTGTGTGTCTTAAGTTCAGATCCAGCTGAACCTCTGGCACTCACACCCGCGCATTTTTTAACACTTACCCCACTTGATAGATTGCCGGCATGTGATCTTACTAATGAAAAATTAAATCGTTTAGATAGATATCAAATGATAGACCGTATGGTTCAGGATTACTGGAAGCGATGGCATTTAGAATATTTGCACACATTACAGGTACGCGAGCGCTGGAATACTCCTTCTAATCCAGTTAAAATTGGTACAATGGTTTTGGTACAACAACCTAATACCCCAGCGCTACAGTGGCCATTAGGGCGCATTGTAGAATTATTTCCTGGACGAGATGGTGTGGTTAGAGTCGTCTCTGTGAAAACAAAAAATGGAATTTTTAAGCGCCCTGTAGTCAAAATGTGTCCATTGCCTACCCAGTAATTGTAGATGTTTAAATATATTTTTTTGTCTTATATTAGTTTAGTAAATAGTTGTAAATATGCTATTTAGTTTATTAGAGTTAAGAGATGGCATATATATTAGTAGTAGTTATTCACCACCTGGTTTCTGAAATATTCTTTCAGGGGCGGGGGAATGGTTAGAACTCTGTTCCCATTAATTGTTTGAATTAATGTTCCCATCATCAGATGGCCCTACTTGTCCTGTTTATTAGTTCGAATGTTCGTCTTTTGTTGACTTTTTTATAGAGAGAAAAAACATATAGATGAAAATATATAGTCAGTTACATACAGTGTTGTTGAGAGATAGTTAAATACTTTAGTTACACCGCATATTAGTTATTAATAGTATTACCGCTTATAGTTGTTTAAAATTGAGTTTCTGTTTATTATATCCTACCTCCTTATTGTCCATCCCGTTAGCCCTATAATAAACAGTGGAAAAACAGTGCATCGATACTGATGGTAAGTCAATTTTGAATTCCCCTTTTTTGAATTATTAGATACAGTCCACTTGATTCATTTCTTTAGTTTTGCTGAGAAAAATAACAAACACCACCTTCTTTCGTATGTTTCACCTGGGTTAATATCAGCTGGGTTGTCTCCTGAAGCAATTTACCATTGGGAAATTTCTGAAAGTTGTTGTATCTCAGCTACACGATGTGAAACGAATGTTTTAAGTTTTCCTGGTTCTGTTGCAAGCCAGGATAAGACAATTGTGGAATCTGTCCAGTAATGAACTTCGTTAATAGAAATATTTAAAGCGGAAATCACTTTAACTAATTGTGCCATGAGAAGGGCAGCACTCAACTCTAAACGCGGAACAGTTATAGATTTTAAGGGAGCCACGCAAGATTTAGCTGTTATTAAACGAATCAGAATTTGACTTGAGGAATCAACGGAGCATGTAGACAGATGAACCAAAGGCAATCAACGAAGCATCGCTGAAAGCATGAATTTGAATATTGATTAGTTTAGAAACCAGGATTTGACGGGGAATAGTAATACCATCAAGGAACGATAACTGACTGTAGAAATTGTTCCATTTTGTAAATAACTCTAATGGAAGCGATTCATCCCAGCTCAACTTTAATAACCACAACTGTTGTAATATAACCTTTGCTTTAATAGTAACAGGACCAATGAGTCCCAATGGATCGAAAATTTTCGATATAATGGAGAGAATTTGTCTCTTTATAATGTTTTTATTATAATGAAATTCTGAATTAGTAGTGTACTGAAAAATATCTTGCCTTGCATTCCACAATACGTCCAATGTTTTGCAACTTTCATCGTCAGAAATGATGTAGTTTTCCAAATTAGACATATTTTGATTTGGAAAAATTTGAACATTGTTTGAAGTCCATTTACGCAGGTCGAAGCATATGATATTTAATATGGTAGTTAGATCTTGTATTGGTATTTTGGCTCATTCTTCATCACTAGTACCTGTAATGAGATCATCTACATAAAAATCGTGAAGTATTACCTGAGAAGCTGTAGGATACTTTTCCTGGTTCTCTTTTGCCATTTGCTGCAAGCATCTAATCGCTAAAAAGGGAGCTGAACAGGTCCAGTAAGTAACCGTGTAAGTTGAAAATGAGCTTAAGGTTTACTGGGATCCGACTGCCAGACAATACTTTGCAGATTTCTATGATCTGCATGGATTTCAATTTGTCGATACATCTTGGCTATATCAGCCTTGATATGTTATGTTTGCGAACACGGATTAATAAAGAAACAAGGTCTTTCTGAATTATGGGACCTACCTTGAGCACGTCATTTATTGATAAATTAGAGGATGTTTTGCACGACCCATCAAAAACTACATGCAGTTTTGTGGTAAGTGATAATTCATTTTTGACACAATGATGTGGAAAATAAAACGTAATTCGGATTAATTTCAGACATATGACCTAACAATTTATATTCATTCATAAAATCATTATATTGAAGATGAAGTTAAGAATCTTTCAATAGTTTACGTTCTATTGAATGGAATCTTTTAATTGCCGTTTCTTGAGAATCTCCTAAATGTAAGTAATTGTCCTGGAGAGGTAGCTTGACCGAAAACCTACCAGTAACTTGATTCTAAAATTATTCAAAAAATGTTGTTCACATTCAGACTCTTCTTGAGTATACATTTTTTCTGTAGGACCTTGTTCAATCATCCAGAATCTTTCTAATCGCTTGTTTATTTCTGAATTGGTAATTAAGTGACAATGAGGATTTTGCTCTAATCATGTATTCATGGGACCAGATATAATCCGCCCAAAAGTAGACTTCTGTAAAATCGGTTGGTTAGGACCTAACTTTATTTGTCCCACACACATTAATTCATAAAAAATCCTAGCACCAAGTAAAATATCGATTTGCTGTGTCATAAAAATTGGGATCAGCCAGTTTTATATTATTTGGAATATTAAATGCAGAACGTTTGAATGTGAATTGAGGAATGCTTTCCGTTATTTTATCGATGATTATAAAGAAATTGTTACATGATAGTTATTATGAATCGATAGAACTTTGGCTTGAATCTTTTGTGATATGTTTGTTAATGATGAATTTATGCCCATAACTGGTAAATTAATAGAGATTGATTTTAAGTTTAATTTTTTGTATAGTTCGCTAGTGACAAAATTTGACTGCAACCCACTATCAAGTAATGCACGACATTTGATTGGGTTGGGGATTGGGAGTTGATATCGTTGGCTATTATATATAGGTTCTCTTGGATTGTATTCTCGGTTATAAATGCATGATTTACCGAGTGTGTATCTGTTTGAGAATTAAATTGTGTTTGTGTATGAATCTGCGCTTCTGAATTATTTTCAAAATGTAATAAAGGATTGTGCTTTTTATTACATGTGCTGTATGTTCTTGAATGGCATTCTTTAGTCGAATGTCTACGTTTAATTTGAACATAACCTTAATTTTTTAAACTTCAGAGTAACGTGTTTGTGAACTTAACTTCGGAAAATTTTTGCAAGAATGAATGAAGTGATCTTTGCAAAATAGACAAATAATTGATCGATCAACTGTGTATGTTTGTGATTCAAAATCTTGTTTTTGATAGTTTATATTTCCATTAACTCAATTTGAGTTTATATGTCACCAAATCTACTCCAGACTTGCTCTAATTTGGTTAAACATAGCCGTAATTCACCTATTTTTGTTTGATTATTTGCTAATTCGTTGACAAAAGTAGTAAATTTGGTGAGCTGAGCCCTAAAAGTCCCACGTTTTGCAATTAATTCCTTCATATCTGCCATATCACCTGTTAATTAAATTATTTTCGACTAAAACTGTTATTTTTGGAAAAACTATTTTCCAAGATGTTGATGACTATTGATTTTATATTTTAAATGTCTGAAATGATATTTAAAATACGCGTTTTAAAGATGAGCTAAATATCATAGATCATGTGAATTACTAATACTAAATAATGAAATAAAAAACAAATTGAGATAATAAATGAAAGAAGACAGAAAACTTGCCTGACAATATCTTTTCATTTACCCCCAAAATCGAAGATTCAGGATGCAAGTCGCTAATTTCAATGTACGATAGAAAATTATTTTCTGAAGTTTTTTCCTAGATTAAACTTCGGAGGAATATTCCATATTCCAGTATTAACTCGATTAATTCAATAGTTAAATGCAATGTATGATTTAGTTTTCCAACACTGATCTGATTATGCGGATCGAAGGGCCATGTTACGTGTTTGGGTTTTACGTGGACTTATCTTGTATTGTGAATGGACTGAAATTTTAATTAACTTTTCGAATAATTCCACTCCATACACAATAATTTGGTTGTAAATATAAAATTGTATCTTTTCGTTTATGACAATTTATTTCTTAATTCTTACAACTTGACCCTCACCACCTTACATATTTCCTTAAGGTGATGCGTTATAAATGAATATACAGAAACAGGAGCATAAAGTGAGAATAAAAACAGGAGCTCAACAATTATGTTGATTGTGGCGGTAGTTGCTGGTCCTGAAAAAGGACGCTGAACTGGTATACAGCAGCTTCTGGACCAGCTCCATCACAGACTGGACTGTTCAATAATGCAATCGGACACACTAATTATAGATTTTCTTAATTTATAAAGTTAGAAAATACGAACAAACCTACCATAAATTCATAGTCCATGTTGTGAACCTTTCCAGAAAACAAAGTTGCACTCGTCCAATTACTCCACGCCCTTTTCACAACTTATTACATGAATAACTTTAGATGCATCTACAGTTGGAAATTTTGTTTCAGAACAAGAGTTGGAGTGAAATTTTTTGAGACATATATTTCTATTTCATTATTTTTTAAAAATTAATATTAAAAAAGACAATAGCACGTAGATTGTTTCCCCATAACATAAATAATTGTAGAACCAAGATAAATAAATGAAAATTGTATATTATTAAAATAATTTATTAATTTAAACTTATAATATATAAAGGCTATTATAATCATGTTACGGAGATCACTGCAACAAATATAAAATTTATGTTCAATTTAATCTTTATAACATTGTAATTAAATATTAATGTTTTTTAAACGTTTACAATTAGTTAAAAAACTATTAGAAGTATTAAAATAATATTTTGGCATTGTTTGTTCAATTTCATGTTAAAAAACGTTATTCATGCTTTATAGACAAAGTTAGAGGTTAATTTTACATCGTTGTTAAGTTAATTTATCTATCATTCTCTTTATAATGGGCTCTCTCTCATAGTATCTTTGACTTTTCCTTTTCAACTCTTCCCTCTTTTTCCTTATCCAGATGTTCACTGTTGTATCCTAGATCTTTTTAAACTTTACACCCCTGATATTTGAACTTTTCCATCCTCGTTTGTAATTTGAAGATGCACAATTATTTCCAGGGCTCTCTGATCCTGAGTAATGTCTACATCAGTGTAATTTCTGTTGCTCTAATCCTCATCAGTGAACATTGATATTTATTTACTAACATACCATATCCCATCTGAAAATGGTCGAATATTAAAAAAAATGGCCTCTCAAATTTTAAAATACAATTTAAAAAACCGACGAGGAAAAAAGCCAAAATTCAACCAACATATTGAACAAAATAAATAACTTTAAATAGATGAAAAACAGAGACAGGCCCAATTTACTTAAAAGAAAATATATTCTTTCTAAACACAAGGAATTAAAAAATGCTATTTACTACTATTGTCTGTCGCCTTTCAAATTTTATGGCTGCACATAGTTCCAAAATTCTGCAAGTCTGCATTGACTCTAGCAAAAGGTGACTTTTTTGCAATTTGACAACATTCGTCTCATATTTATTATTTATTTCCAAAGTCTACATCAGTTAAAAAAAAAATTATTGAAAATGTAAGCAAACACTGTTCAAACGGTAAATAGTTCTTAGGAATAAGGTTTGCACGTAGTCTTGTCATACCCTAGCGACGTTTGAATCTAGAAATGTAAAAGATGATTTTTTTGCATAAACGCCTGGTAAACTTCGATGTAAACTTTTGCTTATCTATATATTTATATAGATGTGACAATGGCGGATCATATTTTACTTTATCCTTACCATTCTTGATGTGATGAATAATTCTATTTATTTCTCTAGGATGTTCTGTAGTTCTTTCAATGGAACTGTGAGTGTTGCAGGAAGTAGTAATATAAGCTCTTCAAATAGCAACTTTGATAGCTTCTAGTTCGCTTAGAGGAATACAAGATGGAGATTTTAGGTGGAGGCCTTGAAGATATTCTGGTGATTAACTTAAGTCATTGTAATTTTTATTTGCACTAGAGCCTAAAAACGTATTTGCTTTTAAAAATGTTATATAGTTATATTTTTATTTTTGGATAGCAAATTTTAAAATGTCCTCAGAAGTGCTTTATGTTTCGAAATTCTAGAATTGAATGATTTGGAATACGATTCCAATACTGCGTGCAATGAGAACATATTAAAAATCAGTAGGTAGTAATAATTTATCTATAATATGTGGATAAAAACAGTGATGAGATAATTTAAGAAAATTTTTTCTTTATGGACAAATAAAGTAGGTATTGTAACTGTTTTTGTATTTAATGAAGTTCTATAAATATGCATTTTCTCTTGAGAAATTTAAATATTTTATAGATGCATTTAAATCCAAATTTCAAAACATAAAAATGAGTTAAACTTGGCAAATATCAAACTGACAGAACTTGATGATGATGGATATCCATTGTTGTATATTGTGTTGTATACATGAAGACATAAATTTTAATTACATGTATGTACACAAGGTTATATCCAATTTTCACAAATTAACAGTTTGTATTAGAGGTATAAAAGTTTGAAAATATGAACTTCAGTAAACATGTATCTCAAAACGGTTTTCGCCGAAAAATTAAAAAACTACCAAAAATTCAAGACTAAAAAGAGTGATTATAAATTGAAGATGAGTTCCGTTGCATTTTTTATTTCTGTAATATTAATAGTTTGAGATATGAAACTTTAAAAATAGTATCTGAACAGTGTTGTAAGATAAAATACTTAGATTATATCTTAAATATGGCAGAAACGTAACTATAGGATACCCAGCAATTTTACATATGAGGGGTCTAGATGCAAAACCCGCCAAGTCACATTTTTGTGAAAAATGAGTTAGGCATGGCATGTTGTTCTTTATAGCAAGGAGCATAAAGTCGTATTTCATTTAGGTGCAAATTCCACTCAGAACCATAATAAAATGAGGTAAGAAACCCACTTACAAGTGCAAAACCCGCCATGTCCAATGAAATTTATTTGCAAAATCCGCCAAGTCCAATCTGACCAATCATGATAGAGTTGGATGAGCACGTGATTTAGGAGGCCATGACTGTCATTTAAATAACAGAATCAGTATTTGTGCTTTAGTTTGTTTTGGACAGTAATTAAAGTAAGGTTACGTGAATTTCTTATAGTTGTAATAATAATAGTGTAATGAATAACATTGGTGTCTCCATAGAAAAGACGGCTCCAGAATGTAGTCGCAAAAGAATTGTGCAGCGTGACAAACATAAAAGAGTTGTTGCAATGAGAAAGAGGTAAGATATTAAGCAAAAAGTTGTAAACAATAGTAAGTTATTCTTTTTTCCTCAAGGTATTCTGCTAAAGCTTTGCCTGAAAAACCAAGATGTGTTCATAAAACTAATTTACTACAGTGTAACTTGTTAACAATGAGTGAATTGCAGTTTGTTCACCAAAGATTTTATGAGATTCCATCGAAACTGAAACAAGATGCTTTCATTTTAAAATGTTGTGAGGCTAATTCTCCAAAAAGAAAACGATTGAGGGTACAAAGAGAAGAAGGGAGTATGGTTTCCCAAAAACAAGTATCAATTACTTATAAAATACCAAAAAAAGGTGGCGAATGGGTTCGGGTATGTAGAAATGCCTTTATGCAAATTATAGGCTTAAAGAAGGATAGAATTCAGGGGGTGGTCAAGCGATTTTTCTTTGATGGCAGGACACCAGTAGAAAACAGAGGAGGAGATCGCATTCTAAAGAAGAATAATCCAAAAAAAGTAGCTATGAGTAACTTTATTGAGAGGTTTAAATGCATGGAGTCCCACTATTGTAGAAGCCAAATAAACAAAAGAACGTACCTACCATGTGAGCTTAGTATTAGAAAACTCTTCAGGCTCTATAATGATTGTGTAGCAGTATCCCTTAAAGTTAAAGAACATTATTTTCGTTCTTATTTTGCAAGACATTATAATATAGGATTTGGAACTCCTATTACGGATGCATGCTCTACTTGCTTAAGATACCAGGAAAATCTTAAAAAGGAAACAGATGTAAAGAAAGCAGAAGAACTAAAGGTTTTACAAAAAATACACAAGCTTAAAGCAAAATCATTCTACAACATTCTTAAAACTGACAAAATTGGCAGAGAAGTTTTTTCAATGGACTGCCAAAAAAACTTAGCTCTACCGAAACTACCAGATCAGAAAGCTTATTTTTCTTCGCAATACAATTTTTACAACTTCACTATTGTAAATGGTACCTCAAGTGCTAAACTTAACAGTGACACAGTGGCTGCTTATGTATGGACCGACCTCGAATTACCAAAAAATGCAAGTGTTATAGCTTCAGCTTTATTTGACAGATTAACAAAACATAAATTCTCCAAAAATATCAAAGAAATTTTTATCTTTGCTGACGGTTGTCCAGGACAAAACAAAAATGTAACTATGATAGGTATGCTTGCAAGTTTTCTTCAGAGACAGGCCCCTGATAACATTCAGCATATTGAACTTATATTTCCGGTTGTAGGACATAGTTTTATGCTCCCAGATCGAGCTTTTGGTATTTCTGAAAGAAAAATTAAAAAAACAGAAGTGATCACAGATCCAGAGCAGTACACCACTATAATAGCACAAAACGCAACAGTTTTTAAATTGGCAAAAGATTGGGATGCATTCGATTGGAAGACAGCAGTGTCAGAAGTTATCAAGGCCCCAGGAGTATGGCATTTTAAATTTCAGCAGTGTAAACGTTTTAAGATTTCGAAGAGAAACGGTACAGTTGAAGTGCAAGGCGAAATTAACTATAATACAGATTGTGGAGTTCCAAAGGGTATTTGCAAAAAAGGTAAAAAAATGTATTCAATTAACCCAGATGTGATACAACCTGGTAGATTGAGTGACAAAAAGAAGGCTCACAGCGTTTCCAAATTGTTAGAATCACACTATGGAATGGACTGGCAAAATGATCCTGATCTGACTTTTTATAAGAATGCTATAAATTTTTCCCTGAACAATGATGAAAGCGATCCACAACTACTCACAAATGAGTTATGTGACGAATTTCCCCCGGAAGAAGACACTGGGATGTGAAACTATTTTTCTTTATCATATAAAATGTTCTTTCTTGCTAGTCTCATGAATAAATAGGAAAATGAAACTTATTTTTAGTTTTTGATATATTTTTTCTTATATTTTGATTTTATAATGAATAAAATATACTTCGTTTTGCAATGGATTGGTTCTTTGTGAAAAATTAACGAATATAATACAAAAAAGTCAGATCGAACAAGACTTGGCGAGATTTGCAACCAAATTTGCCGAATTTGGTTACAAATCCTGCCAAGTCCATAATTAAAAGCGATTTTATGTCAAATCCACTACTTCATATATTTTCTGATGCCCTCTGTTGGTCAAGGACTGTAATAGAAAGTATCTAAAACCAACAACTACATAACAATATGGCTGCAGTTATCTGTAATAGCTTTTGGTCTCTACTGTAAAATTGAATAGATGTGACTTGGAGGATTTTGCACCTAGACCCCTCATATAACAAATTCCTGACTTTCCCAGATTATATCAAATGAAATCCAGACCAATTCTTAAATATTTAAATAATGTGATTACTAATTATAGTTTTAATATTTTAATATGATTAAATCTTAAATATGGCAGAAACGTAACTATAGGGTACCCAGCAATTTTACATATAACAAATTCCTGACTTTCCCAGATTATATCAAATGAAATCCAGACCAATTCTTAAATATTTAAATAATGTGATTACTAATTATAGTTTTAATATTAAACTAAGCAACAAAAAAAGTGTCAAACTAAATAAAATAAACGGCATTCGGCAGAATACAGCTTACCTTCAATTACCGCAACTGATTTTTCTTTCAGAATGACACACCACGTTAACTCTTCTTTTTTTTTAACCTGTTCCTTTTCATCAGTATTTTTATTTTTGTTTTACATATTATTTATTTTCTCTTCTGTTTTCTATAATAGGTCACTGAACAGCTTTGTCCAGTGTAGTCTTGCAATTTGAACCATTGTTCAATTTCCTTTGGAGTAATTGAATGAGTGCGACTGCTTTTTGAGGACCAACAACTTCTGGAATCGGCATATTGTCTAGTCACATTAGCTGTGCATTTGGAGATTCCTCATCTTATGTATTATGGAGGTGCAGCACGTTTTTCTTCCATTTCAAATAATACAGAAAATAGTATGGGTTTAATTCTATGTTTAAAGTGCGTTATTTAGCAAGCCTCATTGAAACCCTGACAATGATATCATCAGCACTGATATATTGGCCATTGCTTCGGGAACGTCTCTTTTTATTCCCGAATGGTACTTCATCTCTAAGCAAATCGATGGCGGTACCGGGTGAAGCGGTCCTTAATGCTGTTGCCTTTTCAAGATATGTTCTAGAGAAGCTAATAAACAGGAAAGCGATACAAGACACTTCCTGTTATAATGCACGAGTTATATGCTTCTTGACAATCGAAATAAGACCTTGGCTGCAAGTTTCTAAATATCTGCCAATTTCATGATGGAAACCGAACACTAGATGACTTCTATTTGACATTATTAAAAGATCTTGGCAATTTTTAACATTTTCTATTTCCTTAAACAGCCCTGACAGGTGAATTATTACAACTTTTTGTGTAATTACATTAGTTTCGATAAACTATCCTATTTGGTAGTTAATGAAAATCATTCTATTCCAACAGTCATCACTGTGATTCGCTTTATTTTTACCCTGACATTGACATATCACTTGAAACATTGGTATTGAGAATAAGGTGAAGTGGGGTAAGAGTGTACTTGGGGCAAGTGTAAATGTGAAATATACATTGTGAATACACACTTACCTCCAGAAAATCGGGTAAGTATATAGTAAGTACTTTGTTTTCAAAAAAATAACCATAAACCGAAATATATTTAAATTTTATCGCTCTTGTTGATTTGGCGTGCTGAGCAAAGACTACAAGAGGTGCAGGTATGGAGCAAAAGATACTTCAATCTCAATATCAATTATTTTTAAACTTACATAATTTTTCTAAACTCTTACCCCACTTCGCCTTTACCTCAAATATGCTTTGCAATAATGATGTTCTTGTCTTGATATTTATTTTTGACCGTTTATCTGTTTAAATATCTGTTTTTTCTTTTTAACATTTATTATTATTAAATTTTTATCTGTGCATTGAGGCTTATGTAAATACTATTGTATTTATTGTTACATGTATATTGTGAAGTGATTTGTCCAATATCACTGTTATGATCTTTATGGATGAAATAAATTATTGGTATTGCCATTCTAAACCATTCAGCGTCAATTTTCTCAGGAAAATCTGCTTTACAACATCCTGAATTTATATGCATAAAAAGTTTGTGTGTCTATGTATGTGTAGATAAAATCTTTTCTTATAAGAATAAAGAAAATATGTCAATAAATAAACGTATATATCCAAGAAGGTTTAAAATTCCTTAGAGGCATATCAATAAATATAATTTAAAAAACTGGCAAAAATAATTTACATTTAAATAACTAATAATTACTTATTATTGACTTTCTTCCTTTGCCAACACCAATCCATTTTATGGGTACATTTAACAGTTCCTGGATTTTATTGACATACTGTTTTGCATTGTCTGGTAAATGTTTAAATTCTCTTATTTCTTCGGTACTCTGCTCCCAACCTGGCAAGGTTAAATATTCAACCTCTATGTCAGTTAATTCTGAATCAGAGGATGGAAAGTAATTAATTTTCGTTCCATTTAGTGTGTATGCAATGGCCAATTTAATTTCTGGCAATGTGTCCAATATATCTAATTTGGTCAAACATATGGCTGTGTATCCATTGATCATATTTGTGTACTGAAGTAGGACAATATCTATCCAGCCACACCGACGTTTCCTCTTTGTAGTAACGCCGATTTCACCTCCTCTGGTTTGAAGTAAATCTCCAATAGTGCCAAATAATTCAGTAGGGAAAGGTCCCCCACCAACTCTAGTTGAATATGCTTTGACAACGCCAATAACTTCTCCGATACTATGAGGTGGTATACCCAGACCAGTACATGCACCTCCTATACTACAATTAGAAGATGTGACATAGGGATAAGTACCAAAATCAATATCTAACATAGCCGCATTGGCTCCTTCGACGAGTATTTTCTTCCCAGATCTAATGGCCTCATCAAGATAAGAAACTGTGTCGTAGACATAAGGCTTTATTTTTTCGGCATAATCCTTGTATTTATTCAATTCGACGTCAACATTGACTTTTAGGGTAGGAAACATTTTTTGGTGGATATTGACTAAATTTTTAAATTTTTTGCTAAAATGTGAGAAGTTCCCTAGAAGATCCCCAATCCTAATTCCACTCCTGGCAGCTTTGGACGAGTAAGTTGGGCCGATCCCTTTTTTGGTGGTTCCTAAACCTTGACCATTTTTACTACTCTCCTGTTCCTGCAATTTGTCAATTTCTTGATGGAAATCGAACACCAGATGACTTCTATTTGATATTATTAAACGATCTTGCCAATCTGTAAGCCCTTTCTTTTCATTTTTTTCTATTTCCTCGAACAGACCTGGCAGGTGAATTACTACACCATTTCCTATAACCGATTTACAGTGTCTGTGAACTATCCCGCTCGGTAATAAATGAAAATCATATTCTATTCCATCAATCACCACTGTATGGCCCGCATTGTTTCCACCCTGGCATCGGCATACCACGTCAACGTCACCTGCCAACATATCTACAACTTTGCCTTTGCCCTCATCTCCCCATTGCGCTCCTAAAATTACCATTACTTTGGACTTTCTTTCGGCCATGTTATCTGCACAATATCTGCAAAATAAAGTTTATCATAAATATATAAATCACTGAAAAAAAGTGCTTAAATTTTTCGAGCACTAAGCACTGTTAATAATAAAGTGCTATTTTAGTTACAGAACAGTTTTCCAAAATACAATGTGCCAGAACCGAAATGTCAGGAACAAAGTACAAAAGTACATGTGCGCAAAAAATCAAATACATAAGTAGAATGGGGCAGATTCAGATATGGGGTACCTTCGGACAATTAAAATTTACTGCTAATATGTGACAGCATAATAACCAAATTCAGCCTAAATGTGTTAATTCTAATATATAGGGTTTGTGACAAACGGTTGGTCGGTGGAATCATTAAAAATAAAAATAATAGTGAAAAAAGTTTAAAAAGTAGAGACTTGATGTAAAATTACATCATATTCGTAAGGATTGACAAGTCTAGTGATATTTTAGTATTTTAGTGGGAAAAGATATCATTTTTACGCATGTATATATTGTATATTACTGCATTTTTTGTTTAGAGTGTATATGGAGCTAAACGTTTTGTCTACCGGTGAGGCACATCCAGACAAAATGGGTGGGGCACATTCGGACTGTCCGAATGAGCCCCACGAAGCAGTTCAAAGTATTGCGATGTGCTCCACAAAAGTGTAATATTATCTTAGTTTGTGAAAAGTTGTATAGGCTGCTATTTAAAGTTTTCCTTTCAGGGTATTCTGAAATATGGTTCGAAAATATATCAAAAAAAGGAGTCACCACCCTAAAATTGATAAGGAAATTCTCAAAGAAGCAGTTAATCGAAAAATGTCGATACGATTATCGGCATCAGCTTATACTATATCAAAATCGACTTTGACACTATAAAAAATATAAAAACCCCATCTCTTTAACATCGAAGACTCAGGTAATGAAACAATGGATGATGATGACGTTGAAAATCAACCAACTTCTTCAAAATATGCTAACCGACAGGTATTTTCAGCTATGGAAGAAGCTGAATTAGAAAAATATTTGAATGAATCGTTGAAAATTTGCTATGGACTGACGTACGAATCATTACATAAACTGGCATGTGAGTATGCCGTAGAATTAGAGAAAAGAATTCCGGGCAACTGGGATCAGGAGAAGAAGGTGGGTGTTCTATGTTAACCTCCATTTTGTTTTACTTAAAATTTTCGATTTTGGTGTTGACTGGAATGTTAATTTTTCAACGAATTTTGTTAAGCTTCGTTTTATTTTATCTACAATTTTGTATGTTTTACAAATAAATTTCTTACACTTCCGTACTTTCGCTTAATTCAAACTTGTCCCAAACTACCCCACCATGGTTCAATTTTGGACAAATGCAATATTTTTAATTTTAATTTTTTACCTAATTGTAACTAATAATTAGTAGGCGAAAAAAATTTTGCAAAGATGCACAATATGGTTTCAACTCCGTAGGTATTTTTTTAAATTTAAAACATATCCTTAACCACGATATTAACTTTTGAATTTTGGTGTCCGAATCTGCTCCACCCTACCCTTTTATATTCGACTCAATGTTGATGTGCAGCTCTCAGCGAAACTCGATTTTTGGAGGAAGGCTCTCTCACAGAAAAGTACTACACCTTCTATTGGAAAGGTCTTCCCACCAATTCAAGAAGACAACATGGAGTAGGATTTGCCGTTCGGAATCAACTTGTATCCAACTTAACACAAGTACCACAAGGCCTATCCGAGCGTCTAATGCTGCTACGCTATAAGCTATCAGATGGCAACGCGGTAAATCTAATAAGCGCCTACGATCCCACTCTGGATGCAAGTCACGAAACCAAGGAAAGCTTCTATCAACAGCTGGAAGAAACCCTCTGTAGAATACCTAAAACGGAACGACTCGTTATTCTTGGCGATTTTAACGCTAGAGTAGAGAGAGATGCAGACACCTGGCCAGGCATCATAGGCAAGAACGGTTTGGGCAACATGTACGCTAACGGTCAACTACTTCTAACTAAATGGGCCGAACATGATCTAGTTATAACAAACACCGTTTTCCGACAAAAGGATAAATCTAAAGGCACCTGGCGTCACCTCAGATCAGGTCACTGGCATCTACTGGACTATGTTATCGTACGTAGGAAGCATCTCAAGGACGTCCAAATTACAAAGGCGCGCATTGATAGCGAATGTTGGACCGATCATCGTCCTGTTGTCTCTAAAATGAAAATTGTTATGAGACCCAAACACCGAAGAACTCAAGTAAAACGTAGACCCCGTCTCTGTATTAGTAAATTGCATGACCAACAAACCGTCGAACAGCTAAAGCAAAAAGTTCAAGAGAATTTGAGTGCACTAGAAGAAACCAATTCTGTAGATGTCGCTACTACCTGGACACAAATTAAAGACAGTTTAAAAAGTGCAAGTGAGGAAATTCTTGGCACTGCAGCAAGTAAAAAACAGGAGGACTGGTTCAATGATAATGAAGCTTTTATACAAGAACTTCTTGACCGCAAACATATTGCCTTCCAAAACGCTATCAACCACCTCAACGACTCATCAAAAGCAGAAGCTTTTACCCAATGTAAGTATGAAACGCAACGCGAAATCAGAAGAATAAAGAACGAGTGGTGGGCAAGCAATGCCAGAGAAATTCAAAGGTACGCCGATTCACACGACTACAGGAATTTCTTTCAAGGAGTAAAAGCAGTTTACGGCCCCAGTCGGAAAAATATGTGCCCTATTAAAGATTTAAATGGAAATCTCCTCAAAGAAGACCAGGAAATAAGAGCCCGATGGAAAGAACACTACTCTAACATTCTTAACCAGCAAAGTCAAGCCGATCACGATATTATAAATCTTATCCCTCAATATGACACCTTCGAAGACTTAGATAAACCACTAACAATGGAAGAGATCTTAACCGCCATTGGGCAGCTAAAAAATAACAAATCTCCCGGCGCCGACTCACTCCCAGCTGAGATCTTTAAAGCTGTGTCGTCAGAGCTCATACCCTACCTCAAAAAACTGTTTGATGTCGTGTGGGAAAGTGGTCAAGCTCCGCAGGAGTTTCGTGATACACTTTTAATCAACCTCTTCAAAAACAAAGGGAACGCTGCTGACTGTGGAAATTACAGGGGTATAGCTCTCCTGGCTATTGGAAGGAAGATACTCACTAAAGCGATGGCAAATAGGCTAACACCTGTTATGGAAAAGTTACTTCCTGAAACACAGAGTGGCTTTAGACCAAACCGAGGCACATCGGATCTAATCTTCACACTTAAACAGCTTCAAGAAAAAGCACTCGAACATCAAGGAGAAATTCACATGGCCTTCATTGATTTAACCAAGGTGTTTGACTCGGTGGACAGGGAAGTGCTCTGGAAAATTATGCTCCGCTTAGGTATCCCTAAAAAATTTGTGGAAGTATATCGCAGTCTACATACAAACAACAACGCCCAGGTTATGTATAATAATGAGGTAACCGAACCTTTCCAAACTCTCACTGGAGTTAGGCAGGGATGTGTCCTGGCACCCCTACTTTTTAATTTGTTTACCACTGCTCTAACAATTATTGTTGACAACAAACTGACAGTCAAAGGAATAGGTCTCAGATACCGTTCTGATGGCGGTCTCTTTAACATAGGGCGCTTTAGAGCTTTCACGAAGACACGCACACGATTCATTTGTGATCTCCAGTATGCGGATGACTGTGCACTTTTAGCCTCTACGCCGGAAGAGCTTCAAGAACTTTTAGATGTGTATGCCCAGAGCTATGATTCCTTGGGACTTAAAATCAACATTGGAAAGACTAAGATTATGTCAACTCCTCATCAAGTGAACCAAATAGACATTACACTTAACGGAAATTCTCTTGAAGTGGTGGATCAGTTCAATTACTTGGGCAACGTTGTCAATGACAAAGCAAACATGGACAGCGAGATTCACAATAGAATTAACGCTGCATCTAGAGCACTCTGGGGACATAGAGAGAGAGTATTTGACAACCACGACCTTGCTTTGTCAACGAAAATGGCTGTCTACAGAGCAGTTGTCATTCCAACACTGCTATATGGATGTGAAAGTTGGGTCATTTACCGTCGTCATGTGAAAGAATTAGAACGTTTTCAGCAAAGACACCTCAGAAGTATGATGAAAATCCGTTGGTTCCATCACATATCAAACGTGGAAGTACTAAAGAGAGCAAACAGCCTTCCAATTGAGGTGCTTATTTCAAGAGCACGCCTAAGATGGGCAGGTCACGTTCATCGTATGCATGATAACCGCCTTCCTAAATGTACACTTTATGGTGAATTGCTAAGCGGTAGAAGAAGGCGTGGCGGGCAACGAAAGAGGTTCAAAGACGTTCTCCATGAAAATCTAAAATCCTGCGGTATTCCAGACAAGCAATGGGAACAACTTGCAGCGAACAGAACCGAATGGCGAGGGGTTGTGGCCAGCTATCAAGGAAATGTTGCTGCAAGAAGGCCGAATCCAAAACCTAACCAGGTCTATGTTTGTCCTGACTGCGGTCGACATGTGCTCTCCCGAATTGGCCTCTATAGCCATAGTCATGTGCACCGTAGATGAATGGGAATTACAATAGACTACACCTTTTACTTGTTTTTTATTACACACAATCTATCGACTGTAACATTTTTTTTATACTCGGACTCGAGTAAAGGCTAATAATAATAATATTAATTTATAGCGACAAAATTAAGGGTATTAAATTTAAGTTATAAACTATTTCTAATTGATAGTTTTATGGTCTTGAAGTTTATTATGATATATTTGAAATCTGTTTCTGTATCAAATTTCCACTATCCTGAAAGCTACAAATATTTCATTAAGTATTTTAGGCATCCTAACCTCTCCACCATTACTGCAAGCAATGTAAGTATTCACATTATAATCTTTGAAATGTGTGCCAATAACTTCTAACACCGATATAAATTTGACTCAAGATAAGTTGGAAAACTCTGCATGTCCAGCAGAAAACGCCTTTGCACTATCTCCGAAAAATGGCCCTGAATACATCAAGTCTAACGAGAGAAACGAAGAGAATAATTTTTTAGTGAAGGCCCAAACTATAAAAAACTACACATAGTCCATCAAAATGTGCAATGTATGAGAAACAAACTGTTAGAGTTTGAAATATTTTTATGTGATATTGACTGTGATATTTTTTGTGTAACTGAGCATTGGGCGAACGATACTCAACTTCCTTCACTATATATAAAAGAGTATTATATTGGTAGTTACTATTGCAGAAAAATTCAAAAAAATGGTGGTGTTGCAATTTTTCTAAAAAAACACATACAATATGAGAAACTTGAATATGTCAATTCTCTTGCTATTGAAAAGCACTTTGAATGTGCTGCACTAAAATGTTATTTTAATGCAAATGACTTTGTGATTATAATTGTAGTATATAAAAGTCCTGATAGCGACTTAAATATCTTTTATGAAAATTTTACCATTGCACTTGACTTGATAGTAAGTAAATACAAAAACCCTAAAATTATAATATGTGGGGACTTTAACATAAATTTTTTAACAATAAATAAGAGTAGTTCAGATCTCTTGGATTTTTTAAGATCATATTGTATTGTACCTACCATAAATGAACCAACAAGACTCCAAAGCTGAATTGATAATATCTGTGTAAATATAAATTGTGAAAATTATGAAAGTAGTAAAAAATGCTTTATCTGATCATCATGGGCAGATGTTATCTTTGGAGGCAAAAAATGAAATAGCGAATAACAAAAAAGTAAAATGCAGAGCATTAAATAATGAAAATAACATTGACTATTTCTGTTTCCTGTTACGTGATGAAAACTGGGAAGATATGTATAACGAGTATAACATTGATGCTAAGTTTAATGTTTTTTGTGAAACGTTTTTATTTTATTTCGATCTTGCTTTTCCTGTAAGAATAAAAAATATAAAAAAGCTCCATAAAAACACTAAGTGGCTGACGAAAGGTTTACATGTATCGTCGAAAAAATTGAAAGACCTTTATTTGTTGACCCTGACCTCAACAGACGTAAATTTAATATCATATTATAAGAGGTATAAATGTATTTACAGAAAACTTCTCCGAAAAGCAAAGAAAAACTATAATAACAGCATTTTAACAAATGCTAGAAATAAATCCAAAGCGGCATGGAATATTATTAAACCTAATAAAAAGAATCAAGAAAATAATTTAAAACTAAATATTGATGATAAAATAATAGATGATCCAGTCATTTTAGGAAATACTTTTAACACACATTTTAATGAAGTTCCTACTAAATTGTTAGAAAACATCCCACTTAGCAACTCTGACCCGTCAAATAACATAAAAAATAACCCTTATACGTTCTTCTTTGAACCTGCAACTGAATCTGAAGTCTTTGATATTTTACTTAACTTGAAAAATTCCAATTCTGCAGGAATAGATGAAATCAGCTCAAATCTCTTAAAGAAATGTAAAGATTATATCACGAAACCATTAACTTACTTGATAAATGTTTCGCTTAGTGCTGGGGTGTTCCCTGATAAATTAAAAATGGCAAAAATAGT
This sequence comes from Leptura quadrifasciata, assembly GCA_963675555.1. Lineage (NCBI taxonomy): Eukaryota > Metazoa > Arthropoda > Insecta > Coleoptera > Cerambycidae > Leptura > Leptura quadrifasciata. Next base: position 38,158,832 of record OY776682.1, read on the forward strand.
ACCCATTTTCAAATCCGGAAAGACTGATGACATCAATAATTACAGGCCAATAGCAATATTAAACACTTTTGCAAAAGTTTTTGAAAAATATGCAGCAATTAAAATCATAGCTTTTTTCGCAAAACACAAACTATTTAATGAAAACCAGTTTGGTTTTTGAAAAGGACGATCAACATCGAATTGTGTAAACAAATTTTTAAACTTACTTTATGATAAAATGGATAACGGCGAGAAAACCATTGGTATTTTTCTTGACCTTAATAAAGCGTTTGATTTAGTCTCGCATAAAATTCTACTAGATAAGATGGCTAGATATGGGGTTAGAGGACAAGCACTAAACTGGTTTTTTAGCTATTTAGAAAATCGACCGCATCTGGTTAGTATCAATTCCCATCAATCGGAATCGCTTTATTCTACAGTTGGTGTCCCACAAGGATCTATACTAGGCCCTTTGTTATTTATCATTTATATAAATGACCTAACTGCCCATAACATATTTCTATTTGCTGATGACACATCTGTGATTGTAGCTGATAAAAACTTAAATAATGCTGTTCGTAGGGGTAATGAGGAATTAGAAGTAATTTATAAATGGCTAGTGAGTAACAGGCTTCTATTAAATACAAAAAAGTCGGTATTAATTAATTTCAAAAATACTCTGCCAACCTCTGATAGCAGCCTATATATAAAAATCTCACACAAGTCGCTTATACAGGCTGATTCAATAAAGTTCTTAGGCTTATACATTGCTGAAGATTGTAGGTGGGGGACCCATATTGAACAGATGTGTAAGAAATTGGCTCTGGTTTGTTACTGTATCAAAAACCCGAGGGACGCTGTAAGCATTGATATCTTAAAAATGTACTACTATGCAAATTTTCATTCAATTATGTCATATGGAATCACTGCTTGGGGGTTTTCAAATGAGAGTTTAAGAGTGTTCAAACTTCAGAAAAAAGCAGTTAGATATATGTGTGGTGTAAAAATGCAGGATAGTTGCAAAGAGCATTTTGTAAATTTAAATATCCTTACGTTGCCCTCAACATTTATTATGAATATTCTCACATATGCTAAAACTGAAAACTTTCAAACTCTAAGTGAGTTTCATAGGTACAATACAAGAAACAATGAACTTCTAGAAATACCTCATCACAGAACCACGCTTTATGAACACTGTCCAAAATATCTGGCCATTAAGGCTTACAATAGACTACCAAATGAACTCAAATTATTAAATTCTAATCTTTTCAAAAAGCGTATAAAAAAACTGTTCATTGAAAAAGCATATTACTCGATCAATGAGTTTTTAAATGACAGATTGTGATTTTATTATAAATTACAATTTACTACCCCACATATACTTGTATCACTTGTATTGTATATACGTATATTATATACTATATGTTTTATGTATTTACTTAATATCATATATGTCTTTACACTTTTTTATCTTTATATATATTTTTTTATTTTTGACTTGTCCTATATTATTGTTTTAATGATCGATTGGACCAATAAATATTATTATTTGAAATCCATTGATAGAAATAAATTTAATTACTTTCTTACAAAAAAAAATTAAGTTGATAGTTGTTGTCATACTTTTAATTGTCTTACTCGAATGATGTATGTAGAAACATCGAAGAAAATGAAAACGAGGGGTTGACTAAAAAGTCGGTAACTGACTAAGGTAAAAATTTGTTTTCTTTTTTTAATAACTCAATATTCTGTATTTTATTCTGATTTTCACCAAATCTGGTGCTTTCGTTTTTGTAAAAAAAAAGAAACAATTTATCACATTATTTTTTGAGATAGAGGACACTAGGTGAGCTATTTATTATACATCTGATGAGTAATTATTTAGTTATTTTGTTAGACGAAACATTTTGCCACTTCTGAACAGATGTTTAGATAAAAATATAATTTTTATGTGAAACTGATATGCTTGTACTTGTAATGTAATATCATGATGATATATGAATAAATTTAATAACTCCAGAGCAAACTCTATACCCATATATATGTTTTGTCATAACATCAACTTTTTTAAAATAGCTGCTCTCTAAATTTTTCTCCTAAATTGGATGTGACTTTAAAATTTAGCAATTTATATGCCCATGTCCAATATACAAATTACATGTAAAAATGGTGCCTCTCTCGCTAGGACTTCTAAAGTGCTCGGAAACTTTTAAAGTGCTTGCGAGCCTTTTGAGTGCTCATAAGCACTTTCAGAGTGCTCGCGAGCACTTTATGCAATTACTAAGCACTAACCCCTTTCGTAAAGTGCTCGAAGCACTAAGCACCGTTTTTAAAAAGTGCTCCTAAGCACTGTTCTCCCGAGCACAAGTGCTTAGACGAGCACTAAGCACAGTGCTTAGGAACAGCTCTGCTACTGTTTGTAGATATAGTGGAATTATTCTAATTGCAATTTTTGTAATATATTATTTAAAATGAATTGTTTTTATCTAGATTTCGATTATGTCATCAATTATTAATTTTATATAATTAAACAATACACAGCAAATATGCAAAAATGAATTGTTTTTATCTATTTCGATGTCATCAATTATTAATTTTATATAATTAAACAATACAATGCAAATATGCAATAAATACCTATTGAATGAGTTTATGATTATTACAATACCACAAACTCAACAACTTTAGGAATTCCTTAGTCATCATTTTAATTTATATGAAAACAATCTTGAAGCATTTGTCTTGTATTGTCCATAAAGGGATTTAATAAATTGCTAAGCATGTGCAGAGCTCTTGATGACAACAAATTTTCCAGGCAGAATTCTAAATTGATTAGCGATTAGCCTATAAAAGTACATGGCTGGTTCAAACTTTGCATTCGCATAGGTAATTACGTATATTTGACGAAAAAAATTGTTTGAGTGAATCACTCACGTACCAGACGTAGGTGGTGGAAAAAATAAGGGTGGCAGTGCGATTTTGCGCGCTTATTAGTGAATATCTCTTCAAATATTAATTTTTACAAAAAAAGAAAGTAACGTTTTTTTGTAGGTAATAAAATCATGTTTAATTTAAATTTTTTTTGTTTCCCTATGACAAAAATTTTCAGGATATTTCACCCTACATTTCACCTATCCAAGACGAAATAAAGAATTTGTTAAAATTGAAGCCATGAAGGATTTAGGAGAATTAGGCATTTCTTTTGCATGTAGCATTTTGCATTAGATGAAGAAGAAAGTACAAAACAACTAGAAGAGGCTTTCACGATTTTTATGAAATCAATAAAAGTAAAGACAGAACAAACAATTAAAAATACGAAAATATAGAAGACGAGGACTCGGATGAAGTTGAAATGTCTGATCCTGATGACATCGATGAATGACAACACACAGTGCAGGAGTCATTGTCTTTCGGCACATTTGATAATTTATGTTTCAAAGAATATACCTGTTATGTGCTGCCCTCTAACGAGGAAAGATGTGATTAAGGTCCCTGTTCAAGGTGAAAGGAAACCTGTATTCTGTTACTCCCTGTTACTGTTCTGGTACATTTCTATGGGTGTATATAAAGAGGTAAATCCAGCAGATGGGGGAACAGTACAGTTTAGTGAAGTATAAAGAACAGTTCAGTTTAGCATCCAGTACAGTTCTGGTTACAGAGACAGTTTGTAGGTTAGAAGAGTTCAGTTCAGTGAGGTAAACAGACAGAGAGTTTTTAGGTTAGACAAGAGTTGACAAATTTAGGAAGAAAAGTAAAGTACATAGTGTTTTAAAAGTAGTGATTAAGTTATTATTAGTTGTGTGATTTTTAGGTATTTACTAGTGTAATTTTAGTGATTAAATAAATCAGTGGTTTGTGAAAATTCTTGTTGCAAGTTATTTAAACCCACAGAGTGTTTACTGAAAACTGTAAGCACGTAACAATTGGTGTCGGAAGCGGAATTGCAACAGAATTTCTGAAGAATTCGATCATAGTGTTCTATTTGGAATCCACTGGAGATAGTGAAGTGAGTCGAACTGGAAAGTAATATAGACATTAGACAAGACTAATTTGTGCCATATAGTGTGAGATAACTTATAGAACATTCTACTTGTACCTGGCATAGACTTTAAATAAAACTTGTTAGTGTTGTTTGTCAGTGTTGTTTGTTAGTTTTTGAATGGAAACAAGAAGCATGGCCGCTGAAAAACAAATGCAAGACATTTAGCAAAATGATGCTAGAAGAACAAGAAAGACGTCAAGAAGAACAAGAAAGACGACGTCAGAAAGAAAAACTAGAAGAAAAAGAAGAACAAGAAAGACGACGTCTGGAAGAAAAAGAAGAAAAAGAGAAACGTGAATAAGAAAAAGAAAGAAGACGGCAAGAAGAATTGAGAAAAATTATACAGGTGCAACAAGATGCTATCCTGTCAGCCACCAATGAAGTCAAGGAAAAAGTAGATAAAGTTGAATAAAAAGTGACTGGCGTCGAAGGAAAAGTGACTACACTTGAAGAAGGAGTAAGCGATGTCAAAGGAAAAGTAAATAACGTTGAAGAAGAAGTAACTGAAGTCAAAGGAAAAGTTACTGGCATTGAAGAAAAAGTTACTGGTGTCGAGGGGAAAGTTACTGGCATCGAAGGGAAAGTTACTGGTATAGAAGGAAAATTTCGTGCAGTTGAAGGAGAGGTAGAGCCACTTAAGCGACTGTTAAGAGAACAAGGAGGCCAGCTGGTATTATCATCATCAGGTCCTCGATTACAACCGCCTTCCTTTGATGGTCAAACTTCTTGGTCAATCTATAAAAGACAATTTGAGGCAGCGGCATACGCAAACAATTGGAGTAACGAAGACAAAGCTATGGCATTGGTGCTAGCATTAAGAGGTCAAGCCTCAGAGTTGCTTCAGACTATCCCAGTGACGCAGCAACGGGATTTTAAAGTTTTGAAGGCTGCACTAGATCTACGATATGGCGACCAACACCTCGCTCAAGTATACCGGACTCAGCTCAAATTACGCACACAAAAGGCTGGGGAAAGTTTACAAGATTTTGAGGCAGCTGTTGGGCGACTGACATACCTGGCTTACCCGGATGCACCCAAAGAATTCCAGGAACAGTTAACAGTTGATACTTTCATTGATGGCATAAGAGACGAGGAGATCAGGCGAGTCCTTAGATTATCTCGAGCTAAGACTGGTAGCGAAGCCTTGATCCATGCCCTCGAAGTTGAAGCCGCTTATGAAGAGACTCTACATCCGAGAGTACGAGCCATGAAAATAGAAGAAGGGAACCATTTAGAAAAATCAAATATGGAATCTTTGATGGCTGACCTGCACAAAATGATAAGCCAGTTGATGACAAAACCAGATGCTCCAAGGAAGCAGGAAAGAGAACAGAGCGATGGACAGCCAAGGAAGGTGATTCGGTGTTATCAGTGCAGCAAACCAGGACATATGTTGCGGCATTGTCGAGAACGGAATCCTGGGGAAGTAAACACTGCAAAGAAAGAGGAAGTTCGCTCTGATAAGATGAGATTGATTGTTATGTTAACAGACATACAGAAAATGGTCGCCGCACAAGTACTAAAGAAATTAAGTTCGCGACCGGAGCTGAAACAGGAACTGCAACCGCCGAAACAGGAGCCGAAGCAGCAGCGAAGTGCTGGAGGTCCGACAAAAGTAATCCGCTGTTATAATTGCGGCAAATTGGGGCATGTCAAGAGGTACTGTCGCCAGAGGAGCCCTAAGGAAGTGAATGCCGAGAATGTAAAGAAGCAGCAGGATATAGTAGAAGTAAAGGCAGTTAAGATAGAGGTTCCGAAGGACTGGTCAAGGGAAGTTCTAAGAGAGGAACAACTGAATGACGATGAAATTGGACCAATGTTGAAGGCGAAAGAAAAAGGAATCCGCCCTGAATGGAAGGACGTTTCCACTAAAAGTGTTGGACTGAAGGCTTTATGGGCGCAATGGGATTCCCTTAGGGTTATAGATGGGCTATTAAAGAGAGCATGGGAAAGTCCAAATGGGAAGGAAGTTACCATGCGTCTAGTGATACCCAGCTGTCGGATCCCAAAAGTACTTCAGGAAATACATGATGGAGTGTCCGGGGGACATTTTGGTATGAATAAGACAGTGGCTAAAGATTTTATTGGATAAATAGCCGTCAAGATGTGGAGGCTTGGTGCCGCAAATGCAAGGCTTGTGCAGCTACCAAAGGGCCACAGACGAAGAGCAGGGGCCAAATGAAGCAATATAACGTCGGAGCTCCTTTTGAGAGGATTGCTATAGCGGGCCCATTCCCAGTGATAGATGATGGGAATAAATACATCCTGGTCGCTATGGACTATTTTAGTAAATGGCCTGAAGCCTATGCTATTCCAAATCAGGAAGCAGTTACTGTTGCTCGAGTTCTCGTGGATAACCTTGTATGCCGATTTGGTGTACTCCTGGAGCTACATTCAGATCAAGGGAGAAACTTTGAGTCAGGGGTATTTCAGAAAATTTGTGAGTTGCTGGGCATTCACAAGACTCGGACAACCCCTCTTCATCCCCAGTCAGATGGAATGGTGGAACGACATAATAAAACCATGAAGGAACATCTTTCTAAGGTAGTTCACAAGAACCAGCGAGATTGGGATCGACATATACCATTTTTCTTAATGGCATACAGGGCTGCCATTCATGAGACTACTAAACAGACACCGGCTCGTGTAATATTTGGGCACGAGATCAGACTGCCATGTGATTTGATGTTTGGTACACCAGATAAGAAGCCACTGTCCGTGGATGATTATGCAGACGAAGTTAGTCAACAGCTGAGGAATGTCCACGAGTTGGTTCGAAACCAAGTTAGCATAGCTAGTGACAGGATGAAAGCTCGCTATGACCGGAAGGGGACGTCAGCAGGATTCAAGGAGGGCGATCTGGTTTGGCTATATAACCCACAGCGAAAGAAGGGAAAATCCCCGAAGCTTCACCCACCCTGGGAAGGACCGTATTTTGTCATCACTCGGATCAACGATGTTGTTTAAAGGATTCAACGTAGTAAGAAGTCCAAGATGAAGATCGTGCACTTGGATAGGTTGGCGAAGTATGAAGTATGTTGGGGAATCTGAATTGCCTGACCGGGACGTACAGGCTTAAGGAGGGGGCAGTGTTATGTGCTGCCCTCTAACGAGGAAAGATGTGATTAAGGTCCCTGTTCAAGGTGAAAGGAAACCTGTATTCTGTTACTCCCTGTTACTGTTCTGGTACATTTCTATGGGTGTATATAAAGAGGTAAATCCAGCAGATGGGGGAACAGTACAGTTTAGTGAAGTATAAGGAACAGTTCAGTTTAGTATCCAGTACAGTTCTGGTTACAGAGACAGTTTGTAGGTTAGAAGAGTTCAGTTCAGTGAAGTAAACAGACAGAGAGTTTTTAGGTTAGACAAGAGTTGACAAATTTAGGAAGAAAAGTAAAGTACATTGTGTTTTAAAAGTAGTGAATTTATATTAGATTAAGTTATTATTAGTTGTGTGATTTTTAGGTATTTACTAGTGTAATTTTAGTGATTAAATAAATCAGTGGTTTGTGAAAATTCTTGTTGCAAGTTATTTAACCCCACAGAGTGTTTACTGAAAACTGTAAGCACGTAACATACCCAACATGAATTAAAACCTTCCAAATAGGCAGCTGAAGTGCATGATAAGACGCAAAATAGGACTATCAGGGGCTGAAGGACCTCGGTCAATTGCCCTTTGATTAATAATCAATAAAAATCATTATTATTATTAGGACTATCTTCGATAACAATGAAATTGAAAATACATCTAAACCATCTTTTTCCCCATATCTCAAAGTCAGATTGAAAAATAAAACAATACGTGTCCGAAAATCGTCACTTTGCTGGTTTATCAGTGAAAAAAAATGGAAGACCGTCATGTGACAGACTTTTAAAGGTTAACGGTATAGCGACGCGTGGTAATACTAGGAATAATAATAGAAAAAATAAGAAAAATAAACTTGAATATGACGAGGAAGATGATTTATCTTTATCTTCAAAGACAGACATGAACATCAGCGCAGACTACCGAAGTGAAAGTGAAACTTTAACTGAGTCTTCAGCCGAGTCATTTTCTGACAAAGAGGAAGAAATAGAAAAGTATATGATGCAGATGGCGATCAAAATTCAGAAAGAAAAATATTACAGCGTTTACTACAACAGGTGGCTGGTACATGGCAGAGTAATAGCCATCGTTGATATGAGGTCAAAGATGAAATTTTTGTAATCATATTTGGACAGTTTTTCGTAGCCCAAAGAAGACAACATACAAGACGTTGAAAATAAGTACATTATATATGGACTTATTAATTTACTGGGCGTGCATTCCTTCCAAATTTCACGGAAAGATCGAACTGCCATCCAAATTGCATTATGAAAATATTTTATTTAATTCTGAGTATTTAATAAATATTTTGTTTCATTCTAATGATTCATTATTTCACCCATTATTTTTCATAATTTCAATTCCCAAAAGTCGTTGCAGTCTCTCCGGCAGTCGCAGTAGTACTGGCAGATTTGAACAATATAAGCAGCAGTCGCTGTAAAAATTTTCACAGGTGGTTTACCCCTCGGTTTGAACATTGATCAAGAAATTAAAAGCTATTTTACAATAGAACTTTCAAAACTCATTTTATTTTGGTATTATCTTGATTTAGTTTTTTAATAGTAATTTTGCTGAAGCTTCGTGTATTGACTTTGTGTCATGTCTTTATTTCTAGTCTTGTTTATTAGGTTACCTATAACAGTACTTTTGTTACATTCAAATTTCTGATTGACATGACATTTAATATAAAAAAGAAATAGGACACCCGGAAATAAAAGTGCAATACTTTAAATAGATATTGAGATGGCTTACAGGGACCATAGGTACATCGAAACAGGGAATGTGATTGAGTGTTCTTTAATTGGAGACCCTTTCAGCGACACACGGGTATTCCAAATAAGAGGTTGTGATAGCAATATGAGTGCAACAGTGCTTAGCGTAAATATTAGAATTCTAAGAAAGAACTTCGATATGTTCATGCTATATCTAACTACCTAGAAAAAAAGCCCGAAATAATTGTATTAACTGAGACATGGATCTATAACCATGAAATATCGCTATACAGCATGAACAGATATCAGGGTTATTTTAATTGTAATGAACGTAAGAGATCAAGTGGAGTTGTAGTTTACGTATCAAAAGAATTCACAACCAATAGGATATGTCTGGAAACTGATTGTATTACGTTTGACCATGTCATGGTAAGTTTTATGATAGGTAACAAAAGTTTTAATGTTGTAGGCATATACAGAGGTCAAGATTTTAGTTTCAAATTTTAATGAAGAATTTCAGTTATTTTTAAATTTAATAAATTGTACAAAAACTATTATAGCAGGCGATATGAATGGTGAGTTATTTCAAGACACAATTGACATTAGAAACTATAGACAGATAATGGCAGATAACGGGTTTCACAGATCTGAACCAATGGTAACTCGTCCCTCTACAGGGACATCCACTGACCACATCTATATTAACTCACATTTGAACAGCTGCGCAGCTGAAATAAAAACTATTGATATAACTGATCACCATGATACTAGGAACTAAAGATATGATCACGCGCATGCTTCGCTCCATCCCTCTCTAATCGATGACGTAGTTCCGAGACAAATTTCGTTACCGTTCCAGGCCATCTGTCAGATGTCTTTCAGTAACTTATGTGTTTAGTGTGTCACTGTGTTAGGTTAGCTGTTTTTGAAACTGAAAATATGGTTATCTGTGCGATAGTAAATTGTAATAACAACAACAACAAAAAGGTCAAGATATCTAAAAATAAGGTGCGTTATTTTACATTTCCAAAAAACAAAAGTATATGTGACCTATGGGTACAAAAGTGTTTCCAACAACACAAATTTAATACTGCTAACGCAAGAATTTGTTCTATACATTTTAACGAAAATGACTACCGCTTGCAACACAGACTCTTAAATTATTCTCCAACAAAATGGAAATTAAAACCAGATGCTATACCATCAATAAATTTACCGAAGCTGACATCTCACAGAAGTTCTTCAGCAGAGCTCAAAAATAAATGTAAGTAGAGAATGAAAAAGCGACATTTAATTAAAGATATGGATGAGTAAGTTTTTGCAAGTCTTTAATCACTAATAACAATTAGCAATAGCAATAACATATAAAATAATGGTTTATATAATAATAATAATGGTGGCATGGGAATATAGACTGCGAACTAAGATAGAAAAACTCCGCAAAGAAGCAGGTAGAAGTGGTAGAACACAACAAATGGTGAGAGGAAATAGAACGAACAAACTGATTCAAGGCCTACCCGAAGATGTGATGAGACAGATCCAGCAGTCCAATGAAATTGGCGTGCGCAATATCCTCACGAACTACTTAGACACCCTTAAGCAGAAACTAGCTGCTGCGCCCAGCAGACTAAGGAGATACCGTGAGTGTCACCAAAGGAAAACACAAAACCTTGAGTTCTCAAGAAGTGAGCGCAAACTTTTATCGCAATCTCAAAAGAAACAACGGCCAGACAAAAAATGATCCACCGAAGCTTGAAGACGTGGAAGGTTTCTGGGCTGGGCTATGGGAGCAACCAATTCGACACAAAGAAGACGCGGCATGGATTAAAATAGAAAGTATAGAGGACATCGGATGGACCGCATACAATTTAATGAGTAAGACATTAGGACACTCACAAGCAGACTTGCGAACTGGAAAGCGCCAGGCAGGGATGGCGTTCAGAATTTTTGGTATAAAAAGCTTAAGAGAACGCACACCTACCTTGCTCAAAAATTCCATGGCATACTTGAAAACCCAAACATAATGCCTCAATGTCTTACTAAAGGCGATACATACCTTCTACCCAAGAGTAACAACACCCAAACCCCTCCCAGTATAGACCAATCACGTGTCTGCCCACACTGTACAAAATACTATCTGTAGGAATAACTGATAAAGTATACACATATCTGGACTAACGGAAGAGCAAAAAGGGTGCAGGAGAAGAGCTCTAGGCTGTAAAGAGCAGATAGTGATTGACTCGGTAATACTGGAGTAGGCGAGGAAGAAAAACAGAAATCTCTATATGGCATATATGTTAGATAGTGGATTGTTTGAATAACTTTTTAAAAAGATTTATTTAGTTTAACACTGGAGTCAACGTTGACTCGTTAAGAAAATACAATAATAATTTAGAAGTAGTTTAATCGAAAGTGAGTATAAGACTGATTACAAAAAGGTTGTTGGTAATATTTATAATGTTTTGAGAACAAAGGAAACAGTGTTGCTGATTCAGCACAATCAGGATTACTTAGAATTGAAATACAATGCTCATGCAGCGTGAGCGGTTATTGAGAAGAGCTGTTACGCAGTATGTAATACGATATGTTTGAGAAGGTTAAGCCTGTCTCGATAATATTATATATCATAGTATATTTCTAATATAACAGCTTCCCCCTTATAAAAAAAGTTGGTGTTTTATGCAGCAACTTTTGAAATGAATATAAAATGTATATAAAAGGTAATGGTACAATTTGGAAAATATAAAAGATACAAAAATGTTAAATCGTAAGGTTTAAAACACAGAATATAACCTTAGCGTCTAAAATATGAAATGCAAGCACAATAAGCTTGATTCATAAAATAAAATAACATAAAAATGTTAGAGTTAAAATATAGCTTTGGCAAGAAAGCGTAAAATACAAACATACTAGGTTTGAATTGTAAAATAGGATAAAATATTCCTAAGGTTAAAATATAGCTTTACTGTGAAAGCATAAAATATAAGCATGATGGGTTTGAATGAAAATGACGTAAAATGTTAATAAAATTGAAATTAACAAATGATAGAAAAATAATGAAATATAATGATTAAACAAATGAAATAAAATTCACTGAAGAGTCCAGCACTGAAAGTCAGTAAAAAGGCACAAAACAGTTTGTCTTTATGTAAGTTCTATGTCTTCGGCTTCGTTGTCTTCTCTTCTTAAGGTAGGTCGTCTTCGTGAAGGAAATAGGTTAGCAAATGTCCTGTAGGGTTTGCTAGGCCTCGGTGGAGATGGGGGTGATGTAGAAACATCGATGGCTAGTCTTCGTCTTTTTGTTCTGCACTTACAAAATAGGTACAGAAATAACAGTCCAATTATTAGCACAATGATAAAATAGGTGAACCAGGATATGTGTTTTGTTATAAAGGGTTCGTTGATCAAATCATCTAAATCTCTGGAGTATTGGTCCAACTTGTGTTTGGCAACTTCGAGGTCTTCCGTATTGAGATTGTTTAATTTTAGTGGTTTAAGATTTGGAGCTCGGATTTTGTCTGGAATATGTTTACAACATTCAAATGGAATTTGGATTGGATGAGTGTCGTCTTTTACATCGGTTACTTCATTGGTACTAGCTTGAATTTTTGTGATGCCTATGAAGGCGTAACAATTTGGTTGTAATTTTACTATTGAATTTTTGTAGATGACTTCAGTTTTTGAATTTCTTTCTGGACAGTTGATGGTTGTTTGTAGAGGTTCTGCGTTAATAACTAACCATGTGTTTTCGTCTATTTTTTGGACGTTGTAGCCTTGGCTGATGATAAATGACGTCTGGCAGTTTTCTGGCAGAGTTTTGAGGTTCTTGAAGAGACGGGCTTCGCATATGGCATTGTTGTCAATAGGATATGCAAATAAATTTGGACATAATTTGGTGTTGAAATAAAGTGGTTTGCATTCTTCAAGGTTCGAGATAGGTATGTACATTAATGAATCATCATCTCTCGCGATATATTTTTGAGAAGTTGATAATACATGATATAAACCAGTTCTATTATCCAAAATAGGAATAGGGTATAATTGAAATACTGAATATGTTTGAGGGTCTATTAAAGGTATGTCTAACACAAATATTAGATCCGAATTTGTTTGAAAAGCTTTTAGTTCTATAATGTCTAAGTACTGTGCAACCTTTGATAGTTTGATTGGAAGCGGTAAATTGTTCCTTTGTAGGTTTTGCGAAATTTCCTGTAGAGAATTTACTAAGTCTTTTGGATTTATAATTGACGTGTGAATTATTTTAAGCCTCGCGAAAGTGATGGAATTTAGGATGTCATTTAGGTTATCCTCGATAAATAAATAACTTGCCATAAGTTGTTCGCAGATTTCGATAAATTTCAGTTTTGCATGGACGTTTTCTATGTCCTTAGTCATGTCTAAAATTGAGGTTTCAATTTCTTTAATATCCTTATTGAAAGTTTCTTCGTCAACTTGCAATTTTTGAATAGTTGCGTTGAAATTTTTGATTACTGAAGTTGTAACGGATATTTGGTTTTTAATTAGGTTTTCGAGTTGGTGTTCGTCATTATTCAATTTGTTGATACAATCAGAATAATACTGACCGTCTTCTGCGTCTAAATTTCCGGTTATTGATTTGAAAATCGTTCCGATGCCATTTAGTATTCCTCGTTTGTATCGTTTCGTGTCAAGGTAAATTTCGTCAAATTTTGATTTTATTGATTGGGAAATTTGCGTCAATAAGCTAAGGTGAGTTTTTACATCTCCTGAAAAGACGTTCATGTAATGATATGCTGGGTCGAGTGTGTTGTATAGTGTCTGTAAGATCTTGTCGTTTTTGTCGAAAGCTGTCTTAAAGGTAGATATGTTTTTGTGTACCAGTAGAGTCCATTTCTTGTGAGAAATCACAATGTCCGTGTCTTGGTGATAATATACTCCGATCGTATTGTTAATAGGTGTTATTTTAAATTGAGCAAGTGCTGATCCGATCAGCAGGAGAAACCTGAAAATAAATTTAATCTTCAGTATATGGTTTCATTCGATCAAAATTTACTTTGGTTGTTTGGTTTGTTTCGAGATTTAGTAATGTAGCGGAATTTTGAAAGATTTCTGTAATTTCAAAGGGACCGTTGAATTTATTTTGCAGTTTATTTTTTATTTGTGATTCTTTGACGTATACTTTGTCGCCAATATTATATGTGTGTCTATTTTCGGGAATGTTTTTGTCGAATCGAACTTTGGCTTTTTGTTTTTGTGCTTCTGTTCGACTTCGCGCAATTTTGTAATAATGGGATATTCGATTATTTAGGTCTCTAACGTATTTGGTGATCAGGTCTTTTTGGTTGTAAAGGGTTTCAGGTGGTCGGTTAGCTGTATGTCCGAAAATAAGCTCGTATGGCGTAAAGCCATGAGTTTTGTTTACCGAGTTATTGTAACATATCACCGCATAGGGTAATATAGTAAAGGGATGTTCGTTGGGATTTTCGGTTTTGTGTATTCTTATCATTTCTGCTAGGGTGGCATGGAATCGTTCGATAGATCCGTTGGATTGAGGATGTCCTACGCTTGAGTATGTTAGTTTTATGTCGTAAAGGGTGCAAAGGTCTTTTAATAAATTATTATCAAATTCACCGCCATAATCGCAATGAATTCTTAGTGGGGTACCATAATGCTGAAAATAAAGCAACAGGGTATTTACGACTGATTTTGCGCTCTTGTCTGGGACTGCGTAAGCTTGAGTAAATTTGGTTAACTCGTCGCGGATAGTTAATGCATAGTTTCGCGTGGGAAATTCGAATAGATCAATATTAACTCTCTCAAATGGAGTTTTAGGGGTTTCAGTAATCACTAAGGGATTGTTGAGGTTTTTACGACAGACTTTTGTTCTTTGACATGTTTCACAATTTTTTATAAAATTTTCGACGTCTTTTGTTAAGCCTTGCCAATTATATTTATTTTTGATTCTACGTATCGTTTCATTTATTCCACGATGTAAATTATTTTTTCCGGTGTGATGCTGGTCGAGAATGATCGGACGTTGGTCCTCGTCGGGGGTTCGTACTAAATTTTGACATATGATTAGTTTTAAGTCTTTTTCAGCAAAAATAAATGATAGGATTTCGAGAATTGGAAAGTCTAGATTGTTTTCAACATGGTAAGTTTTGGAAAGGTCTAATTTGTTTCGGTGTTTATATAATGTTAAAAATAAGTGTTCTACCACAGACTCTGGGTCGAAGGGTAGAGCGATAATGTAATAATTTCTTTGTCGGGTCGATTTACTGGAAACGATATTGATTGTATTGTTATAGAATTCGGGGTTTTCCTCGAAAATATCCTCGATAATTTGATGGTGAAGGTCTGTCAAGTTGTTTTGTTGGAAAAACGTTATGATGTTTTTATTTTCTCGATCTAATAGTTGTTTATTTGTGATTTGAATTTTGGAATAGTCTATTAGAGATTTGGTTTTGTAAAGGCGGGAGAATGTGTCAAATTCTCGGGCAATTTGTTCGTCAGTGATCTCGTCGTCGTTGTCTGAGGTTTCATCTTCGTCTGAGTCTTCGTTTGCGGCTAGAATTTTTGAATAAAATTTGGAACATTCTGAAAAGTGATTGATTTTAATTCTGGACAACGCGTCCGCGTTTTTATTGATTTTTCCGGGTTTGTATATTATTTCGTAATCGTATTCTTCGAGTTTTAAGCGCCAACGGGCTAGTCTACTACCCGGGTCTTTTATGGAAAATAACCAAGTGAGTGGTCGGTGGTCGGTGACGAGTTTGAACTTCCTTCCGAATAGATATGGCCTAAAATGCTTTACACTCCAGACCAAAGATAAAAGTTCACGCTCAATGGTTGAATACTTAGTTTCCGCGCCGCATAAAGTTCGAGATGCGTATGCGATTGGCAAATCTTTTCCTATACTTCCTTGTGAAAGTACAGAACCTATTGCAAAGGCACTAGCGTCTGTAGTTAGGACAAAAGGTTCATCAAAGTTGGGGTAGATCAATATCGGAGTAGTTGTCAAAGTTTGTTTTAGGGTTTCGAATGAATTTGTACAGTCATTGTCGAAATTGAAAGGTACATCTTTTTGTAGCAACTTAGTTAAGGGTTTTGAAATTTTGGAGAAATTAGGAATGAAGCGTCTATAGTAGCCTGCTAGACCTAGAAAAGATTTAATTTCTTTCTGATTTTTGGGTTGAGGAAAATTTAGAATTGCTTCGATTTTGGCAGGGTTCGGTTTTACACCATCCTTTGTAATAAGATGTCCTAAATAGGCGACTTCTTTGCGAAGGAATTCGCATTTGTCTGGCTGAATTTTGAGATTGGCTTTTTGTAAACGTTTGAAGACTTCTGTTAGTCGAGAAATATGTTCATGGATAGTAGGGGAATAAATAATAATATCGTCCATGTAGACGAGACAGCGTTCATTTTGGATGCCTAATAGAATATTGTCCATGACCCTCTGGAAAGTGGATGGAGCATTTTTTAGACCGAATGGCATACGTACAAATTCGTAGTGGCCATTCTCTACCGTGAAAGCTGTTTTTTGGATGTCCTTAGGATCGATTTCAATTTGGTGGAAGCCAGAGGCCAAGTCTAACGTTGTGAAATATTGGCATTTGCCTAATTGATCTAAAAGGTCGGAAATGTTAGGTAGAGGATATTTATCACCTATTGTTACTTCGTTTAATTTTCGATAGTCAACTACGACGCGCCATTTCTGTTTACCAGAAGCGTCTAGTTTTTTGGGGACTACCCAAACTGGGGAGGACCAGGGAGAAATTGAAGGCTGGATAATGCCTTGGTCGAGCATTTTTGAAACTTGTGATTTTACCTCTTGTTTATGAATTTGGGGGTAACGATAAGATTTAGTGAAAATTGGTTTGGAATCATTAGTGTCTATTGAATGTTTGATTTCATTGGTAAATGTCAAGTTGTCACCTTCTAAATAGAATATGTCTGAAAAGTCTAAACAGAGTTGAGTAATTAATTCACTCTCCTCGTCGTTCAAGTGGTCTAAGCGTAATTGATTTTTTATTTCGTAGTTTCGGTCTATGTATTGGGAATCCGGATTTTGAAGATTTACGTTAAATATTGATCTAAATTTTTGAACGGGTTCGAGTTTAAGATCCGAGAAATGTATTGTTTTTGGAATCGCGTTTGCGTTTATTATCGTTGTCAAAAATTCACCATTGTTGTCTATTTTGACAATGGCATTCGGTAAACGTACCTTTTCATTTTCCTGGGCTATTAGTATAGCTTCAGTATTTTGTAAATTGCATTTAAGTTTAAAAATCTTTTCTGTGCGTGGTTCGATAGAAATTACATTTTGGTTTTTAACATTTAAATTTGGGTTTGAAATTCTAATACCTGGATTATTGTTTTCGTTACAATTATTGTGGTTCCTGATTGACGTTACTTCAGTCACCTCAAATAGTGGTACGGTTTTAAAATTGGTAATAAGTTGATTATTTTCAAAGTCCACATGACACTTATAATATTTTAAAAAGTCTGCACCTAATAGTCCATCGAATTCTATATCTAGGTCGTGAACATAAACCTTGTATGGGTCATTTATATTGAATGGTATTAGTACAGATTCGGTGATATTAATTTTTTCATCTGTTATACCCTGTATAATTACGTTTTCAGGATATCTTTGTTTGTACCTTTCCGCTGTTTTGGTTTTAAATACAGAAATGCCTGCACCTGAGTCGACAAGAATTTTGAAACGATTTGTGAAGTCTTTTATGTAAAATAGATTTTTAGAATTTACGACATTTAGTTTGTAGCGGGGTGTTTTTACATGAATTGGTTTTCCGGGAAGTTCAGGTTTGGGTCGAAACTGTCTTGGAGGTTTATCGCTTGAACTTGATGAGAAATTTGGTCTAGCTCGTCCGTTTGTTGTGTTGGAGTACTCGTGGAATACTCCGGGCCTATGCAAAAATCCGGAGGATTAGCAGTATAATCCTCGTGCTGTTGAGGTTGAGAATTAGCAGTATAATTCTCACATTGTTGGGTTCCAAAATCGTAATCATAATTGTTTTCATTAATTTCGAAATTATTTTGGTATTGGTAATTGGGAGAATAACTTGCGGAATAGTCTTCATATTGATTTGAGCTATCGTAAAATTCTTGGTTCAAATGATGCGTTTTTTGTTGGTTGAACCTGTTGAAATTTGGGTTTGGCTGAATGGCAGAAGGTCTCTGCTGGTTGAAGTTTGGATTTGGCCTGATAGCTGAGGGCCTGTTCTGTTGAGAATAATTTTGTTGCTGGTTAGAGAAGTTTTGTGGTCTATGATTATATGTACTTTGGAAATGTGGCCTTGGAGGCTGTGCTTGATTAGAATAAGCATTTGGTGTGAAGTTGGGAGATGGAGACTGATAGTTTTGCCTTGTGCGGCATTCGTTAAAAT
Source organism: Leptura quadrifasciata (assembly GCA_963675555.1). NCBI lineage: Eukaryota > Metazoa > Arthropoda > Insecta > Coleoptera > Cerambycidae > Leptura > Leptura quadrifasciata. The sequence goes on from OY776682.1 coordinate 38,177,042, forward strand.
GGTGTCCGTTTCTTTTGCAGAAGGTGCAAAATTGTGGGGAGTTTGGACGTCTTTGTGGGTTTTGAATGGGATTTTTATTTGGAACTCTATTAGAAAATTTTTGTGATTCAAAATAGGATAATTGCAATTCACGTTTAATGCGGTTTATTGCGTCTAACATGTCGCCAGGGTTACCAGCCCTAATGATTTGACCTAATTTGGGGTCTAATCCGGTTAATAAAGTAGTCAATGTCATATTTTCAATGAGGTTACATTGAGCAGTTTTTTCCTCTAGAGTTAGAGTCTGCTTTTGCACTGCTGCGTGCATTTTCGCGTTGTGCGTTTGTAGTCTTGATACAAATATTAGTGCGGTTTCGTTGGGTAACTGACGAATCCTCTGCAGATCCTGAATCAAAGCTGTCAGGTCGCGAGAGTCGCCAAAATGAGCTTCAAGTAAGCTTTTGATTTCTGCCCATGTAGCAGGGTTTCGGGAATTTATTAATTCTGCGGCTTTTCCGCGTAATTTATTTTTTATGTGAAGCGTTAATAAGACGCGCTGATCATCAACAGCGATACCCTGAGCGGTTATGCAAGCTGAAATAAATGTTTGCAAGAATATGGGGTTGCCGTCAAATTCGGGCACTATGGAAAATATTTCGCTTAACCTATAAGGTTCAATATTTATGGTTTCGTTCGCCGTGATTGAATTGTTTGCATTGGAATTGCTTACGTTTGTAGCCATTTTATTTATATTATTTAGATGATTAAATAACTTAAAACGTCTTTTTCCAATTTAAGTTAGTACGCTACTGGTGTTTAATAAGAAATTTTAATATGAAATGTGCAAGAATTTATTCTGTAATATTTAAAATTTATATTATAGAATAGCTAGATTAATTCGAAAAACGCGTTTGGTTTAAAAAGCGTTTTGAGTTTGGAAATAGTATATCTCTGATAATTTTATATTTTGCACACACGGTATTATAGAACACAAGCTTGTCTTACGGCCTTAACCTTAACCTTTTATGTGGTATGCAATATTATATTACGATAAAAATGCAAAGATAACAATGGTACGTGATTACAGTTAATTAGATAAATTCGCACTTAAAGAGTATATGATATTACCATAAAAATAATGTTACGATAGGAACAGTGTATGATTACGGTTATTTATATAGGTCACACAAATTATAATCAAGATATTTTGTTTCAAGTTTAAATAAAATTACTACCTTAGATATTAGAACTGTATGTAGCAATGCAATGTATTTTGATAAAATAAAATGTAAAATTATGTCGTTGTTTGCAAATAAATGTTTGCGAGATGATTCAAAAATGACTTACCCTAAATTTTTCATTCCTCGTGGTCCAGTTGAATGCGACTTCGTGAGCTTAGCTTCACCAAAGGTCTCTCTCTGCCAGGGGTGTCACTGGGTGTTCCTTCCACAGGGTTGCCTTTGATGCCGAAGACACCAACGATGGGACGGGATGAAATTCTTACTTGCTAATTGTTGAATCGTGTTGATTTGAAATGTTGCTTTGCTTGTATTTCTTGATAATTATTATTGTTTCGCTTCTGTGCGTTTGAGAATAATGTAGGTTCTTCTGAACAAAGGATTGGGATCCACCACTACAGCTAAGAAGTTCTCCTTGTTCCAGAAGCTCTTTTCGTCCGGTTAGGCACCTTTTTCAGATGGACTCCTTGTTCCCTCGGATATGTTTGCTACTGGTTAGGCTCCCGAACTGTGTGTTTTTCAGATCCGCCACGACTGCGCCAATGTTAGATAGTGGATTGTTTGAATAACTTTTTAAAAAGATTTATTTAGTTTAACACTGGAGTCAACGTTGACTCGTTAAGAAAATACAATAATAATTTAGAAGTAGTTTAATCGAAAGTGAGTATAAGACTGATTACAAAAAGGTTGTTGGTAATATTTATAATGTTTTGAGAACAAAGGAAACAGTGTTGCTGATTCAGCACAATCAGGATTACTTAGAATTGAAATACAATGCTCATGCAGCGTGAGCGGTTATTGAGAAGAGCTGTTACGCAGTATGTAATACGATATGTTTGAGAAGGTTAAGCCTGTCTCGATAATATTATATATCATAGTATATTTCTAATATAACATATATAGACTACCAAAAGGCCTTTGATTCTATCCCTCATGACTGGCTGCTACAGGTGTTAGATATATATGGCATTGATGAGAGCACCATAAGGTTTCTGCAAAGCACGATGACGACATGGTGTACGAGGCTGTCCATAAGATCTGGTGATACTGCCATCGAATCTAAAGAGATTAGGATTAGAAGAGGCATCTTTCAAGGTGACTCCTTCAGCGCTCTGTGGTTTTGTCTTGCTCTGAATCCACTATCTAACGCGCTTAAGCAAACTAACTATGAATTTACCATCAAAACAACAAATGAAGCCAAGACAATTAGCCACCTCTTCTATATGGACGAACTAAAGCTATATGCTGCTAATAAGAGTCACCTGGAAACTGTTCTTAAACTGGTCCACAAAATAAGCTCCGACATAGGAATGACTTTAGGGATTAGTAAATGTCAAACTGTCACACCATTGAGAAAGGCAAACTAAAAAATGCTCCCGACGCGAGATTGGGGGAGGCGACTGTATTAACATCTATGAGAGAAGACCCCTATAAATATTTAGGTATACTCCAAACTAACAAAATAGAGCACAAAAAAATTAAGGAGATGCTTATCGAACAATTCAAAAAGAGACTTCAGAATATCCTCAAAAGTAAGTTAAACTCATCCAATTTAACAAAGGCTATTAATAGCTATGTCATCCCAGTACTAGCTTACTCCTTCGGGATTGTTAATTGGAGCCACACAGATCTGGAGGATGTAAATACAAAAATTAGAGTTATGCTGATCAAACACAGGATGCATCACCCTAGAGCTTCAAAAGAGCGAGTGTCACTCCCTAGGGAGCAAGGCGGAAGAGGTATTATGGACGCAGCAATACTATGCAACGCCCAGATCGAAGGTCTCAGGAGTTACTTCTACCAGGCACAATCCAACCTGCATAGAGTTGTTATAAAAGCCGACACCGGATATACTCCTCTAAATCTAAGCCAGAGAAATTACATACACTTTCCAAATATCACAACCAACCAAGACAAAGTCAGACAATGGGCATCCAAAGAGCTACACGGACGATATCACTATAACCTGGAGAATACATTGATAAAAATGCATCTTTAGGATGGTTGCTGAGCGGGACACTTTATCCGGAAACAGAAGGATTCATGGTTGCTATACAAGACCAGGTTGTAAACACCAGGAACTACCAAAAACATATACTGAAAGAACAGGTTACGATGGATAAATGTAGAAAGTGCAATAGTCAGTCAGAGACCATTGAACATAACTTGTCTGGGTGGGAATGCCTAGCAGGCACAAAATATTTGGAAAGGCACAACAAAGTGGCTGTAATAATATATCTCGAACTCCTGAAACTGCACAAAATAGCGCCAGATATCAATGAAACGTACTATCATTATAAGCCACCGCCAGTGGTAGAAACCGAATGGGTTAAACTATATTGGGATAAGGGTATTATTACGGACAGAACAGTCGAACATAATAGGCCCGACATAACTATTCTATGAAAGAGAAGAAAACGCTCCTGATAGATGTCGCAATCCCCAATAACCACAACATAGAGTTAAAGTATAACGAGAAACTAATGAAGTATACCGATTTGAGACGTGAAATAAAAGAGATGTGGGAGCTGCAAACTGTTAGGGTGGTACCGATCATCATCTCCTCCATGGGACTAATACCGAAGACGTTAAAGGACGGTTTAAGAGACATAGGAATACCCTGGAATGTTCACCGAGCTATGCAAAAGTCGGTTACGTTGGACGCTACAAACATAGTTCGATCATTCCTAGAGTAGTAGGATCGAAGTCTATATCTTGCTAGCAATAGCCGATTTAGACTTTAAAGCCAGAGAAATCTGAGAATTAAAAAAAAAACAGTTTTTTGTAGATTTAAAACGTTGGAGATTGGAAACATTACTCACAATAGTAACAATGCAGAAAACATGGAGATCGAGACAATAGATGAAAATTGATCAGGCCACCCAAACTGAAAGGTATACTTTTCTAGAAATTCTATAGGTATTTTAGTTTAATATTGAAATTTGATGTATTTCTTCAGATTTAATAATGATACCATATCCAATTTAGAAGCGCTTCAAGAAACAAATGTTAAAATTCAAGAACAGAAAAAAAATTGGAAGTGATTAATAACAACCTTGAAAAATCTATTAAAACAATTTTCACAGCAGGGCAAGTACGAAAACTGCAAACTGGCAATACATCATCATGTATTAAGTGGTAAGACATTTTAAGTGCATTATCTCTACACGCTGCAGGGCCAAGAACATACAGATTGCTCCGTAAAACAAAATACCCATCCAGGTGTGTCCACTTTGAGAAGATGGGCAGGAAACATTGATGTGCAACCAGATATGTTGAAGATACATAATTATATTAAAACTTTAAATATATTGTTTTAGGGATATTAAATATGGTGTTAAAATTGATGAAAAAAGCAGATTTCTCGAAAATGGAACGAGCATGTATCATTCTTTTTGATGAGATGAAGATACAAAAAATGTATGACTATGATAAAAAAGTTGATGCAACTTTACCACCATCAAATTATGTTCAAATTATCATGGCCCGAGGTATTTGTGCTAACTGGAAACAACCTATATATTATGATTATGATCGTAAATTTGCAAGATATATTATTTGAAATAATTGAAAAATTTGAAAGCATTGGATTTCCCGTGTACGCAATTTACAGTGATTTAGGAAGTAGTAACAGGGGTCTATGGACTGAATTGGGTATTTCTGAAAGCAAAACATGGTTTTTAAATTTGATAACAAATAACAAAATTTATGTTTTCGCAGTTATACCACATATGATAAAATTACTAAGAAATCATTACCTTGTTTCTGGGATTACAATTAACGAGAAAATAATAACAAAAGAACCAGTTTTAGAACTTTTACAAATAACAGAAAAATCTGATTTAAATATAGTTCATAAAATCAATTCTTCTTACTTAACAGTGAAGAATGCAAAACGACAAAAAGTTAAAGTAGCAACAAAATTGCTCTCCCATACGGTATCAAAAGCTCCTTCACGAATGGATACTTTAGGTTTATATAAAAATGATAAAAATAATTGGATGGAATGGTAGCTCAGTGTGTTAAAGCGACTGGCTAGCAAACTGAGTTGCCTAGCGAAGTGGGTTCGATTCCCGCAAGGCGAAATAATTTTTCATTAAAAAAATTGCCCCAAGAGTGGTTCGGAGTCCACATTAAACTGTAGGGCCTCGTCTCACTTTGCCCAGCACAAGATCTTTGAGATCTTCCAGGGAGTTACTTCGGTAACTTGAGAGGCGGTTAAGAAAACATTTTAAGAAAACAAACAAAAACATTTTAAGAATGTTCTGAACTTTTTAAAATTACGAACGATTGGTTTGATGTATTTAATTCGAAAGTTCCTGAAATAGATTCACGAAATAGAACAAAAGCATACGGGCTAGCATTAGACGATCAAAACAAAATTTTGAATAAAATGGAGCAGATGGCCAGTAATTTAAGAACAGATAAAACTAAAGCAAAAATATCTCGTAAAAATTTAATCCTAAAATAAAAGCTAAACTGCCATTTCAGAAGGGAATATTGACCTCTATTAAATCTTTAAAATTATTATATGAAGATTTAAAAATTGACTTTAGTATTAAATACATATTAACATATCACCTTAATCAAGATCCCTTGGAGGGTTTCTTTTCAATAATTAGGGCTATAGGAGGTTTGTACGATCATCCAACACCTCTTCAATTTAAATATCGTCTGAGAAATTATATTGTAGGGCGAAATGACCAAATAATTTCGGAATCAGCAAACGTGAGTCAATCAAATACATGTAATCTAACTTCCGACAGCATTTTCCATTCTTTAATAATTTGACCAATGTTGAGCATAAAAATAACGAAAACTTTGACGAAAATAATAGTGTTGAAGAAGACGACGCGAAAATTGTAACGGTACAATTATTTGACAATTTAAATAATGCATGTTCAGTTGTAGAAAGTGACATACATGTTGACAGATGATCTTACTGAAATTGAATGGGATGGGCTGGAAAATTTGGCGGGATTTATCGCCTTTAAATTTAGAAAAACGGAAAAACTTGGATATATTCCAGCTTTCAATGATAGCCCATTTCTGGGTAAGTCGTCTGTCAGAGGGCGATCTTATGAAACCTTACGACGGTTTTATGTTGCAATGTAAAGAACTTGATAAAATCTTCGAGCAACTAAATGGTCAGTCCTTGAAAATTGGAAATAAATATATCCAGGAACATATAGAGCATGCAAGTAACATAGAGTTATGTTATGATGTGAAAAAATTATTTTTTAGGTGTAAAATGTATTTCAGAATTAGGTCATTGAATACAGAAATTAAAGAAGAGTCAAAGGTTCAAAACCGCAAAATTGTAAAAATTGTAACATGAAAATTGTACTAGTGCAAGTAGTTATTTTGCTGCTTTTTTCTTGGAATGTTCTACCACATGTACGTATTTTCTTATAAAAAAAGATCCGTGCAATCTACAAAATAGTACAATTATCATATTATTTTAGAAGAAAATACGTACATGTGGTAGAACATCCCAAGAAAAAAAACGGAAATTTTAGAGAATGCCACAAATAACATTTTATACAATGTTTAGTTATTTTTAATAAAAACATATTCTTTTCTATTGTATTTTTTCTTATTGTAATACTTATTTAATAAACAAGTATATTAATAACAGCAATTAATAATAATTATTAAATTATTATTGTATAATTAAATTTCCCGACCGTTACGTTGTTTGGTTGGTGCACGCATCTGGCCGATTTTGTCACGGGATGATGTCATGCGCAGAATAAAACGAAACTGAAATTGTAAGTGAGCATATCTTGTATTTTATAGTATCATGACTGATCACCATATAATTGCGTTAAACTTTAAAATTAATAGGCCACAAGTTACGCATGACCAAGTAAGAGTAAATTATGAAAGCATGCTAGCTACAAAAATCAAAATGATATGAAAAAAGCTTGGAATATAATAAATGAAGTAATAGGTAACAATAGAAAAAATAACAAAGATATTGTCCTCTGCACTGAACCGAATGGAGCAGTAATGCAAGAGGAAACCGAGGTGGCAGAACACCTCTGCAAGTACTTCACCAATGTGCCTAAAGTAGTTAATGAGCAAGTAGAGCAGGAGTACAAATATTTAAATGGCCAAGAATTTAACTTGAAATATGTAAATAACTCATTTGTAGTGCTTCCAGTAGATCAGTACGAGGTCAGGAACATAATTAGGGACTTAAAAAATGGGATAAGTGGGGGGGGGGACGATAAATTAGGAACCAGGTTAGTTAAGGTGGGCATATTCAAGAGAGAGAGATCCGATAAAGAAATATTTATTATTTTTGGCCATAATTTTTTTTTAATACATATACTGATAAAATAAAGTAAAGTCGAGGCAAGAATTCAAGCGATGCACGTCACGAGTGATCTCATTAAAGAAATTTTAATACTAACATAATTTTTAATCATTAATTACGTTAAAAAGAGTAATTCTTGACACCCAGTCATTAAGTTTTTTTCAGAAATAGGTACAGTTTAATGGGGCTTCATGATTCTTAACAGTATTGTCTTATTTATAGAATCGATCTGTGGCGTGCATCGCTTGAATTCTTGCCTCGACTATGTAAGCCTACTTAAGTAGAACTATGGCAGGTGTAGTGATATGAATGTGTAGTTTTAAATGAACTTATTTTGCAAATGACTGAAATTATTGAGTGGGGATTCATATCACTACACCTGTCATTGTTCTACTTAGGTAGGCTTATACTTTTTTTTAACAATATGTGTATTAAAAAAAAGTTATGGCCAAAAATAAGAAATATTTCCTTATCGGACCTCTCTCTCTTGGATATGCCCACCTTAAAGACCTGGAAGTTCAACTATCTCCAGTAATTGCATATCTATTCAATATTTCGATATCAAAAGGTGTGTTTCCAGACACACTTAAGAAAGCAGTGTTAGTACCTACATATAAGGGGGGAGACAAACTACAAGCGAGTAACTACAGACCAATAGCTCTTCTATCAATAATCTCAAAAATCTTCGAAAAGCTAATATCCGATAAATTAGTGAAATTCCTTCAAAAAAGCAAATTCTTTTCAGAAAACCAGTTCGGGTTTCTGAAAGAGAGGGGTACAGATATTGCTCTCTTGAAATTTACTAATGACATTAACGAAGGATTAAACAGCAGAAAAAAAGTTACTGGACTTTTTGTTGGCATTTGATAGTTTCACATGCAAAATTAGTAGAAAAACTGGAGACAGCTGGAGTTAGAGGGGTGATGAAGAGGTGGTTTTAACGAACACAGGCAGTTCGTATCAAGAACCATACCAGTGCAGAAAAGCAAGTAGACTTGGGAGTCCCGCAAGGCTCAGCGCTGGGCCCTAGCCTATTTATTGTTTATATAAATGATTTATGCTCAGCAAAGTTAAAAGGGAAAATGTATACCTTTGCCCACGATACTGCCCTATTATATGTCAGTGAGTCGAAAAATCAAAATCAACGAGATATTGAGTGCGACCTAAAATTCCTAAAAAAATGGTTTGTATACAACAAAAATGCTAATGAATGTCTCAAAAACCAAATTTATAAACTTTACTCTAGGGAAACGTTGGAAATATGAAAATAAAATATCCACAAGCTAGGTTGCGATACACGAATGGATTGTGAATGCCACACAATAGAGCAAACAGAGACGATTAAATATCTAGGAGTAACTTATGACGAATACATTTCTTGGAAACCTCATATACAGAACACCAGAAAAAAACACCTAGGCATCCTTGCAAAATTTAAGTAACCAGCACAGCTTATGCCAAAACACTTTTTGAAAATGATAAATTACGCCCTGGCACATTCCGTTCCCACATATGGAATTGTAGTATGGGGAGGAACCTATGTGAATAACCTTAAAGCACTCTCTGCTCTGCAGAAATCATTTATAAGAATAATGTGTAAAAAACCTAGGGACCATCCCTCCCACGAGCTATTTGTAGCACTAAAAATACCTAATTTAAAAAGCCAGTTCTGCATTACTACTTGTACACTAATACATAAATACTATATATAAGTCATTACAATTAGATAGATATATCAACAAAAAAAACTAGAATCCAAAATTAAGTATTATTAGAAATCCCTTTTACGTACATGACAGGAATACAAAAGTCTACTCTAGTTTTTCCCAAAATATTTAATTGGCTTCCAAATTATTTAAGAGAAATTATTGTGGGAAAAAACTTAGTATAAACGTAGTTAAAAGTAAACTAAAAAAATTATTCATATCGCCTGTTAATGACGACAACGTAATAGCAAACATTTTTTAAACACAGCAATATAAAAAGAGGTACAATTAACTCACTAGTCTTGGTACATGAGTAATAGTATATTATATTATCATAGTTATTAAATTTATATTTTTCATCTCTACTGTATTGTGTATTATATTTTTATAGATATATTCCTATTACTATATTAATGTCAAATTATGAGTAGATAAATAGAAGAAAATACATTTTTTTTTCTTATGCTAAACGAAAGCTAAAAATTGTATTCTACTCCTAAGTGTTAAACTTTGTAGAATTCAAGAGTATATGATGTAAATGAAAAATGTATCTTAAGTATTTTAATAAACTTCTATATTAAATCTATATATTAAAGAAAGTGTTTTCTTCAGCTATTTTCTCTAACTAGCTTACGCCATTTCCAATTCCCAGCTATTTTCCGAAATTTTCGCCCTTCTCTCAGTTTTTTCCCAGTTGGTATACAAGACGTTCTGTTAAAATTTGTACCTAGATAGGAGTTGTAAAAAATAATTTTTAAAATTTCCTACTTACTTGAAGTAATAAAACTGGTTTTTTGTATAAACAAAATATAATACCAAATCACAAATACCACTGAAGATTCAACTGAAGATCAACTTGCTTTTAAATAAGTTATTGTATAATTGCAAACTGATTACTACCCCTAATTGAACACAGACGACGAGGAACCTTAAGAGACCTAAGAGCAATTTATGCACTTTCCAAAAATCACTTTCAGCATTTAGGCAGACATTCAGGTATAAAGTATTTCTAGTAGTAGTAGTAAAAGTGCTTTATTGGTTACGTTACAACAACAACCAAATGGCCATCGACCGAGGTCCTTCAGCCAGTAAAAAAGTATTTCTAAATATCAAACAATAATAAAACAGGGGTTTGAGGTCATAAATACCTGTAATTTGGAATAAGCAATAAGCATGGATTAAATAACAATAAATAGTTTCATGACAAGTACTCAGGTAGTCCAGCTTTTTGCAATAAAATGATTAACAGGTATTAACTAACAAGAAATATTTGCATATGGCTAGTCAGACTAGTAGACGTATTTTAAATTTTTGAAAAATTACATTAGGGGAATACTTGATTTATTGTACAATGTTATTCACTATATTTTGACCTACTCACCCCCCCCCTCCCCTTATACAAAAAAAAAAGTTTGGTAACTCTGGAAAGAGGTTATTGATTTACCTCTACCAAAAATTTCCAATCCAGTTGAATACTTTGATCTCAGAATTATCAGCATTTTACTTTGCATTTCTAGAATACTGGAAAAAATTTTATTTAAACAAATTTATGAATTAGTGTCTAGAAATAACATAGTTCCAGTTTGTCAATTTTTTTTCGTCAAAACTTTAGTACTTCTAATACATTGGCTGTAGTCATTAAAGACATCATTATACTATCTGATAAAAAAATTGATTAGTGTGCTGGTATTGCTTGATTTTTCCAAGGCTTTTGACACTATCAACCACCAATTGCTAGTCTCAAAATTAAAATATTATGGTTTTTCTACTAATGCTCTATATTTTGTAGAATCATACATTTCCAATAAAAAACAAAAAATTAATAATTCATGCTGATTTTGTGGATATTTCATCTGGTGTAGCTCAAGGGTCCACCCTTAAACCATTATTTTTCATAATATACACTGCTCATATTTTAAATTCAGTCACAAATTGTAACATACAATTGTAACATTAAATGAATTTAATTGAGCACAGACTGTCATCAATGAAGGATTAAATATCATTTTCAACAAGAGTCAACAACACAACTTGAGATTAAACTCTACTAAATCTAAAGTCATGATATTTACATCCAAGAATTACTATAACCAAATAAAATACAATATCAATACTAACATAAATGGAAACATGCTGTCAGTTGTTATAGACTGAGAGCTAGGAGGATTTTTTTTTACGTCATTGCCTTTAAAAGGTTTAACACTTTGAAAACATATCTAATGAAAAGTCAGTTAGAGGAAAAATTGTCTGCCGGTTAACCGTCGATGCGTTAATTAGGGGTGGCCAATGAAGTGGTCGTGATTTTCTATGTCAATTTACGTCATACCTTTAGGAATAAATTTTGCAGCAAATAATTCCTTACAAGGAATAAAATGTAGCAAGAATTGTCTATCACGTGACAAATGTAGCAAACTTGGTGGCAGATAGGCTCAAAAAACAAAAAAGAAATACGCTCAATTTACGTAATTCCTTTAAGGATTAAACTTGCACAGAAAAGTAGCTTTATTTATGTCAAAACCACAAATGTCTTGGCAGATAAAATTTTCGAACGATTAAACTGCGGCAGATAACACAGATACTTAACTTATCTACCTACCTATATTATAAACTAGGTACTACCTATACATATTTACATTTGTGGATTCCAAGCATAATGTATCTGGCTTGATATGCAATTCTAATAAAAATAACAGAGGATAAACTGGCATTATTTTAAAATTTAAATTATTCGATAGTTGAAAGTATAAAAATAAATAAAATCCTGTAAATAATACAGGCCAATCGTAATTAGATTTAGGTAGGTACTATTGGTCAATAATTATTATACACACTAAACACGTTTCTTCTTGTTTTTACTTCATTTGATTCATGATGTCCCTAAAACCTTTGGAAAACGGTTCAATATTCTACAAACTGTAACTCAGACACAAGCAACTAGTATCTACGTTATATTTAAAAAGTACTGTAATCCAAGCATTAAAGGTATTGAGAGAGACAAAAGGGGCGAATTTATGGATATGAATTGTCAATATGTTATAAACGGGCTAGATCAAATCGGACCAGCGAATTCTAATAAATCATTTATATTTCAAGTCTGTAATGTTTATCATAACTATTTACGTTCAGAAATGTCAAATATACTTATAAAGCTAGTTGCTAGTTGCACAGTTGCGACTCGGCAGACAATTTTTTCTACATTCTATTCCTTACAAGGATCATTTGACGCAATATTTATTCTTAAAGGTACGTTAAACGATGTAAATTGACATAATAAATTACGGTCCAATAATTGACTGCTAAGGGATCCACTAAGAAAACAAATAATAGAAGAAATCAAATGAGAAGTGCAACAAACAAACAAAAAGAAAATATACCTGCATCTTTAAAGTTGAGAAAAAACCAAAAGGAAAATGCACCACCTTCAAGGCAGAAAATAAAATGTGGGCTGTGCGAAGAAGGACTAGAAAATTCATCCTATTTTGATTTTACGCTAAAAATATTGGAAATAAAAAGCTGTAGTAAGAGAATTTATAGCATTATACCCAAATTGTCCGGCTTCTAATGAAAACACATTATTAAATACTTATCATCATGTGAGAGAAACTGATAAGTAGTTTTAAAAGAGAAAAACGTAGCAAGAGAGCAAATGAAAATGAAAAATGTTATATTAAAATTTTTAAAGTTTTTATTGCCTGTCCATTAAAATTGTCATTGTTATTTTGTATTATGAAATATTGTTCATCTCAGCATTTTATTTTTATTGTTATGTCAAACTTTTCTCCTGGAAAATTAGGTTAAATTCTCTGACACACCTTAAAATATTTCTGCATTATTTTAAGTATGATTTGGCAGAAGCTATACAAAATTCTGAAAACTACCATTTTAATGAAATGGAGCAATTCGGCCGATTTCGCTCCAAAATAGATGACAAAAACAGATTTTTTTGAAATTCATCATAATGAATATTACATATAAAATTGAAACTATGTTTGTATGTTCAAAAATCCTCCTCACTTCCAGACGATTTAGAAATTGGTACAATTATAAGCTTAATAAAGGGAAAAACAGTCAAAATATCATCCCTGTTAAGAGTCAATGTATGTCTGAAAATAACCAACCTCAAAATGAGCTAGACTTCTTTGACACATAAACAGATAATGCTTTCAAAATAAAGGGAAAAGTTCAAGTCCTTTAATGCTCTAACTGTGAGGGAGAGATGTGAATCCTTTCGAAAAAAAGAAAAATATTCAAAACTACAAATTTGTACCATCGGATCAAACATATCTTGCTTATGAAGTTACATATACTTTGGCCGTAAGCAAGATTGTGGGGTTAAGATCACGTGTATTGAAATTGTTGGTGCAGCAGCCCCTCAAATGTGGTAGTTTACGATGGCCAAAGTTTATTTGGCAGTTGCTTAAGGACCACGATCTGGGAATTCGAAAAAGTGGGCTAAAAATCTATCACTTTTTTTATGTAAGTAGGTATGGGACTTCTCAGAATATTTCCGTATTTGCGCAATATTGCATATGTGGGACACATGATTTCAATTGATTAAGTACCCCTCAGAGTCGTATGTCTTCCTAGCACCTTGTTGACTTGCGTTCTTGGTATCTAATTTATTAGCTTATTTTAAATTCCATTTATGCTTACACACTATTATTAACAGAATCACCTTCATTAAGGACTAAAATAAAACTAGTAGTATCCCGTTTTATCTCCACAAATTTATCAAAATTTGAGGCTTAATCAACGTTTTGCGATTTATTATTAAGTACAAGTTGGATTGATTGACTTGTTTTTGAGCTTATTTTGTAATATTCTGCTATGATTGGCATTCTAATAAAATCTACTATCTCTAGCTGCTATTCTGTTAAAGTACCTAGCTTCTTGAAATGTTCGACATTATTACTTATTTTACAATTAAAGTGAAATATATCTATATAATACTTACCAAATGACCTATTATTTAACTAACACTACAAACACCTACAAATTTATTATTATAAACTGCTGACGAGTGACGGTAGACGGTACAACTTGAGGTTAACTTCTTCTTCTTCCTTTCTATTGGCCTTTTTAAATTTTTTTAGTTGACTAGCTCAATTCGGATTGGCTAGCGTCCTCTTATGGCCAAGACAGTTATAATTTTAAAGGAAGTGAACTACTACGAAATCACAGAAGTGCAAAATATCAAATTAATATTTTGGGGAAAGGAGAAACTGACATTCAAATTCAATATAGCAGAACGGTAGGCAACAAAAAATTGTTACTGCTTGTTATTTGTGATTGTAATATTTTCTTCAAGATAATGATGGTTGCTAAATTTTCTATTGAAAGTCTAAACTTAGTTTAAAACAGGTTTAAAATGCGCTGTATCCTATAAATCACGAGATAATAATAATATAATCAAAAAAATATTCCAGGAATGTATTTAAAAGGACAGCCATTCTGGATATTTCAGAAATATTCGAGAAACATTGGAATATATAAATCCTGAGGATGTTTAGATTATATCCGTAGAAAGATCTGGAGTACCCACTTACAATTTAAAATTCAAACTATTTTTAAGTTTTTTTTTTATAATAAATGGCTAAATATATGAACCCAGCTAATAAGTTATCATTCAATTCCGATTTTGTTACATAAAATATTTTTGCAAAAGATTAGATTTTTCTAACATTAAAGGCATTATTTTTTGCTATAATTGGGCCTGGAGTATTCTTTCAGTAGGACTTCTGTTCCTTTTCCCATTTTTGTGTCCGTTATGTGTTATGTGTCCCTGGGATAAGCCACAAAACGCCGGTTCGGGTTCGAAAAATGGCAGTTCAGCTCGGTTTTTTGTAAGGCTTTCAGTTAGTTCGTTACCTTATTCCCTATGCCCTGGCACCCACATCAAAGTAACCTTGTTGTTATTAGCCAGTTGCTTCAGAGATTGCCTGTATATTCCCAGGCAATTTTATGAACTCAAAGGTATGGGACCTTAGAGCATTTTATGTTGCCTAGCCCCTAAAACCATATAGATATATAGATCTTTGCCCTTCGAATGCCTTTGCTTAGGCACTCCTGGACACACAGATCTATAGCTTAAATTTCTGCCTTGGAGATGGTTGAGATGTTGCCCAGGGCTCTGGATATCCTACATCTAGACCCCACACTACTCTCATACCAACCAATTCAGCCATCTTAGATCCATCTGTGTACCAGGTGAGTACCTTTCTCAATGCTCCGACCCTGCTCGTTTGACGGCTTTCAATCAGCATATCAAAGGAAAAGTCAAAGTCCTGTTTGACTGACATTGAATCAGTAGGTTTGGTTATGGACTCAAAATGGATTAGCTCTCCTTAAGTATGACCAACCAGATCACTCTGGTTTAAATTTAAGTGCCTGACCTAGCCTTTAGGGTACTAAGGTGCTGCCTCTTTCCTTTCATGCAAATGCAAAGGTCGAGCATTGCCTCTATAGCTATTGTGGGACAGGAGAATCTTGCTCCTGTAGTTCTTAAGCAGGCAAGACATTGGAGTTTCTGTTACTTTCCTTGTGCTACTTTTTCTTCTCTATTTTGGCAACTATAAGCATGCTGTGTAAGTCATCATGGGTCTGACAACCGAAAGGTAGGACCAATGTGTCATTTTCAGCTTCAGACTTCCAGGTCTTACACTAACAGCCTACGGCACATCCAGATAGCCGCTATTGCTTTTGTAGGTGCTCTATCCAAATGCAAGTTCCAGGTAAGTTTTTGATCCAAGATTACTACTCCTAGATACTTAACTTCACTGAAAAGGTTCAGTACTGTTCCATTCAATATAAGGGCTCTCAAACTTAGTTTTTCCTTTCGGTGAATGGCACAATAACTGCTTTGCTCGGATTAATATTAAATCCCTCTGCATCACTTGGATATTATATTTAAGACAATTTGCGCAATTTTTGAAATCATAACCTCATGTCTGCCTCTTACAGTCATGGCCAGGTCATCAGCATAGCTCCGAACGTTGAAGTCAGAATTCCTCAATTTATGGAGATCATCGATCACCATTGAACACAGTAAAAGGGTGATAAAACTCCATCTTGTGGACAGCCCCCGACTACTTCAGTCACTGTGGCTGACTCATCCCCCATATTTGTGGTAGTTATTCCACTTTTTAGCATGATGAGTTATATTCATTTGATTATTGGGGATTGTATTCCCTTTTTTTAGTGGCTTCTTAATATGGATTCATAGGAGGAATTGTTAAAAGCACCCTCCATATCTATAAAACCACACATAGCCACTTCCTTTACCATAAATGCCTTTTCAATGCCTTTTATCAAGCCATGCCATGTAGAGCATTTATTTCTGTAACCTTGTAAGGATTTCGATCCAATATGTTGATCTAATATTTTCTTTATTGTTTTTAGGAAAAATGAAGTTAAGCTCCAAGCTTGGGGAATATGCCCAAGAATGTAGCTTGTTATGAATATGCTTCTCATGCATGAGATAAATTCCTCAATTACATGTTGAAGCACGGTAGGAAAAATGTCATATATACCTGGTGATTTAAGGGGCTTAAGAGGCTAGGGTGTTTTCTTTCTCTGGTAGGATGGTATGCATATCCTCATCCAGATAGGTCTGTAGAAATTCACCTTCAAGGCTAGGAAGTGAGTACTTAAAAGTATTCTTATGTTTTCCTGCTGAGTATCTGCGTATTCATCATCAGATTTTTTGAGTAGCCCTATTCCATTTGAGTCGTTTTTTGCAAGGACTTTTTGTAGACAGGATTGTTGAGGCTAATTCATCTATCCTTTCACAGAGCTTTCTCCATGATTTTCTTTTTGACCTTCTCAATCTTTTGGCGTACTCAATGAGGGCTTTTTATAGTCCTCTCAGTTTGCAGAGTTTTTGGGTCTATCAAAAAGTTTTCCTAGTTTCATTATAGACACCTATATCTCTGGAACTGGAACTTATATCAAACAAGTGGAAACACATGAATCAATTAATATTTTTAACAGAGAATTAGAAGGACTGGTTATTTATTTGTTTTTGTCTGGTCGATAGCCGAGTGGGTTAAGGCGCGAGGTGGCAATCGCGATTAATCACACGGACATCGCACCACCGGGTTCGAATCCTGGCTCCGGCACTGGTACTGTCGGAGGAAATGGTTGTATGTCCGCGTTTTCTTCAGTATGTCACCCCCTTCCGCGCAAGCCCCGGCTTCTGGAATTGGGGGTTGTCTAATTTCTGTGGTGTTTATTTATTTATTATTATTTATTATATCATTATACAGTGTGACCCATTTCAAACCTTAACACCGTCATAAAAGTTATAATTATTAATCGATTTTGACCGGTTTTTTTTAAGATACATCAAAAACTGTACTTTTGGACAAAACGTCATATTTTATTTTTTTAAATCATGGCCTACCGCGAT
Source organism: Leptura quadrifasciata (assembly GCA_963675555.1). Taxonomy (NCBI): domain Eukaryota; kingdom Metazoa; phylum Arthropoda; class Insecta; order Coleoptera; family Cerambycidae; genus Leptura; species Leptura quadrifasciata. The sequence continues at coordinate 38,194,694 of OY776682.1, forward strand.
TTTTCTAGGGGCTAAAATTTAAGAAATCTTAGCGATTTTTTTACATAAAATCTAAATACATCCCTGTATTCAGCTTCCTCCTAAAAGGGTATGTACCAAATTTTGTAAAAAAATACGATTTAATAAAATTTTTGCAGATAAACTTAAAAATGAAAATATTAGTACACATTTACTATTGCAGACATAGTAAGTCATGGAATAAACATCCAAAACAGACAACAAAGTTAGATCTAATAATATTATTGATTAACTGAAATTAATAAGATTGATAACAGTGACGTACGGTAATCCCTTATTATATTTAATTTGAGGTTCAATTTTCGTAAATGATGAACAGTCTTTTACCCATTATAATCACTTCAGAGATTTCAGAAAATAATTTTTTTGAGCTTTATCATGAAACCGGTAGATAATGAGTATCAAATAACCCTTTTTTTTAAAGAAAGTTCTGCTGATTTGTTGTTCTAGACTTACAAGCAAAGTCATTATTTACTTTATTATGCCTTAATGTGACCATGAAAAGGCAATTGAAGAAACAATAAAAAAATATTGTTTACTATCGTTTAATTAAGGTGTGAATAAGTTTTGTGTGCTAAATATTTGTAAAAATAAGTGATATTTGTTATGGAACAAATAAGTTTGAGGCAGAAAATTGAAAGAGTTCGTCTGGTTGGTAATAATGCTCGTTCAATAGGAGAAGCAGCTGATGAATTTAATGTTAGATATCCCAATGGACCAAACGTCAGTAGTACCACTGTATACAATATAAATAAAGTTTTCAATGACTCAGGTGCCGTATTAAAACATATTATCAGGGGCAGAAATCACGAACATTTTGTAGGTAGACATAATGATCAAATTTTGGAATAGTTTCGTAATATTCCTAATTTCAGCTTAAGAAGTGCTAGTCTAGATTTAAATATTCCAAGAAAAACTATTAAAAGATGTCTTGTAAAGAACCATTTGAAGCCATACAAACCAAAATTTTTGAATACTTTAGAGCCCGGAGATGAAGATAGAAGACTGGAATTTTGTTTATGTGCTCAAAGAGAATAGGTACCTCAATAATTCTAATTTCATTAAAGAAATATTATATACCGACGAAGCCACTTTCACCACCAACGATACTGTTTCATCCCAAAATTCTCGCTATTGGTCAGTAGAAAATCCAAACTGGGTTATCAATTGTAAAAGACAATATTCACTAAAAGTAAATGTTTGGTGCGGGATACTCCATAATATAATTATTGGCCCATTTTTCTTTGAACGAAATTCAAATAGATTCCAATTTTTGGATCTTTTGGGGAATGAATTTTCGGAAGCACTAGATAGTTTACCCATTCGTGATCGAATTAATTTAAAACTTCAGTTAGATGGGTGTCATGTACATAATGCAGTGATAGTGAGACAGTGGTTAAATAATCATTTTTGAAATCACTGGATAGGTCCCAACAGCCCTCTAATTGAATTTCCACCTAAATTACCGGATCTAACACCAATGGACTTTTTTCTTTGGGGTACTATATTAAGGAAAACGTATATAAATCGAGACACCAGACAATTGAAGACCTCCTACCTAGAATAAGGAACGCATATCTAGAAATTACCCCTAAACAATTAAGAAAAGTGTCAAATAATATTAAAAAAGGGTATGAAAATGTGTTACATTGAACGGTGGTTTGGTGAAAGCTTCAAAAATTTAGTTGTTTCTTTACAATCTCCATTTATTACATTACATTTATTGTTATTAATAAATTTTTTTTAGTGTTTCCTTGTTAAAATTATTCCATGTTAATTTTGCGGTGCGATTAGCATCATGATGTTTTCATTGCTTATTAGATTTAACTTTATGGTCTGTTTTTGATGTTTATTCCATGACTTACTATGTCTGCAATAATAAATGTGTACTAACTTTATTTATTTGCAAAAATTTTACTATTTCGTATTTTTTTTATGAAATTTGGTACATACCCATTTAGAAGGGAGCAGACTTTACGAAAAAAAATCGCTAATACGATTTCTTAAATTTTAGCCCCTAGAAAAATCGCGGGATTTAAAAAAATAAAATTTGACGTTTTGTCCAAAAGTGCAATTTTTGGTGTTGTATCTTTTAAGAAAAACCCGGTCAAAATCGATTAATAAATACAATTTTTATGAGGATGTTAAGGTTTGAAAAGGATCAGACTGTATATAAATTTGTAATGTAAATCCTTCAAAATTGCAAATTATTGTTTAGTCTTACAAATTCGACTGATGATGTAAAAAATACAAAAAAAAATCTGCTAGCTTTCATAAAATTAATATGTTTATAAGAGTTTAAAAATGTTGTTTAAAAAATGAGAGTAAAGTTGCACCTAAAATGGTGCCATCTCCAAAATCCGGAATTATTGTCTATAGACAAAATTGAGTCATTAATAGTTGGTACAATTTTATGTATAATTTTTCCTGTACTTTGTCAACAATTCATAGTAAAAAATTACCTCTTAAAACGCAAATCTTGTTCCCGGCGAGGATGTGGTGAACTAGATCTGCATATTAGGGGTTCGGCTTCTACTTCCATATCATTTAAATCCACTGTTGTATCTGTTATAGACTGGAGGTCTGCTTGAAAATCTGGCGATTGGAACAGCTTATTATTGGTGACCGAATAGACTTACAGATCCATTTCTCTGTATTTATTTATCGTACATACATCTGCTTCTCTTCAAAGAATAAACTTCAAGAAATTGACTGGATTTTCTGGATGTGGACGGTTTTCGGTACTCTGGAGATTGAGGTGCGCATCTTTTTGCCCATTTCTTTGAGAATGAAATCTAAAAAATGCAATTTACTATGTAAATATTCATTAGCCGGCTCGGTGGCTCAACGTTCACTCGTTAGGCTTGAGACCATGGAGTTGTGGTTCAAATCCTGACTAGGGTATGGATATATAGTAGCATTTTTCATGTGTTACCGGGTTGGTATATTCTCAATATCTTAAAGGTGCTATAAACCTTCCTCTATTGTTTTCCTTCTTTCCATATTTTGAATGTTCTCTACTTCTCTTTTCTGCCTAATTAGATATTTCTAATTGATTTACCAACGCACGCACTAAGATTAAATAAAGTATTTGAGTTTCGTACATGCTCAGAAAGTTTTATTGAGTTCGGACTGGCATCTGAAATTCACTATGAGAATTCCCTAAAACCGTCAATATTTTTTTCTCGCTGCTTTCATGTATACTCAGAAACCAGTGTCACATAAAAGTTTTTCTAGGTTCTAAGTTTTTTTTTCTAGGTTTTTTGTTTTATGTCTCTTGAATGGTAGTGTCACCATCTTTATTACTTCCAGCAGTTGTTACTCTTGTACCATCTGTAGAACTGTTATTGTTAGACGATTGACCATGGGTAGGTGTTTTGTGCTTTGGTCTGGAGTTGTAAACAGGCAGCCTATGTGCAAATGGCGGATATATCGGGAATCTGGGAGGGACAATTATGGGTGCACTAGGTATTCTGGGAAAAAATGAAGGCGGATAAAATCTGTGCATGCCTGGAAAGCTTTGTCGTACTGGAGCTGGTATCCAACATTTCGTAACAGGAATTCCCTAAAACCAAGATTTGAGGTTACAAGTAGTTAATAAGTTATAGTCGAGGTCAGCACTTATAGATAGATTAAATCTAATACAAGCTCTTGAATTAACTATGTACAAAATTGTTCCATTAATCTGATACTTGGTATAATTTTTGCTGCACTCAGCCAATATTTTTTTAAAGATTATAAAAATATACTAAAGGAAAATAGGAAAGTAAGAATTCATAGTAAAAAATTACCTCATAGAATGTAAATTTTGGTTCCCCATGATGATGTGGGGACCTTCTTCTGTGTTTGTTAGGAGTTGGGCTTCTACTTCTATATTTTTCAGACCTACTCTTGTAATCTGGAGATCTGCCTGACCGCCTGTGTTCAGAGCGCCGATTGTGTCCACCAGAAGAACTGAAAATGTAAAAAATACTAGTAAATTTTCTATTTATAACTAATTAAGGTATTACCACATAATACGCTGCAGACAACTGTTAGGTAGTAAAGCCGTATTTTTTAAGTTTTCTTTTAGGTTTCTTATGCAGACAATTCTACCATTGTGCTGTATCTGTAATTTTTAAAGTTATGTGAATTTTTATAGTCAAAACTAGTTAACCCACTTTTTAAACAATGTCTGCAAAAATGCATTAGTGGTGATTTTGCAAATACAGCACTCTCTTTGTCACAGCAAGATGGCAGAATTCTCCTGTAGACCTCGACAACTTGAGGTCAGTGACTACTAACACCAAAATCGAGCGACGTTTCGCATTTGGAAGTTCCGGTAAGACTCTTACAATTCGTATTTATCCGAATAATGCCAACTGTAAGGAACCATTCCCCTGTCCTGGTATGCAATCTGAATTTTGGACCTTAAGACAGTTAGTCTTGATATACACGACTGACCTCTGTTCAGCAGAACTGCTTCTCTCTGTTTCAACATACACTACATGGAGGCTACAGGACAGATGTCAGGTGCAATACCATGTTTTTATTGTATACAATTTTATTACCAATGGACCATTTAAATAATTATTATAATTTAACTCACCTTCTCCTTTTGCTCATCTTTGGGTAATTGGTTGGAGATCGGGACCGGCTCCGATCTCTCTGATATCTCGAACGATACTTGTCCCGTCTGCTTCTCTCCAAAGAATAAGATCCAGGAGATCGGCTGGGTTTCCTGGATGTGGAGGATGTGGACGATTTTGAGTATCGTGGGGATTGAGATTTACGTCTCTTCTGTGAATGAGATCGGCTTCGTCTGAAAATTGTAATTATTTTTAATTGTATTGCTCTCTCACATCACTGTCTACATACCTATGTTTACTACGTGAATATTTTCTACTTCTGGACCTAGTCCTTCGTCTTGTGTCATAGTGATATGGCCTATATTCTCCAGGTCTTAAAGGTGTCATAGATCTTCGTCGACTGGATTCTCTCTTTAACTCTCTTGAATATGGCCTGTCTGCATACCGCCTTTGATCTCTCATTTTTTCAATACTTCCATCAAAATTTCTTCTATTACCTTCATCTAAACTACTACTTCTACTTAATCTGCCACTTTCTTCATGCAGGTTCACTTTTCTTTTGCAGTCTGGACCTATCCGTATACGCACTTCTTTAACTAAGTTCCTGGATTTCCTACTATCACTCGTCCGCTCGTAACTTGAAGACGCACAACTATTTTCAGGGCTTTCTGATTCTGAATTACCTTTAGATTTGCGTTGCTCTAATACATTGTAATCCTCATCCAACATTGATATTTTATATTGATTTACCAATACACCACCCCGAGTAAATAAAGTATTTGAGTTTCTTACCCCATCTAAAAATTATCGAATGTTTAAAAATGAATTATCAAATTTTAAAATGTAAGTTGTTATTAAAATATTTAAAAAACGGAGGTGGAAAAAGTAGGTACCCAACAAGTCAGAAATAAAAAAACAAAAACCCAACAAAGAAAACGAAAATACGAAATAAAAGAGTATATCTCCACTAGCACAGAATAATTCAGTCACTGTACATTCGCACATTCTTGCAGATAAGTAGATGATTTTAGGTGAGTTAAGAACCATTCAACTGCAGTAATTTTTTCTTCAATGACTCATTTGTATTAACATCCTGGCAGAGTTTAGCTACAGCTACTTTACCACTCAACCAGGATGGCAAAATGAAATAGCGGTCACCCATCCAAGTTCCGGACACGACCAATGGTGCTTGAATATTAAATTTCTATATTAGAGGTTTTGAATTCTTTTTTAGTTCAAATTTTAGTTTTGACAATCCAATTTTTTAACATTTATTTTATTAATTTTCTACTGCTTCACGACAGTTGTTACAAATTAAATCTATATGTTAATTACTAATAATTACTGTTGATGCCACCTTAAAATTTTGCAAAATTAAATTTTTTTTGTAATACAATTACCTATTGCTAAAGTATAATTATTTTTAGGAGATATCTCCTGTCAGTTTATTTTAAGTCTACAAACGTAGGTATGTTTTTATTATTAAATTATAAAATCATATTATTTTATTATTCTTACCATCCCTGATTTGATGAACAATGTTTACTATTTGTTTAGGATCTTCTATCATTTTCATAATGGGTCCAGAAGAATTTCTGGTAGTAGTCATATTAGCTCTATCAATGGGTCCAGGGGAATTACAGATGGTAGTGACATCAGCTCTTTGAACAATAAATTTGCATCTTTTTAATTCGCTTAAAGGAACACGAGAAGGGCCTGGTGGTGGACTTGCAGACATCCTATCTAGAAGTTAATATACATAACTGAGTTACTTAGGTGTTGGATACTTCCATTTTTGAGTAAAATCAAACCCTTTTAATCATCAAATCACATTCAAATAAATAGATTCTCGAACATACCCGCCTGGAGAAATCATGCCAGCTCGTCCTGCCCCTCTCCAAAGGGGCTCCCATATATTTTTTCTCAGAAATCTTATTTTATATCTTACTATTTTCTCTTGTGTAAGGCCCCACAGCAAAAAAAAATGAACAGAGCCTTCCAGCAATAACACATGTTGAGCTATAACTCCAAAACGGCCCAATAAATCAGAATTCTACAACCAAAAAATGAAGATATCTATTTTTTCTATCGATTGATATATAATTTGTTTACGTTATTTATTTAAATTAAGCCACCAGTGGCGTGCAAAGGAAAAGTTATCCATGTAATTGCGTTAGATTTTTATTCAATAACTATTATTGTATGTTCTATCGAATGGCATCCATATCATTTTTCTGTCTCTTTCCATTTCTGAGAAAGAGAAATATACAGTGTATCATTTAAATTGAAGACACCCGGATATTTTCGTTATTTTTTAAAATCCGGATTTGAACTTCGGCACAATTGTAGTCCTATATAAGACGTACATTTCGAGGCAACTAACTTAAATTTAATTAACAAACTGAGACAACGGCAAACACCGAAATGGGACCCGTCTCCGATATTTTGCGATCGAAAAAGGTTATTAGAAAAAGTTGTTCAGAATCTAATTTTGAATTCCAATACCAAATTTTATTATGAAATTCGCTTTTTTAGTTTTTTCCATATTTCCATTTTTCCAAAGTCCACACACGGACGGTTATAATTTTGGTTATGTAAACAAAAACTATTAAATTAAATGTCAATCTGACAAATCTTCGAGTTCTATTGTCTAAATTTCTTAGTTTACAATCGTAAAATGTGTCTGCATTTAAGTGAAAAAATCGAAATATTAAGGTTATTTGGTGATGAGGCTCGTAGTAGGAGAGAAGTAGCCGCAGAATTTAATCGAAGACATCTTTTACGAGTTAATATTAGTCGCGGAACTGCAGCCGCAATAAATGATCTTTTCAATGAAACTGGCAGTATTATTAAGGATACATCCGCATCCTAAAGATAAAGAATAAATTTTATAAAAATCCGCACCAAAAAATTCGCATTCCGCAACTGTCTGAACGAGGCTTTAGTCTACGAAATTGAGCGGCTCAACTGACTAGGAGAAAATTAGAAGATGTTTCAGATGTCATAATATCAAGCCGTATAAATCAAAAATTCTTAATACTTTGAAAGAAAGTGATGAAAATAAAAGGTTAGATTATTGCTATTGGGTCCAGTGATATTTATAAGTAAAGTTTCGTTTACTGATGAGGCAACATTTACCACTAATGTTGTGGTGTCTTTCTTCTCAAAACTGTAGATATTGGGCTATCTGTAGCTTGTGTGTGTTAATTATAAAGACCAGTAGTATTTAGAGAAAAATAACGTATGGTGTGGAATTTTAGGGGACCGAATAATTGGTCCGTTTTTCTTTAATAACTCGTTAAGTGCTGAGCGTTTAGTTAACTTTTTCAATACAAAATTATGGGATGCAATTTACAATATTTCTCTTAATGTGCGACAGGAGATGTTTCTCCAGCTAGATGCTGCGTCAATTCATAATCCTATAATTGCGGTTCGTCTGTTGAACGAATATTTCAGAATGCGCTGGATAGGAATATAGCCCTTTTGAGCTCTGGTCTCCTAGATCGACCGATATACATAATACTAAATTTTTATTTCACGGGAACAGTAAAGAACAAAGCTTACAAAACAAGACCCAGAAACTGAGAAGAAGTTTGTGCTAAAATAAGACGAGTCTGTCGCGAAATCGGCATTCCAGAGCTGAGAATAAGAGTGTAGCTCAATCAAAATCGTAAAAGAAACGTGGATTAGTTGAGAGAGGCTATATCTGATAATTTATTAAAATTTCTATTTACATGTAATGAGTAATTAGCAAAATATCTAGAATGGGCCCCATTTGAGGGGCTGCCGTTGTCCCAGTTTGTTAATTAAATTTAAGTTGGTTATCTCGAAATGTACGACTTACATTGGACTATAATTCAAATCCAGATTTCAAAAAATGACGAAAATATCCGGGTGTCTTAAGACACACTGTATATAGGCAGATCAAGGATGTTCTACACTTCCTTGGGGCAGATACGTAAGTAGCCCCTTTGGAGGGGGCAGGGGGAACTGGCATGATTTCTCGAGGTGGCAAGGCAAGTAACTACACTAACAGGCACTGTAATTTCTAAATTGTACTAGAACCTGTCTAAAATTTAATTTGAAATGTTTTATTATTACAGCAACTTACAATATTAAAATAAATATTTGTTATTTATAGTTTAGTTTTATTACATTTTATTAATATCAGTGGCGGATTAACGATATGGCACATTAGGCTAGTCCTAGAGCTCCCGATTCAGTTGAGGGCCCCGCCACAGTCGATAATTCGTATATCTTCCTATGTCCTGAAAATATTACAGCATATAAAGAAAGCGTACAATATCAGTTGACCGGAAATTTCTTGCTTCGTTTGAGCATAATTTAAAATTTGAATATGGCGGAACAGTAGTTTGTACCTACCATTTATTTCATCGCGATTTTTTGAAACAGCAGAACAAAGATTGTAATTAGTGATTTAATAGTAAGACTATTATTAAAACTATTCTTATCTTATTACAGGTACACAAATATAATAACGAAATTTGGTTTAAATTGAATATTATAATTTATAATATACAATACGTGGGTATAAAAACTAAAATAAACAAACAATCAGGATATCCATCCATTCCGTATTTCAAGGAACAGTCCCCGCGAAAGACTGTATTGTCCCACGTCAGAAAGCGACCCAAAATAAAACATAACATTACAGCAATCTGCGCTAATGACTCAAGAAAGCAGGTGCTTGGATCTTATTCATCGCTCGAATGCACAATGTTCGATTTTACTTGAGGATGTCAAAGAACACACCAAACCGCGTCTAAAACAATCACGCTTAAAAGCAGCAAAAAATCTCACCAGTTAAATTTTTCGTAACTGTAACGAAATCTGCATGAAACGCGTGCTCCACGCAAAAACACCGTCGGAAGGTATTTTTGGAGGAACAACGAAAAAAGTCTTATAAAATTTTTGTTTATAACAATGTTTTATTTCTGCGGAACTGTGTCGAAAATCTAGTTTTGCAAAATATTACGAAAATTAATTCCACTAACGTAATTATTGTAATTATAGTAAAAGACGTCCTGTGCATATTTGACTTTCGTATTTGCTACGAAATTGTAAAATTTTCGGAACTATAGCAAAAATTCGATTTTGAAAACTAATTTTTATGACTATAATGAATGTCGCTCCACGGAGTGTAATTTTTGTAACTATATAATGAATGTCGCTCCACGGAGAGTCATTTTCTATAATGGTTATAATGAATGTCGTTGCACAGGGCGTAATGTCGCTCCGACCACCAAAATTTTAGCAACTATAATGAAAACCGACTTTTACTCCCGAATAAAAATTCTTTTTACGAACTGACGTTGTGTAGCACTGCAACTCATGCGTTATATTAAATTATGAGGACAAGTTAAAAGTTCCGAATTCAAAATTTTAAGGGGAGATTTGGCGCGAACGACAAAATATTTGAGGGTGCATTTTAATTTTTTGCAGTCGATTTTAGAGGCAAAGTTATAGGTTTTCCGTCGTGTTTGCCTTTAGGTGGTTCCTCAGTGATTCGGTGGCAAAAAGTATCCTTACCATGTACATGGTACATGGGACCGCCTTGCCTGAACGTATGAATATATAAATAATTTTACTATTCTGAATTGTTACGATTCAAGCATTTTTAAGTTCTAGAACGAGCGCCCAAAATTATTATTGTGATATTTTAAATACGTAAAAAGACGGGCAAACAATACCCCACATATTCGTAAATATTGAACTTTTACATTGAATCTTTTTGTATCAATAATCGTTTGCTAAAAATTAAAACATTGGATAGTAGTTGGGGACATTGTTCGAGTCGTCCTATTCCTCACCCTATGTGGTATGGACCCCTGTTATTGTTAAACTTATACAATCGTTAACTTTATACACATATCTTTGAAATTTGTATCTGTATAATAACATTTTTTAGAAAGATCAATAATCAATATATATAATCTGTTACTGTGTTTCAAATTTACCTTTCAGGTTAATTAAGAAGTGTAATTTAAGAGTGTTAGATTTAAGACAGTGCCACGACGTCCAATAGATACCATATAGTGCCAGCAGTTAAGTAAAAGATATAAATAAGTACACATTTTATATTTTTTTGTCCGAATTAGTCGTATCGAACCTTTCAGGTGAACACATTGGTATCAATTTTTGAAAGAGTAGCAAAACGTCCCTCAGACGTCCATAGCATGAATCGTTCACAAGAACATATACATGTTTTTAGTAAATTGATTTTAGATTTTCCTTGGAAAATGAATGAAGATTTTCAGGAAGTGCACCCCCAACATTGCGTGCCCTTTCTTTTGTCGAATAAATCTACTAACCCCATTACCCATATTATCTATATCCGCAAGCAAGGGTGAGAAGGGTCCTCTCCTGGAATTTTACAAATGTAAACTTGCTACAAAAAAAATATACAAAAAATGTATTACAGAAAAATAAAATATAATAAAAATTATACATTGCACCTCGCACATATCAAAGCGGGCCATATTATCAAAATAAATACTATGCACAAAAAATATTTCAATTTCAGCTTTCAACTTGTTAATACTTTAGGTATTTAAGTAATTTTTGTAATTACATTAAATAGAAATATTTATGTTTGACGTCTTCTTTTTCTAAGAATTTGATTTTAAAAAATATGAAATTTTCGCCTGAGGGGTATTTAAAAACATCTCATCCTTGTAAGTAACCACAAAATGTGTCCTGTATTTTATAATCCCGAGTCAAGCTATAATACGGAACAGATAAAAAATCTTTAAGCCCTGAAATATACTTATAGACCAGGGCCAATCCTGTTTAAGGCAATAAAAATTCTTAGCAGTATACGAACGGTCGGAAAATGTAGTTAATGGTGTAAATAATTAAGGAAAAATCGTCCAGACTGAGTAAAAGTTCGGGAAGGGGGGGTTGGGGTGGTAATATATACATTTTTAGGGGTTGGTACTCGTTTCTTGCGTCTTTGCGGCTAAACTATGCATCCTATCGAAAAATGTTGAATGTAAAAGTTATAGATAATGAAAAAATCTAAAACGTTCTAATTGATCATTATTAACCATAACCTCAAAATTATCGAGAAAAATGCAAAAAACCGTTTTATCGGTTTTTAATTTATAACTATCGCAATTTTTTTTATATTTTCATGAAAATTGGTGGAAATGCTCTCTTTTGTGTTTCAAACAAGCCCAAATTTTTTCAAAGCGAAATATTTAATTTTCGATGTTTTATGAAGAAAATTTAAAAAAAGACCAAATTCTCAATCGAAAAATTTGGTTAGCAAATTTTCGATTAATGAACTTTACTAGTGCTTATTTTTTTCATTGAAATCTCAACTTTAATATAGAATTAAAATATAATATTGTTTATATACAAAAATATCGTTAAAAAAGCGAAAAACTGAAAAACTACTTTTTAAAAATCGAGTTTTCGGTGAAAATCATGAATTTCTTTTCTTTATTGCAAATAAACGTTTACATTCATAAAAAGCGTTAATTCTCATACAATACTATGTTATACAAGTAATGTACATGTACCTAACTATTCTCGGCTTTCAAAGTCCCGAAAACATTATTTAAACTGCAATTAAATAGGTAAAAATTCAAAAAACACAAAGCCTGTGAACTGAGAAAATTTGTTAATTATTTCTTGTGATTCGTAAGTATTTACAAATTATCACGTCAAAGTCTTATATTTGATTATAAAATACAAAAATTAAAAGTAAAATAATTTTATTGAAATCTTTTTTTCTTCGTGGGCAATTCTTCATCGCCAGAATTCAGTATCATTATTTTTATTATTATTTATTAGACAGTGGGTACTGTCTCTCGATGTCCTCGAGACTACAATTTTATTCGAACAACGATTTTTCGGCATTAGAACATTTATCAGAACCGTGACAATTTGAGCACAAATTTGTGCACTTTAAACCATGCTTGCGACACCCACATTTGCTACCACTATTTTATTGGAGTTTTTTGCTACTTCAAGGGATGTATTGATAATTAGGGAATCTGCATCTTCTTCATATAACTATTTTTTGGGTAGTTGTTTTGTACATAATGTAAATATTTTTGTGTTATTTCATTAATTGTATCGTTTTTTTGCCAGATTACTTTGTGTAAGAGAAACCCGCCATCAACAACGTGTACAATATTGCTCGAAGTTGGTAACGAATCGATGCTCGCAAATTCTGTATATAAATGTGACTTAACATTTTTTCTGAAGCCATTCTCTGTAAACAACGACACAGGAAATGGAGCAAGCTCGTACTGTAAATAATTTTTCATATCATCTGTGCTGCTGATATTTCGCGAAATTCTTTCAAATAATAGTAATGGATCAATTGTAACAGTCTCGCCTCAGTTAGGTACAATAACATTACTTGTATAACATAGTATTGTACGAAAATTAACGCTTTTTATGAATGTAAACGTTTATTTACAATAAAGAAAAAGAAATTCATGATTTTCACCGAAAACTCGATTTTTTAAAAGTAGTTTTTCAGTTTTTCGCTTTTTTAACGATATTTTTGTATATAAACAATATTATATTTTAATTCTATATTAAAGTTGAGATTTCAACGAAAAAAATGAGCACTAGTTGCTAACCAAATTTTTCGATTGAAAATTAGGTCTTTTTTTTACTTTCTTCATAAAACATCGAAAATTAAATATTTCGCTTTGAAAATTTTGAAAATTTGGGCTTGTTTGAAACAGAAAAGAGAACATTTTCACCAATTTTCATGAAAATATAAACATTTTTGCGATAGTTATAAATTAAAAACCGAAAAAAAGGTTTTTTGCCTTAGAAAGTTTTAGATTTTTTCATTATCTACAACTTTTATATTCAACATTTTTCGATAGGATGCATAGTTTAGCCACAAATCGCAAAAAACGAGTACCAACCCCTAAAAATGTATATATTACCACCCCAACCCCCCTTCCCGAATTTTTACTCAGTCTGGACGATTTTTCCTTAATTATTTACACCATTAACTACATTTTCCGACCATTCGTATACTGCTAAGAATTTATCGTCTATTACGATATTTTAAACGGTCCTGGTCTATTACTCTGATAATCAAAATCACATAGGTACCGCAGCAAACCATGATCAGTCATCTTGTACGTCGCGCGTCGTTGCCATTAAATGAACTTTTCCAAATTTATTTTAATACCAACGGCTAAAGATAGAGATTGTCTTAAATTATTATTGTTGAATATTATGACTTCGGTATTAGAAATAATGGAGTGTGATTAATTAATTAACAGATTTGCAAATAAACTCAGAAAAATACTCGTTAGTAATAGAGTACCCATACTACTAGTATCTAATGCTTAGGTGTTAATATTTTTATTATACCTATATATTTTTTTAATTTATAAGTTGTTATTTATGTTTACTGTGTAAGTGAGTCATAGTAAGTACCTAGTAGCCCTAAAGGTCTACGTTTTATGTATAACGGAATTTTCAAATTTCAAAACTCAAATGAATTAAATTTAGCAAATATGAAACTGGCAAAACGTGATGATTTAAAACAAATTATATGGATGCTAAATTTGTTTACTTCTACCTAGGTACCTACTTAAAATTTGAGAACAAAATCTTTTGTTGGTCGTGTCGTAAAATACAAAAGATTTCTCTTTAGGGAAGGTAAAACCATAGACATCTTTTCCAAGAAGGGGTATTATAAACTAGGAATGTTGAAAATTTCCGTTTTAGTGTTTCATATACCAATTATTATGCTGTGGTGGAACAGGGTAAAATATATTGCACCAAGCACCAAGAAGGTATAAGTACAGGATGTCCACTTTTTCAATGGGATTGTATTGATAACTTTTAAACTGTAAGAGGTAGAAGATTGACTAAATTAAAGTTGTTCATTTTTAAGCTCATTAAGAAGCCGTATTCAGATTTAATTTATTTTCTCTGTAGGTTGCTTTCATTTAGCAAAATAAAAAAGTAGCAGTCCAATTATATCATACATGAAGTTAATTTTACTCAAATATGAAAGTTAAAAACCGCTGCAAAAGGAATCACTACTTCCACATCCAGATTTTGTATCCAAGTTTTATACACACGAAATCCCAATGTAATATTTTACTCCCTTTAATAATAGAGTCGGGGTGGCAATGGGGGTGACTAATGTCCAAAAAATTTTAGAGGTCCTTGGATCTCTTACACACACTAAATTCCAATTTAATTGTTTACTTCCTTTAATAATAGCGTGGGGATGGCAATGGGTGTGGTAGAGGGGGTGGCTAATGCCAAAAAAATCCCCTTGGTTCTCGTATACACACTTAATCCCAATTTAATGTTTTACTCCCTTTAATAATAGGGTGGGGTGGCAATGAGGGGGAAAATTATATAATGTAACAAAATGATGGGTATGATTTACTTCAAAGTTTATTTTCTACTTTTTGGAGTATTTAAATAAAAGCTTTTTTCAAAAATTTTTCTTATGATATAAAAAATTATATAATGTAACAAAATGATAAGTTTGATTTGCTTTTTTCAAAAATATTTTCACCGAAACAAAACATTTGTATCTTTTGGAATATAACTCGGCATATCTCGAAAACTAAAAATGTTGTAAAGATTAAATTGTAGACGGGGATTGAACAATATATGTAGATTACAACGGCGATGTTGCGAAAGTGTTTTAAAAGGTTATCTTTCAAGACAAAATAAAGAGCTTGTAGGTAATAGAATATTGTGGGGGAAAGTGTAGTATCGAGGTACTTTTTGCATTTTTATTAATAATAAACTTTATTTCTATAAGTCTTTTACATGAAAAGTATTAGAATTGTCAAACACATATGTATAAGTATAAATATAAATAAATATAGGAATATTGTCTAGGTTGTATGAGTAATATTTTAGCAGAAAGTCGGATTTAATTTTGGTGAAAGAATGTTTGCAATCTGATAATTCTGGCTAAAAAGATCAATTATTTCATATCGCAAAACAACCCCGCGCATCAATCATAGAAAGATATTAAATTTCGATTATTTTTTTATTTGTATGCATCTCTTCGATATACTTTTAAAATTAGGTTCATATTTTGTCAAATTGTTTCTTGAATCTATTTTCGGAGAGCGCATAGCGATTCGAGCTTACATTCATCCCGTATATTGTTCACTCCTTTATGTTTTGTGAAATATATCTCGTGATATCTCGATTATAAATGCTACAAAGGATCAAATTTTTAATAGAAACTAAGTAACGTATGGCGATTACGATGGTAATAATAAAAAAAAATGTTTTATTTAGTTATTTTTCAGGGGAAAAATAATGAACGCAAAAGAAAAATGTTACATCTAGCAATTTATTTATTTTTAAAAGTAGATAATGAACCCTTTTGTCGTAGTAATTTTTCGATTATATCTTAAAAGCTAACAATATTGCGAAACAAAAAGGTTATATAACTTTTTAATAGTCTTTGTTAATAAAATAATATATGTAACCTTTTTTTATTTTGCATTAAAAGACATTGTTAAAGATTAATAAAAATGGATACACATATACCTGAAAATCACAAATCACCGGGAAAACCGTTTTCCAGTCCCACGGGTTGGTTTAAATTAGAATTTTCTCTTTTAGCAACTTAATTTGCATGAAGAACTACCTAGACCTACTATTAAAAATTCTATGAAAAAAACCTGCAGAAAACGTATAACTATCCAGCACATCTACATTGATTTTATAAATTGAAATGCAATATAGCTACTTACAATGAAGAAAAAATCAGTCTTTGATGGGCACAAACAAACTCTAAACGACACAGTAAGGCACACTAAGGCGATATGTAGGAAACTGGCCTTAAAATTTATAAAAGCATAATCTATACTGGGACAAAAGGGATTTTTCCAATCAAATACATTTGCGCCTGGTCAGAAATTCAGGTACCTACCTAGTTATTCAAATTAGTGAGGACAAATACTAAATACGGGAAGAAAGGTAATAAAATAAATGTTGTATTCTGATGGTCTGCAATAGGACCAGTTCAGTCAACAACAACTGGTTTTATGATGAGTAAAATTCTGTAACTCTTTTATCTCTTAAATAATATATTTTAAGGAGCTCAGAATTTTAAAACTGATTCAAGATCAGAGGGATACCAATTTTTTCAATTATTTTCTAGAAAGTAGTAGGTATTGCATAATAATTGTGAACATCGTTGCAAGATTATAATTTAAACAGATATTAAAACACATAACCGAGCCATTCGCAATTATCTGGAATTTTAATTATTGAATAGCAGCGTTGGTTAAGGCACGAGGTGGCAATCGTGATTGATTAATCACACGGGTATCACGCCACCGGGTTCGAATCCTGGCTCCAGCACCGGCACTGTTTAAGGAAATGGTTGTATGTCCGCGGTTTTTCAATGTGTACCCCCTTGCACATAAGCCTCTGGCTTCTGGAATTGGGGGTTGTCTAATTTCTGGGGTGTTTATTTATTTATTATTATTTATTTATTGTTAGTCGTAATTTAAATTTTATTAAAAAATTGTAATGTTAAAACTCTTAACGTACAAAGAGGGCAAGCACCCCAGACGGCACGCTGGGGGCGGCAAAATGAGGAAAAAAGAAGAGGCACTGACTTAAGAAAGATTGCCAAATTTGACAATCCCCTTTATTGAGAATAATAAACCAACAGTGTTGCCAATGGTGGTCAATAGTCCGATTTGTAGATTTTTAGAATGTCATGTCGCGGACATTTTTCGAACTCTTTCCCCGCTATTTATGTTTTCGCTTTTTAAAGCATATGATAATTTGGTGTATACAATATTGTTTTCATAAAAATATGTATATAAAGTAAGTAATCCAATCCAATCTTGCCCACCTCAAGAAATTTTCAAATCCGGTAATAGTTCCCTTCCAACATTGAATGGAATGTTCGCCATTTCGTGTAGTCGACAAAGATATGGCAACTATTGCTACCACTGTTGGCTTAAGTCCATAAATACCTACAAAAATACAATATTACAAATGACTATTATAGACCATAAATGTCTAGAGATGGACTACGTGGTCAATAAAAAGAAATAGTGATGTGAGCTATAGGATAGAAGATGCTACGCGCTGTCTCCCTCGACAATGCACAGTATTTTGTATTCTTTAGATCGTTAATATATTCATTTTATGTAAGGAAACTGCGAATTATTTCTGTTGTAAATATATTTTTCTACGGTACCTTTTATTATTTACTGACAATGCTAACGGGAGATATAGATGAAGTGCATCCTTTATAGCGCCACCATACAATATGTCTATATGAAAGCTGTTACCATCTCCTGTACATTGATATTGTTGCGTATTTACACCCTGTAGTAAACACACCCAAACGTAGGTTCAATAACTGCAACGCGAATTTTCACTTACCATTGATTTATTTATCATTAAATTACTCAAGCTTAACAACTTGTTACTGTTATTTTCCTTATCTGATCACTTGCTCATCTAATATATGGCTCATTCAGAACTGTACTGAACTCAGTCTGTGCGTTGGATCCGCTTCTTATATATCCGTGGCGCTTATTCCCAATTCATCCAGTCTGCCATTCGAGCCGTTTCTACTCCTTCTGGTATATTCTATGAGCAGCGCCACTAGGGTTGACTTGTGATCTATCATCCTGTGGTTGCTAATTAGGCAGGCCTTCTTTCACTCTGCTACCAGGGACTAAACCTTTCGTCGTAAGAGGGTGGCACATAACAGAATTATAACTAATCTTGGAATTATAATAGAATTGAGCTCGTAACATAAAAAATAACCACCAGTCTTGCGTGACTGGCGTTTTTATATATCGACGCGGGAAGGTTCAAAGATGATTTTTGTTTATTATCATAAATGCTCTCGATCGGGCCATGGGCTCGTGAGAGGTCAGATATAAGTGAAAAATTGTCACTGAGTCGAAGGGTGGCTAGCGTTTAAAAATTTCAATATGGGGCGCGAAAGCCATTTTTGTAGAAACGCCAGTTCCGCCAACTTGGGCGCTGTGATGATACGCACAAGAGGCAAATTGTAAAATTGACTCTGAATCTACTGTTCTTGGAACCAACGTCATTGTATCACTTTTGGTGTTAAAGTTGTTAAAAAAGCGCCACTCACGCAAGCTGGGCCTTTTATAATACAAGTGAAAAAAATGCACTTTTTTAAACGTTTTTTAGAAATATGTAAAAACTATTAAAAATGCATACTAATTAAGACATAAAAATTGTCTACACATCCTTTGAACAATAGAGAATGCAATTATAACTTCGCCTGGCAATTTCATTAGTTACAAGCTCTTGTATAGTAGCGGAAAGTTTTAATCAGAAGGGAGGTGCGAGGTAAGATGCTAAGAAGGCAGATCCGGACTTAACTATATTGTGTATGTCTATTTATTTTCTTTATCACTGACATCACTATAACTGTCATTTTCATAATCGAATCATTTTTACAATAAATAAGTTACATACCAGCAAAAGGACAAATATAAGCTATTACGTATTAATATATTAATTATTATATTTATCCGTACATCTTACTTCGCCGTATATAAAAGTAAACTAAGTTCGTCGCTGACGTAGATACCATATCCCAAGGATTGTAAACTCCTTGGAAATATCCCACCTGTCGTTCGCGCCTAGTGATGGGTCGCTCACCTATTTTAACTTCGTTCAGCTCACTCAGATGAGCCGTGCATCAAGAGCCCTTCATTTGAACGACGTACCTAAATAGCACGTTTTATGTCAACTAGTAAGCACAGCTCACGCATGTAATTGTGCATACGCATACGGCACACATTTTTGGCCACAAGCTTCGAGCTATAGAGGGCGGTGGTAAACATTATTATAACATAAAAGCTCATACGCGTAAAATACAACAAGCATGTGGTTATAGGTGTTACCTTACTTAGTTTTTATTGATGCTATTTTGTTCGCAGTTGTAAAGGATCGTGGCGCGTTGTATAATAATAATATAATACACATTACGTTTAAGAACGGTTTCAGATATGGATTCTAGAAAAAAGAGCAATGTTTGGTCCTATTTTTCAAAAAGCTTGGAATGTAAAGCAAAATGTAATTTTTGTTCGCAAATATTATCATATAAAGGGGGCTCTACATTTAATTTAACAAGGCATTTAAAGAGCAAACACCCTAATACTATCGAGAATTTGCAAGAGAATCAAAGAAGACTACTATTTCAAAATACTGAGATGACTGAGCATACAAGTCCAAATTTCGATCGAGTATAAGGACGAAATTAATAAATGCTAACATTATCAATACTAATTGTTAATCGTTCAGCTGGCCCCGTTATGTGATACGGCGACTGTGAGTTTGTGATTCGACAGAACTTCTCTTCTCAGTTCGCAATCAGTTGGTAGCACACTGAGCTCTTGTCTGACCTATTGTACGATGTACGAGTTCGTACTGTCGCTATCGGTACAGAGTTGTAATGGCGTATTTATTAAGTGAGCTGTACAATTCGAACGACTCGTTCGACTATTCGCGCCAGTTAACAAACAATACGAGCATGCCCTTATCTCCCATTTTAATACGCGCGATATAAAAGACGTAAGACGTGATGTGATTGAAACAGCTATGCGTTATGCATCGCCATTATCATCTCTATTCCCCACAACGTCTATGATTGTTTTCATTTATTGTTTTCCGCTACTATACTATTAAGGTTAACGCAGTGAACTTTGGTGGTATAGAGTTCACTGGGTTAAAGTAAGTAGAAGAAGAAGAAGCATTAACCTGATTTTTGTGGCAAAGTGCAGACAGAATTAGTAGTGATGGGCAAAACTGTTATTTTTCAATAACAGGTTCGACCTGTTATTGTTATTTTTAAATATCAGTTTAAAATAACAGCTAGCAGAGAGTGTTGGTATCGCAGTACATATTATTTTACGCTACTGTTATGCTACTGGCTGCCTTCACTCGTCAGCAGCGATGTTTTTCATAGCAACAATACTGCGCTCTCTCGACTGCTGCTACTCATTGATAGATGTTTGACAATCGCGCCCTATATTAGATACTTCTGTTTTCTGAATAACAGTTTTCGCATATCTGTTATTTTCGAAGACAAATAACAATCTGTGAATGTTATGCAAATTACAGTTATAAAATAACAGATTTTTAAATAACAACCCAATTTTAAGGCAGCCTCTGGACACAACTTCATTCGGTAGCTGAATGCTGCTTTTGTTCTGCCCATGTATTTTCTCTTGTTGTCTATTGTGTGTTGTTAAGTTAAATACTTCATCAATTACGTATTTTAATTAGTGGCTGATTAATGTTGAATTGTGGTTTAATTTAAAGTACAATTATTGCAGTACCAGTACATATTTACTTGAATTTAAATACGGCAAATTTGCGGCCCACGTGTTTTCGTTATTGATGTTTTTACTGAAATCATAGAAACTAACCAAACATTTTCACCGCATTGATTAAAATCCTGCAATCGTAAATAGAGGTAAGTTAAAAGAAAATAATTTTTTAATTTAGAATTGCCTATACTAGTAACTGATGCTTATTGTTGGTTAAGGGGGGCTGAAATTTGGCAAGTGAGTTCTGAATTTTTTATCTACTCTATACTTATTTAATCACATAGTCCATCTGCTTCCTCTTCAAAGCTTCTAGATGAATGTCCATATGTTGTTTCATTGGAGGGAGTTCATTCCGTCAAAAGAGCATGATGCATATAATGTTTTCATTAACACCATAAAAGTTTCAGAAAAAGTTATACAACTTTGCTATTTAAAGATTTTCAGTATATTTGAAAATAAAACTACATAGCATGTGGTCCACCAGAAACAGTTCAACACTGAGTAACGAAAACTGTCTGGATCGCTCAATTTTTGTTTCTGGTAAAGCACATTTTTTCGGTGCTTTCAACCGCGCCTCCTCAACTCTCAAGTAGGGGTTAACTTCTACCCTGAAAATTGTAAAAAGCGGGGTTAGTGTCGTGGCCCATCATTTTAAGGTGTAATAAATTTCCTATGCGCTTATTTACCTTTTAAATTCGAGCCACTGATTGCTGAGTATTTGGATTTTAAACAATCCACCTTCTTGGTAAACATTCCTTGGAAGGAGAGGTTCTATTGAATGGCCCTCAAAATCTCCCAATTCAACCCCCTTGGACTTTTTCTATTGGACTATTTAAAAAACAGAATTTATGTAATCCAGCCTGCTTCTTTGGAAAACTTGCAGAACCGCATGACTAATGAATCCCTTCCCATGTGATTTACTATTGTACGAAGGTGAAAGGTAGACATTTCAAACATTTAATAAAGTAAAACGTAAGTAGTAGTAATAGCCAACTTAAATTCTTTTTAAATTGCTGACACTCGACAACCTGTGACTCGAATTTATAGGACTTTTATTAAGCCTTAAAACAATGTCTCACAATTATTCCCTGTCCCCCTTACTATTTAAAATATTCGGGGTGGGGGTTATAAAGTTGCATGAATAAGAACACTAAAATAATGTAAATAATGTGTAACTTCTTTCAATTCAAAACCTGCAAAACCAGGTTCAATTGTTTTTGGTGGGCCATCCAGTATAAATTTCCATATAAATCATAACTTACAGTATGTCCCAGGATAAATGCAACAACAGGAATAACGGACAAACAGTTTTTAAATATTGTAATGATGTGGGCCATCCAGTATAAATTTCCATATAAATCACAATTTACAGTATGTCCCAGGATAAATGCAACAACAGGAATAACGGACAAACAGTTTTTAAATATTGTAATGATGTTTTATTTGATCTAAATTTAAGAGCTATCAAAAATGAATAGAAGTAGCATTATACTGGCTTGTCTACAATATTCAGTAATACTTATTAAAACTGCCATTTTTTTTTTCATTAAGGTGGGCATATCCAAGAGAGAGAGAGAGAGAGAGAGAGAGAGATCCGATAAGGAAATATTTATTATTTTTGGCCATAACTTTTTTTCTAATGCATTTATTGGTAAAAAAAGTATAAATAAGACTACCTATTTCACACAGTAATCTCAGTTGTTTACAAAATTAGTTGATTTAAATAAAAAATAGTGCCAATTTTTATATCTTATAGTTTTAAATTAACTAATTTTGCAAATAATTGAAATTATTGTGTAAAAATTCATATCACTATAACTGTCATAGTTCTACTTAGGTAGTCTTATATTTTTTTTTTAACAATAACTGTATTAGAAAAAAGTTATGGCCAAAAATAATAAATATTTCCTTATCAGATCTCTCTCTCTCTTGGATATGCCCATCTTAATGAAAATAATTACAGTTTTAATAAGTATTACTGAAATATTGTAATCAAGCTATTCAAAAAACGTTTGTCTGTTATACCTGTTGTTGCATTTATCCTGGGACACCCTGTATATTACAAGGCATTGTGATTTATATGTAAATTTACGAGAAGATTTATACTGGATGGCCTTCTCACTTTATGTCAAAATCATGGTTACTAGATCAGTTCGAATGAAAGGTATTATAATTTAACGGTTTTTAATGAAAAAGTAAAAATATTTCTGAATATATCGATTTTAGGTATAGGATACTATTCACAAAAATCGTAGAGAATTAACTTGCCAATTCAAAAATACAATAATAAACACAGTATTCCATTTGAAAAAATTGATAAAATTTATTTTGAAATGTCCTGAATTAGCGCTAGTGTAAAATACACCCTGTATAATTATAATCAATATTTGGTGGTCGTGTCATTGTACTACATTCCTTGTCTACATAATTGCAAAATAAATCTTCCTAATTAGTAGTAATACACACACAGCGAATTAATTTGTTAAACCTTATTCCGACCAAAATTTTCATATTTTTTCGAATAACTCGGCAACGGCACGTCAAAAACAAAAAATCTGGAGGTCGTTGGAAAGGTAATTTTATGCTGAATTCATAAATGTAAAAATATATAGGGTGTTCCATTAAGAAAAATGACCTCGAAGATGCTCCACCCTGTATATTTCAAAATACTTTTAAAATGTGCGCCTTTTGACACTATATCGCTTCCTTAAAAAAATTATTTTCCAAAGTCTTCTAATAAGGTTGATATTGGCCTTTGACGCACTATTGGGACACTTTGTATGTATTAAAAAAAAAATTATGGCCAAAAATAGTAAATATTTACTTATCGGATATCTCTCTCTCTCTCTCTCTCTCTGGGATATGCCCACCTTAATCATTTTTTGTTGTGATTAAGATAACAATTAAAATTTATAGTTTAAAAATGGCAATTTGCGAAGTTTCAGATAAATCGGCTTACCCTGCCCATTTGTATAAAATTAATAAGTGTAGTCACATCGCAACTTTGTGATCTATCTGGTGTTATTGGCGATCTTGATCGCCTTTTCTTCGCTTGCGATAAGTACAAAACAGCTACAAATTTATTTACCCTGATGTCAAAATTAATGTCCTGACAGACCCCTGG
Source organism: Leptura quadrifasciata (assembly GCA_963675555.1). Classification (NCBI taxonomy): domain Eukaryota; kingdom Metazoa; phylum Arthropoda; class Insecta; order Coleoptera; family Cerambycidae; genus Leptura; species Leptura quadrifasciata. The sequence goes on from OY776682.1 coordinate 38,218,738, forward strand.
ACGAGAAGTGTGTTTCCCTGTATTTTCCTTCGTTGCTCCTCTTCTTCACTCTTTTTCTCCATTTTGTTTAGGTTAGATAATTTTAACATAGTGTGACTGGTTGCATGGTCTCTGACCCAAAGCTATAAAAAAAATCGGTCTACCTTGATAAAACTGTTAAAATATTGCTTAAATTGTCTATATCCGAATATACAGGATGTCCAGATATTCCTATCGTTAACTTTAGGTGAGGATGGTATTTGTCGAAATACAAGAAAAAGGTCCGGCAACGCTTCCTAAACAAGCCCTTTGAAGGTGGTGCCCTAGAATATCATTTTATTTAATATTCTAGGAAATATATTCTACAGCAGAGATTTAGTCTCGAATTTAGTCTATTTTTTAGGGTTTTTAATTTATTTATTCTCTTCTAAAAATAACTGCGAAACTTACAAAATTATATTCTGCATAATTCTGGTTATTTAGTAGATTCCGTGGTTATAACCACCCCCTCCCCTCAAAAAAAAAAAAAAATTATGAACAAGCGGCTGTTATTTAATGACATTGACCAAAATGAAATCGAGCAAGGGGTGTAAAAGGATCCGCCCTCCTTATTAATCCGAAATAGTTTTATTCCATTCCTATTTTTTTTTTCTAAGATAGTACCGGCGACTTCGTGATCAAAATTACACACAAAAAAAAACATTTTGTTGAACACTGTAGAACCAACAGTTTTTCAGTAAAAATTCTCTTAACATAATTGCAAAAAATTTCAAGTAATAATCTAAATATTTTTTTCAAAAGTATAAATAATTTTTACTTTTTCATTTTGAGAAGTAAGACACTTTCGAACTTAATGTTTCGATTGTCAAATTATGACATTTGAGTTTAAATTGAAGCATATCCATTACATTTCTTGTTAAAATCTCTCTTGGGACATGATTTAGATTTTATTCTAAATTATCTCAACATAGAGTTAATTAAGTAATTAAGTACCGACAAATTCCTTTTTATCTTTCTGTTGACTGCTTATTTTGCATTCCATTTGCTGTGTCGTTGAGAACAATGGAAATGCTGTGGCAAGGAAATTAATCAAGAATATAAAATTCTACTTTTAATCGTAAACATTTAAATCAAATCTTGTCATTATACTGAAGTCAACATCGACCATTTTCGTGTTCAATAGTTTTTTTGAAAATCTTTTATGTTCTATGAAATAATAATAATAAATAATAAATAAACATCACAGAAATTAGACAACCCCCAATTCCAGAAGCCAGAGGCTTGTACTTAAGGGGAAAAAACGCGGACATACGACCATTTCCTCCGACAGTGCCGGAGCTGGGATTCGAACCCGGTGGCGCGATAGCCGTGTGATTAATCGCGATTGCCACCTCCCGCCTTAACCAACGCGACTATGTATACTACCATATTTTATTAAATTCTGGATTCTTCAACATATAACTCAGAATAGCTGAATGAATAATCCACTGGTTTAATTGGAAACCACTTGTCTAAGCTTTGACGGTCACTAGTACTGTAATAGCCTAAATATTTTCGGATAACTTAGTATTGGCCTATTTTCTCAGATAATGGCTGACATTTTACAAAATCATGTAATGGATGAGGATATTGAAGATGGATTATCTGCGAAAGATATTATATCTCAAGGAAACGGTCTCACTTACAAGTAAGTGTGTAATATTATATAGTAAATTAAATTTGACATTCCAAACTGTTGAACAAACTCATATGAAATAATTTTTTTTCTACTTTGCGTTAAATTCATTTATTTAATGTTATTTCTAGTGATTTCATAATTCTACCAGGATATATCGACTTCCCTGCAGATCAAGTTGTAAGTAGCCTTCACGTAAGTTCTGTTAAAATATCTACTTACATATGTTTTTAGAATTTATCCAGCCAACTTTCAAAGAAGATTACTTTGAAAGCACCTCTTGTATCATCGCCAATGGACACAGTAACTGAAGCGGACATGGCTATCGCCATGGCTGTAAGTAATTTTTTTATTGGTTTTAAAACATTCTATATTTCTGATTATTTCGTTTATCTGGATATTCTACAAAATTTCGAGATAAATAATAGAAATTAGTTATCGCAATCACAAAGTAAATACTTTATTGATAGTTAAATTTTATTATTTTTACCACGAATAAATCTATGAAAGAGTAGAGGGGCCACAGGTAATTTTGTTTTAGTAATTCTGAGAAAAAAATTAGAAATTTTATTAAATTCTGAGGAAAACGTAGGAATTTTCATCAAATTCCGAGATTAAAGGTGGAATTTTATTAAATTTCGAGATCAAAGCAGAAATTTTATTAAATTCTGAGAAAAAAGTAGGAATTTTATTACATTCTGTGATAAATGTCGGAGTTTTATTAAATTCAGACAAAAAAGTCGGAGTGTTTTATTAAATTCCGAGATAAAAGTTTATTAAAATTCGAGAAACGAATCAGAATTTTGTTTAATCCGCTCTATCGACCGGGTGTCAATGATCATGGTAGACCCCTTTTTTTCCTTATTTTTTAGAATATCGGAATGAAACTTGGTAAATGTAATACATCTACCAAGAAAACACTTTATGACATAACTGTAATTTTTCCTGCCTTTCGGTTTTACCGGAAATGACCCCAACTTTTGATTTTTAATATTATTATATTTTTGGAATCCTTGAAATACTCTTGAGTATGGTGATACCCCAAAAGTGACATTTCGACTGAACGACAAAAAATGCTTTTGGGTACATTCACGGATTCCTTAAAACATCTGCTATTATGGTTCTATTTGAAAAAAATAAGATTTGTTAAAAAAAACAGTTCAGGTCAATGGGTGTAGCAGTGCTATTATAAAGCAGATGGTGTACTTCAGTGATTTGAGTAGTTAAAAATTAAGAGTTTAATAACGTTTTATTTCACTTTGGGCCTTTAACAGGTAGAAATCCTTTCTTGTTTGGCTTTAAATCATGACATAATTATAAGTGGCCGTACTTTAAAAAGGAAATTGAGAGCACTGCAGTTATATAGGAGAAAAAATTTATTAATGTAATGAATGTGTATAGATTTTATTATCATTTATTGAAGAAAATGTTCAGGTTCATGGCCAATTCCATGATTATAAATGAATACACTTGAGATGTCTTCAGAATAAAATAGTGGTTACTCAAGAAACGGTTCGATTACTTTTACAACTTATTGAAATAGAAGAGGTAAAAATACGTAGCAAAAAAAGATTGCGGACAAGGCAATATCGAAGCAAAGGACCTAATTACCTGTGGCACATGGATTGTTATGATAAGCTTAAACCTTGTGGAATATGCATTAGTGCTTGCATTGATGACTTTTCTCGGCGGATGCGGATAATGTGGTTAATACATTTGCTGCCGCTTTAAAAATACATATGCGGCCCCAGATGTCATCATAATAGTTTCATTTAATTTGAGAAAATATATCACGGCCAGTTCTTTGTAAGTGTGCCCCCTTTGGCTGCGACGGCCCTGCTTCATCTTGTGAACTCTAAATCTAATGATCTAAAGTAAACTCAAATACTGCACTATTACTATAAAACTGTAAGTAAGTTTTATAATTGTTGACATGTTCTACGTATATCCCTTAAGGGATTGTTAACGGAACCAATAAAGTATTCTATCTATCTATAAAACAACAAACGCTACCCTAAATGTGACCAGTTTTCTCTAAAAAAAAGTGCGTTTACTGGCCACATAAATGGTCGGTGGCACAGGCGGATAGAGCCGAGCATTACCGTAAGTGGCCGGCGACAGTGAATGTGTTACGAATGGGGAAAAATAGCAATGACCCAAAAATTATATGTGGCTAGTACTTATAAATTGCAGAATTATTAGGTGGTTGTCCATGAACAATTCCGACTTTTATCTCAGTATTTAATAAAATTCGGACTTTTTTGTCTGAATTTAATAAATCTCAGTCTTTTTTCTTGGAATTACTAAAACAAAACTACTAGTGGCCCCCCCAACCCTTTCTTACAAATCTGATGTAATTATTTTTTTTTCAATTGCAGCTGTGTGGGGGTATAGGTATCATTCATCACAATTGTTTACCTAGTTACCAAGCCAACGAAGTGATAAAGGTAAAGAAATATAAACACGGTTTCATTCATGACCCGGTCGTTTTGTGCCCTGGGAATACCGTTTCTGATGTACTAAATGTTAAAAAAGAACATGGATTTTCTGGAGTTCCCATTACAGAAAATGGTAAACTAGGAGGGAAATTAGTTGGTATTGTGACTTCTCGAGACATAGACTTTTTGGATGATAAAAATTATGAATATATTAAATTAGAACAAATTATGACAAAACTAGAAGATCTAGTCACAGCCCAGTCAGGTGTTACTCTTACTGAGGCCAACCATATACTAGAGAAAAGTAAAAAGGGTAAGTTACCCATAGTAAATGCCCAAGGAAATTTGATAGCTCTAATGGCAAGAACTGACTTGAAGAAAGCTAAGAGTTACCCGATTGCTTCCAAGGATGATAACAAGCAGTTAATTGTTGGAGCTGCACTGGGAACTAGGGAAGAAGATAAAGCAAGATTAGCTCTTTTGGTACAAGCAGGCGTGGACGTCGTAGTTTTGGACTCGTCTCAAGGAAATTCCTCGTATCAGATTGAAATGATTAAATTCATTAAGAGCCGTTACCCAAATCTGCAAGTTATTGCAGGAAATGGTATGTGAATTATTTAATTCAATTTATTTTTTCATGCAGGAGCATTGAAAAATAAGTAGAAATTGATTTCGGGCATTGCAGATTGTGAATACCTAATCACTAATATCAATCCGGTCTAACAAAAGTTATAGTATTAATAACAAACTGTCTACAGACGTACACACACATAGACGAGACATTTTTTATATGATCTCTGAATTGGTTGCTATGAGATTTCTATACTTATTTGTTTTTTTCTGATTATAATATACCTATATGAACTATTTCAAGAATGACATAAAATATTTTTGGCAATTTTTTTGCAGTTGTTACTAAAAAGCAAGCGAAGAACCTCATTGATGCAGGAGCAGATGCCCTTAGAGTAGGCATGGGATCGGGCAGCATATGTATAACGCAAGAGGTGATGGCCGTTGGTCGGCCTCAAGCAACAGCTGTCTATAAAGTTAGTGAATATGCTCGGCAGTTTGGTGTGCCCGTCATTGCAGATGGTGGGATACAGTCTATTGGACACATTATTAAGGCTTTATCTCTTGGAGCTTCTACAGGTATGTCTAAAATTTTCCTAGTTTACTTTAAGTTTTACAGATTGAGTGGTTTTATTTGGTAATTTTATACCAAATGAAAAAAAGATACTACAGGTATATTGCGGTCGGTTGATAAGAGTTAGGAGAGGAGCTTGATTTGATTTGTCATCAAATTGAAAAAATACTAGTCTAGTTTTGAAATTATTGTTACGTGTTTACAATCTCCAACAAACACATGTAGGTTCAAATAACTTGCAACAAGAATCTTCACAAATTACTGATTTATTAATCACTTAGTTTTACAATAATTAGTCCTTAAAAATAACACAACCAATTATACTTTAATCTAACATAAATTCACTACTTTAAATCATAACATGATATTATTTCTTATTTCATCTTTTTTTTATTATTATTATTAGCTGTTACTCGAGTCCGAGTATAGAAATGTTACAGTCGATAAATTGCGTACAATAAAAAACAAGTAAAAGGTGTAGTCTATTGTAATTCCCATTCATCTACGGTGCACACGACTATGGCTGTAGAGGCCAATTCGGGAGAGCACATGTCGACCGCAATCAGGACAAACATAGACCTGGTTAGGTCTTGGATTCGGCCTTCTTGCAGCAACATTTCCTTGATAGCTGGCCACAACCCCTCGCCATTCGGTTCTGTCCGCTGCAAGTTGTTCCCATTGCTCGTCTGCAATACCGCAGGATTTTAGATTTTCATGGAGAGCGTCTTTGAACCTCTTTCGTTGACCGCCACGCTTTCTTTTACCGCTTAGCAATTCACCATAAAGTGCACATTTAGGAAGGCGGTTATCATGCATACGATGAACGTGACCTGCCCATCTTAGGCGTGCTCTTGAAATAAGCACCTCAATTGGAAGGCTGTTTGCTCTCCTGAGTACTTCCACGTTTGATATGTGATGGAACCAACGGATTTTCATCATACTTCTGAGGTGTCTTTGCTGAAAACGTTCTAATTCTTTCACATGACGACAGTAAGTGACCCAGCTTTCACATCCATATAGCAGTGTTGGAATGACAACTGCTCTGTAGACAGCCATTTTCGTTGACAAAGCAAGGTCGTGGTTGTCAAATACTCTCTCTCTAAGTCCCCAGAATGCTCTAGATGCAGCGTTAATTCTATTGCGAATCTCGCTGTCCATGTTTGCTTTGTCATTAACAACGTTGCCTAAGTAATTGAACTGATCCACCACTTCAAGAGAATTTCCGTTAAGTGTAATGTCTATTTGGTTCACTTGATGAGGAGTTGACATAATCTTAGTCTTTCCAATGTTGATTTTAAGTCCCAAGGAATCATAGCTCTGGGCATACACATCTAAAAGTTCTTGAAGCTCTTCCGGCGTAGAGGCTAAAAGTGCACAGTCATCCGCATACTGGAGATCACAAATGAATCGTGTGCGTGTCTTCGTGAAAGCTCTAAAGCGCCCTATGTTAAAGAGACCGCCATCAAAACGGTGTCTGAGACCTATTCCTCTGACTGTCAGTTTGTTGTCAACAATAATTGTTAGAGCAGTGGTAAACAAATTAAAGAGTAGGGGTGCCAGGACACATCCCTGCCTAACTCCAGTGAGGGTTTGGAAAGGTTCGGTTGCCTCATTATTATACATAACCTGGGCGTTGTTGTTTGTATGTAGACTGCGACATACTTCCACAAATTTTCTAGGGATACCTAAGCGGAACATAATTTTCCAGAGCACTTCCCTGTCCACCGAGTCAAACGCCTTGGTTAAATCAATGAAGGCCATGTGAATTTCTCCTTGATGTTCGAGTGCTTTTTCTTGAAGCTGTTTAAGTGTGAAGATTAAATCCGATGTGCCTCGGTTTGGTCTAAAGCCACTCTGTGTTTCAGGAAGTAACTTTTCCATAACAGGTGTTAGCCTATTTGCCATCGCTTTAGTGAGTATCTTCCCTCCAACAGCCAGGAGAGCTATACCCCTGTAATTTCCACAGTCCGCAGCGCTCCCTTTGTTTTTGAAGAGGTTGATTAAAAGTGTATCACGAAACTCCTGCGGAGCTTGACCACTTTCCCACACGACATCAAACAGTTTTTTGAGGTAGGGTATGAGCTCTGACGACACAGATTTAAAGATCTCAGCTGGTAGTGAGTCGGCGCCGGGAGATTTGTTATTTTTTAGCTGCCCAATGGCGGTTAAGATCTCTTCCGTTGTTAGTGGTTTATCTAAGTCTTCGAAGGTGTCATATTGAGGGATAAGATTTATAATATCGGGATCGGCTTGACTTTGCTGGTTAAGAATGCTAGAGTAGTGTTCTTTCCATCGGGCTCTTATTTCCTGGTCTTCTTTGAGGAGATTTCCATTTAAATCTTTAATAGGGCACATATTTTTCCGACTGGGGCCGTACACTACTTTTACTCCTTGAAAGAAATTCCTGTAGTCGTGTGAATCGGCGTACCTTTGAATTTCTCTGGCCTTGCTTGCCCACCACTCGTTCTTTATTCTTCTGATTTCGCGTTGCGTTTCATACTTAGATTGGGTAAAAGCTTCTGCTTTTGATGAGTCGTTGGGGTGGTTGATAGCGTTTTGGAAGGCAGTATGTTTGCGGTCAAGAAGTTCTTGTATAAAAGCTTCATTATCATTGAACCAGTCCTCCTGTTTTTTACTTGCTGCAGTGCCAAGAATTTCCTCACTCGCACTTTTTAAACTGTCTTTAATTTGTGTCCAGGTAGCAGCGACATCTACAGAATTGGTTTCTTCTAGTGCACTCAAATTCTCTTGAACTTTTTGCTTTAGCTGTTCGACGGTTTGTTGGTCACGCAATTTACTAATACAGAGACGGAGTCTACGTTTTACTTGAGTTCTTCGGTGTTTGGGTCTCATAACAATTTTCATTTTAGAGACAACAGGACGATGATCGGTCCAACATTCGCTATCAATGCGCGCCTTTGTAATTTGGACGTCCTTGAGATGCTTCTTACGTACGATAACATAGTCCAGTAGATGCCAGTGACCTGATCTGGGGTGACGCCAGGTGCCTTTAAATTTATCCTTTTGTCGGAAAATGGTGTTTGTTATAACTAGATCATGTTCGGCGCATTTAGTTAGGAGTAGTTGACCGTTAGCGTTCATGTTGCCCAAACCGTTCTTGCCTATGATGCCTGGCCAGGTGTCTGCATCTCTCCCTACTCTAGCGTTAAAATCACCAAGAATAACGAGTCGTTCCGTTTTAGGTATTCTACAGAGGGTTTCTTCCAGCTGTTGATAGAAGCTTTCCTTGGTTTCGTGACTTGCATCCAGAGTGGGAGCGTAGGCGCTTATTAGATTTACCGCGTTGCCATCTGATAGCTCATAGCGTAGCAGCATTAGACGCTCGGATAGGCCTTGTGGTACTTGTGTTAAGTTGGATACAAGTTGATTCCGAACGGCAAATCCTACTCCATGTTGTCTTCTTGAATTGGTGGGAAGACCTTTCCAATAGAAGGTGTAGTACTTTTCTGTGAGAGAGCCTTCCTCCAAAAATCGAGTTTCGCTGAGAGCTGCAACGTCAACATTGAGTCGGTGAAGTTCTCTATCTATTAGAGCAGTTCTTCTTTCAGGTCGATCGGTGCGAGTGCTGTCGTTCAAAGTACGAACATTCCAAGCGCCGTAGATGAAAGAATTAGTTTTGTTGGATTTAACTTGTCGGTGTTTTTTCGACATTCGATGAGGTGTCCCTGTGGGCACCCTCCCCCGGAGATCCGATCGGGAGGGTATTTTACCTCCGGATGATTTTGTCCCACTTGAACGCTCCATCATTTTTTAAAGCCTTAATCGACTGAAAACGAAGCTGCATTTGAAGTTTTAGCTGGAGCAGGTATGCAACTGACCAGCTCGGTTGCGGAAGGCGAGTGGTGTGGTCCCATGGCACAGAAGGAGACTGCGACGATGGGGTAACCAAACGATTCCAAAAGCAACCTTTGTGTGCGGTGGGTTATTTTTACCGCACTCTTCGTGAGAAGGTGAATGGGCTCACGGCAAAAGGTAAGGGTTATTCCGCCCTTACTCGGTCGTTAGAGCCTCGTTAGTGAAAACAGGGTGCACCAAGTTCAAATTGAACTCATCGCGAAGGTGAGGTTAACAATTGAGTAGGAGAGGCTATAACTTGCGCTTCACTACCCCATTACATTTCATCTTATCACTTGCTTGTCTAATATAAAACTGTTCTCTCTGCGTGCGCCGGATTCACTTATATACCGTGACAAAGGTACCGAATTCTCTAGAATCATCCAGCGTTGTTTGCGGCGTTTCTGGCTCTTTCGCTTATATTCCGTGCTCTTGAAGTTCACCAGTTGGCCCAGAGATGGCGCCACCCTACTGGCCGTCAACTGCAGGTCTTCCTTCATTTTGACTAGGGACTAATTACATCTCTCTCTGTTAGAGGGCAGCATATAACATTATTTTTTTAAATATTTGTTTAATTTTTATTTTTAGTGATGATGGGTTCTCTATTGGCTGGCACTTCGGAGGCTCCAGGGGAATACTTTTTCTCAGAAGGTGTAAGACTCAAAAAATACCGTGGAATGGGTAGTATAGAAGCCATGGACCGCAAAGACGCTATGGGGTCTGCAATGAATCGATATTTCCACGAGTAAGGATTTTTTTGTCATAATTTTTTTTGGCATGCTGAGAAATATGAAAAATTGGATTAAAACTGACCCTGGCTTCATATTAAAATAGTGTTGCCGCTAGTATTGTCTCAAGAAAATGCCTTTTAGTGGAGCCAATCTAGATTTTCAATGAAATTGTCCAATGTTGGCCCAACGGAACATCATTTCCTTAAACAGTTTATTTTCTCCACGTTTTTTCTCAATTTTTGTTGAATATCTCCAGTTGTGTTTGTCATATCAAGAAAATAAGAATACGGGCTTCTTCACAATTAAATTTCTGATAAAATTTGACCAGTAAAAGTTGTTTCTGTTAAAATGTTTATTTGCAAAAAATATAACTAGCTGTCTTTGTTAAATCTTAAATTGTTACAAGCCAATGTTCATTATATCTAGTGAAAACATGCTTCTTACTAAACCAAAATATCTTGCCAAATTTGAGGTTGAAATATTTACTTAAAAGCCTTATAACAAGTATACTTTAACTTGGCGTGTGTATGTATGAGTTAATATTTCCGTACGATTTCATTTTCTCCCATATTGTACACAAAGTTAAAGCAATAGTCCAGAAACATTGTCTACGTGGACAATATTTCTGGTCTTTGTGAAATATTAACTCATACATACACACGCCAAGTTAAATTATACTAGACTATAGCAGGCTATTTAGTGGGTCCATTTCTTCCAATCCATTGATTAGGGTAGGTATTATTTAAGTGGGCTCTAACTGCATTTAAATACTGTGGTGGAGCACCATCTTGCTGAAACCACATCCTATTTCGAATTCTTTCAGGGAGATTTACCAATAATTGTGGCAGATAGTTTTCGAAAAAATGAAGATAAATAGCTCCAGTCAATGCACCATCAAAGAAATGTGGCCCTGATTTTCCGAAGCATAATAATGGAAATTGTGCCTATTAACAAATCCATTTTTATGAAAAGTTGCCTCATCACTGAATAAAACAGTATTGGAGAAGTTAACATCATATTGCATTTCACCTCTGGCCCAATTACAAAATTGTAGGCGCTTTTGAAAACCGTCATCAGATAATTCCTGGTGCATTTGAATATGATATGCATGCAACTTATTAAGATTCGACCCACAGACCGTCTACTTATTCCTACTAATGAGCTCACTTCTCTTTGACTAACATGGGAATTCTCAACCGTTGCCAGCAACACAGAAAACTCATTTTCTTCGTTCACAACACGTTTTATTCTTTCACTTTTTTTATATTCGACATTTCCAGTTTCCAGAAATCTATCGAGAAGGTTTTGGAAGCTGCTAACATCAGGAATCCTTCTTTCAGGATAACGTTTTTAATAAATTCTATTGGCAAGTAAACAATTTCTGTCTGACTCGCCCAAAACAAAAGTCATGTCTACAAGTTCCGCTTTATTAAAACTTATTGTAAAATTCCAAATATTTTAAATTCAATACAAATTGTAACGACCGATAAGTGTGATGAATGCTCTTTTGTACGCGACAATTATACCAAACTGAGGTTTTATTGCTTGTCGAATAACGAAAACAGCAAAACATTATTTGAGGGAACCTTTGAATTTGACACTTATTTATTTATAAAACGAAAATGGTTGCAATTAGCCATAGGGAAGTACTTACAAAAAATGTTCGTCCTTCATTTCTACATCACATCGTCGAAAAATATAGGGTGTTCCATTTGAAAAAATTGAGAAAATATAATTTAAAAAGTTCTTCATTGAAAAATAATTTTCGGCCACCCTGTACATTTTTAGGAAATGAGAATTATTCAAAAACATAATTAGATGTCTCGTAACTGGTATTCACATAAGTTTTTCTTAAAAGAGGCTTAAAAAATGTACTGAATTCCATTTAAAAAGAAGGCACTTGGTCCTGTAATTTCGTCTTGGCTCGCCTTGTATGTTCAAAAATAATTTCCAGTTATAAGACTTTCTTATCTAGTTTACTTGCAATTTTTAAAAAAAATTTCTACCTGTGATAGAACTATTGCCCCACCCTATATAGTTGTATTTTCAAATTTGTGGTTTCTTATAAGCAAATATTTTTACTTCAAATTTGGCACGATATTTTGGTTTAGTAAGAGACATGTTTCACTAGATACAGTCTAGTATACTTTAACTTGGCGTGCGTATGTATGAGTTAATATTTCGGTACGATTTCATTTTCTCCCATATTGTACACAAAGTTAAAGCAATAGTCCAGAAACATTGTCTACGTGGAGAATATTTCTGGATCTTTGTGTACGAGAGAAAATGAAATCGTATGGAAATATTAACTCATACATACACACGCCAAGTTAAAGTATACTAGACTATATAATAAATATTGCCTTGTAAAAATTTAAGATGAAACAAATTTAAAATATCAACTATTTTTTCTTAGTTTTTTTTTAGCTTAACAAATCAACAAAAATCTCTTTTACTGATCAAGTTTTTGTAGATATTTAACTGTGAAGAAGCCCGTATTTTTAGTTTCTTGATTCGATAAAAACAACAGGAGAAAATACGTGGTTTAAAAAATAAATTGTTGTTAAAAAAATAGATGTTCAGTAAGGCCAGGATTGGACAAAATATTTTTTCGCGACTTCTACTCACCCAAACTATTTATTTCATTAATAAAAGTCCCCTTTCCAGACAATACCATATACGACAAAAATTTTGATGGATTTACTCCACCGTTACAATTTTTAACATCACTGTACTATAAACAGCATAGACCAACTTTAAATATATTAGTTTGCTATCAGGCCATTGCAACTATATCTTACTTTACTACTTTTTTTATAGTGAGGTTGATAAACTAAAAGTAGCTCAAGGAGTAAGCGGGAGTATCATCGACAAAGGATCAGTTATGAGATTTGTACCATATTTACAATGTGGCATTAGACATGGTTGCCAAGACATAGGAACAAAATCACTAAGTCTCTTGAGGTAAGAAAAAATCAAATTGATAAACAATAAATACATGGCTGAAAACAGTCTATTGAACTCGATAGCCGAATTAAAAGTAAATGTTACACAATTGATTTCATGTAATTGTATTTTTTTAAATAATATATCTTTTTCTAGGGAGATGATGTATGCGGGTGAGTTACGCTTTGAAAGAAGATCACATTCAGCTCAGGTGGAAGGAAACGTACATGGTTTATTCACTTATGAAAAACGATTATTCTAAATTTAAGAGATTCCCATATTTCCTTAATAATTTATTACATTGCGTAATTGAGGAAAATGGAGCAACTAATGCGTTTTTATATGCACAGATATGTTCGGATATTTTTTGACTAGTAATCTCAGAAAAGTCGTCCAGTCCAAGGGGGTGGGGAGATGATTTTACAAAATAATCATCCTTATAAAAAATATGTATTTTATTATTAGAAGAAAATCATAGTTTCCCTCTACACTAGTTCCTCATTGATTGTGTACTATTGAAGATAAATGTTTCCTAACATGCTAACGTGTTTTTGCATTTTAAGTGTCACTCTTGCGGTTGTACCTATGAATGTGATTCCTGAAGACTAAATAATGCCTGCCAATTTGGTATGACCCGATATTTTTGGTCTATTTTCTGTAACTATACTCGGTATACTGTAAAAACCAAGAATTTTTTTATAAATTAAATTGTATTTTAAAGATATTGTATTATTATAAATCTGCTGAGGTTTGTATTGTAATTTAATAATTTATTAAAATTTGTAGATAGGAACGTAATTGAAAAATGATCGTTGAGCGTGCCACATTTGTTAGGTTATTTTTTATAATTGGTTTTGTATATTATAATTATATATGTGATTATCAGTAATGAATATATATCATTGAAATAACTTGAGTTTCATTTAACACCAATAAACAGTTGTATTATGGGATTGGTACAAGTCTGAATTTGTCACATCCTTATTGTCAATAAGTACAAGATTTTGTGGTGCATGGGGATTTTGAGTGAATTAGATGTTTGAACTATAAAAGTTAATGGCAACTGATAAAATTGAGTAAAGTAAGAGGTTTGAGAAACATTTGATAAAAACTTCTTTGTGAAATATTAACTTGAGATAATATCAGAGCTGTTCCTAAGCACTGTGCTTAAATCGGTGCTTAGTGCTTCAAGCACTTCATGAAAGGGCTTGGGATTAGTAATAGTGCAAAATGCCTTAATAATAATAATAATAATTTATTTCCATATAGACTCATACAAGTGTTAGGATAATGTCAAAAATATTTAGAAAAAAAAACAATTAGCTTTATAATACAATATTTAAAAGCTTCGTCAGACAAACGGGTACATAGATAAATATACAAGTGGATACAAAATAAAACATAAGAGTATATAGACGTAACATAATAACAAACATCACAGATAAATAAATTTATCTTACGTTATTTATATTTAAAATATTCTTCCAGAGAATAAAAAGTCTGTTCTATTAGAAAATTTTTAACTAGCATCTTAAATTGGTTGAAGCTAGTTAACGCCTTGAATTTATTTGGAAGGTGATTATAGATCCTACCAGCGGTAATTAGTGGTCCATTACCCACCTGTGACAGTCTGTAAGGAGGAAGGTAAATATCGTTGGCCTGCCGCGTACGGTAATTATTGACATCCTTACATGTAACAAATTGATTTACATTTTTTTTTACATAGCATAAACACTGGTATATATATATATATATATACACAATGTATGGATAATATTCTGTTGTTTTTAAAATAGGACGCATGAGCTCAAGGAGGGTATATTAAACATAGAGCGGATAATTCTTTTTTTGTAAGACAAATATTTTAGAAATACCAGAACAATTACCCCAGCATACAAGACCATATGACAGTATTGACTGAACTGTCCCAAAATAGAATGTTTTTAATGTGGAGGTACTTACACTCGATCTAAGTTGCCTAATTAAATAGTTTTTACTAGCCAGTGTCTTTGAGAGATAATTAACCTGAACTTCCCAAGATAGGTGACTATCCATCCATAACCCTAAAAATTTCACTTCGTGTTGTTGTTTTATACTTCCACTTTCTGATTTTACTAAAACACTGTAATCGATGTTAGTACCAACTGGTTTAAATAGCAAGAAGTTTGTTTTAGAACTATTTAATATAAGGTCATTTGATTGACACCAAGATGACATACTCTGAACACAGGAGTTGGCAACTGTGCTTAGTCTTGAGACTGTATCAGATGTTATGAGGGCGGATGCATCATCGGCAAATAGTGTAAGGAAACATGATTTCATCGAAGAGGCTATATCATTAATGAAAATGTTGAATAAGAAGGGCCCCAAAACACTTCCCTGCGGAACCCCAGTGCTAACAAGTAATTTTTTTGAATAACAAAACTTGTTCTCATGAGATACTCGAACAAACTGATACCTTCTACTCAAATATGATTCAATCCATGTGAATGCCGATCCTCTAACGCCATAAGAGTATAATTTCTGCAACAAAAGCTGATGATCAATTGTATCAAAGGCGCGCGATAGGTCATAAAAAATACCACCAGAGAGTAATTTGCTGTCCAAATGGTTAAGTAGTTTATCATAAAATGATAATATCGCATCTTGTGTTCAGCGATTTTTTGTGAAACCGTACTGCCTCTTAGATAAAAGATTACAACTGTCAAAAAAAGTAGACAATCTAGTAAAGAATGCTTTTTCCAGGATTTTAGAAAATATAGACAAGAGGGCCACAGGTAGTTTTCCAGATTTGATGAGTCTCCTTTTTTATAAATCGGGAAAATCATTGCAATTTTCAGTTGCTCCGGAAAATAGCCGTGTACAAAAATGCATTAATTAAATGCGTTAAAGGATTTACAATATAATCAGCAACTGCCTTTAACATAAAGTAGGGAATTTCGTCTGGACCACTAGAATGCTTATTTCCACATGATGTTATTAAGTTATATACTTCGCTAGTGGTAACAGGAGTTAAGAAAATAGAATGCAAATTGTTCTGAATGTTAGGAGGGGTTCATTTTGTATTATTCTTACTAGATTTGATGAGAGATCTGACAGACTCAATGAAATAATCATTGAATGAATCAGCAGCCTCATCCCTGTTAATTATTTTTTTGTCTTGCTTCGGGACTGTAGGTAGAGATTGCTTAATATTAACATTCGAATTTTTTTCAATAATTTTCCAAGCTGCCCTAGCTTTATTGTCAGCTTCTCTTATGGAATTATCATTGTAATTTTTTTTACAGGCATTAATATTTGATTCGTGTTTCTTTTTTAAAATATTATATCTAATACATAAGTTTGAATCATTGCTACTTTTACACAAAAAAATTAATTTGCTTTAGAAGACGACCTTCCTCAATAAGCTCTGGAGTAAACCAAGGATTAGATCTAGATTTATTTTTTTGTTTAATTGTTTTTAGTGAAAAAGCATTGTCAAACATTCTCATGAAACCAGTAAGAAAAAACTCAAATTTCTTTTTTACACAAGACGTTTCATACACATTTGACCATGTTTCATTTGTTAGCAAACTTTTAAAATACTCAATATGTTCTGCATTAAAATTTCGCCTCCTACTAAATTCTAAATTAAGTTCTTTTTTATTGATATTATAGCCTACTATTTGTGAACAGTGGTCAGAAAGGCCAGGGTCATCACATTTTATTTCAATTTCATTCAAAGGTAGGTTTGTGAATATATTGTCTAACAGAGATTTCGGCGTGTATAGAGTATTCGCTTGTATACGGGAATATTTACCTCAATACACTGATTGAGACCATAAGAGGCAAATAGATTAATTATATCATTTACCTCGTCTTTACCACTGAACGAGTTCAGTGGTCTTTACCCACTTACAAAAAATTATAGTTAAAGTCTCCACAGATGAATAATGGACCCTTCAATTTACTAGTAGCATCTAGAATACCTTCCATAGAATTTAAAAAATATTCGTTGTTTCCAGCGTTGTTTACAGGAGAGCGATACACGCAACATACATTTAAAAGCGAGTTATTTATATGTATATTTACAGAAGCAGCTTCAAACAATTTGTCAAACATGTTAACATTATGAAAAACTCTCTTTTGAAAGTCTAAGCCCTCTCTTACAAATATTGCAACTCCTCCCCCTATACAAGTTTTCCGACAAAAGAAATTAGCTAGACAGTAATTATAAATTTTAATGGCATCGACTTCCTGATCACATAGCCAAGTTTCAGATAAGTATATAACTTCAGGATATTTTAAGGAATCAATATAAAGGTTTAGTCTGTCAACTTTTCCTCTAATACTACGTATGTTCAAATTTGAGACTCTTATAACGTCAGCACTGTCTGCAGTTAATGTAGTTACCTGGTCACTAATAATATTTTCTGGAACTTGACAATCCGGACCAAGAAGTAGGTTATGTGGTGGGTTCATTAAATTATCATAAGGCTCAGTTGCGAAAGATGAGGATATAAAAAAGCATCCCCATTATCCTTTGATGTTTGAGGAGAACTATCAATTGGTAACTGTGTTGAATCCAATGAAACTACAATATCAGATATGATGTATCTACGAATTTCAAGTTGTTTGCTGTAACAGTTTTGACAAAGATTGATTTTGTTATTAAATTACATATCGAAGAGGTGCTGGGTAGACTACACCTCACATTATTCAGTTCAATATATTCTACCCTGCCCTTAACGAGACCATTAAACCGGTGTAAGAAATTATTCAGTTTCTGATTATATTTAAATATGAGCTCATTTTTATCATATTTTGTACTAGAATATATAACTGAGGTAAACATAACATTTGTATTAGTACATTGTTTTAATTTATTACATAATTTACTAAAGGAGGGCACATTGTTTTTCGATAATATATCATTCGAACGGCCCATAACTATGACAAAGTTCTCACGAGTAAATTCCTTAGTTAAGTTCTCAATATTACCCATAACTTGATGTAATAAGGCTCCAGGTTTTCTTATTACAGTTACGTCGTACGAATTCCAGTCAATTTTTCTCCTTAAACGCCAATGTATACCTGTACCGCTATCATCACATAGCAAAAGGATTTGACTTTTACGTTTTTTACTTGACATGATTTCATTGTATCGAACACTATTTTTACTCACTTTGCTGCTAATATCAGTTTGTTTATCAAATCCAATTACGATGTTTTCACTAATTTTCTTCGAGTTAAGTGACAAATGCTCCTGAACTATATCTTTTGCTACAGGTACAAAAAATTCTATAGATGTGGACACAGTTTTATTAACACTTTTTTTTGTTTGTTTACAGATAGAGATAGTGGCTTTGGTTTTTTCTGCAATACCTCTTTCTAATTCGTGAATGTATTGTTTTAATTCTTGAATTATTCGATCTCGCCTTTCTAACAATCCATTTAATTCCTCTTCTCGCGTCAATGCTTCATCTAGAATTAATTTATTATTCATCTTTAGTTTCTGAATATGTTTATTTTTCATTTCACTATCTTCCGTCAGTTCATTGATAGTCCTTTCAAGAAGAATACTTTTCTCATCAAGTTCGCTACAACTAGAGTCGTCCTCACAACAAATAATCTTATTCAGTTTGATAAATTGAATCTGTTTCTTAAATTTAGACACACACGACTTATAAAAAATACTGTGGCACTTAATACACACAAAATGTATAAAAGGTTTGGTTTTACAACACTTATAAGGTGCATTGTTGGAGCTCTGCATTTTACCGTACTTGTCGCCGCTAATAAATATACAAGTAAGTACTTTAATGCTCATGAGCATTCGAAAGAGATCGCAAGCCTTCCAAAAACTCCCAAGCATCTTGTGACTTGCGATCACTTTTAAAATACTTTCCAATTGTGAAATAAGCAGTTAGAAATCATCGTGTACCTCAATTTTGTTATACAGGCTAAGAAGATTGCCAGAATTGGGACTGTATGGATGAATAAAAGGACATTAGTTACCAGTGTTTAATTCAACCTTTTATTTTGATCTTTAAGGTTTTTACAACAAAAAAAATTGTTCCAAGTAGGCATACAATAAAATAGTACTTGTGACACCTTATTTCTTAATATTTCTTCTGTTTTTGGCCACCAACGGATGATGAGTAGGTCACCAAGGGTCTGATAACCGAAGGTAGGACCAGTATATCATTTTAGGCTTGACCCCAAGTATTGTCATACAGCCTACGGTATGTCCAAAGCCGCTGCTGCTTTTGTAAGAGTTCTTTTCAAGGTGTTCAGGTCCTTATTAAAGCTCAGAGCTTCCCTAAATCGAACAGTCCTCCATCAATTTGTTGGGTAATTGTAAACAGATTACATTGCAGAAGTCCTAGAACATATCCCTGTTGGACATAAGTGTGAGTAAAAAAAAATCGTTAACGAAATTAAAACTAACAACCCTTAGCTCCCAGATGGAAGCTTTCACTCTTTTTGGAGATACTCAGAGTGCTGTACGATTTATATTGATTAATCCGCTTTTGGTTAAAATGGATACAAATTTGTGTTCACATCACAACATTATTATATAATTCAATTTCTTCTAGTATTAACTAGAATAAGGTAGTTGTTTTGATATAAGTACTCTACATTAATTTGTTTTTTAAAGTGCCTAATACTTTGATTTGAAACAGTCTTTTTTTAGAAACCCGTCTATATTCAATGAAAAATATATTGTTACGCGCTTACAAATTTTCAGTAAACACTCCGTGGATTCGAATAACTTGCAACAAGAATTTTCACAAACCACTGATTTTATTAATCACTAAAATTACACTAGCAAATACTTAAAAATCACACAACTAATAATAACTTAATCTAATATAATTTCACTACTTTTAAAACACTTAGCACTTTACTTTTCTTCTTAAACTTGTCAACTCTTGTCTAACCTAAAAACTCTCTTGTCTGTTTACTTCATTAAACTGCATACTTCACTCAACTGAACTCTTCTTCTACAAACTGTTTCTGTAACCAGAACCACAGATTACCCAGAACTGTACTGGATACTAAACTGAACTGTTTATCCTTCACTAAACTGTACTGTACTGTTCTGTTATCTGCTGGCTTCACCTCTTTATATACCCACTTGGAATGTCCAGAATATCATTGTAGAACTTTCCACAAATATACTGGAATTCTCTAGAATTTTCTTAGGCACTACTAAATGGTGGTTCGCCAGTTGGCCCACAGATGGCGCCACCCTTCTGGCCAGGGAGTAATTACAACTCTCCTCTCTGTTAGAGGGCAGCACATAACACTGCCCCCTCCTTAAGCCTGAACGTCCCGGTCAGGCACTTCAGATACCCCAGTATACTTTGCCAACCTGTCCAGGTGCACGATCTTCATCTTGGACTTCTTTCTACGTTGAATCCTATAAACAACGTCGTTGATCCGAGTGATGACAGAATACGGTCCTTCCCAAGGTGAGCGAGGCTTCGAGAATCCTTCTTCACTCCGCTGTGGGTTATACAGCCAAACCGAGTCCCCCACCTTGAATCCTGCTGAACTGGCATTGCGGTCATATCTAGCCTTCATTCGATCACCACTCCCTGTAGGTGACCTCTTGGCAGCCACATTCGCACAAACCTTGCAACTGCGACACCAAGCCTCTACATCCTGACAGCTATTTACCCAGTAAAATCGCTCCCGTACTCTAGCCAAAGTCTTATTTCTGCTAAAGTGCTCTCTGGATATTCCCTCGTGCACTTCCCGAAGTACTTTTGGTACTCGGCACCTGGGTATCAGCAACCGCATGGTAACTTTTTTCCCATCCGGGCTCTCCCATGCTCTCCGTAATAGGCCATCTATAACCCTAAGTGAATCCCATTGCGCCCATAAAGCCTTCAGTCCAACACTTTTACTGGAAACGTCCTTCCATTCCGGGCGGATTCCTTTTTCTTTCGCCTTCAACATTGGTCCAATTTCATCGTCGTTCAGTTGTTCCTCTCTTAGAACTTTCTTTGACCAGTCCTTCGGAACCTCTATCTTAACTGCCTTCACTTCTGCTATATCCTGCTGCGTTTTTACATTCTCGGCATTCACTTCCTTAGGGCTCCTCTGGCGACAGTACCTCTTGACATGCCCCAATTTGCCGCAATTATAACAGCGGATTACTTTTGTCGGACCTCCAGCACTTCGCTGCTGCTTCGGCTCCTGTTTCGGCGGTTGCGGTTCCTGTTTCAGCTCCGGTCGCGAACTTAATTCGTTTAGTAATTGTGCGACCATTTTCTGTATGTCTGTTAACATAACAATCAATCTCATCTTATCAGAGCGAACTTCCTCTTTCTTTGCAGTGTTTATTTCCCCAGGATTCCGTTCTCGACACTGCCGCATCATATGTCCTGGTTTGCTGCACTGATAACACCGAATCACCTTTCTTGGCTGTCCATCGCTCTGTTCTCTTTCCTGCTTCCTTGGAGCATCTGGTTTGTTCATCAACTGGCTTATCATTTTGCGCAGGTCAGCCATCAAAGATTCCATATTTGACTTTTCTAAATGGTTCTCTTCTTCTACTTTCATGGCTCGTACTCTCGGATGTAGAGTCTCTTCATAAGCGGTCTCAACTTCGAGGGCATGGATCAAGGCTTCGCTACCAGTCTTAGCTCGAGTTAATCTAAGGACTCGCCTGATCTCCTCATCTCTTATGCCATCGATGAAAGTATCAACTATTAATTGTTCCTGGAATTCTTTGGGTGCATCCGGGTAAGCCAGGTATGTCAGTCGCTCAACAGCTGCTTCAAAATCTTGTAAACTTTCCCCAGTCTTTTGTGTGCGTGATTTGAGCTGAGTCCTGTATACTTGGGCGAGGTGTTGGTCGCCATATCTTAGATCTAGTGCAGCTTCCAAAACTTTAAAATCCCTTTGCTGCGTCACTGGGATGGTCTGAAGCAACTCTGAGGCTTGACCTCTTAATGCTAGCACCAATGCCATAGCTTTGTCTTCGTTACTCCAATTGTTTGCGTATGCCGCTGCCTCAAATTGTCTTTTATAGGTTGACCAAGAAGTTTGACCATCAAAGGAAGGCGGTTGTAATCGAGGACCTGACGATGATAATACCAGTTGGCCTCCTTGTTCTCTTAACAGTCGCTTAAGTCGCTCTACCTCTCCTTCAACTGCACGAAATTTTCCTTCTATATCGGTAACTTTCCCTTCAACGCCAGTAACTTTTCCTTTGACTTCAGTTACTTCCTCTTCAACCTTATTTACTTTTCCTTTGATATCACTCACTTCTTCTTCGACAGCAGTCACTTTTCCTTCGACGCCAGTCACTTTTTGTTCAACTTTATCTACTTTTTCCTTGACCTCATTAGTGGCTGACAGGATAGCATCTTGTTGCCCTTGTATAATTTTCCTTAATTCTTCTTTCTCTTCTAGACGTCGTTTTTCTTGTTCTTCTTTTTCTTCCAGACGTCGTCTTTCCTGTCCTTCTTTTTCTTCCAGACGTCGTCTTTCTTGTTCTTCTTTTTCTTCTAGTTTTTCTTTCTGACGTCGTCTTTCTTGTTCTTCTTGACGTCTTTCTTGTTCTTCTAGCATCATTTTGCTAAATGCAGCTAACATGTCTTGCATTTGCTTTTCAGCGGCCATGCTTCTTGTTTCCATTCAAAAACTAACAAACAACACTAACAAGTCTTATTTAAAGTCTATATCTGGTATACGTCAAATATGTCCACAAAATTCAGAATAGAATGTTCTATAAATTTTCTCACACTAGCACTTGTCTAATGTCTATATCACTTTCCAGTTCGACTCACTTCACTATCTCCAGTGGTTTCCAAATAGAACACTATGGGACTTCGTCGAATTCTTCAGAAATTCTGTTGCAATTCCGCTTCCGACACCAATTGTTACGCGCTTACAAATTTTCAGTAAACACTCCGTGGATTCGAATAACTTGCAACAAGAATTTTCACAAACCACTGATTTTATTAATCACTAAAATTACACTAGCAAATACTTAAAAATCACACAACTAATAATAACTTAATCTAATATAATTTCACTACTTTTAAAACACTTAGCACTTTACTTTTCTTCTTAAACTTGTCAACTCTTGTCTAACCTAAAAACTCTCTTGTCTGTTTACTTCATTAAACTGCATACTTCACTCAACTGAACTCTTCTTCTACAAACTGTTTCTGTAACCAGAACCACAGATTACCCAGAACTGTACTGGATACTAAACTGAACTGTTTATCCTTCACTAAACTGTACTGTACTGTTCTGTTATCTGCTGGCTTCACCTCTTTATATACCCACTTGGAATGTCCAGAATATCATTGTAGAACTTTCCACAAATATACTGGAATTCTCTAGAATTTTCTTAGGCACTACTAAATGGTGGTTCGCCAGTTGGCCCACAGATGGCGCCACCCTTCTGGCCAGGGAGTAATTACAACTCTCCTCTCTGTTAGAGGGCAGCACATAACAATATAATACCAACATATGCTTATTGGAATTAACTATACTACGATGGCTCTGAAGGGCCATGATCAAAACATTTTTCCAAATGTCTTATTAAAATGTCGCACTGCAATATTTTAAATCGCAGTGCCTGTTAAAAAGTTGCATTGCGAATTGTAAAGTCACACTGCGAATTTTAAAAACGCACTGTGGGATTTAAAGTTGCATGGCGAAACTCAAACAATCGCGTATGCACAAGGATCTATTGTCATCTGCGTACGCTACAAGCTAGGTGGATTTGTTGATAAGTGTCTTTGCCCAGCGGCGGAAATTAGGAAATCTTAAATATATTAGAATGCTTGATTTGGCCAAGTTAGCAATTCTGGACCATATTTTAATCAACTTCGTATACAGAAGTTTACACTGCTTTGATTTTATATTTAACAATTCCTATATTAGTAGCTTCAACCGAGAGGTCATTTTCGAAATTGAAATTAATTAAAAACTACTTAAGGAACTTTTTATTACAAGAAAATTTGACAAATTTAGCCATAGTTTCCATTGAAAATGAAACTCCCCGAAGTATAGATATCGACAGAGATATCCAACATTTCGCCGAAATCAAAGCCAGGAAAGTAACTATTTCTTTGGCATTATTTTCCAAATCTATGTATGTTTCTTTGGCGGATGCAATTTTACGAGATGTCTTCTGCGTACGCTACGAGCTGGATGGATTCGTTGATAAATGTGTTTGTCCCTTACGCAAACATTTATTTGCAGTGCAACTTTAAATCTCACAGTGGGTTTTTAAAATTCGCAGTGAGACTTTATAATTCGCAGTGCAACTTTTTAACAGGCACTGCGACTTAAAATATTGCAGTGCGACATTTTAATAAAGCATTTGGAAAAATGTTTTGATCATGGCCCTTCAGAGCCATCGTACTATACAGAGAATAAGTGTAAGTACCCGTTTATGAAATCTCTCCTAACTTTGCGAATTAAGCAACATAGCATATGCTAAAACATTTGCTATATTGCCTAATCTGTAAAGTATAACATAAATAGTAGATAGAAATTGAAGTATAAATACAAAACCATACAATTAATATATACCTATCTGGGTGAAGGTGTAATGAAGCGTCTCATGACATATATAATATGTCATATTTATGATTAGCGATAAAATTTAGTAAAAAATCGTTTTTTTTACAAACTACCAGTTCTATTCAGTTTTCGTGAAAAACCGTTTTTTTCCAAACACTAAATTGTTGTCCTTGCAATGATATATACTATGTATTAAATTGTATATAAAATTTCACATATCTCGTACCATACGGCTTTAAAAATCAAGAAATATTGCAAATTTCATTGCTTACATTATTTTAAATAGGCTAAAAGGCAATGATTATTAATTTTAATTAACAGAAACACACGCACGGCGGAAACTTATCAAGGCCCTTTCGATTGTTGAATAAACTAAATTACCTAGGGTCGTTGACCGTTTTTAAAAAATATATATTCAAGTACTTTACTAAATTTTATTTGACCCGTATTTTTTTTATTTTGCATTCTAAACTCGTTTTATTAGTGAAATTATTTATTTAATTTAAGAAATTGGCGCCTATGGTGACGTCAGATGTGAGAGCATGCGCAGTTAACAGATAAAGGAGTAATCGACGGGCGTCATTCTTTCACTGCATAGATTTCTCTGGTATTTACTGTTAGTATCCAAGGTTTGTGTTAGTATCGACGTGAGTCATATTATTTTAAAGAAATTCTAACCTCAAACTTGTAACACTCCGGGATTTCAAATTGTTTACATAAAACTCGTGACTCATATAAATAGCCATTATAGGTAAGTTTTCTAAAGTACCATTATAAGAAAAATATGAAACAATTGTCACAACACAATGTAAACAGCAAAATTGAAATCTCAATATTTACGTCATTATTTACCGCCCTTTTATTTTCAAAGCGCATTTGTTCTTGCATGTGATGATTAGGATTTTTTTAATATGATATATAAAATGTATATTAAATATACTTTTTGATTATTTAACAATATTTTATAAATTTTGTTAAGGAGACGACCCTATTAGTCTGTGCTTTTATTTATTCAAACCACAGAGCCTGCGATTCAAACGCTGTATACCCTAGTATCATTGATAGGTGTCGCGTCGGTTTATACATCGCTAGAATCCCTTTACATCGCGATTAAAAAATATTGATGATGACTTGATACATATAAGATTATATTCTCGGATCAGATTGCAAAAATATTTGTATTGTTTATAATAAATGTTATGCCAATCGTTAAATGATACCAACCAAATCGTCATGCGTTATCCTGAGAGACATCTGTGGACGATCCTATGGTACTAACCAGGTTGTTAGTTATATTATCGACCTTCATCTATTGGTTCCATGATTCACAAATTTTATTTTAAAAAAGAGCCGCGGAAATTTTTAATTCATTTAACAAAGTAAAAAACAACATTGATAAACTTACTATAATATATTTTAATTTTCTGTCCAGAGTGAAACCTTCACTAAAAAAAATATTATCTAGATCACTAGGTGCGCATATGATGAGCGTATTTGGAAATTGTTTTTATTTATTGTAAACCTACGCGCCTTTCATTGTTTACCTACTTTTTTTAAATATAAAATCTGTCCTTTAAACAAGTGCATTCTCTAAAACCGCTTATACCTAATAGGCTTTTACTAAATAATGAACGAATAGATCTGTTTCATGTATTATTTCTCATCATTTCTCAGATTAAGATTACAATTACGAAGTTTACAGATTCTTTTCTCATAGGTATTATGGCATTATACCTGACGAATCTTGAGTTTCGAGTCACGTCATAAGGTTACAATTTCCATCGATAACCCGAGAGTAAAATTCGGCTACAATCGTCAGGTGCTGCCCACGTCATTCCATTGTACTCACAGTTGCCACATGCACTGCACACTTGATAAGTTTTTAAAACCCAGAACTCCCAGAAGAGTATATATTACATTTTAATTTAATACCAGAATAAAGATTCATTTAAAGTAAATGAAAATACTGCGCACGGAAGTGTGCTAAGAATTCCATAAAGTGATGTTTAAAATATATTTATGTACCGTCCTTAAAAGCGATTGAACTTATTTCAGTAAATTCAAAAATTTATCAATGTTTCAGTGTTAAAAAACGTTGTACTTTGATTACAGTTTCTCAAAGAATTCACAACAAAATGACTTCATCACAAATACCGCGATTGCAAGCCCCATGGCGTCTTTATCAGCAAAGTAGCTAAGAGTGGGATTTGGCGTTTTAAAATGTGAGGAACGGTTGGCAACGCTGTTCATTCAAGACGTTTCTACGAGCGGGTTGTTGACGGTGCCTTTTCCACCAAGTGCGTAAAGATTATTGAGTTTTTGTGTCTGTTTCCTAATTTGTTTCTGAACTGTTTTTGTCAATATGGCTTCCTCCGGTACAGAGTTTCAAAAATTATCTGAGGAGGAACGTGACGAAATAAGGGAACGATTTAGTATGGTAAGTTTTAAGATTTTTTCCAGTGTCTAACCTACAAATTTTTTATTTGAAATCGATTTTAGTTTTAAGCATGTTTATATGCGGTATTTTGACATTCCATCAGAGACAGTGAAATTTAAACGCCCATCAATGAGTAATTTTAACTTATAAAAAAGTCTTGGTATAAGTGTACGGTGTACAAATAACATCTTTGATTTGTTTACACAAATATCAATAATTTCATGTGTGTAAATTTGATATAGTTGATTTGGAATACAAAAATAAATATACTTACTACATTTATATGTATAAAATATCAATAGTTTACAAAGAATGACTCATTAAAAACACTTACTCATATAATTTAACCTTCTGATTTTCTGTAATAGTAATTTTATATCAAAATGTTGATTTGCATTAATACAAAATAAAAATGCAATTTCGCATTTTACTTTAATATAAAATTATTATAAACTGTAAAATAAAATATATATACCTACCTATTTGTAATCAGTATGAGAATAGGTAGATACATGATATACCTTATATTTTGATATAATCGTGTGTAAAACAATCAATATAGTGTCATATTATTTTTATTATCAGCTGTATTATCAAATTTTCATATTTTTAAGTGGCAATAATGCTTTCCAAAATCTTCTGTGTGTATATTTGTTATGTTTATTTACCTCTTGTTAGGGAAACTAAAATAATCATTATCTACCCATGCACGTAATTACGGTCTTAATACAATTTAAATAATTTTCCTAAAACAAGAATAAATTTCACTAAATTAGGCACAGTTTTGGTCAATTTAATTTGCATTTAATTTTTTTATACTTCCTATGTAAGCTCTATTGTATTTTAATTTCAACATAAGACTGCAGTTTTCTCAGTTAATTAGGTAGGTATTTGGTAAATTATATAGGCAAATAAAAAAACTTTTATATAATTCAAAAACAAACTACTCTTGGCTAGTAAGTTTAATGATGGGTCATATAGATGTATACTGTATACCTACACCTATATATTTTATATCCTACGACAATTTGATTTAAAGTTTTGCCTAACTAAGTATATTGACAACTTGGTGTCAATATTGAACAACCAGGAAGTTTATTTTGTAAATATCTGTTTTGTTTGATATACATTTTGAGTATTTTGTTAGAAATTAACACATGTAATTTATGTCAATGAAACATTCACCAAGACAAGGCAAATTTAGGTTTGTACAGGGGTCAATCACTCCAAATTATGTTTTTCCTAATGTTGTTAAATAGTAATAATAATAAAGGTCGCATAAATAATGCAGTAGTCTAATGACAAGTTCTTGTGCCTCTTAAATATATCAAACAATTTCCAACTACCTATTTATTATAATTTTTACACTGGAATTCCGTTGGAAGTATGTGGAAGTTCTATTTGGTAATAGGAGAGAGTAATAAATTAATCAGATACCATGGGCGTCCTACATTTTTCTTCACATACATAGAAATTATACATTTTACAGGATAGCTCGAGTTCTACGATAGCTAGACATTTAAAAAACAATACAGGTAAACTACTTAAAAAAGTCTATAACTGGAAATTATTTCGAATATACAGGGTGAACCAAGACGATTGTACAGGACCAAGTGCTATAAATATCAGTACATTTTTAGAAGTCCCTTTCTAGACCCCTTTCACTTCTATATTATTATTGACTTATTTCCCAACCATTTGGATGTAGTGTTTTTTTTGCCACCTGCAGATGCATTTTGAAAAAAATTATAGTCACCATTATGGATTTTAAGAAAAAAAATCGTAAATACCAGTTACGAGACGCCTGTGTGATATTTTTTAATCATTTTCACGTCATAAAAATATACAGGGTGACCAAAAATGATTTTTCAGTTTAGAACTTTTTGAATTGAATTTTATCAATTTTTCCAAAAAAGAACACCCTGTATATTTTTAAACCATGACAAAAATATTTTTGTGTGCTATTTGCAACCATTTTCGATTTATTGAGTATAAATACAAAGTTCAAGATAAACATAAAAAATTAGAGGTATTATCAAATAATTGAACAGAAAAAATCATATTAAACCCCTAATTAAAGCATCGAAAATCGAAATCCAGTGGCATTACGATAACTTAGCTGCCACAAAGTGAAAAAGTTTAAATAACATAAAATTTGTAACTTTTGCCCGAGGGATCATTATGAAAAAAATCAGTATCAAAATGTGTACATGTACGTCACATGTTGCATTAGGCGTAATTCTGATAGAGTTAAACGTTATGATTTTATTCATAAAAAACACATTTTTATTTGTGTAAACAATGATAAAAAACAAACTTGATACTTATAATTACTCAAATAATTACTATTTAGGGGGCTCTCGACAGGATAAAACAAACCAATTAAGTCTAAATCCATAGTTCATAAATGATTGTTTTTGACTTCTCCAGTGGCTAGGTGTATAAAGTTAGCACAGCAAACGTAGCACACAACAGAATGCACATAGTAATAAATTAAAGTATACCGTAACCGTATGTTTGTGCTGGCTTGAGCACATCAAGCTAGCACACAACACCAAAATCAACGTATCTCCCCTCTAATTGCATCTTAAAGATATGGTTTATATTTTGTGTGTACGCCAAATACACAGCTTTAAGATTCTGTTTATGTTATTTCCATAGATACGTACTACTTACACAGAACTCATAATAGTTTCTTTTAGATGATGTTGAGTTTGTTAAGTTCTTCTTTTAACATTGGTAGCCTGGTTGTACAAATATCTACAGAACAATTCGATACGCATTTATCTTCATTTAATAAGATTATTGCTGATTCTTTAATTTTTCTTTTTATGCTATCTGCCTCTTTTGTTAAAATTTTTGCCGAGTCCTAATGTATTATATGTCCGTTTTCCCAAGCATATTCAAAATCAATCAATCAATAAATGTTATGAGGGGTGTTGTAAACGATAATACCAAAATAATTTCATCCAATAATGAAATATTAAGTAACGAGAAAAAATTTATCAAAGAGGTTCTAGTACAAAATCAATGCCCTAAAGCCTTTGTTTATAGAGTTTTCATAACTGTTGAAAACAGAGACAATCAGGTACAACAAAAACCTGAACGCCATTATACAGCAACAATTCCTTATGTATACGGACTATCGGAGAAGCTACGCCGTATAGGTAACGAATTTGATGTTAGGACGGTATTTCAAACGAGGAACACTTTGAAATCTATTTTAACAAAAACAAAACCTATAAAACGGGAACAGAGTTATCCCGTGCGAATGTGATAAATGCTATGTGGGTGAGTCATCCAGACCTTTCCGTGTGGGGTTGGATGAACACAAGAATTACATTAGAAAGAATGAAATTCAGAAATCAAAGATTTGTAAACATGCTTGGCAAAACGGATATGAATAAATTGGAATTTTAACAAATGAGGCAGATAACAAAAAAAGAAAAATTAAAGAATCAGCAATAATCTTATTAATTGAAGATAAATGCGTATCGAATTGTTCTGTAGATATTTGTACAACCTGGCTACTAATGTTAATGATAGAATGTACAGAGCTTTGTCCTGCTGGAAGCGCTTCCGGAATGATTTTTGCACACAGACCCTGGTCCTGCTAGCAGGACAATATTCCGCTCATAAAGTTATCCTGCATACAGGACGTAAGGTACTACCAGCAGTATATGCAGCAAAACGTGAATGAACTATTTATTGTCATTAACTTTCGTAAATTGAAGACCTGCTGGCAGGACTCACTTTAATCGCAAATTGTGCAGCGCTTTAAATTGAAAGATATTTTTAGTTGCAAAATAAATAAAATTTGGAGCATATCGTAAATGATTTAAGTAAAAGTATAATTCAAAAATATTAATATCTTTATTAAATAAATTAAATATTATTTTTAATATATTTTTAAGTCAAAAACGGGAAGGAAAAATATATTTTTAGTCGTCTATGCTGGGCTACCATGCTGAATATGGTAGGTAAAACAATTTTTTCCTGTTGTTGGAGAACACATAACAGCACATGCGCCACAAGTACTGCTATTATTATCATTAGTATTTGTAAATTGGTTTTTTAGGTCCAAGTATACAAAAAGCGCATTTACTTACCTTCAATTTGAAGAGAACTACAACTAATCTTCGTGGTGCTTCCATCGATGTCCCACTCAACACTTGCCAGATTTTTTTATTTGAATTTTTTTTTATCACTCCGAAACACCTGGCTGTATTCCATTTTTCACCAAATTGTGATATACTCCACGAACAGGGCCGGATTAAGGGCCTAGGATGCCAAACTTGGAGAGGCGCCAAAATTGAAAGAATGAAAAAATGAAGAGAGCGAATAAATTTTTAAGGGGAAAAATAAAAAGAGCGACAAAATTTAGAAGAGCGAAGAAATTAAAAGAGTTAAATAATTGAGGTAGCGAAAAAATGAAAGGACGACAAAATCGAAAAAGCAACATATTTTGCCTTAAAGAGGGGGGAAAAATATTTTTGCCTGCAAGCAAAATTTACCTTGATCCGGACCTGTCCACAATGATTATTTTTCGAATCAAAAACCGTTGCCGGCGTGGAAATACGCGCTCCTGGCTTCATCTTTTGAGTATAAATGACTGATATGTTCAAGCCGGCATAACTTTGGAACTAATAAACATAGCGATTTCGGACAAAGATGCGCTTTTAGAGCATTTCATTGGCTTCTAGAAAATGTAAAATTCGTCCTGCGGGCAGGTCCCATAATCCTAATATTTAGCGATTTCTAGTGTACTCAAATGAGTTGTTTTCGTACTGCCGGCAGGACACTACGTTCTATCATTAAAAGAAGAACTTAACAAACTCAACATTATCTAAAAGAAAATATTATCAGTTCTGTGCAAGTAGTTAAGTATCTATGGAAATTACATAAATAGAATCTTAAAGCTGTGTATTTGGCGTACACAGCAGATAAAAGTTCTTCGAAAAAAAGGTTTGAAAACGGAAAGAGACACTTTCCGAAACGTCAGCAAAATGCATTATTTCTGTTTATTTATTCCGATTTATATTATTTGTAAAAAAATAATCACTCACTGTGCCTTAGACGACTATTTCCCAACCAATTGAATGTAGTGATTTTTTTGGAATAATGCCATCTGCTGACACATTTTGAAAAAATCCAGTAGTCACCATTATTAAAAAAAACGTAAATACCGGTTACGAGACATCTGCGATGTTTTTGAATCATTTTCACTAATATATAGGGTGACCAAAAATGATTTTTCAGTTTAAAACTTTTTGAATTGAAATTTCTCAATTTTCTCAAATAGTATTTTCGGTTTCTTGAGTATAAGAAAAGTACAAGAATAAACTAAAAAAATTAGAGGTTTTTTCAAATAATTAAACTGCTCCACATGTTGCCCATTTTGATTGACACCCATCTCTATGCGCCTTTGAAAAATAAAGTTTCTACTGTTCTACAATAAAATATGACAAATTGCTGGTAGGCACATTTGATAGTTAAAGCATCGAAAATCGGAATCCAGTGACGTTACGATAATTTAGCAGCCACATAGTGAAAAAGTTAAATAACAAAATTTGTAATTTTGTCCGAAGAATGATTATGAAAAAAATCAATGTCAAAATTTGTGTAATTTTATGTTGGATTAAGCCTCATTCTGATGCAGTTAAACGTTATGATTTTATTCGCAAAAACACATTTTTATTTGTGTAAACAATGATAAAAACCATACCTTGATACTTAATAATTACCGAAAGTCAAATTATTATTTACTATTTAGGGGTCTCTCGACAGGATAAAACAAACCAATTTAGTCCAAATCAATAGTTCGTGTATCATTGTTTTTGACTCCTAGTGGCTGGCCTATATAAATATTTTCTTATCTTTCCGGACAATGTGGATGTGAAAAAAAAAAAAAAATAGAAATCCATGTAAATTAGAAAATGAAGGACTTGGAATGTCTACTGATAGTTACTATGCTATTTGATACCTACATATCATATCATATGGGTGTATGTCGCAACTTTTTATATGTAATAAGTAGAAAAACTTGCAATTTACTGCCATTGTGTATTTCCACTTGTAGGAGCGATAAGTCGTTTGATATGATAGTTCTGTTATCCGCTGATAAGAAAAAAGTTCATTCATGTGTGGCGAAATAAAATTTTTAAACTCATTCGATAGCCTTCTTTTAAAATACGGTGAATGTCTCAATAATGTATTTCATGTCTAAAAGAACCAAGGATCGATAAAGATATTTTAAGACATTTATTCCTTGCCTGTATCACGCAAAAGTTTGTTGCAGCGCATCCAGATCCTCCCAAAATATAAGTTTTAAAATTAATTTTTCTTCAAGTTATTATTGCATGTAAAATGCGCTATCTAGAATTTCATAACAAAAAATGGAGGTTGCCATTAAAGAAATATTGATGACGTTATAGCTTTGTGAAAATTAGCCAAAAAAATTAAGAATATATCACAATATGAAATTTAACATGAACCATATATAACATCTCCGACGATTATCCTAAGAAAGTGTGCAATGTTTATCGAATGTATCTGTTATGTACTTTACAGGAAGTATGTATAGTTATGTACAGAGAGTTAGTTGGTATAAAATCATGCGAAAAACTTTCAATATTGACAATTAATTCTGCTACAAACTTAGTAGTTAAACATTTATTTATATCAAATAGAAACGTGTTTTCTAAAAAATATATAAAAATCTTGATTTAATACTGCAGGCATTAGTTTTAATTGCTTCCATGTCCAGTGGAAATGCGTTTAAAATGCCATGAAACGTCGAGATTTTAAATTTGACCGAAAAAATTTTCCTGTGGGTCGGTCTGTCTGTTTGTAACTTTTTTGTGCGCACGTTTACTCTGGAACCATTTATGATATTGACTTGAAATTTGGTACAGTTGTGTATTGTAACGAGATCTAGAACTAGATCTAATTCCGTTGAAGGGTTGGGGGTAAATAAGGGTAAATAGGCAAAACAAGCAAGTAATAGTCTAAGAGTCCATAGAATTGTAATTTAGGGCATGTACGAAAAGTTAAAGTCTCAAATTTTTTTTGACATCAGCCACCCCCACCCTATTATTAAAGGGGGTAAAAAAAATTAAAATGTGATTTAGTGTGTATACAAGATCGAAACGTCTAGAAAATTCTCCTCTACCACCCCCACCCTATTATTAAAGGGAGTAAAAAATTAAATTTGGATTTGAAACAAGGGCCTCTAAAATTTATTTTGGTATTAGTTACCCCTTCTACCACCCCCATTCCCACCCCCACCCTATTGTTTAAGGAAATAAAACATTAAATTGGGGTTTAGTGTGTATACGACAACCAAGGACTTCTAATTTTTTTTACATTAGCCACCCCCTCTTACCACCCTCACTCCATTATTAAAAGGAATAAAATATTACATTGGGATTCCTTGGGCAGCGGTTTTTAATTGCGTATTATATTTAAAAAGTTGAAATATTTTAATTGGCCCATTTAACCAATAAAACATTATATGCGTGTCGCAGATTTCATTGAGCCACTCTTACACAGAGTTATAGACCACAACCATGCTAAATTTTTAGGGGATCATATGGTACCGCTTGAAAAGGTATAATTTTTGTAGTCCTAGAGAAATAAATCACTTTGAGCCCTACGCCGTACATATTAGATGGGACATGGGAAAGCCACGGAAAAGTGAAAATCGTAACCCACGGGGGTTGCATTTTTTCAAACGATCCTGTACGGCTTACGTTTATTTGGACTGTATTTATATCTGTGATTCTTAAAAGGAAAATGCCGTACAAAAATAATGGGACAGAAGTACAGGAATAATTTCTGTTTTCCGAAAAGTGACCTCTATGTACTAAGGTGATACGATGCCGTAGAAATTCGATTTTTATTAACAAGGATGAACTTTTTTGCTATGTGGTACAAATCAGTTGGGCCATGGGGTGGCAAACGCGAGATCAACCCCCTTCCTAGACCTCTATTAAGGGTGGTGATTTGATCTTGTACGGCATCAATTCCAAAATATTATACTTTAAAATCTAAAAAAATGACCCTTCTAAAAGGAATGGGTATCAACGTAAATAAAAAAATCACCCCCGAGAAAGGGAAACTCACATTTTCTAGGGTAAGTTCATTTGATACTATACGGCTATTTATTTTTTGGATTATATGTTAGAATTTTTATTTTATTTAGTAGTTATTTATTATTTATTTAGTAGTTAGTTATTTAAAAATTATGCAAATTAAAAAATCCTCTATTATTTAATACAATGGATACATTTTCAACTTTACATAGTTTTTCCTTTCCTTAACTATAAAAGAATACAAATGTGTCCACGCCGTACATTTTCATTGTGGGATTTTAGACACTAGATTACATTATTCATGCGATTTACGCGGCCCTTAATGGTCATTAGATACCGTACGGCGTTTGCAAAGTATCATTGAAAAATAGCAAAAGTTGACAAAAAATCACAATGCCGTAGTATATTTTAGATGGGCCGCAATGAAATACCAGAACCAAACATATATATTTCAGAAACGATTTTTTCTTGAAGTAAAGTAAGAAATTGGTATATATCACTTTTAAACTTTAAAATACAATGTAACGTAATTAATTATAAAAAATGTGTACAAATTACCCAAAATTTTCTTTTTTTTTTAACTTATTTGGAAACTTTATGAAAAAATTATGTGTTACAGACTTTGCAATGTAAAAAAATTTAGTATGTGTTTGTTTTTTCCAACATTTCTAATTTTACAACATACTACATTTGAAAAACTTAAAAATATAATTCATCATTCATATGATAAAAAGAATATTCATAAATTAATTACTGATCTATTATAATGGATTTAACAAAAACTTTCAATTTCGCGTGATGGTTTCTTAAACAGTAAATTATAAAATACTATATTTTATACATTTTTCTAGTAAATTTCAGGTGGAATCGAGACATACTAGTTTTTTAATGTTTAATATTAATAGGGGTGTGAGTGGTTATAATATAGCGGATAATTTTCGGAAAATCCTTTTGCGTTTCAGACCTATTAATTTTGAATTACTGGTTTCGAATAATTGCAATATCAAGCATTGCTCGAATATAATAAAGTCTTACAATATTTTTTTATTCAGAAAAGCTCACTCTGGGACGGAAAATTCAATTTTCCAGACACATGTACCAACTAAAATGTACGGCATGGTAATAAAAATTATTATTATATAAAATAGTATTAAAATAATCAAGCTTTATGTGGCATCAGATCTAGGAAGGGGGTTGATCTCGCGTTTGCCACCCCATGGTCCAACTGATTTGTACGGCATAGCAAAAAAGTTCATCCTTGTTAATATAAAAATCGAATTTCATAAAATCCGTAAGGTTGTATCACCACTTTTCGGAAAACGAAAATTATTCCTGTACTTCTGTCTCATTATTTTTGTACGGCATTCTCTTTTTAAGAGTCACAGATATAAATACAGTTCAAATAAACATAAGCCGTACATGATCCTTTGAAAAAATGCAACCCCCGTGGGTTACGATTTTCACTTTTCCGCAGCTTTCCCATGTCCCACCTAAAATGTACGGCATAGGGCTCAAAGTGACTTATTTCTGTAGGACTACAAAAATTATACCTTTTCAAACAGTATCATATGATCCCTTAAAAATTTAACATGGGCTTTTGGTCTATTAGTCTGATTTCGATAGCTCGAGTTCTACGATAGCTAGAAATAAAAAAATACAAGTAAACTACGTAAAAGATTATATAACTGGATTTTTTTTCCAATATACAGAGTGAACCAAAACGATTGTACAGGACCAAGTTCCATTTTAAAAAATGGCATGCTATAAATATCAGTACATTTTTAGACACTTCTTTCTAGACTCCTTTCACACCTATGTTATTATTAACTATCCCCCAACCATTTGGATGTAGAGATTTTTTTTATTGAAATAATGCCATCTGCAGATGCATTTTAAAAAATCACTATAGACATTGTGGACTGTAAGAAAATATTTTGTAAATACCAGTTATGAGACATGTGAGTAATTTTTTTGAATGATTTTTCCTTTTTAAAAATATACGGGCTGCCAAAAATGATTTCTCGATTTAGAACTTTTTGAATTGAATTTTCACAATTTTTTTCAAATGGAACATTCTGTATATTTTGAATGAAAAACCAACATACAATCTCTATGGCTATTTGCAACCGTTGTCAATTTATTGAGCAATGAGTCCAAAATTTTAAAAAATTAGAGGTTCTTTCTAATAATTGAACAGAAAAAATTATAATAAGTGCTCCACATGTTGCTCATTTTGATTGACACTCATCTCTATGCGCCTCTGAAGTGAAGTTCCTACTGTTTTAAAGTTGCCGATGTGATCGATCGAAAAGGAATTATTCTTTCTTTCATATTTTGGATTGTAGAACAGTTAGTATAGGGTCCACGTCGTCGAAAGTCGTTAAAATCCTCATGTAACCCATTCTGGCAAGGTAAATAATTTTTGAATTTACATATCGAAAGAAGGTCCTTAGATGCATCAGAAATGCCTTGTTGGACTTTTGTTGGCTCTTGCACAACTTCTAAGAAATTAAAAAAAGATGGCGGAATGGTAATTCAAGAATTCCTGTTTTTAAACGTTTTAACTTTCGCTAAAAAATTAACTATTTGTGATATCGGTCTCAATTTTTATACTCATATACTAAAATGATGAGCGCCTGTATCTATACTAATGTAATTTTTAAGTCATAGAGTTTTTTAAAAATAAATCCTAAAGTCAAGGAGAAACAAAGTTTGTGTACCTATTGAAAATTTCGTCGTGTGGGTAGCTACATTAAATGTTTAAAATTTTTATGCACTATATGTGAATGAAATATGGTCCAAAGATAGAAAAAGTTTTTGAAAAAAAAAAATAGCTGTATAGTTTGCGAGTTACAGATTTTTAAACGGACCGTACTTTGCGTTCGCGGAACTTCTATTATAAGCATTCGGCCGTTTTCTGGCGCGCTAACATCTTGCTCAAAACATCTTTTGAGATTATGTTTTTTTTTATACATTTATTTAACGTCGGTCTATTTCCGCTACTGAGGCCTAACACCGACGCCTGTAGACGAGCTACCCCCAACCAGAAATTTTGCCGAACCTCTTCCCTTAAGAAGAGTAGGGATCTTTTACTTGCCTAACATTTAATAGACAAGGGACCGACGGCTTTACATCCCATCCGAAGCATGGTATATCTCCTATACAACGCTCGCCTAAGGTTGTATAGCTTCCGCGCATACACTGATATACAAGCCGCTGGAAGATGTGTGAGGCGAGAACGCGGTTTCCGTTGGAATGGTCACCCATCCAAGTACTAACTGCGCCTGTCGTTGCTTTACATCGCATACCGAAGTATGTACATAGTAAAGACGCACCTACGCTCGCCCCTTCAGATTATGTTATCATTGACATTTTCAATTCTCTTGAGCGGACGCACTCGACTAATATAAAAATTTCTTTCTGCCTGCCGTCAATAACGTTTACTCTGGAACCGTTTATGATATTGACTTGAAATTTGGTACACTTATTATAACAAGATCTGGAACGAGATTATATTTTGATTAAATAAGGGTAAATAGGCAAAGCAAGCAGGTAAGAGTCCATAAAATTGCAATTTAGGGCATGTACGAAAAGTCAAGGTCTCAAACATTTTTTTTGGCATCAGCCACCCCCCACTATTACCCCTAATACCACCCCCACACTATTATGAAAGGGAGAAAAAAAATTTAAATGTAATTTAGTGTGTATACAAGAACGAAACGTCTCAAAATTTTTTTTTTATGTTAGCTACACCCTCTACCACGCCCATATTATTTGCAAAACATAACCTCTGACTATTCCTTTGGCGTAAACGTCACGGGCGCAGAGGCTTTTTTCCAATAATTCTATTATTTTCTAGATTCGGTGATTTGTTTTTGAAGAGGACAATAATACATGTGGTAGAAAACCCAAATAATAGGAAAGAATATTCGTAGAATGCCACAAATAACTTTCAGACAATATAAATATCATAGTTTGGAACCACATATTTATAACACATTAAATTATTATTTAATTATATTCAAGCGAGCAGTGATAAGTATCAATATAATAAACACTTAAAACACCAACAGCAAAGCGTTTATACTTACGCCTGACGTAAACTTGCGTGTTCGTATCTATACCTAAAATGTATCGTATCGAGCCGAGTAATGGTTCTTCACTTTAAAAATCTGTAATTCGAAGACAGTATAAGATATCGACTTGATTTTTTTTTAACTTTTTCTATCTTTGTGCGATTTTAAATTCACATATAGTATATAAAATTTTTAAACATTTAATATAGTTGCAAACAGGTCGAAATTTGCAATACATAAACTTTGTTGCTAATACTTTAGGATTTATTTAAAAAAAACATATGTCATTTTCAAATTATTTTGGTATAGATAGAGGCGCACATTGTTTTAGTAGGTAAGTAGTCTAAAAAATGAGACCGATGTAGCAAATAGTTAATTTTTTAGCGAAAGGTGAATGTTTGAAAACACGAATTCTTGAATTACCATTCCGCGATACTTTTTTTTTTTTTTTAGAAACTGTGAAAGAGCCAACAAAAGTCCAACAAGGCATTTCTGATGCACCTAAGGACCCTCTTTCCAAATTCATTCCCAAAATTTATTTACCTTGTTGGAATGGGTCATCTAGTTTTGGAAAGCTTTGGACCCTGCACGTAGATAAGTACTTCATTTCAAAGGCGCATATAGATGTGTGTCAATTAAGTTTTGAGTCGATGTTCAGTTTTTTAAAGTATTTTAAAACATTCGTCTAGAGTGGTTTAGAATACCAAATTTGTTCTACTGCAGGTTAAAGTCCATAGAAAAAATATGATTTTTCGTTTAATTTCATTATTAACTATTTACGAAGCCTCCAAAGTTGAACTTTTTTATCGAACACTTTTTTTCAAAAGGCTCATGGTGTTCAATAAATTACAGCCTTTTTCTGAACATATTGACATCCATTTCAAATCTATGCTATTTGTTTTTCTATTTTATTTAATTTATTTAAAAAAAAAAAAAACACTTTCAAAGTAACTTTTATTCATTCTTATAGTTTGAAATTGTACTTATTAAGAATCGAAAGAGATAACTAAAAGGCTATTATTCACAAAAGGTACTTATTCACATTCGATTATTAGACATATGATTTTTTTTCAATTATACAAGTGCAAAGCGCACAATTATAAGTTTTAAATTACCAGAAATGGTGAACGGTTCCCGTTCACCTTTACAAATCTTACAAATGTTGTTCAAAATGACCCCCATCACAATCAATACATTTTCTTGCTCGCACAATTGTGTTAAGGCGAACTTACAGGCTTATAGTAGCTAAAGCGAGTAACTAAATTTAGCTACTTGCTTTAACTACTATACCCGTGTAAATTCGGCATTACTCATTACATTCCTTAACATGTGTGGAGTGATGCTATTAAAAGCTCTTTTTATTCTCAATTCGAGATCTTCGATGGTCATAACGGGAGTTTTGTAGATCTTCCCTTGATATAAACCCCAAAGAAAGAAGTTTAATGGATTTAGATCAGATGACCTTGCAGGCCACCTTATGAAACCCTGATTTGAAATAAGTTGTGGGCCATAAGTTTCATTCAGATAATCCATAATAACACGGCTGTTATGGGGCGGTGGTCCGTCTTGCAGGAAATACAACAATCGGCATTGTGCTAGAGGAACTTGTTCGATTTCTTGTCAAATTTGATTTTGTAAGAATTCGAGGTACCTTTGTCCTGTCAGCTACCTTGGAAGAATATCGGGTCAATGATTTGTGTTCCATAGATACCTGCCCATACATTTATCACAAATTTTTTTTGAAACCTCCCTTGTCTAATTAATCTTTGATTTTGTTGGGACCAATATCTTACGTTCTGCCTTCTGCCGGTTGAACATCGCATTATTTGTGAAACGTCCTTCATCGGAAAAAAGGATGTTGAAAGCAAAATTCTCTTGGAGACTTATTATTAATTAACCACTCGCAAAACATAATTCGTCTTACAGAATCTCCTTCGTACAAATGTTGGTGCAGATTGTACGTTAACGGTAGGTAATCATGTTTATTGAAAATTCTTCTTACTGTTTCCCTAGTTGATCCTAGTCGTCTCGCTATTTCTCTAACAGAGGCTGATTGATTGTGGTTGACAGTTTCTAGTATAATAATTATTATCTCCAACTCTTCATTTACAATGATTCTCGATTTTGGATACGTGGCTCTTGCTGCATTTTTCTCTCCAATTTCTTGAAATAATGACGAGGCGGAAAATCTCAGAGCATAATTTGACCTGCAATTATAAAATTTTTTCGACATTTGCTATAAATTAATATCATGTCAGTTTTTTCGTTATTGGTGTAGTTCATATTAAGGAATATCAGTAGTGGACACAAATCATTCGCTAACAATAATTGTTTACAATTGTCACCTTTCTCTTATTTTATAATATTGTATCAAATCGTAGTGCAAAGGCAACTATGTTAAAGTTCAATAAAAATTATTTCGAAAGTTATTTTTTATTTTGAAATAAATGAAATAAAATAGACAAACAATATCAATGAATTCAGAAAAAAATCTATAATTTATTGTACACTATGAGCCACCACCGTCGTATTTATTTGATAAAAAGTTAAGAAAGTTAAAAAATAAAGGAAATATTGGGGTGAGCCACTAACTTGTGTCGACCCTTTAGTGTACATTTTTACTGCAATTTTTAATTAGCTGCAGGATGAACTATCTAAGAGGCGTACTTTATCGTTTAGTTTTGAAGTATTTAAAAAATTTAAATACCATTGAGACATCCCAGATCCACCCTCTATTTATTATTATGAGAATCTTGATCGTTAAGCAACCAATCAAGTACTTCTCTTCCTCTACTCTTGTTTACCGTTGTTTTATGTAATGATAAATAACCGAATTTGCCATTTGAACGTCTAATTTT
Source organism: Leptura quadrifasciata (assembly GCA_963675555.1). NCBI lineage: Eukaryota > Metazoa > Arthropoda > Insecta > Coleoptera > Cerambycidae > Leptura > Leptura quadrifasciata. The sequence continues at coordinate 38,260,508 of OY776682.1, forward strand.
TGTACTGGTTAGGACCCAAATTACGTTGTGTTTATCGTTACACCCCATTGTTGTTATTATTTTATATTATTGTCTGGTCGATAGAGGAATGGGCTAAGGCGCGCGGTGGCAATCGCGATTATTCACACGGACATCGCACCACCGGGTTCGAATTCTGGCTCCAGCACTGTCACTGTCGGAGGAAATGGTTGTATGTCCGTGTTTTTTCAATGTGTAACCCGCTTCCACACAAGCTCCTGGCTTCTGGAATTGGGGGTTGTCTAATGTTTGTCATGTTTATTTATTTATTTATTATTTATTTCCCCAGCTGCTGTTATATAAAATTTGAAATTATTTGTTCCTATATTCGGATTTGTATGCCTAAAATTGTAATACAATAGCTATTTTCTTTCGTCCTGAACAAACTAAATACAATCACTAAACTCACATCCAACTGAATCGACACTTTTTTCAAATTCTTGATTTCTATTGGTTGTTTACTGATTGCATTCACTTTCTTCAGGACGAAAGAAAACATCTATTGAAAGCACTTTATTTGAACACTTTATAAAACTTAGAGCACTCTGAACTTGTATCGAATCAATTATTTGTGGTAAACTATTTAATATTGGAAGATTTGTATATGATGGTTTTATTTATTTGAACTGATTGAAATAATGATTTTACCTATACCGATTTGTGCAATTTTATTGAATTGTCTGAAGAGTAAATTAGAAAGAAAGCCAGATGTCGTTTAACTATACCTATAAATAAATATGTTCTTTTAGATTGTCTGGTGCTATATTATGAATATCTAGATTTTTATAAATTATATTACGTGCAATAAAGCAATATACTTAAAATAGGTACTAAATAAATACCGATTAAGACAGATAAAAAGGCTCATAGATAAATAATATGCAATTTGCGAGATATAAACAAATTTTGGGTTTATACAGGGTGTTTCACGAGAAAGCGGACATGGTTTAAAGGGAGACAGTCGACACCGAGGGTAATCCGAATCACCCATAGAAAAAGCTGGTTGTACACCCGTTGATGGAATATAGAGTATTTTTTGTATTTTTGTCAAAATTTCTTTTGGTCATTACTTTGTAATGGAATGGAATAATTAGTTCATATTTGGCTCATATAATACGCTAGTAATCCTGAAAATACATATATGACAAAGAAAATATCCAAGTCCGGACTTTGTTTTTGTTGTTTTTCAAAGAAACAACACCATGCATATGTTTTCCAAATTACGATTTGTAATTCGAATAGTACATAAAAAAACTGAGCAAAATGGCTTCATTGATTTTTTTGCCACACTTTCACTGTTCTCGAAATACATTCCAATATATACCACGATATAGTATTATGTTGTAATTGACAATTTTTAACATTAATCACTTGTGTGATATTAGGGAGGGGGAGAAATAAATAAAAATATAAATGTTACAGAGATCATCGAACAAATCATCTATTTTATTACACTCATGTATCGAAAACTAGGTAAGCAACAACATAACATATCTATATACAACAACAATAACGGTAGCAACAAAATAACATATCAATAATGCACATAATAACAGAATAATAACAAACTATGAACGGATCAATATGTATGAAAAACAAAAATTGAAATATGATAAAAAATATTTGTAATTAATTAAATTTTATCCTCACTCGGCTCGAAATATTGTGAAAATTGTCAATAATCTCTCTACAAAAAAAAATAGTCTTAGTAGGCTATCGTTTACAAATCCAATGATTAAACTATGTCTTTAAGCGTTAAATGAGTTAGTTTTTATACTATTGATCATAGTAGCCTTACCTCAAAATGAAAACTATTAGAAAACAAATGATTAGTAGTTACTTATTTGACATCTTATGTGGTGATAATTTGTGTTTAGTTTTATTGTATTAGCTAAGACAATTAATTAATTACATATTTATTATTTTCAAAATGCCGTACCAATTTTCGAACGAAGAATACACTGACATCATTTTCATCTACGGATATTGTAACGAAAATGGCAGAGCAGCAGCGAGGGAATATCGAAAACGGTTTCTTAATAGACGACAACCTACCATAAAACTTTCAGGTCCGTATTATCAATATTCCAGAGAACATAGAAAGTTTCCCACTAGTGCGGTTGTGGAACGCAATATAGGACAAGAGGTTAACAATATTTTACATATGGTTCATGAAAATCCAAGTTTAAGTACACGAAAAATTAATACCTACTCTGATTGGTGTTTCTCACGCTAATATATGAAGGACCCATACTACATTCAATTAGTACAACGTCTTGAACCAGGCGACGACGTCAATCGACTAACTTTTTGATTTGGCTGTTTAATACAAAACGCCAGTCACCCTACTCTGTGGCTCCGACCCTCACAGAGTGAGGTAATAATTGCCAATAGCCACTCCCCACACCCGTGGGGTGAGTGACTACTGGGTCCATGAATCGTGTGCCCTGAGTAGACGCAATGAACCGAAGATGACAGCCTTCTGCATTCTGCCGGCTAAGATTTCTGCCGAATCTCGACATGCCGGTATGATCTTTAGTTCAGAAAGCAGCGTCTGTCTCATTCCACCGAGGGCTTCTATAATCAGTACCATTATTTTAACAGAATGGTCTGGATAAAGCCTTCGGAGTTCGAAGAGCAAATCTCGATATTTTGTCAGTTTTTCCTTCTCGTTCAAGACAATGTTGCTCTCAGCGGGAGCTGAGAACTACATACATTGTCTTGAGTTGGTGGTCGAGGAGTACTATGTCAGGCTTGTTGGCTTGTATATGCCTGACATTTTTCATTCTCCACAACGGATTCAATATTCCCCGGAGCGTAAGGCAGCACTGGTGTTTCTATCCCATACGAGTGCCTTAGATGATAGTAAAGTACTCGTAATGCTGCGTCGTGTCTGTGAATATAGGCCGAGACTGCCGACAGTAAGTGCGGCAGGCCCTGCAGCTGACATCAGGGACCTCCATTCCCGTGACACGACTTCGATAGACGAGGGTTTAAATACACTATCCTGGCAAGCCATTATGAATCTTTCGGTCTCGCACTTCAGTCCGGCTTTTGCTCAGTGTTTTATGTACTATTCGAATTACATATTGAAATTAATATATATATATATATATATATATATATATATATATATATATATATATATATATACAGGGTGTTGTTTCTTAGAAAAATAACAAAAACAACTTTATCATATATGTATTTATTCAGAATCACTAGCGTATTACATGAGTAAAATATGAACTAATTATTCCATTCCATTACAAAGTAATGACCAAAAGAAATTTTGGCAAAAATATATAAAACACCCTATATTTCATCAACGGGTGGCCAACTAGCTTTTTCTATGGGTGATTCTGATTACCCTCGGTATCGTCTGTCTCCCATTAAAACATGTCCGTTTTCTCGTGAAGCACCCTGTATATTGGAGTCAAAGTGGTCATTTCAATAAAACTGCTTTAATTTTTTTCGATACCTTTGCAGAAAATTATATTGGGAACCTTTGACAATGTTTTAGCAAATTTCTATCATGAGGATATATGATGACCAGGTCTTGAATAAATACTTGAATGAATATGTAAAATTCGATTTCTTTAAAGTAGTGAAAAATTACGTCGAATTGCTGTACTCAGTCAATTACTATCGAAAATGAATGTGAAAAGTCTAAAGTTAATCGAAATTTTGGCAATCTTAAAAAAAATGTTGGCATTTTTCGCTAAAAACGCCCAATTTTCCAGAATAATTAAAAAAATTAATAAATGGTTTATAACTTTCTTAGTTTAATGTAATGTTAAAATTACAATTTATTTACAATCTTATGATAGCAATATTTAGAAACTGATCTGGATTATTTGAAATAATCCTGGAAAACCTGGAAAAGACAGGGAATTTGACAATTGAGCTGGGTATCCTAATACGTCATTCCTAACAATATGTTATTAATGTTTTTTTTTTCACAAAATCTACATAAGGGTAATTCATGACAGAAAAAAATTACACAAGAAAGTAAGTGCGGTATAGCCCGTTTTTAGTAAGTATAATATTATTTGTTTTCGATGGAATCGCGGCGCATTCCATTAAGCTAAAAATTGAACGGTATAAACAATGCAAAATTCATTTTTTCAAGGGCACGATAAAAGCGGCAATTAAGATAATAGTGAGTTGTTAAATTCCCCTTAGCGGGATAAAGAATAGTTATTGTGTTAGTAATAGCTGTATTTGTCAGTAAAGAAAACTATTTTACTTTAAAGGAATTTACAAATTTTATTGTTGCAAGTTTCTGTAATTTTAATTCTCTATCGTACATTTATCTACTTCCTTGAAGTTTTGAGTGAATAAGTACATAAAAATTAATTTATCGAGTTTTTCAACTTCTCCGTAAATTAAACATTCGCCTGATATTGATATTTTGGGTATGTTAGATAATAATTGTTTGACTGTATTCCAGTCGAATTAGTATGAAAATGACGTGATTTTGACAAAAAAATGTTTCTATTTATAAGACGAATCCAATATGTTCAGAATGATGGGAGGAATGAAGGGTTTCTTAGGCTTCAACTTTTTTGCGTGGCAATTTTTTTTATTAAACAATGAAGGTATGAGAAAATAAAACTGTTGATTTTAGAAAAAAAGTGTATAAAAAGTGGTGCGCCTTGAAAATATCTAGTTCATCAAAATCGGTTAATTTGTTTGAGTCATTGCAAAAAAATGCTAAAATGGCTGTTTTTTTAATTGTTACTAAACGAATAGAAAAACATGTTCCGTATACTTGTTACTACAGGAAAAGAAGCCTCTTCTAGTATAGAAAATGCACGCGAAATCGGGAGCCATATGGTCGAATAGTTTTTGCACAATCAAATAACTTTTTGACTTTCTTAACGCTTATTTCTCAGCGATATGGCGGTTCTACAGCAATCTGCGGTTGCGCAAATTAAAGATCATGATTTATACTATCAATATCAAAAAAGAACCAAATGAAGTATCGGTTTTAAATTGTTGAAAACAGTTTTCAAATTTAGCATTAATTTTTTCGTTATAAACAAATAGAATATCTCTTCGGCGATGCATGGTATCGAAATTCTAACAAAAGCATCTTATAGCAGACATGTTTGTTTTTACTAATTTAAAAAAAGTCTACGAATTTTAAAAAAAATCTTTACGACCAATAGAAGCTGAGATATTTTTTAAACAATCGCTGTGACGTTGTTTATTAATATTAAGGAATGATTTTAGCCAGAATCTATGAGGAATATTCAAAGAATCCTGTGCAAAAGTTTTCGACTCGGTTATGGTAGCGATGGCGATGGTGCGGGAAGTCAGCCACGCACGCGCGCGCCGGAAAACGAGTCACGGGCGCTTCAAATTTGCCGTAAAAAATTGCATTTTTTCGGCAAACATTGAAGCTAAAACCTTCATTTTTTTAAAATTGGGGTATCTCGACGAAATATGAATAATGGAATGTATATTTTCTTTAAAAAATTATTTTTACAGTTAGTAATTTAACGAAAATTCGCATATTTCATAAATAATATGTAATGCTCGGTGGGGAACATAGCCCGGAGAGTAGCTGTTGGTTGTAGTCTGGTTACGTTCCTTATAGTAAAATAAAGGATTTTATAGAGGACTTTCGACTAAAAATATTATGTTTTAATGTTTTTCTATTGTTTATTAGCAATTGAAAAAGCAGTCATTTAAGCATGCTTTTTTTTCAATGACTCATAAACAAATTAACCGATTTTGATGAACTAGGTCTCATTTTGTAGGTATTTTCAAAGCACACAACTTTTAATAAACACTTTTCTTTCTAAAATCAATAGTTTTTTCTAAAACTCGAAAAAAACAGACCTTAATTGTTTAATAAAAAAATTTGCCACGCAAAAAAATTGAAGCCTAAGAAACCCTACATTCCCACCATCATTCGAACAATCATGAATATCGTTCCGTTGCTTAAAATTATTTATTATCTATATAACATACGAAAATGCGAATTTTCGTTAAATTGATTGTGCAAAAACTATCCATATGGCTCCCGATTTCGCGTGCCTTTTCTATGCTACAAAAACCTTCTTTTCCTGGAGTAACAAGTATATGAAACATGTTTTACTATCGTTTATTATTGAAAAAAACAGACATTTTAGCACGTTTTTTTGCAATGACTCATAAACAAATTAACCGATTTTGATGAACTAGGTCTCATTTTATAGGTATATAGGTATTCAAGGCGTACAACTTTTAATAAACACTTTTTTTTTAAATCGATAATTTTTTCTAAAACTCGAAAAAACCATTTTCTCACACCTTCTCACTCTATATTCCTACCATCATTCTGAACATCATGGATTCTTCGGCTTATACTTCGAATTTTCGAGTACTGGTAGTACCAGTCAGGTTAGATTTTAAAGTTGTTTCCAGGAAGTTGAATTTCATTAATGAAATGTGTAGTTCGGGTAGCTACAAGTTATGGAAAAAAATGTAAAGTACTGGCCCTACGGATCATTTACTTTTTGAAACAGGTTGTTATTAAAAAACATGTAAAAATTGTGTACACATAAAAACAATGATTCAAGATTTCCTCAAATTCCGGCAGCTCTTTGTTTTTAAAATCTTTAAGTAGGTTTCAGAAATATATAAATAAAAAAGAAAATCAAAAGGTTCAATAAATCATTATTAAAAATCAAGTTAAAGTATATACATAAATCCAAGTTTGTAAAATCTTATATAAAACAACAAATTTTATTAACTATCAGTTCAATATTTTCGTTAATATTTCTTGATTTTTTTTTCAATACAATACAAGCATACGACTAAGGTTATATCTCGGCGCTTTAAAAGAAATCAGTATGACATATTGAAACTTTTTTTTTTCGATGAGAGACTTATTTGAAAACTTATAGAAGTTTCAAAGTTAAAAAAAATCTGTTGGCAAGGGTCGTACCTCATTTCTTTAATAGAAAATGTGACTGCCATCATAAAAAATATTTTTTTGATAAAGAAATCTATTTTAATATACCGTCTGTCTATTTTACGAGGGCCACACACCGAATATCTCGCTTAATATCTATCTATTGTAGAAGAATAAAGTTTTAGAAACAGTTATCCCATTTTTTGTGAGCCATATTTTAGTAAAAAGAAATTTGAAATACGGTAGCAGAAAGATTAAATTATTGATATTTTCAACAAGATGGTCTCCACCTCACACTTCTGTAATATGTACAAATTGTTTAAGTCAAGTTATGCCAGATACCTGGACCCATTCTATGGCCAGCTCGATGACCAGATATTACTCCTTTGGATTTTTTCGTCTGGGGTTACATTAAAGACAAGGTATTTCAAACTGCCCCTGAAAATATTGAGGACATCAAAACCAGAATTAGAAACGCATGTGAGGCAATTACTCCTGAAATGCTCCAAAATGTAATGCGTGAGGTGTCTCTTGTAGTTAGAAAAATAAATACACACATTTTCTACTGTTGTGTTCATTTTGTACTTATTTTTATTTATGAGATATTTGTTTGTATTAAATTGTAATAAATAATTACTGGATTATAATTTTTATAAAGCGAATTTTTAGTATTATGGCATAGCTGATTTTTACGATTCAATGATATGAATTGTGGTTTTCGTAAAATATTAAATATTGACACTATCGGTTAAAATGGTCCAAGGTGGGAGATCAATGAAAATAAACCAAAAATAATATAATTAGGTGGTTAAGTGGTGCGTACACCGGTAGGGCCTTGTTGTCTGTAAGTGGCAACATTTTGATTGGCAATCAGCATGCTTTTTGTCATACAATTAAATTTTTTGGAGACAATTTTATAGTCTCGAGTCAAGCTTGTTCCACAAATGGATTGCTAAATGTTAATGATTTTTGAAAAGCTGGCGATTTGTGCTTAGGTATTCTAAAATCTTGCATGTGCCTTATGTTTTAATCGTGATTATAAGAGAACTTGCTTCATAGGTAACTAGGCTCACCAGTAGTCATCATTTTATAAATAAGACTGTATGTGTGTAATAAATGCCTATTTTTCATATTTAGGATGGACTTTGACATAGTCTAAAGATTTCTTTAGACTATGACTTTGATTGTGATTGTGAAGTATTTTATCGTTATATTTATCTGCGTATTGCATTACACTAGAATATTGGACTTTACCATTCATGTCTGCAACGTATATTAAAAATAACAGAGGTCCTAAGATGGATCCTTGAGGTACACCTTGATGTAATGAAGCAAATTTAGATTTCACAGTCTTACTATCTATTGTCAAAGCTACGCATTGTTCTGTGATAGTTAAATAAGATTTTAAAAAAATAATTCAATTGTTGGAGAAACCGCTGCAATTTAGAAAGCAAAACTCGTGGATTCAAAGTATCGAAAGCTTCACTAAGATCAAGTAGAACTAGAGAAGTTGCTTTATTGTTTTCTGAATTTGGACAAAATAAATGTCATCAGTTACTTTTATAAGTGCAGTGGAAGTGCTTTGATTTTTACGAAAGCCTGATTGTGTCGAGGAAATCAAATAATTTTCATTGAAATAAGGAAAAATTTGGTTGTGAGTGTCTCCAAAATTTTAGAAGTGGAAGATAAGATACTAATAGGTCTGAGATCTTTTAGTTCTATAGGATTAGCTATTTTTGCAAGAGGCTTTTAACTATTGCTTTTTTCCAGCAGTATGCACCATCAAGTATACAGGTATTTAAAATATTTATGAGATGATTTATACAAAATGGCAAACATAGTTTAAGGTCTTTAATAGAAATACCATCTGCGCCAACACTGCAAGTTCTAATATTACTAATTATGTTGTAAACATCATTCCTTGTTAATAATTTAATATTAAATGTATCTTTAGAATTTTGATATAAATTAGAATTATAAAGCATTTTTTTATTTGAAGCATCATTGTCGGAGATTATAGACGAAATAAATTGATTATTGTTTTTTTCTGGATCACCAAGCGCATTTGGAATGTTACTGTTAGTCTTATTTTTTGTTAAACTCAATTTATTTACCTCTGTCCAGAATAATTTGGAATCTTTATTTTTTGATAGTGCATCAAGATAAGCACATTTTTCCCTTTGTATGGCATGATTTGTATAATTTTTCAGTTGTTTATAATATTCTAGATTCTGGTGACTTTTGCTTTTTAAATATTTTGTTATTATTAGTCTGGCGGGCGTAATATGTTTTTTATATGTTTTTCAACCAACGTTTTAAATTTGAGGTGTTCGATGGGGTATCTTTTTGTACCCTGAGCTGAGACTATAACTAACTAAATTAATTATAATGAACTAAATGAAATAAATGGTGAGCATGTAGTATATCCGAAGTTATTTTTACTGTTTTGCAATTGTAGCCGTGTCATAATTACGGATGAGAAAAATGAACAAACAATTATGCATACACTAATTTTAGGAGTTAGAAAATTACTACACTGTATATTTACAGTTCTTTAACCTTAATAATACCTTAATTCAATATACCACATTTTATAATTATTCTCGTACATAAGTATATAATTTAAATTTTAGTTTTCGTGGAATCTCTGAACCGTATTTGTGTAGTTACGAATATGTAATATTATATAAAATAGTAATTATCTATAGTTATGCAATTATAATTAACAATCATATAATTTTCTAATAAAAAACATAAACAATCAGTTTGTAAAATAAGGCAAGCATAAAATATACAAATAATACGGATCAATGAGACCAAACAAGTTTTCTTTCCGTTGACTGCCGGATCATTAATTTTTTCTGTTATGTAATTTTGAATTTTTAATCTCTAAGATTTTATTTGCATCTGATACTAATTACCGCGACCAAGTAATGGCAAAGGTCAATTAAATAGGACTCACCTTTGTCGGCAGATGTAGATTTTACAAATTAATAGTAAGCGAATAAATTGAGACAAATATATTGGCTTACATCTTACACACGTGTACCCAAATGTTTCTACAAGAGAGCTGGCAAAATGGCAAATATGGGTCGTAAGACAGTAAGACGTATATTAATAAAACTTGGCTTTAAATACTACAAATACCAATTGCACCAAGAATTATATGAAAACGACGGAAACAAAAGATTGATTTTACTCAACTCGTATACTTAAACAATAGAATTTTATTTAGTGATAAATCTCGTTTTATGAATAGTGGCATATACAATAGACATAATCTACATTATTGGTCTAAAGAAAATTTATAGAAATGTTTGAAGGTAACCATCAGGATATATTTGGAGTGAATGTGTGGGCTGGAATATTTGGTACAAAAATTATTGGTCCCATACTATTTCAAGGACTACTAACCGGCGCGCGTTACTTAAGTTTTTTGCAAAATGAAGTAGAAAACGAACTGGATGAATTTTCCTTGGAAGATTTCAGAAATATGTACTTCCAATAAGATGGAGCACCGCCGCATAATGCTGGTTTTGTGGGAAATTACCTTAGTGCAAAGTTTGACAACCGGGTAATATCTTCTAATGGAATTATTAGGTGGCCTGCTAGGTCACCATACCTAACTCCACTTAATTTTTTTCTTTGGGATTATCTGAAGGACAAAGTATACTCAACGCCGTCTGTAACATTAGAACTCCAACATAAAATTTTAAATGCCTTTGAATCCATAACTCCAATCATGTTACAAAGTGCTATGAAAGAAACTATTAGACGAGTGAACAAGTGTTCTGAAATGAGTGGCCGTCATTTTGAGCACCTGTTATAGGTTTGGTATTACTATTTTTGATTGTGTGAATTTTTGTTTTTTTGCTAGTGATCCATCAAAAATTTTGTTACATTTATCAAAATAAATTTACTCTAATCACAAATAACTTGTCTGTTTTTCATAGCTTACTGCAAGATGGACACATAATTCGGAACGCTCCTACAAAAAGATTAATATTTATTTTAATTTATATTCAATTTTTAATCGGAAAAAACGAGTCTAAAGCAAATTTATCACTCTATCCGATAAAAAAATAGAACATACAGGGTACTATTTGAAAAATTGGAGTTATGACAAATTGAATTTCCATGAAATGGAAAAATGGAAAAAAGAGTTCTAAATCCAAGCAAATGAACAAAAGAGGCCAATTTTACATTTAATTTGTTGAGAAAAACCCTTTTATTCAAAGTTTACTTCGAAATTTTTAAAATTTGTTCCTGAATCCTAAAGCTAACTAGAAATAACAAATAAATGCCATTTCCAAGGTTATTTTTCATTCGATTTTAAATCTGAAAAAGCGTTGGAAAGAGAAATTTCAGCTTTATGAGAAAAGTGACTTAAATGTACATGGTGCTATTTAAAATAAGAAAGTTGTGGCAATTGTCCTGCCATACCGGAAGTGATTTTTTTAACCACCGAATGGTCAAGATGTGGCCATTTATACCTATATTTGATTTCCCAAATTTCAGAATTTTATTTTTAAAACTGTGTAAAAAAGTGGGGGGAGGTACAGGGTGATTCACTATAAATGTCCCCCCTTTAACTTCGTTATTTCTGGACCGATTCAAGAATTTCAAAAACCAGATTAAATCATTTTCTAGCAAGTTTTTATACGTCATATTGACGTCATATAATGACGTCCAAATCTAACCATATACTGTATTACTTGATTTTTTTTTAATGGAACACCCTGTATCTAACTCGAAAATCGCATTCCTCATTTTTCTCTCATTTCAAAAATATAATATTTCACATGGCTATCTTCTATAGTTTTTCTCATATTTACAAAAACGTCGATAATTTATAAATTAGAAACTGACCAGAAAATTTTAAGTAGGCATTGAAAACAATAAAACACCCAAGTGTCAATCTGAACTATGACAGTTAGTAATTTTATATTATCGAAAGAGAAAGTTTATTGTTATAGATACAAAATGCCATATTATAGCGATGATGTCAGATTAGATATATTAACGGTATATCTCAGTAATAATAAAAACGCTAGATCTTCAGTGATAGACTATAGGAGACTATAACAAAATCGTTCCGTTCCAAGCGGGAAAACTTTTCAACGCATGTTGGTCAAGATGAGTGATACAAGGACATTGAAAAACAAGAAAAAAATTTAGGAACAATGATGAAAACCGTGAGTTGAATATTTTGTTATATTTTGATGAAGATCGAAAGAAATTCCGAGATTGTTCAAGAGATTTAGATATCTCCTATTCAATGGCACAAAGAGCTCTTCACAAATATAAATATAAAGCTCGAAAACCAAGTGCATTACAGAAAATATATCCCAATGATAATATTGTTAGGAATAATTTTTGTCAAATTATGTTGGAAAAGCACAGAGAAGATCCATTAATTTTCAGTCATATTTTTTGGACCGATGATGCATCATTTAGCACATCTGGAATAAATAAGAGAAGTAATAATCATTACTGGGCACCGGTAAATCTCCATATAGTGGAAGAAATCCAGTTTCAATTCCACAGAACTTTAAATGTGTGGCTAATATATAAATTTTAAAGGGCAATATGAATGGCGTTAAATATTTGGATATATTAAGAGAAATTATCGAAAATAACAGATAATCTTCCTCTTAATCAAATGATTAGAACCATCTGGCAGCGTGATGGAGCCCATTATCACAATAGTGTTAATGAAACAACATTGTTGAACCAGAATTTCAATCAATGGATTGGTAAACATGGACCTATAACGTGGCCTCCTAGAAGTGCCGATCTCACGCCGCTTGACTTTTTTTTAGGGCTATATGAAAAAGTCTACAAAACAAGACCTGAGAATACCGATCAATTGAACCAAATCATTGAAGTAATTCATCACATAAATACGAGCAATATTTTGGAAAATGTGTCCAGAAATTTTAATAAAAGAATGAACTTGTGTGTAGATAATGACCGTTACCACATAGAACAATTACTTTAATTTTTCTGTTGCTTTCCTTCAATAAATTTCTTGTTTTGTGTTCAAAATAATTTAATTTTTTGTGTTGTTTCATCAAATGAAATTAAACTTATTATGTATCATCAATAATTAGAAAAAGTTCCTTTCTGGCATTCCACTCCGGACTCGGCCATTTAACTGCGCCGCTAAGCGCCATGGATGTCGGAGAGCTGGTCGGAAGAGTAGAGACAATTAAAATAATTGGAAAATGTTTTATTGCTTTCAATGCCTACTTAAAATTTTCTGATCAGTTTCTAATTTATAAATTATCGACGTTCTGGTAAATATTAGAAAATCTATAGAAGATAGCCATGTGACTATTTTTGAAATCAGAGAAAAATGAGGAATGCGATTCTCGAGTTAGATATATGGAACACTCTGTTCCATATAAAAAATCAAGTAACACCTTGTATATAATTAGATTTGGAGGTCATTATTTTCTCAATATGACGTATAAAAACTTGCTAGAAAGTGATTTAATCTGGTTTTTGAAATTCTCGAATCGGTTCAGAAATAACCAAGTTAGAGGGGGGGGGGCATTTAAAATTATATTTTCAATTATTTTTTTTAATCCTCATTTTGCCGCCCCCAAACGTGCCGCTGAGGCACTTGCCCCCTAGATCCGGCCCCGTGGAAATAAAATAAATATTAAATACTAAAAATATATATATATATATATATTGCCAGTAGTATACTTTTGAGAACATTCTCCTTGATGGAAAAAAATATATACTTGCGGATATTTTAAGAATAAATGTCTTAAATCAGACCTGTGCCGAGCACTGACAAAAAGTGCTCGCGAGCACTAAGCACTGAAAAAACTGCTTAAATTTTTCGAGCACTAAACACTGTTAATAGTAAAGTGCTCGCGATTACTAAACACTCCGAAAAAGTGTTTAAAACTCACGAGCACTAAGCACTTTAAGAAATATTAAATAGTATCTATATATTGAGGCTAGAACTCAACCGAATTCAATGTTATTTATAGAAAAGGAAAAAAGCCAACAAAAGCAGTCCAGAAAAATAATGTAGGAAAAATATAATTTGTTGAATGCACTATATACTTTTTTAATTTAGCGGAAATGCCAATAACTAATCAAAATAAAAAATTATTTATTGCCCAACGAAATACTCCAATTACAGGACAGTTTTACAAAATACAACATGCCAAAAACGAAATGCAAGGAACAAAGTATAACATTACAATATGTGTATTTATATTAATTTACAATTACAAAATTACGAGTATTACATTTAGGTCATATACAAACTATTTCTAATTAAAAGTTTTATATCTATTATGGTTTGTGTCTATATCAAATCCCACTATTCTGAAAACTACAAATATTCGTTAAGTATTTTAGGCATTCCAACCTCGTCACCATTACTGCAAACAATGTAAGTATTCACATTATAATCTGTGAAATTCATTGATAGAGATAAATTGAGTCACTTTCTTACAAAACAAAAACTGACTTGATAGTAGTTGTTGTCATACTTTTAGTTCACCAGTACGTCATCTTTTGGTTTACGTAACCATAAGATAACCAAGACCTTGAAGTTAATCAGACGGTAGCGCAGTGTGTTAAAGCGTCTGGCTAGCAAACATACGATACAAGACAGGTATAGTCTAGTATACTTTAACTTAGTTCAAATGTGCTTTTAGAGGGCGGAATATTAAACATAATATTTTTAGCCGCAAACTCCTCTATAAATCCTTATTTTACTATAAGGAACCTAACCAGACTGCAACCAACAGCTACTCTCCGGGCTATGTGCCCCGCCGAGCACTGAATTACAAGTTACAAGCCTGGCGCGTTAAGTGTAATAATTGCATATTACCATCAAAACGCTAATGCTTCGATTGCAACAAACACCAGCCGCAAGGGAGCTCCTTTAAGTAGGATCAATCTTTCGGCTGGTGTTTGTTGCAATCGAAGCATTAGCGTTTTGGTGGTAATATGCAATTATTACACTTAACGCGCCAGGCTTGTAACTTGTAATTCAGCGCTCGGCGGGGCACATAGCCCGGAGAGTAGCTGTTGGTTGCAGTCTGGTTAGGTTCCTTATAGTAAAATAAGGATTTATAGAGGAGTTTGCGACTAAAAATATTATATTGTCTGAAAGTTATTTGTGGCATTCTACGAATATTCTAAATAAACACAAAAATAATGTATTTTGCTGACGTTGCACACGTCAAAAAATAGCTTTGAAAACGGAAAGAGATTACTTTCCGAAACGTCAGCAAAATACATTATTTTTGTGTTTATTCCGATTTATATTATTTGCAAAACATAACCTCTGACTTTTCCTTTGGCGTAAACGCCACGGGCGCAGAGGCTTTTTTCCAATAATTCTATTATTTTGTAGATTCGGTGATTTGTTTTGAAGAGGATAATAGTACATGTGGTAGAAAACCCAAATAATAGGAAAGAATAAAAATATTATGTTTTATACTTTAACTTGGCGTGTGTATGTATGAGTTAATATTTCCGTTATTGTCCACGTAGACAATGTTTCTGGACTATTGCTTTAACTCTGTGTACAATATGGGAGAAAATGAAATCGTACAGAAATATTAACTCATACATACACACGCCAAGTTAAAGTATACTAGACTATAGGTATCCTTTCCCCCAAACTCCAAAAAATTTTAACTAACCCCACAGAAATTAAAAGGATAATTAAAATTCTACCAAATCAAAAAGCTCCCGGAGCAGATGGAATCCATAATCTATTGCTCAAAAAATTACCAAAAAAGCGATCGTACAGTTATCTACATCATTAATTCGACAATTAAATTGCAATACTATCCGGGAACTTGGAAAACTGCAGTAATTATACCACTCCTCAAACCTCCCCACCTTCTTTCCAGTTACCGCCCCATTTCCCTCTTAAACACCCTTTCTAAGTTCACAGATAAAATCATTTTAATAGTGCTAAACAAATTTACAAACAAGATGAAAATTTTATCACATATTCAATTTGGGTTTCGTGAGGGTCACAGTACCACCCTGGCCATAAGTAAGGTAGTGCAGGACACCCTGTTATCTATAATAAAAAAACAATGCAATGCTTTACTGCTAATCGACGTAGCTAAAGTATACGACTCGGTGCGGCTGAACGGCTTAATCTACAAACTGAAATTTATTTGCAATCTGCCTGATTACTTTGTATCATTAATTAGAAGTTACGTGTTTGATAAATACATAACAGTGAACATAAACAATAGTTACTCTTCTTTAACAAGAATGTCTGTCTGCAGGCGCAAAAAGCTAAAGGCCATTTTGTCACCTACGTTATATTACTTGTACCTATCACACGCCAACTTATAATTCGACGAACATATTGCAGACGATACTGCGATTTATGCAAGATCATTTTATGTAGAAACTGCTACACAAAAAATCAGATACCATTTAAATGAGCTATTAAAATTTTACGACGAGTGGAAGATTCAAATAAATTCAGACAAGACCGAAAAATTCACAAATAACAAAATTTTTAACAAACTTAAAATTAATAACGGAGTTATAAGGGAAAAGAACGGGGTCGAGTATTTAGGGGTAACCCTGGATACGAGACTGCGTTTTGGTCCCCACATATTATAACAAGAGCAATTAATAAGTACGTATGCTTCCTTAAGTCGACTATATCCATTTGTCAACAAAAGGAGCAAATTAACTAAGGATAACAAATTAAGTATTTATAAAGTAATTTTAAAACCGATCCTCACGTATGCATGCGCGTCTTGGAATACCATTTCAGACGCGCAATGTAAGACTTCAGAGGACACAATAAAATCCTTAGATTACTTACAGAATCTAATAAGATATACGCCCGTCGCAACGTTTCACAGATAGTATATAATATTCCAACAATCAGAGACTTGCTTCATAACCGAATCTGCTCAAAACTTTGTTAATTATAAAGTCCAAAATTCTGCATTAATCGAACATATGACAGATATCAGGGCACACCATAACATAACGCATACATATAAATTTATTTATGTAAATTTACCTCTTTATTACGAAAGATAACATTAGCTCTACAACGGAAAATTTAGCAAGGTTTTGAAGGATAATAATAAAGCACTGATCATAAGTATATAATACTGAAAACTTGTAAATATTGTAAATACTGTTAATATTTCCACTGTATATATTACTTATAATTTTTAGTTCAAGAAAAAGAAAATCGGTGTATTTTTAAGTTATGTACATATTCAATTTTAAAGTAGGTTTTCACTTTTTAAAGTTTCCTGTATAGACAATCATAATTATATAACCAAGGAAAATGGAAATCATTTTTTGAAACCGATAGGTATTTAATAAATTAAAATTTGCTTGAAAAATAAATGACTAAATTAATTAAAATGTTTAATATTTAATCTAGATTTTTAATGGCATGACATCGGCCGACCTGTCCGTTTCATTGCTTAGGCAATTTGTAACGCGCCGGGAATACTATATCGATTGTACAATGTAATAAATGAGATAATGAGATGTATAAAATATTTTTAAAAAATGATATGTAAATTATAATTGAATAAAGAGATTTTTAATGGTTAATGACTAGCGAACTGAATTGCCTAGCAAAGTGTGAAAGGCGAAAGGCGAAACAATTTTTCATTAAAAAAATTACCCCAAGAGTGGTTCGGAGTCCACATTAAACTGTAGGGCCTCGTCTCTCTTTACCTAGCACAAGATCCTTGAGATCTTCCAAGGGGTTACTTCGGTAACTTGAGAGGCCGTTAAGAAAACATTTTAAGAAAAAACATTGTGAAACAGATTTTTATAATAAGCCAATACTTAACCTTAACTATTAGTTAACCAATGGTTGTGAGACTGGCTGTTAAGTCATTTACCAACATTTCGGTCAATACTATATTTGCACCTTAGCCCTTAGGGCCGGTTTATCAATGCTGGGTTAAGTTACATTATCTGAGAGATAACGCCGATCTAGGGGTTAATCTGTTTATCAATGCCAGAAGTGATAGTCAATATGCTGGATAAAATAACCCTAACTTGGAAGTAGTGGATAATGAAATAACGCAAGCGCAAATATCAAAATAACAGATATGTCAAGGGTTGCCGATTAGTGTGGAATTTCCCGATATCAAGGAATATATTATATATATATATATATATATATATATATATATATATATATATATATATATATATTTTAAATAAACACCACTTAAATTAGACAACCCCCAATTCCAGAAGTCAGGGGCGTGTGCGGAAGGGGGTTACACATTGAAAAAACGCGGAGATACAACCATTTCCTCCGACACTGCCGGAGCTAGGATTCGAACCTGGTGGTGCGATGCCCGTGTGATTAATCACGATTGCCACCTCGAGCCTTAACCCACGTGATTATCGAAGTTATTGTAGTTAAAAATTGTGGATTAATTCCCAGTGAGGAGAATCGGGGATTTGTAGAGTTCATACATTATGATAAGTTTTTATATTTATAGAGAATTAAAAGAGAAAAAATTCAATTTTGAGAAAATCCCCCGGTCCTTACCAAATTGTGTTGGAAAAAATTATCCCCTTCTCTGTTCATATTGTGTTCGTTTCATTTTGACGTGGGGGTTTCGGGAAATTGACGGTGCGCACTCAGGTATTTTCAACAAATTCAATCTGCAACACTACAATGGCGCAGGTTATTTTGTTAAATCATACCAAGGAAGCCAACCAATCACAAATATTTGCTGAATTATTAGTGCAGCCAATTTACGAATAAATTGTTGAAACTAAAAGGTAGTCTTGATAAACGCTACCAACTTTAACTACCACTTTATTTGCTGGATATTGTTAACTACGAAATAGTTATCCAACACTTTTAACCGTGCATTGTTAAACCGGCCCTAAGGTAGATTTTTGTTTGAATAACTTAATATGTAAGGAAATAAACAATTTATCACACCACATTTTGAGATAGAGGGTACTACATGAGCTAATATACATTTGATGAGGATTCATTTAGTTATTTTGTTAGACAACAACATTTTGCCACTTCTGACCAAACATTATGATAAAAATATAATTTTTACGTGAAACTGATATGCTTGTGCTTGTAATGTAATATGATGATGATATATGAATAAATTTGATAACCCCAGAGCAAACCACCGCTATATACATGTATTGTCATAGTAACAACTTTTTTCGAAATAGTTTCATTCTAATTTTTTTCCCCTAAATTGGACGTGAGTTTAAAGTTTAATGACGTTTATATACCCATGTCCAGTAATAGTATACAAAATTCAAGTAAAAATAATGTCTCTCTCTCTCGCTAGACTTTTAAAGTGCTCGGGAGCTTTTTGGAATACTCGCTAGCACTAAAGTGCTTACGAGTCTTTTTGAGTGCTTACGATCACTTTATGAGATTACTAAGCACTAAGCCCTTTTGTAAAGTGCTCGAAGCACTAATCACCGTTTTTAAAAAGTGCTCCTAAGCACAGTGCTTCCAAGCACAAAAGTGCTTAGACGAGCACTAAGCAGAGTGCTTAGGAACAGCTCTATCTTAAACATAGTTTAGATTTTTTCCGTGTAGAAGCGCTCACTGAATTTAATTTTGATTACTGATCCAGAAAAAGTGTCTACGAAAAAACCAGTTCGATGCAACTGATGCAGGGCTGCATCCTGGCAGGTTAATATATTGTTGTTGGAAATTTGGGTTATTTTAATTGTGTGTTTAATAAAAACTTTCGTTCGGAAGGAGAAGAATTATAGACAAAAATAAACAAACAGAAA
Organism: Leptura quadrifasciata; assembly: GCA_963675555.1. Classification (NCBI taxonomy): domain Eukaryota; kingdom Metazoa; phylum Arthropoda; class Insecta; order Coleoptera; family Cerambycidae; genus Leptura; species Leptura quadrifasciata. Next base: position 38,280,216 of record OY776682.1, read on the forward strand.
TTAAGAAGTTTCACAAAAAAATTATGATGGGAATTAGCGATTCTCCAGCTGTAAAAGGGCGGCTCCTTGTTGGTGTCTTTTAAAATTGTGAGTTTAATACTTTATTAGGATTGGCTGAAAGATAACGAGTTTTGACAAAATAAAAATTTATTGCGGGTACAAGGCATACTAGCTCGATACATTCACAATAAGTTGAAATAAAAATTTTAATATAAAAATTTATTTATTCCCAAATGAGAAAGTTTGTCCGAGTTGTCCGATTTTTTTTATATTGTATTCAAATAGGTCCTTTGTAGTAACTTAACTGTATTTCTTTAAATTCAATAAAGTATTGTGCGAGTTTAAATATAGCAGCTTTTTAACTCATCAGTTTGCGGAATATTAATACTCCTCGCGAAGCAAATGGTTCTTGTTACATATCACATTTGCAAAACGCATTAAAATATTAATAACATTTCAACATTGCTCAGCTCGCGAGTTGGTTTTATTAAAACAGCTTTTATGCAAATCGTCAGCGTTACCATTTTTTATGCACGTTTAGTCAACATTCAACAGATTTTTACACCACATGCAAGGAGTTCAGTGCTTTAAATTCTATATATATTTTTTGTTCTGCATCTCTTGGACATACTTTTAAAACTAGATTCGACTGACCGCACAAAGCGATCCGAACTTGCGTGCATCCCCCTATATTAATCTTCCTCCCTCTTATCGGTGATACATGATATTTATACTTTTTCAAATATGTATTGCATTATTTTATTTACAAGTGTGTGTATCCGATTCAATGGAATCTGTATTTATATATTTATGAACTAAAGAAATCCAACAAAGAGGCTTTAGTGAACTTGGGACAGTTTGCAATATCTATACAATTGTTTAACTTTCGTCAATAGCTGTTATATTAAACTAGAATGTAGAATGTTGTTTTGCCTTATAGAGTCTTAAAAACAATTCATTATTTAATATGTATATGCTCGTTGTACAATAAATATTTTACTTATAGGTCTTCAGATCTCCGAGTAGTGTCCTACTTTAAATAAACATACCCATATATGGTATGACATGAAATCAAAGTAGAATTACGGAGTATACCTGGTCGTCTAATAATTCTCAAAAAATAATACAAGTAAGGGTTTCGTACTTGGTAGAGGGTTAGTCACTATATATTTACCCCCTCTTTATTTCTGTTATTATTGAAAATTTAAAAAAAGTTTCTTATAAAAGTTATAGGATCTTATTTTATTGAAACGTGATAAAAAAAACAACAATATCACGTCACGTGATACTAAATAAATATATGTTTTTTTTTAATGGAACACCCTATGTATTATTGCATTTTCGAGAAGCCCTTTCTCTTGTTTTCAAATATATGATATTGTATAGGTCTATCTTAAATACTTCTTGACATATTTGACATTCAAAATGCAAATGATCTGCTTTATTGCAAGAAGAATGAGCCATGCGTGTCAAAACACAAATGAAACGAAAATAAAAAAGGTAGGCCACGGAAATAATTATTTTATTGTTTACCAATTACTACTGCCAATTACTACCAATTACCAATTGCTTTTATACAATGTTTTCACCTAGAGCATAAGATTAAGCAGTAGCTAAGTTTGTATATTAAAATTTGATTAAAACTATTATTTGTAGTTTTAAAAAAATATATATATGACCTAATTATAATCATGTGTAAATAATTAATATGATATTAGAATTAACTTCATATTTAATTTATTAAAAAACCGATTTAACAAAGCAAGAAAAAACTCTATAATAAAATAATACTACATAAGTAATCAATTAAAGGGATTGTTCAAAGTGGCCACCATTATGTTCAATGCAAAGCGTCTTCTTTAAGTTTAGGAATATATTGCAAATAGCGTTATTATTGTTTCTATTTAAGTTGTTAATTGCTTCTTGAATTTTTCATTAATGGCTTGAAGATTATGATTATGATTAAAATTGACTTTATCTTTTAAAAACCCCCATAAAAATTGCGTCAAATCAGGGCTATTTTTTTGACCATCGAATTTTCCCAGCATTGCCTATCCAAATGGGAAATTGATTATTTAAATGTACCCGAACTTCTAAAACGCTATGTGGAGTGGCTCCGTCCTGATGCCAAATCATTCTAGACAATACGTCCATAGGGAATTCCTGAATTAGACGATCAACCACTGGTAAAATTAGTTCGAGATATGTTTGTTGTGTCAAAGTAAAATCATAAAATATAGGTCCAACTACTTTGTTTTGAAAAATTCTGCACCAAACGTGGATTGATTTTCTACCCGATTTTTTTATTTGCTTGACCTTTCTCTGTGTTTTTATTCTCCCAGGAACGTCTGTTTTTTCTATAACTTGACTCATCTGTCCACATAATTTCTTTTTAAAAAATCAGGATTCATCATCTAATTCGTGGAGCATGATCTGGAAAAACTCCAATCTTCTACGTTTTTGGTCTTCATTCGGTTCCTGAACAGGTAATATTTTGTAAGGCCTATATGATGCTTTTTCAAAGTTCTTTGAATGTTGGAATATTTTTTTCCATTTCACGACAAGCATTTAATAAATTATTAACTTAATTTTCTAAAACAAATATTAAAATAAGGTATCTATCTATTTTTATAATAAATTATTTTTTTACCTTCAAAATATAACAATATATCTAGATCTTCTTCCTCATTTGCTGTAACGTTACGTCGTTTTCTTGAAAAACTATGGGTCTTATTTACATGGCAATAAACATTCAGAAATGTGTTTACATTAGGAATCGCTCGATTCGGATACAACGTCATATATTCTCTTCTTGCGGCATACTTATTTTTATTATTTTTCACATAAAGGGAAAATATTTCGACTTTTTCAGCGTCACTTATAACCCATTTTGATTAAATAAATGCTAATAACGACGCCGACGGTTTGAAATGTCAAAATTGAATAAACAGTAAAATAATTATTTTCGTGGCCTACCTTGTTATTTTTGTTTCACTTGTGTTTTGACAAGCATGGCCCACTCTTCTTGCAATAAAGCAGCTCATTTGCATTTTGAATGTCAAATATGTCAAGAAGTATTTAAGATAGGCCTATACAATATTATATATTTGAAATCAGGGGGAAAAGGACTTCTCGAAAATGCAATGAACTATAGGGTGTTCCATTAAAAAAAAAACAACATATATTTATCTCGTATCACGTGACCTACACATGATATTGTTTTTTATCACGTTTCAATAAAATATAGGTAAATAAGATCCTACAACTTTTATACGAAACTTTTTTTCTATTTTCAATAGTAACAGAAATAAAGGGGGGGTCAATATATAGTGAATAACCCTGTATATGTACATACATAAGTAAACACAGCATTTTTCTAAAAATCGTATTTTCACCAAATTGTAATTTTATCCAAAACCGCAATACCAATTGGGATGACATGACTAATTTCTCCTAGTTCCTCTTAGAAAATGCAGGAAAATAATCTGTGAGGGAAAGCGTTAAAAAATGTGTAAACATAATATTAATAAAAAAGAGACTATGTTTTCACAGGTTTACAGCAATTTGAAATAAAATTTTTGACATCAAACTTAACTTATTCCTAAATAAGAAAGTCAGACTTGCCGCGGGCCAACTTTTTGAAGTCGGTTAAAATGATTTACACCCTCACCAGTGCGCTACGGGCTGCTCAAATGGTAGCTGCCATTGCAGGGAGGAATTAATAACGATTGTTTTAAAGATAGGGAGCATATCATATACTTATTTTGTCGGTAATCACATGCCAGAAAAATATTAATTCTACCCGGCTAGTCATCAATATTGGATTGTCGATAGTTAAAATAGTTTTCCTATTGCGTGACCTGTGAAATTATGTTGCATTCTTAAGTAGCATATTAAATTAATATACCAATGAGTCAGCTAAAAGAGATTCACAATACTTTTCTATAAATATAATTCATACATTTATTATCCTTAGATTTTTAGAGAAGTTGAATAATTTTTGTGAGTTTTCGAATTTAATACTTTTATGTGGGTATGCTCAGAAAAATATAAAGAAACTAGATAACTTCTTGTTAGCGCGGAAGTTTTTGAATATTTCCTAAATAATATATTTTCAAAATTTGTGTATAACTTTTATGATTTTTTTTGCTGGCGCTTATATGTAAGGTAAATTAGCCCTATTGTAATAGAATTTACCCCCCTAATATAGACGTCCAAGCGAGGGCGGCTCAACCATGCTTACCCTGCTAGTGTAATAGCTTTAATGTTAACCTTGGGAACGATACACCAGTTTTAATGCATTAGATATTTTTAAACATGCCTTGGCTCATTCACCCCGTCGTTCCAGCTTCAGTATACAGTCAATATTAAGATAATATAACACTATTTCGCCTACGTTTATGTGATAAATATAGTATGAAATTATGAAATTAATATAAAGGGTTGCCTCTCACACAACCTCATCTTCTAGTTCACTGCTACCAAACCAGTAACGCATTAAAAACGTAACTAAACGTCCATACCCTGGCCAAGATTTGAAAGTTTATTAGTTAGTGCGGGGTCCAAAGCCTTCCAAATCTAGATGACCCATCCAACAAGGTAAATAAATTTTGGGAAAGAATTTTTAAAGAGGGCCCTTAGGTGCATCAGAAATGCCTTGTTGGACTTTTGTTGGCTCTTCCACAACTTTTAAAAAAGAAAAATAGATGGCGGAATGGTAATTCAAGAATTCGTGTTTTCAAACGTTTACCTTTCGCTAAAAAATTGCGACATCGGTCTCATTTTTAGACTTATATATTAGAACGATGTGCGCCTGGAGAGAGGCTTTTAAAAATGTACTGATGTTTATAACAGTGTATTTAAGAAAATGGCATTTGGTCCTGTACAATCGTCTTGGTTCACCCTGCATATTCTAAAATAATTCCCAGTTATAGACTTTTTTATGTAGTTTATTTGTACGTTTTTAATTTGTACCTATCGTAGAACGCGACCTATCGAACTCGGACGGACGCACTATTGCCACACCATATAGTATAGATAACTAAATAAAATTTTTGGAGAGTACCTGTAATAAATGATAAAGAAAGTTTATAAAAAATATTTGGTATTAAACCAAAAATATAAAAAACACAAATATGGCAACTAATTCAAAAATTATGGAATATAAATGAATTCAAAATTTTGGGCCACTTAGAAATAGGTTTTCTTTTGCGAATGTAATTTAATTCTATAAAATTGCAATAAATAAATTTGCAAACGAACCTCTAGAATAGCAGTGGAAACTTTACACACTATGTATATGGAAACTATATTTCAGCTAATTTTGAATTAATCCAAGTGTCTTCCCTCCCATTGGAATTTTTTTCACTTTTTATTCATTCGAACATTATCTAAACGTGTTGGCAGATTTCAACTTTATGCGGAAATCGGTTATCTTTTCCGGACAAAGCATATTCGGCTTTACAAATTTCAAATTTATCTACTATTTGTAATACTTTTAGAATGCTTTATAAGTGTGTAACAAATTTGAATCTTGCAGAACACGCATGCGGAAATTTGGTTTCGTTTCTAGACAAAGTACAGTTTTATAGATTTTAAATTTATTTATTATTTGTAACGCTTTAAAAACTTCCTGTAAATACCTAGAAATATCTACAGATATTTTGAATTTTAGTTCCCTGTTTGATATCGGCATTTATTTTGTGAATCATTAAACAGAATAATGAGTAAGTGCAATTTCTCTAGGCTGGGTATCCCGAATTCGACCGCTCAATTGGAGATCTGTGATTTTTTCCTACAGTGTATCCTATACTCAGATATGAGGTTCTTTGTCTTCCCTCACGAGGTGACATTAGGGACAGTATGCCGTTTAATTGTCTAATTGAGCGCTTTCATAGGTATAAAGGGGAATAATATCTGAAGCGTAAAGATCCTAAAAATGTGATTTTGTCACTTCACGATTACATCATGTTGAAGTGAGGGAAGTAAAAATCTGATATTAAATTATGTATTCAGATACGTAACTTAGTTTTAGAAATAAAGAATGTATTTATTGCATAGATTGATTCTTCGGTATTTTAGTCATAACCACTAATAGAATAGCATTCGCGTGTTCATTGTACACCCCAAGGAATCACTACTCCCAGGTCCAGATTTTGTATCCAAGTCTTATACACACTAAATCCCAATGTAATATTTTATTCCCTTTAAATAATAGAGTTTGGGTGGTAGAGGGGTTGGCTAATGTAAAAAGAAATTAGAAGCCCTTGGCCAATTTAATGTTTTTATTCCCTTAAACAATAGGGTGGTGGTAGCAATGGGCTAGTAGAGGGGGAGGCTAACGCCAAAATAAATTTTAGAGGCCCTTGTTTTTCGTACACACACTAAATCCCAATTTAATTTTTTACTCCCTTTAGTAATAGGGTGGGGTAGTAAAGGAGGTGGCTAATTCCAAAAAATTTTTTGATACGTTCTGTATACACACTAAATCACATTTTATTTTTTTTTACTCCCTTTCATAATATGTGTGGGGGGTGGTATTGAGGGGTGATAGTGGGGGGGGGGGGGCTGATGCAAAAAATTTTTTTCGAGACCTTGACTTTTCGTACATGCTTTGCCTATTTACCCTTATTTACCCCATTTGCCCCCGAACCCTTCAACTGAATTGGATCAAAATATAATCTAGTTCCAGACCTCGTTACAATACATGTGTACCAAATTCAAGTCAATATCATAAACGGTTTCAGAGTAAACGTGCGCACAAAAAAGTTAGACAGACAGACAGGAAATTTTTTTCGCTCAAATTTAAAATCTCGACGTTTCATGACATTTTAAGCCTATTTCAACAAAAAAATAATAATATTTTTTTTTGCGTTACTATACTTCCACTGGACGTGGAAGTATAATAGCAATTTCTACACGACATTATAGTATTAACTAATATCCATTAAAACAGATTATAAGGTATATAATTATTTGTTTTAATCACTGATAACAGTTACTAGTATACGATAACATTTTTATACAGGGGCTATCAACTGATAATTAAACCGAAATCACTAAAATTGTAGTTCAAAACATCTAAGTGATATTTACTGATACTACAGAAATTTATTTAGGAATTACTCAAGCAAACTTGCACACTTATAAGAAACTACCTAGTTTCATCTTTATATCGGTGTTCTTTCATCTGAACATGCCATGTAAGAGTACTAAGTTCAAGAAATCATTATTAACAAACACAAACTAATAAAATTACCCAGTTTTTCTGCATTTATATGAATATTCTTACTTCTGAACGTATCATATATGCAAGCCTTATAGCCCAGGCGGTATCTGCTTAAAATTATTATGGCAGATTTATGGCTTAATCGCTCCGAAAAATCATAAGAAATGATAATTTCACTATGCGCTAGTTTCAAAACCTGGGCGTAATTTTTTATTAAACAAAATGTGAAGAAATTCCTTTTTTTTCTTCCTATTTTTTCGTATATCTCAGTAACTATTGCTTTTAGAGAAAAGTTATATGAAAAATGAAATGAAAATGAAAAAGTTTTGTTATTAAATTTTAAATAAGATGCAGATGGTTTCGAATCTAAAAATCGCAAAAAAAAAATTGAAATAGTAAGTTTTGTGGATTTTTTTCAATAATGTTATACGTAGAACCTTCATACTTCGCTAAAGAAAAATTTATAATATAATAAATCTTCCCACCAAATTTCATCAAGATCGGACTGTAGTTTTTGCATAATAATTTTGCAATCTAAACTTCTCAAAAAATTTCACTCACTCACTCAAATTTTCAAATCCATTTTGAGATATTAAAATCCGTTAATTAGGAGAGCCTAGGGAATTGTTTAAGAATTTGTCAAATTTTTTTGCTTATAAACAAATACAATAACTTTGAAAATTTTCAATGGATTTTTATTTTTAAAATATATTTTGAAAGTATTCGGAAATGCGCTTTTTTAAAAAAAAAAGTGGTGCGGATAGCAGAGAACAATATTTTTACAAAATTGACCCTGTCAGTTGGTACAATAATCAGAGCATTTTAAACCATGGTTAACGCAGCTGTATGATTTTGAGCAATTTTTCGTGCAACTGCATACATGTATTTGCATTTAAATATAGTAGACATGATTGTTAAAGTAATTTATAAAATAAATAATTATTAGTACGTTGAAAGGTCGAAAATAAACAATTGTACGCGTTTGAAAATATGATAATTAAACTTAATAACTTGCGAGACATCGATTTAAAAAAAAAACATCAAAATTGATCCACTAGAAGCTGAAAAAATTAAAATTTTTTGTTTGAATTGTTTGAATGCAAGATTTCAATTTCGAGACGGCAGACGGGGGCCGCGCTCTCTGATATCCTCACTCACATTCTCATGGATTTCGCGCAGGCTTGAGTTGTTTTAAATAACAATTAACAAGGTTGCCCATGAGTGCAAGTATTGAAAATTTATACTAACTACTTGGAGAAATAAAGCTATTGGCCGAAAAACAGCCCTTTTATACCCTTATAGTTTTATTGTAAATTGAGTTCAACTTTAGTCTATCATAACTCCGGTTCTAATAAACGAATCGTCGTGTTTTTTTTTTTATAGAAGCGTCTTTCCAAGTACTTTCAAAATATATTTAAAAAGTAAAAATTCGTTGAAAATGTTCAAAGTTATTGCATTATTTATAAGCAAAAGAAATTTGTCAAATTTTAAAAAAATCCCTATGCTCTTCTAATTAACGGATTTTAATATCTCAAAATGAATTTGAAAATTTGAGTGCTCTTTTATATTATGTCAAAAAAATTTCAACTTTTTAAATGCTTTATTTTAGCCTCGGCAACATTTTAAAAATTTTCAAATTTACTTGCGAAGTTTAGATTGCAAAATTATTATGCAAAAACTAAAAGTCCGATCTTGATGAAATTTGTTGGGAAGATTTATTATATTATAAAGTTTTCTTTAGCCAAGTATGGAGGTCCTACATATAATATAAGTATTTGAAAAAAATTCCACAAATAACTTGCTACTTCAATTTTTTTTGCGATTTCTACTATTTTTGTAATAGTAAAAATTAATTTTTGGATTCGCAACCAACTGCATCTTTTTTAAAATTTTATTATAAAAACTTTTTCATTTCTATAACTTTTCTCTAAAAGCAATCGTTATTGAGATATATGAAAAAAATAAGAAAAATTAAACGGAATTTTTAGTAATTTGTTCACATTTTGTTTAATAAAAAATTACGCCCACGTTTTCAAAGTAGTGCATAGTGAAATTATCATTTCTTATGATTTTTAAGAGCGATTAAGCAAAAAATCTGCCATACTACCCAATTAACTCAACCCAAAACAAATAGCGCGTGGGCTATTAGGCAAAAATCATTAGACATTTTACAAAGCAAACCATACCAAAGCAATTACCTTATTATCCTAGTTAATACTAGAATAAATTTGATTATATGTAACAGTATAATTCTTAGGATTTTGAAGCAAACAAAATTAAAATGGGAATTCTACGTTAATTTCTGTCGCTTCATGAACGATAAAAGCTTCACGATTATTATCAATTCCTTTCTTGATTTGTTTCTCCACAACTGGAAAATATTGAAAACATGAATGATGCCTCTTCGGATACCTTTGGGCATACAATTCTGCGGCATTTCTAGAATTTTTGTGGCATTATCCAAAAATTAATAAAATGTTCACTTTTTCACCCCTTGTATACTTGTTAAACAATAATAACAATTAATAGACCGCAAACAACAACAAATTGAATGATAAAGAACAAACTTATTAACAATACATAGTAATACGTCTGGTCGATAGCCGAGTGGGTTAAGGCGCGAGGTGGCAATCGCGTTTAATCACACGGACATCGCACCACCGGGTTCGAATCCCAGCTCCGGCGCTGGCACTGTCGGAGGAAATGGTTGTATGTCCGCATTTTTTCAATGTGTAACCCCCTTCCGCACAAGCCTCTGGCTTTTGGAATTGGGGGTTGTCTAATTTCTGTGGTGTTTATTATTTGTCAAACTTCTTTTAAAAATAAGCTTAAAATGTCATGAAATCTCGAGATTTTAAATTTGACAGAAAAAAATCTATCTGTCGTCTGTAACTTTTTTGTGCGCACGATTACTCTGGAACCGTTTATGATATTGACTTGAAATTTGGTACACTTATGTATTATTATTATATCTAGAACTAGATTATATTTTGATTTAATTCCGTTGAAGGGTTCGGATGTAAATGGGGTAAATAAGGGTAAATAGGCAAAGCAAGCAGGTAAGAGTTTATAAAATTGCAATTTAGAGTATTTACGAAAAGTCAAGGTATCAAAATTATTGTTGGCATCAGCCACCCCCCACTATCACCCCCAGCACCACCCCCACACTATTATGAAAGGGAGTAAAAAAAATGAAATGTAATTTAGTGTGTGTACGAGAACCATGAACCAAGGGCCTCTAATATTTATTTTGGCATTAGCTACCCCCTCTACCTCCCCTATTTCCACCTCCCGCCCTATTATTAAAGGGAATTTAGTGTGTATAAGACTTGGATATAAAATCTGGATGTGGAAGTAGTGATTCCTTGGGCAGCGGTTTTTCATTTGCAGTGTGGTTTTGTGGACAAAATACATGCTTAGAATCTACTATTATTCAGTTTCCATGACATACATTTCTCGATTTTTTAATTACTATTCACCAAAGAACTTGTGTATTTGCATTAATATCAAACTGATTTGAAGGCATCAATGAATTTGTCATGAAAATTAGTATTTATCTACTGGGTGTCTAAAAGATGTTGCCATTTGAAAAAAGAAATTACAAATTAGTGATTTCGGAAATTTTGGTTGGCCATAACTAATAAACCAACTCGAAAAATGTCATATTTACATTTTTTTCTTATCGCTTTATCCATTTACCTAATAAATAGCTTCCACTTTTCTTTTAACTTGGAATCCTTTGGAAAATTAAACATTTTACATCCACTTTTATTAGTATGATTACATTCAGAAACAAAACATAAACCCATAGTTCAAACAATTTAAAAAGAATACAAAATTTGATTAGAAAAAGAAAAATTAGGTTATTCTTCTTCTTCCACGTTTATAGCCTTCATAATTAGATCCACAACTGTAAAAGTGAAATCAAACAAGAGTCTTGAAGTTAGCTGTAATTGTATTGCTTTTCGCCCACATAATTTAAATTTTCACATTCTGTATATGAGATTGGCACTGGAAGTTCTCAAATATTTCATTCAACCGAAATATTCAATAAAATGTATAACAGTGTTTTAGCATTATACAGGGTTCGGACTCGTATGGAAAACCTTGAAAACATGGAACTCAGGGAATTTTAAAATTCCTAAAAAGAACATGGAAATCACAGAGAAATTCATACATTTTTCAAAAAACCTGGAATTCCGAGTCTCAATATGGAAAACAATAAATTTTCTAGGACTTCCCAATGTTACTTTAAATTGTTTTCAAAATTACGATTATAGATTATAGAACAAAAAGTAATTTAAATTTTATTGTGGAGAGGTTAAAAAAATCGGCTACACCGCTATTCGAATGGTTATTGTATTGTGCGGACATGACCAAGTGCCTCCATCTAATGACGAATGCGGATATATGGTTAGTATTTTGTCAACAACAAATACATTCTAGTGATGGGCAGAATCGGTAATTCTGAGAATTGGAATCTCTGAAATCGGATACTCCTAAGAATCAGAATAATAATCGGATACTGAGAATTGGAATCTTATTCAGTTCAAAGTTCACAAAATACATATATGAAGGGCAACTATAAAAATAAAATTGACAAAGAAAAATCTCGGTCAAAAATCACCTTCACACCCACAAAGATTATAAAAATATGCGTAAGTTTTCGTAAGTCACAAATGTTTACTACAACAACGTAGAACACGTCTATGAAAAAGAAACCTCAAAATTGCAGAAGACATCCCCTTCTTAATTCTGTACTCAAGTTTCGAAGTAAAATTAAGTAGTAGTTATTATACTTAAAATTATGTTTAATATAAATAAATGTTACGGAAAAAAATTTTTTGGTCATGGAAAACCTGGAAAACTCACCGAACTCTGTTATATTTTATAGCCTTTATGAACAAGGCTCAAATTCTAATGTTATTCGACGAGATCAAAATTTCTATGACAGTAGTATGTTTGGTTGCATAAGTTGTGACGTCACAGCTAATTTAGCCCATTAAGGATGCGAATATGTTCTGTACTTCCAGATAAATTAAAACGAAGGTCATAAAATTGTAAACAATAAAAAAAATCCTTGGGAAAATTCAACATGACCTCAAAAATATTTAAAATTTTGAATATTAATAAATCATCCAGATTTTACGTAGTATGTTATAAAGCTATAAATCTTTATCGTATATTAATCTCCAATATTTATCTATTATCCAAATATAACAAACTTTTATTACTTAACTGCACCAATAGTGTAATAATATATGACATAATAAATGTTTATACAGAATGTCCCAGAATATCTTTTACATTCAATACCTCCTTTATTTGAAAAGATAAAACAATGAACCACCCCTAACTTTTGTTTTTCAAGTTGCACTTTTATTTTTTTTTTCTGGCAATGAGTCTCCAATTCATTCTGAACATAGCAGTATATACTTAATGTATAAAGTACGATTCATCGGTAGTGAGGGAATTAGAATAAAGAGAAGGGGCGCGGGCGGAGCGATCTGTTTTGGGGGGAATTTGTGGTGGACGGATTTGTCAGAGTCCTGTCATTTCTATTCTACTTATCTTTTTAAATAACTGTCCAAGCTCCTAAGCTCTCATACTACTCATATTGCATAAACACCCCCATTCTGTGTGAGTCTGATAAGAAGGGTAGTTAGTAAAAAAAAAGGTTTTAACGTTTTACACACACCCACACACGCCGAAGTGGTGCATTGACCCTCATTAATATTTAAGAAGTCACATAAATGTATTGTTTAGAAGAGTGTAAAATTTGTACACAAGACGTTAATTGTACATATAGTGTAGTAGTGAATAAAGTTATTGTAAAAGGAACTTCTCGTTCTATAATTATCAGACAACTGTTCATCCACAAATACAGTCCAATTTCGATAACGGAGATATCGACTCTTTTACAGTCGATATCTTCGTTATTGGGACACCCGGTATATGTAAAATTGTAATTGTAACTTTCTATTGTAATTAATATTTTAGCTTATTAATAAAAATTCAAATATTCCATGTAAATGTCCAAGTTTTAGGAGCGTTTGTAATAATTGTAGTTGCTGTCTAGCGACTTTTGACATTTGATCGAGTTCTATTCGTTGTGGTTTTCTTATCATTCAGTTTCATGCTTTAATTAAGTGTAATCAAATCGTCGTTTGTTTCAGATTGATAAAAATGGAGACGGACACATTGATTTAAAAGAACTGAGAGAGGCTTTAGAAGCTTGCGGTTTTAAAATAGCGGGATATCAATCTCGTGTAATAGAAGAAGAATTCAAAAACTCCAACAAAACGAAAATTAACGGTAAATTGACATATGATGAATTCGAAAAACTTATCTGTGATTTAAAGGCTAATGATGTGGCCAATACATTCCGAACGGCTGTTTCTAAAAGAGAAAACTTACAACATCTAGGAGGGACATCAGAAGCCTCCAATGAAGGCACAACACATTCCGTGCGAGTTGAGGAGCAACTTGCCTTTTCCGACTGGATCAATTCCAATCTCCAGCATGACCCTGACTTGAAGAAGTTACTACCCATTGACTCGGAGGGCAAAAATTTGTATGAGAGGGTCAAAGATGGCATTCTACTTTGGTGAGTTCTATGCCAATTATTGGCGTTAAAGTTCACGTCCAACTTGAAACATAGTACGTTAATAAAATGACGGTAGTTTTCTAGGTAACTGTAGATTTGTTATGCAAATATAATACAATAATGATGTTACAGTTACACTTTTAAGAAAGCTTGTAAAATAAAACAAACACGTTTCAGTATGATTCATATTTTGTTAATTAGTCATTTACTACATGCGTTCGTTTTACCATATATAGAATTGAAGGTAGTACTTTCATCTTATTTGTCAATAGAGATTATTTTTTAGGGATTTCCTATTGATAGTAAATATACGTGTAAGAACTGTCGAACTGATGACGGATGACACGTAATTTTTATCTTTAGATCCCACTGTAAAAATTTGAAAATATAATAATTGTTTTATTATAGTCTGTTTCTTATTGAGAGACACTAATACATTCTTAATATAATAATTCAAACCGTTGTTTGTGATTTGCAAATGATTTTCCAGTTAGTAAGCCCAAAGACATAAAGATGTGTATAAAGGTTCGATAGCTCGAGTACTACGTTAGCTAGAAAAAAAAAAAACGATTACATAAAAAAGTCAATAACTGTAAAATATTTTCGAATATACAGGGTGAACCAAGACGACTATACAGGGCCAAGTACCATTTTTTTAAAAATGGAATGCTATAAATATCAGTACATTTTTAGAAGACGCTTTCTAGACTCTTTTCACTCCTCTATTATTATTGACCATCTCCCAACCAATTGAATGTTTTTGTTGAAATAATGCCACCTGCAAATGCATTTTGAAAAATCACTAGTCACCATTATGGATTTTAAGGAAAAAATTTGTAAATATCAGTTATGATGTTTTTGAATGTTCACTTCCTAAAAGTATACAGGGTGGCCAAAAATTATTTTTCAACTTAGAACTTTTTGAATTGAATTTTCTCAGTTTTTTCAAATGGAACACTCTGCATATTTTTCCGACCATATGATGTAGGAATGAAAAACTAACATTTCTTGTATGTACAAGGTTTATTCATTATTTTAAGGCCATCCCTTATTATCGTTATTATTGGAGATAGAAAAAAAAGTGTTGAATAAAATTGTAGGGCTGTAACTGAACCCCGTTAATAAGTTAACAGAAGCACAGTGGCGTGCAGATATTGAGGGTACAAGAAGCAATAATATATTTCTAATCGTAACACACTGTATATTGTTAAGTTCTTGAATTACTCTTTTTTTCCGACTTCACAAATATGACATATGGCAGTCCTATCTTTAACCGCCTTCGAGTTATTGAACATTGAAAATCGTATTTAAGCTATTTATTGTACGAACGGAAGTTACATTTATTAAAGTAGTCTATGAAAATGACAAGTTTTCTGTTATCATATGACATTTATTTAACCAAATCAAAATGGGATACAGTGACGCAGAAAAGCGCAAATATTCACTTATATTAAAAATAATTAAATAAAAATAAACGTGCAGCACGAAGAGAATACAGAGTCTTGTATCCAAATCATCCAACTCTATCAAAAAGCACATTTGAATATGTTAATCGAAAGGTACATAATGCCTCCAGTTTCAGTAGAAAACAGCGTTCTGTTAGAGCAAACGAAGAAGAACAGTTGGATATCAACAATTTGAAGGTAAACCTATGTTTTATAACTATTAAAATACTATTGTTGAAATATTATTAATTTCAGAAAATTCAGAAAGTAGTCTGAACAATATCTCTGTTCAATTGGATAAAATTACTCTGAAATTCAACGAGCGCTGAAAAAGATCAACTAGAGACCGTAGAAAATATTACCAGTTCAGCATTTAACGTAATTTCAGAAAAGGAAACGGCGAGATTTTTGCCGCCAGATGATTCGAAAATTAAACGAAAATCCTGATTATTTCAATAAAATATTATGGACAGATGAATGAAAAAGATTGGTTCAACAAATAAAAAAATCCGGCAACAAAAATCTGCCAGTGTTTGGTATGGCATTTTCCGCAATAAAATAGTGGGATCAATCTTCTATAATTTTATTTTAAATCGTGCTACCTATCTGGGAGAAATTCGTTGTTGAAAATATTATTTTACAGAATTTTCCGGATATTGAACTTGATATGATTTGGATACAGGATGGGGCAGCTCCACATAGTGCGCTAGAAGTTCTCCACTAGATTCATTTTTATGGGGGTTTTTAAAGGACATAGTTAATAAAAATAATAATCACAGTATTCTTGCTATTAAAGAAGCGATTCAGAATGAAATAAATAGTCTAAACGTTGTCAATAACGATATCATCTTGAGTAGGTCCTTTTCGGAACTTATAAGAAGACGATATGAACTTTGCATGCAAAATAATGGTTGCCATATCGAACAACGTTTATAATTAAATATTTGAAATAAATGAGTTTTGTAGTTTTCTTAATTATATATATATATATATATATAATTGTTATGTCATTCCCAAAGCATAAAAAATTATACTCAATTTACACCAGACAGCTACTGAAAAACATCAATTTGATTCAATGATAGAATTTTATCAAAATCATTATAAATGTGCAGGACATGTGCGAATTCATAGCGTAGTTTATACAAATTAGTTTCAATCATTAAAATTCGATAGTTAAGATAAAGGTATACCTATTTTATTAATATTAATAGTATAAGAATTGTTGAATAAAACGAGTTCAAATGGTATTGAATATGTATTTTAGTTTTAAAGTAATTTGTGTTAAAATTCAGAATCTCAAAATTAGATTTAAAAAATAATATGAAGGAGGTGACAGATGTCAAGCAGTGGATATAAAATTTTGATTTGATTGATTAACTTATTAACGGAGTTCAGCTAGAGCTCTACAACTTTTATTCAAAACTTTTTTTATCTCCAATAATGACGATATAAAAGGTGGCCTAAATATAATGAATAACCCTGTACATCTCTATGGTTATTTGTAACCATTTTCGATGTATTGAGTAATAAGTACAAAATTCAAGAATAAACTTTAAAAAATTAGAGGTTTTTAAATAATTGAACAGAAAAATTTGTAATAACTGCTCCACATGCTGCCCATTTTGATTGACGCACATCTCTGCGCCTCTGAACTGAAATTTCTACTGTTCCATAGTCCAAAATATGAAAGAAATAATAATAACTGCTTTTCGATCGATCACACAGTGGCAATTTTAAGAACAGTTTATTTAATAGCCATAGAGGTGTACAGGGTTATTTACTATACAGGATGTCTCACCGGGAACTGAATCGATCGATATAGAGAAAACTACGCATCAGAAAATTTTGAAAATTTAGATAAGTACTAATGTCGGTGTGGCCAATCCAACTAAAGTAATTACAAGCAGCTGGCACTTCCGCTTATACCGGAAGTCGATACCAACTTGCTTATTTCAAATGGAACACCCTATACATTTTAGGGTTCTCGAAAAGAGCATAAAATTCTGAGTTGAAAATATGTAGCATATCCTATACCTGAACCTAGCCGTTTCAGAGATATTTGACATTTTATAGAAAATTTGACAGGTGCAACGGTTTGCAAGAACCGTTATAACTTTCTTCATGTAAAAGATCCTCATTTGCTTCTTGTCACATAAAAAGAACACAAGGAGAACTACGTTCTACAAGTGAAATAAATTCAATAACATACCAAGTGTTCCGTTTTCCGCGTTACATTTTGTCAACTTCAAACCGCGAAAACTTGTTTAGGTCAAATGAAACACCCTGTATTTTTTTACGTCAAGTTGTGTAAAATTAAATTCCCTTTTTTCTGATATTGGCATTGTGGGGGTTAAAGTTACAACTTTTTGAAATATTTGCGATTTTATTAGAAATTCATGAATTGTTGTAATCATTTCATCAAAATAGCCATGATTAGAAACAATCAGTCATTACCTTGTGTCAAAAAATGCCAGCACGTTTATATTACACCCACGAAGACTTTTTAAATTTATTTATTATTTATGGAGAATGTGATAAAATAATATCAAGAACTTGCAGCACATTTGCTATTCGATATCCAGAAAAACGGAAACCGTCACCAAACACTGTAAAACGCATACTGGAAAATTTAAAAAAATATGGCTCTGTCAAGGCAAAAATGCAAAGAAGAAAACCTATTGTTGATGACGAAAACATTGAAATAGTTATTCTGGGATATTTTCATGCATTTCCAACGATGTAATTAAGACAAGCTGCTCTGGAATCGGGACTATGCAAGGATTCAATTCACAGAATATTATTAAGTTTCACCCGTTTTCGTTCCATACGGTTCAAGGATTAAAAGAAACAGATTTCCTAGAAGACAGAATTTTTGTTAGTTTATTCTAATAAGGTCTGAGGGTCACGATTCTTATTTGGGAAATATTATATGGACAGATGAAGCAAAATTTATTAAAAATGGACTTTCTAATAGACACAATTCGCATTATTGGAGTGACTCAAATCCTCATATGTTCAGAGAGCGAAACTTTCAGGAAAGTTGGCAGTTCAATGTTTACTGTGCCATAAGAAACGATAGAGTGGTGGCATTACAATTTTATCAGGAAAATTTAAACGGTAAATTAAATTTTCTCTTCTGCAAATATGCACAAGTAAATTTTTGTTTTTTTTTTAGGTGAAAGATGTCTGAATATCTTACAAAATTTGAATAATAAGTATTTAGAAAATTTACCTCTCGCCGAACATAGAAACATTTTTTATCAGCACGACGGTGCTCCCCCACATAACGCATATTTAATTAATAATTGTTTACAAGAAACTTTTTATGGTCAATGGATTGCCAATAATGGACCTTTCTTATGGCCTCCTCGCTCGCCCGATTTATCAGTTCTGGATTATTTCATTTGGGGAACTATTAAAAATAAAGTTTATGAGAACCATTGAAGATTTTATGCAAAGAGTAAGAAATGCATTTCAAAACATATCACAGGATTCAATTAGAAGAGCTACCCATATGGAACTAATCCGAAGGTGCGAAAAATGTGTCGAGGTTCTTGAGGGCGGAATTTTGAGCAATTATTAAATTAAAATGAAATATATTTTAAATTGATCTTATCTCTGCAATTTTAGTTCATGCCATATCTTCAATTCGATTAATACGCATGTTACAGTGTTAGTGTTATTTTGCGTTTTTGTGGATATCGAGTAGCAAATGTGCTGCAAGTTCTTGATATTATTTTATCACATTCTCCATAAATAATAAACAAATTTAAAAAGTTTTCGTTGGTATAATTTAAACGTGCTAGGATTTTTTGACATAAGATAATGACTGATTGTTTCTAATCATGGCTATTTTGATGAAATGATTACAACAATTCATGAATTTCTAATAAAATCGCAAATATTTCAAAAAGTTGTAACTTTAACCCCCACAATGCTAATATCAGAAAAAAGGGAATTCAATTTTACACAACTTGACGTAGAAAATACAGGGTGTTCCATTTGACCTAAACAAGTTTTCGCAGTTTGAATTTGACAAAATGTAACGCGAAAAACGGAACACTTGGTATGATATTATTGAATTTATTTCAGTTGCAGAACGTAGTTCTCCTTTTGTTCTTTTTATGTGACAAGAAGCAAATGAGGATCTTTTACACGAAGAAAGTTATAACGGTTCTTGCAAACCGTTGCACCTGTCAAATTTTCTATAAAATGTCAAATATCTCTGAAACGGCTAGGTTTAGGTATAGGACATGCACATATTTTCGACTACTTACTTTTCTCTATATCGATCGATTCAGTTCCCGGTGAACACCCTGTATATTGACCCCCCTTTATTTATGTCATTATTGAAAATAGAAAATAAAGTTTCGTATTGATATGTGATAAAAAAAGAATATCAGGTATAGGTCACGTGATACGAAATAAATATATATATATTTTTAATTGGAACCCCTATATATTATTGCATTTTCGAGAAGCCCTTTTCCCCTGATTTCAAATATATAATATTGTATAGGTGTATCTCAAATACTTTTTGACATTTGAAATTCAAAATGCAAATAAGCTGCTTTATTGCAAGAAGAGTGAACCATACATATCAAAACACAAGTGAAACAAAAACAATAAAGTAGGCCACAAAAATAATTATTTTATTGTTTATTCAATTTTGACATTTCAAACTGTCGTTAATAACATTTATTTAATCAAAATGGGTTATAGTGAGGCTGAAAAGGTCGAAATAGAATAATAAAAATAAGTGTGCCGCAAGAAGAGAATTCATGACGTTGTATCCGAATCCATTAAAAAAAAACATATATATTTATGTCGTATCACGTGACCTATACATGATATTGTTTTTTTTATTACGTTTCAATAAAATATGGGTAATATCCTACGACTTTTATACGAAACTTGTTTCTATTTTCAATAATAACAGAAATAAAGGGGGGGGGAGTCAATATATAAGTGAATTACCCTGTACATGAAAAATCTTGTACATACAAAAAAATGTTGGTTTTTCATTCCTACTTCATATGGTCGAAAATTATGCCTCGTAAATGGTATTTACAAATTTTTAACTTAAAACCCATAATAATGATTTTTTCAAAAACATGGCATTATTTCAACAAACAAATCACTACATCCATATGGTTGGGAGATAGAATGTACCGATATTTATCGCATTACATTTTAAACAATGACACTTGGACCTGTATAATCGTCTTGGCTCGCCCTGTATATTCTAAAATAATTTCCAATTATAAACTCTTATATGTAGTTTACCTGACCTGCATTTTTTAAAATTGTTTAGCCATCATAGAACTCGAGCTATCGAAATCGGACGCATTATTGCCCCACCCGTATATCATACAGCGAGATGCTACGCGTATTACGTAATTGTGGCAAGGTAGCCGCAGTTCCCTATCATATTTATTTACATAGCCGTAATAATGATGCGAATAATTTTCCGCAACGCATAAATATGAGTGATTTTATAATTCTAAAATAATTGTCATAATATTTTGGGAAGTGAAATTTAGAATGTAAACATAGGTGAAAACGTAAACAAACTGTACTTGTTATATTAAATAAATTAAAGTTATTTTATCTGTATATACATATAAGATATGAGGAAATAGTTATTTACTTAAAAACGAATTTATTTACTTTTTATATGTTAAAATTTAGAAAAGATGTACTGACCATTTATGTATAGTAAGGTAACGAAATGAGCATAGCATATACGAATCTCAAAAACAAATCAGAACTTTCTGAAAATTTGAGGAAGCGTTTCTCATTAGTAGTATAATATATTAAAAGTCCTTAAATATCCCTATTGGGTTTTAGCCACTCTAGCGAAAAAGTTGCGGAAGGTAATAATATAGAAAAAAAATGTCTAGCTTTTCCTTAAAAGTTTAAAAATGCATTAATAAAAATAAAACTTTTAGTCACTAGATGCCCATCCTCAATCACAAGGTTTTCCGATGGCTTTAACATCTTCCATGAAATTGAATTAGTATTTAGATCTAATATATTTAAAATTGGGAGTGTCTACAGCTCCCGGTAAATCCGTATGATTAATTTTTATTATTCCTCCGTCCAGGCAATTCACGCCGCACATGCGCGATGACGTTCAAACATATTGATATAGTAAGAATTATAAGGTTACCCATCAGCAGTCTGTGGTTAAGGTTCCCGATTCTCACACGTGAAGTCGAGGGTTCGAATCCGCTTGCTACGGTTTTCTTTTTACCACATTTTGTTAACTAAAATACGTAATACGAATATTTCTTTAGGTTAGTTCGTTGGGTTAAATATGTTAATATTTTTTGATGTAGTATAGTTGCTTATGATAGATAATGTCCCTTGCCCTCGACGGCAGCCAATCATGCGCATGCCCGGTTTTAGACGGAGGAATAATAAAAATTAATCATACGGATTTACCCGGAGCTGTAGACATTGCCTTTAAAATTTCTCGTAATGACCGATAACCTCAGACGTTCAGCTCTCCTACCGCACGTTAAAAAGGAAATAACAATTTATATAAAAAAATTTAAAAATATAACTTTTTGTTTGATATACGTCAGTTCGTATTATGGTAAAAAAATAAAAGCGTGGCGCGCAAATTTTACATGAAAGAAAACGGGGCGCTCTAAGCTTTTATTACTTCCACGCCCAGTGAAATATAGTAACGCAAAAAAAAAAATTTTTTTGTTTTGTTGAAATAGGCTTAAAATGTCATGAAACATCGAGATTTTAAATTTGAACGAAAAAAAATTTCCTGTCTGTAACTTTTTTTTTTTGCGCACGTTTACTCTGGAACCGTTTGTGATATTGACTTGAAATTTCTGTACACTTATGTATTGTAACGAGATCTGAAACTAGATTATATTTTGATCTAATTCCATTGAAGGGTTCGGGGGTAAATGGGGTAAATAGGCAAAACAAGTAAGTAAGAGTCCATAAAATTAAGGGCACGTACGAACAGTTAAGGTCTCAAACATTTTTTTGGAATCAGCCCCCCCCCATCCCCACTATCACCCCCAATACCACCCCTACACTGTTATGAAAGGGAGTAAAAAAAATAAAATGTGATTTAGTGTATATACAAAAACGAAACGTCTAGAAATTTTTTTTAGCGTTATCTACCCTCTCTACCACCCCCGCCACCCTCACCATATTATTAAAGGGGGTAAAAAAAATTAAAATGTGATTTAGTGTGTATACAAAAACGAAACGTCGAAAAAAATTTCTTTGGTGTTAGCTAAACAATTTAAAACTGAATATTATAATTATACATATGTGTTTGAAATTTTGAGTATGATACTGAACAAGACAATGTAGCTAAATCTCAGCTGAGTGATAATATTCTCGAACTGTTTCCAGCAAAAATGACAGAGTACAATTATTTATGTCGCAATGGATTGATATATGGCGACGATATTCAAAATGGCGACGCCGATATGGCTGACGACTTTTGTTAATTAGGTCCAAATCGATCAAAATCGATATCTAGGGATTTTCGGGGTCGCGGATTACGAATTTCTAGTAAAAAATTTAGTTCAAGATGGCGGACGACTTTACCGTTTATGATCCGATTCGTCTCAAAATCGATATCTGGGGATTACAGCATATCAAAAGAGTAAAAAGTAAAAATATATAAAAAAAAATTTTAAAACTAGCTTTTATTTAAATGCTCTAAAAAGTAGAAAATAAACTTTGAACTAAATCAAACCCATCATTTTGTTACATTATATTTGTTACATTTTTATGATATAAATGCTTGTCGTGTGCAATCTCCTTTACAAGGAAAATCTCGTGACAAGCTTTTATATCATATAAAAAATTATATAATGTAACAAAATGATGGGTTTGATTTACTCCAAAGTTTATTTTCTACTTTTTGGAGCATTTAAATAAAATATTTTTAAAAAATATTTTTGTACATAATTTGTTTAACATTTATTTAACGTCGCGCGTCGGCTTATTTCCACTACTGAGGCCTAATAGCGACGCCTGTGGACGAGCCAACACCAACCAGGAATTTTGCCGAACCTCTTCTCTTCCGAAAAGTAGGGATCTTTTACTTGCCTAACATTTGACCGATGTCTTTTCATCCCTTCCGAAGGATGTTAAACCACTACAAAATGCTCGCCTAAGATTGCATAGCTTTGACTTTTTACTCGAATAAAAAAAATATTTTTTTTTGAGATTTATGTGGGAATGCAAAGCTATTTGATACCTACAAAAAACTGCTAATATTAATAATGTGTAATGGGAAAACAACTTCAAACGATAAAAAGGATTACTGATTGTATTAATAATGTTATCAAGTGTTTATCAAAATTTCGCTATATACTTGAAAATATAAATAATGAACTTAAATTAATTTTTGATGCAATGCAATGAATTGAATTGATTTGTATCTAGAAAAATGTAAAATCATGAAAACTCCCTTATATAGTATATCGGTTTTTGTAATCTTTTATTGATAAAAACAGTGTTTCCCCACTGTCAGAAATAAAAGATATTTCAATTAGAGTTTAACAGAATACTCAAAGTTTATGTGGTCACGATGACTTATTGGTCTATGACCGTGTGACTGCGCCTAGGATGACAAATATGTACTTAATAATATGTACAATAATTTACAATCAATCCGCTTCATCGGCAGTACAATACCGAATTAATATTATCAGTGAATAGATAAGGTATTAAGAAATATGTAATAATTTAAGAACGAGCGTCGACTAAACTTAGATAAATATCAGTTATTTTTATATAATATCTCATCTTGCCCGATGTAGTTACAAAAAAAAAGTTTCGAGTCGTAAACGTATAGCTGCCCATTAAAAAAAGCATTAAGACATCTGCATATGCAATGATATGCGTATTGACAAAATCATACAATTATGGGTTTTAAGAAAAAAATATGTATATACCAGTTAGAAAATATCTGCGTCATGCTTTTGAATCATCTGCTCATCCTAAAATATACAGGGTGGGCAAAAATGATTCTTCAGTTTAGAACTTTTTAATTGAATTTTCTCAATTTTTTCAAATAGAATATTATTTATATTATTGAAAAGACACCTCTTTTGCATACAAATTGTTTATTCATTTCTTTGATCGGATGCTTTATTTAAGCACCTACCAAGTCTCTTGAATGACCCTCTTAAGTTTAGAAGTTCTAGATTGTCTGAGTACAGGAGACGAGGCCCTACAGTTTATAGTAGGATCCGAACCTCTTCTTGGGGATAGTTTTACAATTGAAAATTACTTCGCAGTAGATGGAGTATGGAGTTCGAACCCACCACGCTAGGTATTAGTGGAAAAAATGTACCAGATTTTTATAATCAATAAAGGAATTTTTTTTAGGGTAGACTAATTTTTTCTTAACTTGTAAACATCAAAGACAACCAAAAAAATACGTTTTCCGGTTCCGGAATGTTCCGCGCGTCCTTCCACGCACGTATTTCTTACAATATAGCTGAATTCTGCCGTTTTCCATGATCATTTTTTAAATATCATGGCTTCTATTGGACGGACTGACCTAAACCAAACGGCAAATTCTTTGTAATAAAATTGTCTAACACCCTGTATAGGTTTCAAGTTTAAATTCCAACGACAACCTTAAAATCACCTAAAAACGCATGTAACCTAATTTTCTAAATTTTTATCTCTTCAGGGAAATACCGTAGCTCGTGGTTATGAAAACTTGCCAAATTTCAAGACGAGACAAGATCTAGAATTATTAATAAACGCATTTTACTTCACAAATTGGAGACGTATTATTTGGGCAAATCATCGTCGATTTTTTTTTAATTGTAGGGTTTTTTATGTATTTTTTGATGGTGCAAACTATTTTTTTACATAACCTCAAAAAAATTTCCAAAATTTCTGTTTTTCAATTTGTAAATGATTTTTTTTTTATTTTTAAAAAAATTTCATAGATAATAATGTTATTTATTTCAAAACGTACATATTGTCAGAAAAACGTACGTGGGAGGACATGCGGAACATTTCGGAACCGGAAAACACATTTTTTTGTTGTCTTTGATGTTTACAAGTTAAAAAAAATAGCCGTCCCTAAAAATGTTCCTTATTGATTATAAAAATCTAGTAGATTTACTGCACTGTATGCGTAGAAAGAAAGCTAGGCGCGCTAACCACAGAGTTATTTAACATTGAATTTTCATGCACTTTTTGGGATCACTTATATCTTGGCAAATATTTATCATAAAAGGATGCGGCAGGCCTCAAATTCAGGGTAATCTAATTAGCTGTCAACTTCAATGGAGTATTTTTGACGTCTAACATATTGCCTTTGAGTAAAGAAGTAAAGAAAAGAGTAAAATATTTATTTCTTCATAATTGACGAAACATTATGGAAATTTCTCAGCATTAAAGGAAAATATTTGCAAAAACCGCATTTTGCCCCTTGCCGACCCTTCCAAAAAAATTTAGTTCTTGATCCTGAGAGACGTATCGGTTCCTGAAAGACTGAATAAAAATGAACAACAAAGTTTCATTAATACCCTAACTTTTCCTCTATATTTCCCATTTTCAGCAAGCTTTCACTGAGTCTTTGAAATATCTAATCTTACTGTTTTTTTTCCAGCAAAGTTATTAATCATTCCTGCCCTGACACGATAGACGAACGGGCAATAAACAAAGAAAAATTAACCCTTTATACAAGATTAGAAAATTTGACGTTGGCTCTATCATCTGCCTCTGCAATTGGTTGCAACGTCATTAATATCGATGCGCACAATTTATCGAAAGGCACACCCCATCTTGTTCTTGGTCTTCTCTGGCAAATAATTAGGATCGGTCTGTTCAACCAAATTACTCTAGAGCACTGTCCAGGGCTAACCACTCTCCTCTCTGAAGATGAGAAAATAGACGACCTTATGAAATTGTCTCCAGAGGCCATCCTGCTTAGATGGGTAAATTATCATTTAGAACGTGCAGGAACTCACCGCCGCGTTAACAATTTCCAAAGCGACATTGTCGATTCTGAAGTGTACACACATCTTATTAAACAAATAGCACCAACTGACGTCGATGTTAACACTGAAGCTCTCTATGAAAAAGACTTACACAACAGAGCAGAAATTATGCTTCAACAAGCTGCCAAGTTGAAATGTAGAGCATTCGTCACTCCACAAGATGTTGTTAACGGAGTTTACAAACTTAACTTAGCTTTTGTTGCTAATCTGTTCAACAATCACCCAGGATTGGATCAAACCAATGGTGCTATTGATGGTTATGAAACTATCGAAGAGACCAGAGAGGAAAGAAGTGAGTTTTCTTTTTTAAAGTTGTTTTATTTAGTTAATAATTTGTATTTTAATTTTAGCCTACAGAAACTGGATTAACTCAATGGGAGTGAGCCCACATGTAAACTGGTTATATTCTGATCTTGCAGATGGCCTTGTGGTTTTCCAGTTGTATGACATAATAAAGCCCGGAACAGTAAAGTGGAATAGGGTACACCGTAAATTCACAAATGAAAGAAAAAAATTCATGGAGAAATTGGAAAACTGTAACTATGCTGTAGAACTTGGAAAAGAAATTAAATTCTCACTTGTCGGTATTGGTGGTCAAGACATCAATGAAGGAAATGTTACATTAACTCTGGCTCTAATTTGGCAGTTGATGAGAGCTTATACATTGTCAATTTTAACACAACTCGCTGAATCTGGCAGTCCCATTGTTGAAAAAGAAATTGTCCAGTGGGTGAATAACAAACTCAATGCTGCAGGGAAAAAGTCTTCCATCCGTAACTTCCAGGATTCCTCCATATCTGACGCTAAAGTTGTTATTGATCTAATTGATGCAATTAAACCTGGTGCAATTAACTATGATTTAGTTAAGCAAGGAAGTACTGAGGAAGTAAGTTTTGATACCAATTTAGGTTATGAGTTCGCTAAGTAATTTTTCAAATATTACGTATTCACAAATTCTAGATCAAGGTTATATGGTGGCCTAACTTTCTGCGGTAATATCAGGATGCAAAATATGTTAAATTCGTCTTTCTACAATGTCAGGTTGCTAGCTACCCTCTAAGCAAAATTTCATCTCATAACCGTTTCTGAAATGTCAAATAACATTTCAGTGTATTACCTGATTTACGTTTATTTTGATGTGTTTTGGGAACATTTTAAAAGATGTTTTGTAAATATTCAACACTAGACATTTTATAAATATTTTACACTAGATGTTTCATACATATACAGTGAGATCCATAAATTCATTATCTACGTAAATGACATTTTTTGAGCATAATTTTATACCTCTCCCTTCAGCGCCCTTGGAGTGACAGCTACCCCTTTAAAATGTTTAAACGGAATGAGGGTGCATGTGATAGCTCATTTGAAAGGGTTTTTAATTCTCTCTCCAGCAATATAAGATTTTTTGAATGTCTCTAATTTTTTGTATTGAAAAATATTGCATTTTTAACATTACTAAGTAAACAAAATAACATGAAACAGTTTAAATCAAATGTTCAAACTGAAATTCTTCTAAAACCTTTTGTATCATTTCCGGGGTGATTTGAATAATTTCTTGCCTTATTCTGTCTTTTAAATCATCGATGTTATTTAGTCTGTTGAAATAGACTTTCGATTTTAAGTAACCCCATAAAACATACACGAGGTCAAATCGGGAGAACGGGCAAACAAAATTAATTAGAAAAGTTAGATTTGACAGATATTTGTTACATAAAATAGTTTAGGATACATTTGATTGTATACATTTCAAAATTTATGTCATTTTAGAATTAAAAATTTACGTGTTTTAGGATTTTACTCATAAATTTTTAATTACGTAGATAACAAATTTATCCGTTACTTATGGACCTCACTGTGTATGTTTCATTATTTTAAGGGTGTCCCATAACGAACTGTGCGATCGATGTCTCGAAAAGTAGACATTAGAAAATTTTGAAAATTTCATAGTAAATTAATGTCGATGTGGACAACTTAGCTAAAATATTTGCAAGATGGTGGCATTTTAAATGGGACATCCTATATGTTATTGCATTTTTGGATTGTATGCAAAATTCTAGTCCGATTTTGTGTATCATGTCTTATACCTAAGTAAGTCTCCGTTTTTGACATATTTCAATTTTTATGTCAATAATGACGTTTGCAGGCCTTAAAAGAACGATCAATTCTTCCCATGGAAGCCTTTAGTATCTAATTTGGGTTGGATTCTTTGTTGAAAAAGACCTACTTTAATAGAGATTTTATAATGTTTTAATAAGTATTAATACAGACTGTTCAAAAAAATAAGAATAAAAATGAAATTGAGAAAACTGTCAAAAATCAATTTTTTCAAATGGAAACCCCCAATTTTTATAATCTTATCTTATTTACCATTAAAAATAAAGGTAAGTTTGTGTATAGATGTCTATTCCGAAAATTTTTATATGGGGAGTTTGCTGTGGATTTTAAGTTCAATTATTCTTAGTTGGCTATGATGGCGTTGAGTGCTAAACAAATGTATGCAGCTGACACTTACCATTTGACAAGTATTAATTATTATGCCAGAGCGCTTAAATTATACCCACGAGGATTATTTAAATTTGTTTATAATCGATGGAGAATGTAACAAAGATTTATCAAGAACATGTGAAATATTTGCTAATAGATATCCAGAGAAACAAAAACATTTTATTTTAATAAGTATTCAAAGTGTCCACCCTGAACTTCCAAACATTTTTCGCGTCTCCGAATTAGTTCGTCATGGATGGCCGCTCTAATAGAATAGCATTCCTTACATTTGCCTGACAATCTTCCATTGTTGTGATTGGATTAACATAAACCATATCGTTTATTGTTCCCCATATAACATAGGACAGTAGTCTGGGACAGACAGACAGGAGAACGAGGAGACTAGAGAAAAGGTCCATTGTTAGCAATCCACTTATCGTAAAAAGTATCTTGCAAGAAGTTGTTAACTAGGAAACTGTTGTGTGGTGGGGTGCCATCATGTTGGTAAAATATTTGCCTATGTTCAGCTAGCGGTAAATTCTTCAAATATTCATTATCTAAATCTTATGATATATTTAAATATCCCTCTCCTAAAAAGAAGTTGAAACGTAATTTAAAAAAAAGAAATTATGTAAGTATTAATTCATTACTATTTAAGTTTTATTCATAAAAATGTAGTTTTACGAGTCGCATCATTTCACATAGCACAGTATACATTAACCAGGTTCCTTGATAATTTCGTAATCTCACAGTGTGGGGATTTGAATCATGCCAAAGTGGGAATTATGTTGGTTGAAAAGGCCATTTTTCGTAAATTTTGCTTCGTAAGTTCAAATTATGTTGTTAAAAAATCGACAGTCTTGTAACATTGTTAAAATAAATTCGCAAAAGTGAACTCTTCTAGCCAAATCGGTGTCCTTTAGGTGTTGAACCACAGAAATAGGGATGGAATTTGTGTTTCAAAAGAATTCTGTGAATGGAGTTCTGGAGATTCCTGTTTGTAAGGCCACTTGTCTTAAAGATGTCATAGGATATGCCGCAAAATATCCCAAAACTGCAATTTCGATATTTTCATCATTGGCAATTGGTTTTATTTTATGAATTGTTGCCTTAACATTGCCAAAAATTTTGAAATTCTCCATTATTCGCTTAATACTGTTCGGAGACGGTTTTTGTTTCTCTGGATATCTATTAGCAAATATTTCACATTTTCTTGATAAAACTTTGTTACATTCTCCATAGATTATAAACAAATTTAAATAATCCTCGTGCGTATAATTTAAGCGCCACAGCATGATAATTAATACTTGTCAAATGGTAAGTGACAGCTACTTACATTTGTTTAGCACTCAACGCTGTTATAGCCAACTAAGAGTAATTGAACTTAAAATCCATAGCAAAATCCCCATATAAAAATATTGAATTGGCAATATTTCGAAAACCAAAAATTTTCGGAATAGACATCCATACACAAACTTACACCCTTATTTTTAATGGTAAATAAGAGAAGATTGTAAAAATTGGGGGTTTCCATTTGAAAAAATTGATGTTTGACAGTTTTCTCAATTTCATTTTATTCTTTTTTTTAATACTTAACAAATATTTTAAAAACTCTATTAAAGCAGGTCTTTTTCAACAAAGAATCCAACCTAAATTAGATAATAAAAGCTTCCTTATAGGAAGAATTGATAATTCTTTTAGGGCAAACGTCAGTTTTAACATAAAAATTGAAATATGTCAAAAACGGAGAGATTTAAGATATGATACACAAAATCGGTCTAGAATTTTGCGTACGGTTGTGAGCAAAAAAAAAAATAGGACAAGTCTTATAACGGTATTTTGCTAAAATCTAGTTGTGTACATCTAACTTTAATTTTTGTGACATTGTCATTTATTGCAAGTGTGCAAAAAACTAATGTGCCTCATATAAGCGATTTAGTTAAATCTGGAGTTATTGCTAAAGCAGAAGATGGATGGTCAATGAGACAAATTGCACTGCGTTATAATATTGACAAAAATTCGGTGTGTAACATTTTAAGAAAGTGGAGAATAAACAGTTAGTAGAAATCCTGGATCAGGGTGACGAAGGATATCAACTCAACAACAAGATTTGCAATTGGTAAATGCTTTAGTAGAAAATCCATTTTACTCAGTTATTCAGGCTGCTGAAGAAACGAATTTTCCTGGATCAAGTAGTACTGGTCGCCGGTGAGTAAGAGAATCGTAGCTATGCTGTCATGCAGCAGCACAGAAATACTTACTTAAAGCTGAACATAAACAAGCTCGAGTAGGATTTGCGCTTGAATTTTTAGTGCATGATGTAGATTTTTGGAACAATGTAATCTTTACAGACGAAAAAACTTTCCAGTCAACACACAGCGGTTGTATTCATGTTTACCGCCCTCCGAATACTCGATTCGATGAGAAATATATATCTAACAATGATAAAAGTGGTAGATTTTCCGTCAATATGTGGGCTTGGATATCGGCACGTGGTCCTGGTGTTTTGTGGCATATTGAGGAACGATTTAATAGTGAAACGTATTATTAGGATTTTAGACAATGTTATACTCTCCTCTGTGCCACAATTATTTTCTAATAATGAGTTCATATTTCAACAAGACAATTGTTCCGTTCATACTGCTCATACCGCAACTAACTGGTTTCAAGATAACAACATCAATGTTCTTAACTGGCCCAGTCATAGTCCAGATCTTAACCCCGTGGAAGAAGTATGGGGACTACTCGTAAGAAGTATCCAAAAACGAAATGTGAGACCACGGAATGCTGAAGAAACAGTAAATAATGCATAGGAAAATATTATTACTAATGATTATTGTATAAGGTTATTTAATTCTATGCCATACAGACTTACAGAAGTTATAAATAGAAATGGTGCAATAGCGAAATATGAATAGTTAGTTTCTTGTTAAGTAGGATATCCTTTGTCGTTTTATTTCCACTTTCTTAAAATGTTACACACCAAATTTTTGTTGATGTTGTAGCGCAGTGCAATTTGTCTCATTAACCATCCATCATTTACTATAGCAATAACTACAGCATTAAAATAAAAAATAAATTAAAAGTGATATCTGTTTTATTTTGGCTACTCATTACATATTCAAATAGAGACAGATTTACATTTGAAAAAAAAGTTGTCTTATTTTTTTTTGCTCACGACAGTACAATACAAAAATGTAATAATATATAGGGTGTCCCATTTAAAATAAGCAAGTTGACATCTACTTTCGGTATAAACGGAAGTGCCACCATCTTGAAAATATTTTAGCCAAGTTGTCCCCATCGACATTAGTTTACTACCAAATTTTCAACATTCTCTAACGTCTACTTTTCTAGATATTGATCGGCGCAATTCGTCGTTGGACACCCTGTTTATTTGATGAAGTAATTTTTCCATGTTTTGCTGTGGTCGTCGAACTTGGTAATGAACTGATCATACTTTTTC
This sequence comes from Leptura quadrifasciata, assembly GCA_963675555.1. NCBI lineage: Eukaryota > Metazoa > Arthropoda > Insecta > Coleoptera > Cerambycidae > Leptura > Leptura quadrifasciata. The sequence continues at coordinate 38,312,467 of OY776682.1, forward strand.
AGTTCAGAGTCTTTGCAATTCATCTGAAACTGACAGTACGATTAACAAAACGTCAAATCAAATCAAAATCATTGAACAAAAAATAAGAAAATACAATTTTGTTGTAATTACATGGTAAGAAATAGCTAAGGTGGCTTTAAAAATAATGAAATGTTTAGCTTTGTCAAACATATATTTATTGGTTTACAGGTGTTTTTATTATGTCTTTAAAAATTGTTTAAAATTCTTGTTTATTTTGTTCAAAATGCAGCAAATACAAGAGATGAAAAAGTGGACATGTTAATTAATTATGCGAAATGTAGAAAAAATGCAGTTGTGGCTACTGACCGCCCAGCGATATCCTGATAGATGTCTTGCAAAAAGTTATTTTAATCAGGTTCAGCCCAACAATGATTACGAATAAAATGTTACTATAGAAGAAGGAATGAAAATTAATGTTGTGGCTTGAGTGGAAATTGAAAAAATTGTATCTTTAAAGGCAAATTGCGTTTGAATTAGAAATCAGTCACCAAACAGTAAGCCGAATTTTGCATAAATATAACTATAAATCTTTTAAATACCAATTGCACCAACACTTGTACGAAAATGATCAGGAAAGTAGGGTGGACTATTGCAATTGGTTTTGCGGTCAAACAGATTTTTTGGGAAGACTTATTTTTGGATGAGTCCAGGTTCACAAATTTGGGGTCATTTGACCGATAAAATACGAGATATTGGTTTCAATGTTTGGCTTGGAATAATCAGTTATAATTGGTTCAATAATATTGAAGGGACTGATTCATGCAACATGAGATTGAGGACATATTATATGAATTACCTTTGGACTTACACCAGGGAATGTATTTCCAACAAGATGGCCATAATGAGAGTAACTGCTTACCTTCAATAGAGGTTCAAAGAAAACGCTATTTAGACGAATGGCCTTGCCAGGTGGCCTCCAAGGTCACCGATTTGATTCCCGTAGATTCTTCAAATTATAATAGTCTTTATTAGCTTGGCTAAATTACAAAGAAAACACAAAGTTACATACATAATAACACCACCGTTAATAAATATAAATTTGAATAATGACAAAAGACAAACACAATTTAAACAGGCCATGTATGTTTAACATACTGCACACACAGGTTCTTAAATGTATTTAATCTATTACAATTTTTTATAGTATTAGGTAAATCATTGTATAATTTAAGTCCTTTTATAAATAACTGATTTTCACCATATCTATTGAGTTCGCTCTATATAAAAATGATCACGATTTCGTGTGTGATATTCATGAACTTCATATACAAATGTGCAAAACTGCAAAAGGTGTTGAGGCAACACGTTATTTAGAAGCTTAAACAAAAAAACAAAAATATTCAACATCAAATTTTGTTTAACAGATAATAGATTTAAAGAGTCTAACATAAATTTTATTCTTGTATAAATATCACAATTTAATATTGTTCGTAACGCTAAGCTCTGTTTTACCTGTAACATATTCAATTCATTGTTATAAAGTATAAACAGGATAGTGGGACAATATGTAAAATGCGGAAGAATGATTTTTTGTATATTAATAATTTTGTCCAAGTACTTAAATTATTTGAAATTCTACGAAAAAAATATACTTTTTTTGATATCTTTTTCAAGATATAATTAGCATGATTAGAAAAAGTTAGATTTTGATCTATTATCACTCCCAGGTACTTATACTCTGAAACACGTTCAAGAAGACAGTCATCAATTTTAACAGTTGTCAGGATCAATATTATTGTTATATTTACTGGTCAACAACATGAATTTAGTTTTATCCAAATTAATTGCTAAATTATTTTCATTAGACCAAAGTTTTATTTTAGCTAGATCAATATTCAAGTTATTAATAATTTCACCAACATCATCGTTAGTAACATATAACAATACATCATCAGCAAACAATTGAATATGACAGTGGGATGGAATATTAACAATGTCATTAATATACAATATAAACAATATAGGACCCAAAACTGATCCTTGGGGCACACCATTTATTACTTCTCTTCTGCTAGATAGACTATTATTGTACTTGACCACTTGATATCGTTCACTTAAATATGAGTCAAACCACTGCAACACTACTCCTTGTATACCAATTTTCTTAATAATAAACTCCTATCGATCATCTCAAAAGCTCTTCTGTAGTCTAAAAACACTGCTCCTACATGTTTCTTACCACTTATATTTTCTAACCATCTGACCAAAACAGTTTGTAACGCTGTTTCACAAGAGTTTTGTTTCCTAAATCCAGCCTGATAGATCGATAATATGTCATTATCCTCAACATAATCTAGCAGTTGCTCTTTTACTAAAATTTCTAGTAGTTTCTCATATGGAGGCAGAGTATTAATTGTACGAAATTCCTGGCATAACAAAGTATTTTCCTTTTTTTCTACTGGTATTATAGTGGATACTTTCCACTCTTTAGGAACTACACCATACTGTAGTGAGACATTTAATATATCTAATAACCGATTACCTACAGCATCAAAAACCAGCTTTAATACCTTTGTAGTGATTCCATTAATATCACTACCTTTATTTGGCATATTATGTATGCTTTTTTTAAGTGAGGCCATATCAACAGTATTAAACGTGGTAATTGTATTTTGTGCTGGTTGAATGTTCCTTAATACATAGTTGTTGTCATGATGCTTGTCAATACTGTGTAAAATATTATTGAGGCTGTCAAGAAAAAAAATGTTAAAAGACTCACATATTAAATTTTCGTCGTTTAAAACATTATCATCAAATATAATTTCATTTCTACTTATATCATTTCTCCCTTTTATAAGCTCTTTAAGTGTCTTCCACATCTCTTTCGAATCATCTCTGCATTCATCAATTTTTTTATTGTAATAGTCTCTTTTATGTCTTCGAATTAAACTCACAACCTCATTTCTCTTTATTTTAAAATTTACCCAGTCATTTTCAGCTCTTGTTATAGTTGCTCGTTTGAATAATGTATCTCTCTCCTTTATATTGTCTTTAATATCATCACACCACCAGCCTTTTAAACTTGCTCCTACAGATATAATTTTATTTGGTGCATGTTTATTTAAAGTGTCAACAATTTGGTTTAAAAATAAGTCAGATATTATATTAATATTTGTAGTTTCAAATGTCCAATTTGTATCCAATAAGTCTATCTGAAAATCTACTTCTTTAAAATGTTTATAATCTCTTATATTTTTTTGATGACCACTAGTAACTCTTACTTGCTCTAAGTTAATAGTAATAATCAAATGGTCGGTAATGCATGGAATTAAATGTTATTATTATTAGCCGTTACTCGAGTCCGAGTATAAAAATGTTACAGTCGATAAATTGTGTACAATAAAAAACAAGTAAAAGGTAATTCCCATTCATCTACGGTGCACACGACTATTGCTATAGAGGCCAATTCGGGAGAGCACATGTCGACCGCAGTCACGACAAACATAGACGTGGTTAGGTCTTGGATTCGGCCTTCTTGCAGCAACATTTCCTTGATAGCTGGCCACAACCCCTCGCCATTCGGTTCTGTCCGCTGCAAGTTGTTCCCATTGCTCGTCTGCAATACCGCAGGATTTTAGATTTTCATGGAGAGCGTCTTTGAACCTCTTTCGTTGACCGCCACGCCTTCTTCTACCGCTTAGCAATTCACCATAAAGTGTACATTTAGGAAGGCGGTTATCATGCATACGATGAACGTGACCTGCCCATCTTAGGCGTGCTCTTGAAATAAGCACCTCAATTGGAAGGCTGTTTGCTCTCCTGAGTACTTCCACGTTTGATATGTGATGAAACCAACGGATTTTCATCATACTTCTGAGGTGTCTTTGCTGAAAACGTTCTAATTCTTTCACATGACGACGGTATGTGACCCAGCTTTCACATCCATATAGCAGTGTTGGAATGACAACTGCTCTGTAGACAGCCATTTTCGTTGACAAAGCAAGGTCGTGGTTGTCAAATACTCTCTCTAAGTCCCCAGAGTGCTCTAGATGCAGCGTTAATTCTATTGCGAATCTCGCTGTCCATGTTTGCTTTGTCATTAACAACGTTGCCTAAGTAATTGAACTGATCCACCACTTCAAGAGAATTTCCGTTAAGTGTAATGTCTATTTGGTTCACTTGATGAGGAGTTGACATAATCTTAGTCTTTCCAATGTTGATTTTAAGTCCCAAGGAATCATAGCTCTGGGCATATACATCTAAAAGTTCTTGAAGCTCTTCCGGCGTAGAGGCTAAAAGTGCACAGTCATCCGCATACTGGAGATCACAAATGAATCATGTGCGTGTCTTCGTGAAAGCTCTAAAGCGCCCTATGTTAAAGAGACCGCCATCAAAACGGTATCTGAGACCTATTCCTCTGACTGTCAGTTTGTTGTCAACAATAATTGTTAGAGCAGTGGTAAACAAATTAAAGAGTAGGGGTGCCAGGACACATCCCTGCCTAACTCCAGTGAGGGTTTGGAAAGGTTCGGTTGCCTCATTATTATACATAACCTGGGCGTTGTTGTTTGTATGTAGACTGCGACATACTTCCACAAATTTTCTAGGGATACCTAAGCGGAGCATAATTTTCCAGAGCACTTCCCTGTCCGCCGAGTCAAACGCCTTGGTTAAATCAATGAAGGCCATGTGAATTTCTCCTTGATGTTCGAGTGCTTTTTCTTGAAGCTGTTTAAGTGTGAAGATTAGGTCCGATGTGCCTCGGTTTGGTCTAAAGCCACTCTGTGTTTCAGGAAGTAACTTTTCCATAACAGGTGTTAGCCTATTTGCCATCGCTTTAGTGAGTATCTTCCCTCCAACAGCAAGGAGAGCTATACCCCTGTAATTTCCACAGTCCGCAGCACTCCCTTTGTTTTTGAAGAGGTTGATTAAAGGTGTATTACGAAACTCCTGCGGAGCTTGACCACTTTCCCACACGACATCAAACAGTTTTTTGAGGTAGGGTATGAGCTCTGACGACACAGCTTTAAAGATCTCAGCTGGGAGTGAGTCGGCGCCGGGAGATTTGTTATTTTTTAGCTGCCCAATGGCGGTTAAGATCTCTTCCGTTGTTAGTGGTTTATCTAAGTCTTAGAAGGGGGGCGAGCGTCTTTACTATGTACATACTTCGGTATGCGATGTAAAGCAACGACAGGCGCGGTTAGTACTTGGATTGGTGACCATTCCAACGGAAACCGCGTTCTCGCCTCACACATCTTCCAGCGGCTTGTATATCAGTGTATGCTGGAAGCTATACAACCTTAGGCGAGGGTTGTATAGGAGATATACCATCCTTCGGAGGGGATGTAAAGCCGTCGGTCCCTTGTCTATTAAATGTTAGGCAAGTAAAAGATCCCTACTCTTCTTAAGGGAAGAGGTTCGACAAAATTCCTGGTTGGGGGTAGCTCGTCTACAGGCGTCGGTGTTAGGCCTCAGTAGCGGAAATAGGCCGACGTTAAATAAATGTATAAAAAAAAAAAGTCTTCGAAGGTGTCATATTGAGGGATAAGATTTATAATATCGTGATCGGCTTGACTTTGCTGGTTAAGAATGTTAGAGTAGTGTTCTTTCCATCGGGCTCTTATTTCCTGGTCTTCTTTGAGGAGATTTCCATTTAAATCTTTAATAGGGCACATATTTTAAATGTATTGTATGATTTAAACTCTTGTTATTAGTCAAAATTAAATCAATGATAGAACTGCTGTTTTCTGTTACTCTTGTAAATTGGTTAATTATTTGATGTAAACCCATTCGACTTATAGATTGCAATAATTTTTCTCTGTAAAAAGAATTTTTAGAAATATCAATATTAAAATCACCCATTACTATAATTGTACTATTTTCAAAATTGTAATTATCCAATATATTTTCCAATCTGTTAATAAAGTCAGCGTTGCTCGCACTTGGAGAGTGGTACAGTATTATAATAGTATATGGTTTATTATTTATATTAATTTTTATCCCTAGGAGCCATAAGTTCATTGCCATGGTTTCCTGCAATACCTTTGAGTATTTATAATTTATTTTTATGTACAATAAGACTCCTCCTGTATGTCTGCTTAGTGAATCACAATGCTCGCACTTATATCCTGGAATGGAAATTTCGCTTTTTTGTATATCACTTGTAATGTGTGTTTCTGACAAGCAAATTACTATAGGATTACTATCAAAAATTATCTTCTCCAGTTCGTTTTTGTTTGTTATAAATCCCTGTATATTTAAGTAGAGTATATCATTATTTACTATTAATTGCTATTGGTCGGTACTTTTTATTTTTTTACATATTGATTCTACAATTCTATTATAACATGGACAGTTTCTGTCAAATATGGAATGACCTATATCTAATTTTAAATTCACTTTCTCGTTTGTATTCCTGCAATTTATACAAATAGGATCCTCTGCACATTCTTCATTTTCATTATGTTTATTAAAACACTTTATACACACTTTTTCCTTTTTACATTCCATTTTCATATGGCCAAAACATCCACAATTGTAGCAACGGATAATGTGAAAATGTTCATAAACTCTACATGTTCGAAAACCAATATGAATTTTCTCCCTATCAACTAATTTTTCCATTGTTATAGGTTGTACTTCAAATATTATATTTCCTGAATTTTTCTTTAATATTTTCTTTATGATTTTAATATATATACTAGATGTACTAATGTTAGCTCAACTTTGATAGATTATGTATTAACAAATTTTGATAACATAGTTATTAACATCCATGATGAACCCAAAATAACTGACCACTCAATAATCTCAGCAAATTTTTCAAATACCAGTAATCAAAATAGTGGCGATAATATAAAGAAATAATTTCGAAACCTCAGTGAAGAAAATTTGGTTAAAATAAATATGAATTTAATTGATTGTAATTATGAACTTAATTCTACTAATGTAAATCTAATTTATAATAATTTGCTAAATAATTGTAAACTTGTTCTTAACCAGATTGCACCTATTAAAACTATAAATTGTTCTACAAATGACTTACCATGGTACGACAATGAAATCATCAATAAAAAGAAAGAGAGAGATAGAGCTTATAAAATATTTAAAATTAGTGGTACTAATGATAATTGGCAGAATTATAAAAAAAGACGGAATGAAGTAGTTAATCTTCTAAAAATAAAGGAGCAACAATTTTATTTCAATGAAATAGATAAACATAAAGATAATGCGTACCTAATGTGGAAAACTTTAAAAAAATTAATAAATCCAAAAAATTTTAATACTAATTTTAATGCAGGTATACAATTTGAAATTAATGGCGAAACAACGTATTGCAAAGATGAATTAGACATTGCTGAAAACTTTAATAGCTATTTTATACGTAGTATTGGGGACATTGTCGATAGCATTGATAGTCAGGAATATAAAGCCAGTACTGACAAATATACTGACTCTTATTTAGATAATTTCAAACTAATGAACTTGCAAGAACTACGCAAAATGATTAACGAATTAGATAATAAAGGGTCTACAAATACCATACTGAGTAATAAATTAATTAAAACATCATCACAAGTTATTGGACATGTTTGGCTGCATTTCATAAATACCTCTCTTGATTCTGGCAAATTTCCGGATGAGTTAAAAACTAGCACAGTTGTACCCATTGAGAAAATTAACAACACGAATAAGTCATGGGAATTTCGACCAGTTAATACGCTACCAAGTCCTGAAAAACTGTTAGAAATAGTAGTATATAATCAGTTAATGGATTATTTTAATAATAATAATTTACTCCTTGTAAATCAGTCTGGATTCCGTACTAAGCATTCCTGTGAATCAGCCTTGCAATTAACAATAACGAAATGGAAACACAACCTGGACAAAGGTAATTACACGGTAGCTGTTTTTCTAGATTTAAAACGAGCCTTTGAAACCATCGATCGTACAATATTAATTAGAAAGCTTATTATGTTTGGTATTCAAGGTAAAGTCTTAAACTGGTTAAAGGACTACTTATCTGATAGGAAACAAGTAACGAAAATTGGTAACAGTGTATCATCATCGGTAGTTAATAAGTACGGAATACCTCAGGGAAGTGTTTTGGGTCCTTTATTATTTATTATTTACATTAATGACATCAATGAGTTTCATGATTGTGATTTTATAAATTTATTTGCTGACGATACTTTGCTGTCGGTAAGCAATGACAATTTAGACATAGCAATAAATAAAATGAACAATTCACTTAAAAAAATGTCCCAGTATCTCAAAAATAATAAATTAAAATTAAATATTTCCAAAACCAAAGCAATGATTATTACTACACCGTATAAATATAAAAATATAAACACTAACCTAATTAGCTTAAAAATTGATAACGATAAAATAGATATGGTTACTGAAGTCAGATACTTAGGATTTATATTAGATAATCATTTACAGTTCAATGCACATTTTATATATATACAGAAAAAAATAGCAAAAGAATTATATTTCTTCTCTAGAATATCTCAGAAATTATCAATCACGACAAAAATCACCGTGTACAACACCATTATACAACCTCATTTCGATTACTGTGCCAGTCTATTGTACTCCTTGGATTTAAACAAAATAACTGCCCTTCAAAAATTGCAAAACAGAGGAATGAGAGTTATTTTGAAATGCAACCGATATACTTCTATCCAACATATGCTCTCTTCTCTTCAGTGGTTGTCTGTAAAAAATAGATTGCTTTACATGGCCATGGTTTTCATTTTTAAAATTTTGAATAACTTGATACCTGAATAACTTGATACCTGAATATCTAAATAAATTTATATCATTTGCCAACCAAATACATCAACATAATACAAGAAACAACAACAAATTCTATATACCAAGGCAAAATCTAAGTCAAACTATGAAAATTTTGCTACATAAAGGTCTCGATCAATACAATAAGTTACCTGATCATGTAAAGGAATCTAGTTCACTACCAGAATTTAAGCGTAAAATTGTAAAATATATCAAGTTGATTACTTAATTATTAAGAGTATTATTTTTATTTATACATATATGTGTGTGAGTATAATATGTGTATACATGTGCATATTAGTTCAAATTATGTAAGTGTGCGGATTTATGTACAAACTATTTGTTATTTACTTAAATGAATTTGTATATTAGGATTTCCTATTCAATAAAGTATTCAATTCAGTTCAAATTTTAAAATTTCTGACTTCTTCTAGGGACATTTCATTTTGAGCTATAATACTCTTTATAATGTCATCTTCTTGCATATTTAATACTCTTTCTTCAACTCCAATTACTATAACTTTAGGATTTTTTAATTGGGATGTATCCACTGTATATCTATCACCTAGTTCTTCTAATACTTTGTACCTCATAGCTTCTACCGATTTTTTATTTGAACAATTTATTGCTACACCTCCATTTTTAATTTCTTTAATTCTATCTATACCAACTGAGATTTTTGATGGGTCTATTTTATTTTTAATTTCCTTAATAGTTTCAACACTTTTTTGTTCGGTTAATGGTTTTATAATTATTGCTGGTTCTTTAACAACGTTTGCAAATGACCTATTTCTAGTTTCAATAGCTCCCAATGATCCACCTCCACTTCCATTGCCATTCTTTATTTCTTGAAGACTCTTTTCAATAGCAATAATTTTTTCATTCTGTTCTCGAACTATTTTTAATAGATCAAGGACCATATTTCTTAAATCATCCTCACAAATCATTTCAAGTCATTTAAATATTGTCTACGCAACCGCCGTTACAACCCGTGATACAGAAGTGCATTGGCGTTAATGGATAGCATTTTGAACAACTGTTGTAATGTTGTGTTCCTTTTTTAACAAACTTTTATTAGCTTCACCTGTATGTATGTAATGGAATCTTTGAACGTAATTCTCACCCGCTTTAAAACGTCAGATTAAACTGAAACTTTGCATACTTATCAAGGACCGATTGACAACTTTGTCCTAATGTCCTCACCAGGATCATCAGAATAAAATAAAAAATGACTAATCTATTGTCGACATTTTGCCGGAGCCACCGCTGTTAACATTATATTTTTATAAATTATAGTTTAAAAAAATAGCAAACCGAACTAAAAAGTAAAAAATAATGTCTGGCCGATAGCCGTGCCGTGTTGGTTAAGGCGCAAGGTGGCCATCGCGATTAATCACACGATATCGCGCCACCGGGTTCGAATCCCGGCTCCGACCCTAGCACTGTCGGAGGAAATGGTTGTATGTCCGCCTTTTTTCAATGTGTAACCCCCTTCCGCACAAGCCTCTGGCTTCTGGAATTGGGGGTTGTCTAATTTCTGTGGTAGTGTTATTTATTATAATGTTTAAATATTATTGATAAAAAAAAGTTCGTTTTATTGTAAAACGCGTGGGGTGCTTTTTACTATATTTTTATAATTCTACTTTTATCAATAGCTACCAATAAAATATTTATAACAATTGATATCAAGCACCCCACACTTTTTGCAATAAAATTTAAACATTATTTTTTACTTTTTAGTTCCGTTTGATATTAAAGCGTGTTTTTTTAGGTTTTTTAAACTATAATTGTATTCCAAAGCCACCTTGTGTATAGGAAATAAATTGTATTTTCTTTTAGCCATAATTTTGATTGTATTTATCACACATTTTAATCAAACATATGAATAAATTCCTTATTAATAGTATTAATAAATGGTACCACAGTACCAATATGGTTCCATTTGAAAAAAATGTGTTTTGTCCCAAAAATTATTTTGATGAACATTATTTGCTCATGGTAAGGTATTGGGTTTTATATAAGATTTTGCAGCTTATATTAGTTCGTAAAATTGTGTATGTATGGTACAATGAAAAAAGACCCATTGCGACACATTAATTAATGTATATTTTGTAAAATGTCTCTAAAAAGCCTTTTCTTTTGTAGGAAAAATTAGCCAATGCAAAATATGCCATTTCGATGTCACGCAAAGCTGGCGCGCGGGTATACGCCCTTCCTGAAGACATAACAGAAGTAAAACCGAAATTGGTAATGACAGTATTTGCCTGTCTTATGGCATTGGATTATATACCGAATATGGACAGCGCACGGCAATAATTTTCGATTATTTATTTATGGTTTAATTAATTTTATTTACTTATACATTATGTTATATTCACTAAAATTTATTGTCCAGATCCTGAGTGAAGGTATGTTCGCAAAGTAAACAGTAAGTTCGCATAACTTAGTCAAACCTATAGGTTCGCATAACTTAGTCAGACCTTTAAGTTCGCATAATTTAGTCAAATCTTTAAGTTTGCATAAACTTGTTGAACGTTTGTTGAGAAACCTGGACCCAGGAAAGATTTATGATTACCGCAGTTACATTCCAAATCATAAATGTACTACTAGTCTACAAAAAGTATTAATACAAAATTTTACATTCCTTTTTGGGTGGAAGTGCAATAAATTATTGATTTCGGGCTGTTATATACTACAACTATTTGTACAAACTCCTTTTTATAAAACATGACGAGAATCATTCCCATAAATTTATCGATTAATTGTATGTAACTTACACTTATTTTTATATTCATTTATGTGAGAAAAAATCATTTATTTTATAAGTTATTTTACAATCCTTTTATAATTCTAATTTATTTATGGCCCTATCAAATACCAAACCAAGTGCCATTTACAAGTAAGCATACACTCCAAGTGTAATTCTATTAAAATGTAAAAATATTAAGCATTTATACTTTGTATAACTTTTTCATGTAAACTGGTCATTTGCTTTAATAAATAGAAAAGTATTAAGAACTTTTGTTTTTTGGACCTTTACAGTATCTAAAGATGATAATATTAATAATCATAATAATTGGGATAGGATTGGCATCATATAAAGCAGGAGGGGCTCGATTACATCTATCAAGGCTTTGGCGAGTAGCGATACCACTTTCCAGCCGGGGATGCAAAATTGTACTGGCAGTCTAGCGCACCTGGGATATGAAAGCAACTTGCCCTCTGGTGTTGACCTTGGGCTTGTTAGGCTGACCGCTCAAGTAAAAAAAATGGTTATTTGCTTTAATAAATAGAAATGCATTAAGAACTTTTGCTTTTACGACCTTTCCAGTATCTAAAGATGATAATGGTAATAGTAAAAGCCTGCCCCTTCAGTCAGCCATGCTGAAAGTCTAAGACTAAGTGATTTATAATGGCTTGCCAGAATGATGTATTCAACACTCGTCTATCGATGTCCCGTCATGGTTATGGAGGTCCCTGATGTCAACTACAGGACCTGTCACAGGGTATCAAAAACTTTTATGTGCTTGCTGGTCCATCATATGCAGTCTCAGCCTATGTTCTGAGACACGATGCAGCTTTACGACTGCTTACTATCATTTAAGGCAGTTGTATGGGATAGATCAAACACCAGTGTTGCCTTACATTCCAGTGGATATCGAGTCTGTTGTGGGGAATGAGGTGTGCCTAATTTCCTTGATCTACTCGTTTTTTCCCACCATAACGCAAATACAAAGATGGTAGTACTGATTATAGGAGACTTCGGCGAAATGAAACGCATGCTAATTTCGGAAGTTAATATCATATAGGCATGCCAAAACTAGATAGAATCTTAGCAGGCATATGTAGAAGTCTGTCGTTATCTTCAATTCATTACGTCTACTCAGGGTATACCATTCTCGGATCCCGTAGTCAGTAACAATTATCATCATCTATCTCTCCTTTGTGAGTGTCAGAACCGCAGTGGAGGATAATTTTGGGTATCGTACTTTTATAATTTTAGGACGATTGTTTTTAAACACTTTTACCTTTGTTAAAATGAAACCCCGTATTCGTAAATAAACTTATATATTATGTAATTTTAATTGATAAAAAGCAAAATAGTAAATCGATAGTTAGGCACTGTTCATCATTTCACATAATGTTCGCAACTATCACTTGTGACATAATGCTCTCATCACTTCGCCCTTGGCCACCACAAGTTTCTCCTTGCGTTTCGCGCTGCTCAGGGGCGACTCGTGCGATATTATTTTTAACATCCTCTGGGCCGGCCGAAGATTCAACTTCTAAGGGGTAGAGAAGTTGAATTGGAAGTTGCAATTGAGTCTTCGTTTTCGACCTTACAGGCCCTCGTTCTTCCATCTCGTCGAGGAAACGTTTTGGCATTATCAGAATAAATTATCTGCTTTTGTATCAATTGGTTCATTAAAGCTTTTAGGCGATATGAGGCTCCGATATAGTTACTATCCTGATTGATATTTTCGTCTTTCCACGGTAATTGAACCTCATATCTCTCTCCATTATATTTTATTTGTTCGTTAATAAAATCGTCCGTAAATTTGTGTTTTACATCCTCGTTCTTGTCAATACCGACTTTTTCTAAACTCCAGACATTTTTCAAATCTATATTCTCTTCTTCGAATTGAACATTCAATGCCGTAGACATCGTTAAATTTACATTAGAACTTTGGGCTTGTCCATGGACAGTCCAACCCAATGTCGTATTAATTAACGTTAAATTTTCTGAAATTTTCCTATGCTCACCAGTGACAACTTTCCAATAATTATCAGCGCCAATAAGTAAAGAAATTCCTGGAATTGGTTCATCTTTTAATTTTACATCTGCCAATTGATAATTTTGTATTCTAGAATCATTGACCGGTGGTAGACTTAGAGTATCGAAACAAATTTGCGGAACTTCAATAGCAAATATTTCAACTACATCGTTACTATATCGCCCAGATAAAGTTATGGACACCTTATTACAAAGACTTGCTGGAGTCTGCCTAATGCTGCCAAAATGCGTTATTGCAATCCTGTGCTCTCCTGCAATTGGTAAATTTAAGCTTCTGGAGACACATTCTTTTATAAAGGTAAGCTGGCTTCCTCCGTCAAGTATTGTTCGCAGTAGAACGTGGCGGTCATTTGTTCTTGCATAACCTAACGCGGTTTGAAGATAAACAGTATTTAACTTGTTATTGTTAAAAAGATTCACCGACAGTTCAGGCACACTAACCGCTAGCGTATTTTGTCTTTGTCGCTCACGAATGAAGTCTGCATCACACAGAACAGTAATGTGCTTATAGTTGCATTTCGCGCACTTTAAGTCTTTCGTTTTACAAAATTTAGAATTGTGGTTTTTCCCAGTACACCGAAATCAACGAGAATTTTGCTTTAGAATGTCCTTACGTTGCAACAAAGTCTCTGAAGAATTGCAATCTTTTGTGTTGTGCGATTGAGACTTGCAAAATAAACAATGTTCGTTTACACTCGTTAATAACCCAGCCGCGGTTGGAATGCCTATATTGTTTCTTATTTTCATATGACCTTGAATTATTTACGTTATCAGTATTTGAAGAAACACTTTGTGTCTGCTTTAATGATTCACATTCTAATTTTGTAAAGTCCAGAAATTTATTTATTTGTTTTTTATGATTTGAATCACAGCCGGCGTTGGTAGAATCAGCACTCGAGTCAGTAGCTGATGGTGATTCCGATCCGGTTGAAGTCTCGGCTGAAATAGTCTCCCTATTAAACCATTTATTAAATTCTACATGCATAGCATAAGTAATTGTCTTTACGATAATCGAGTTAACCATCATACTGTACTGATTTACAGGTACGCCTAGTGCAGAAAGCGACCTAATTGTAGACGATGTTAAATTATATAATGTTCTTAAGGACACTGAATCATTACGATTTTTAATCAGCGTTAAAGACATTAATTGTTGTATATATTCATCAACAATACGTTCGTTATTACCATATTCTTTTTTCAGCATTTTTATAGCATCAGCGTAACATGCTTGACTAGGCGTTAAACCGTTTATCGTTAAAGCAGCTTTCTCGGTCAACAAAGTCTGTAGATAATTAAATTTATCTCGATCATCTAATTCATTATTTTCGTGAATAGTAGTGCGGTACTGCTCCCAAAACGACGTCCATGACCTCAAATCACCGTTAAATTGTAATAAATCAAGTTAAGGTAATCTCACTGACTTTTTATGTTGGAACGTATGAACCTGTGCCTGTGTTTGTGGTGGGGTTGAGGGCCGGCGCTCCATCTCCGACAACCCCGTTGACGATAACCAGGTCTCCAAGCGTGCTATGGCTGCAATTTCCTCGTCTTCATATTCCAGTATTCTAACACACTCATTCTCCAATTGTTCCTCACTGACGTTAGGCAACACCTTGTCATTAACACTTCTCAGTTTTTCGTCCGCAGCTTGAATTCGTTTAATCAACACGTTTACTTCAATTCTGTCTATTTCCGACGAGTTTAATAGTTCATTAACATTGTTTATCAATTTCGTCAATTAAGTCCATTTTGCAATTTAAATAGTTCGTTATAAAAATTACACAAAACAAAGTCTCCCGGGTTTCGACACCAAATGTTTTTAAACACTTTTACCTTCGTTAAAATGAAACAGTTCAAAGCTTACAGTGATAGAGGTCACACCTATTTTTGCTGCTCTTTGAAATCTTTGAAATTGTGATTGATATGTCATTAGAAAGCGATGGAAATGAAATGGAGGTTGTGGATGATACCCAAGAATGGACACAGGCTAAAAAGAAAAGGCGTAAAAATAAGAAAATTGGATTAGAACAGTACATCCAGGATGAAATTAACAATATTATTTCAGGTAATATTCCACAAAACAGCCAAACAAAAACTGTTGAGATAAATTCTACCACAAAAAACATAGGAAGTAAAAACTCGCAGACAAACAAAAACACCATACCAAACAAAAACTATTCTCCTCATATGAATGAAATATACCACAAAAAATATAAACATTTATTTTACATAACAACTGAAAGTAGTTACACAAGATTAGAGCTCACAAATATTTGGAGTAGGATCTATCCTAAAGCAAGAGACATAATAATACAAACTAAAAAAGGATTTTTACTTAAAACGGATACCCCAGAAGAATCTATTATACAAACTCTAGACAAAATGGTCGAAGTTGGGAGGGTTCTCAACTATCATAAAACGTCTCCCAACACAAAACCCCCCACACCTACTGTTAGTGCAAGCTATTCAGTTATTATAGCAAACGTTGAACTTGAGATAGAGGACAAAACAATCAGTGAAATTCTGAATGTATATAAACTAGAACATCGATACTGTAGGAGAATCTTATCACGTGCAACAAATAAACCGACTTCTTTAGTACGAATAATAACTGGTTCGCAAAATTCTTTTGAAACACTACTCACCGAGGGTCTTTACTTTAATTATCGTCACTATCCGGTTTACCCCAGCAAACCACCACCACCAACACCAAAACCATGTAGTAGATGTCTAGCATTTGACCACACAACAGAAATTTGTAACACTCCCAGCAAATGTTCCAAATGCCTTGGAACTCACTCTACTAATAAATGCTCTTCCACATTACCACCTAAATGCACCAGTTGTGGCTCAGAGGAACACCAGGCATGGTCATTCAAATGTCCCAATAGACCGAAAGCACCAATTGATGATATTCCTAATGTGCAGATAAAATCGCTGAATAAAAAATCCCACGAAATTTCACAGAAAAACAAAAAACACAGAATCCACTCTCCTGTCACAATTCATGACATGATAATTAATACTTATATCAATGAGATAAACGACCCAATCAATAAAAGCAGAGAGGAGCTCTTAGCCAAACTGCGCAAACGTTTTGTAAATAATTTCAATGTGGACACAACAGCAGTATTCTCTGGAAACAGAGTGTATATTCTAATTTTTGAAATAGACGTGGAAAACCCTTATTCTCCCACCGAACCAATCTACCAATGTACAGCATGAATATGTCAGTAATTAATATCATATATGCAAACATCAATAGCTACACAGGCAACAACTATATTGAGAACAATAATATACAATGTGCAATGTTTGTTGAGACTAAAACTAAAAAAGACAGCAATACTTCCTACAGGAATTGGAATACCCTCCGTCTTGATGGCAATCAAATACATAACCATGCAAGAGGCGGAAGCCTCATTCAAATTCATCCTGATCTCAAGATGGGAAAAGCAAACCCTCCCAGAATCAACAACCCTCTCAGCGAATGTTTACATTTTACTATCCCATTCCTAGACGACAAATTACACGTCTTTTTGGTTTATATCCACCCACACGCCCGAATCGAGGAAAATATCTTCACTATGAGCACGCTTTATAAATACTCATTAATCGTAGGAGACTTTAATGTAAACAATAGAGTAAAAAAGAGACAACTGAACAACTTCATCCAAAATACCGGTTTTTGCAAGTACGTCACTCCACCCACATTCTTAATGCAACATAATAATGACTCAACTCCAGATATCCTACTTCATACCTCTAACATAAGTAATAACTTGAAAGTTGAACTTACTCCTGATTTATGCTCAGACCATCTCAGCCTACATATTTCACTTGATAAGCAAAGGCCAATAGCCAATAACCGATTGTGGAGATACAACTTTGCAAAAACCGACATTAACAAAATTAATACATCCATGGTACAGTTTATAACCTCGAGACAGGACCAGGAACTAAATGAAGAAGTAATAACTGAATTTAACACAAAACTCTCTGA
This sequence comes from Leptura quadrifasciata, assembly GCA_963675555.1. Classification (NCBI taxonomy): domain Eukaryota; kingdom Metazoa; phylum Arthropoda; class Insecta; order Coleoptera; family Cerambycidae; genus Leptura; species Leptura quadrifasciata. The sequence goes on from OY776682.1 coordinate 38,330,031, forward strand.
GTCATTCATTGAAAATACGCCTTTAAAAGAGATAAAGTACTACACTTATGAGTTGTCACCCTTTATAATACAATTAATTAAAAGAAAAAGAAAAATGTACAGAGAATACAGAAGCACCAACAATCCCGACGCAAAGATGGAAATGAATAAACTTAACAAAAACATACAAACTTTAATTCAACAATTTAGATCACATAAATGGATTAACACATGCAACGAAATAAACAGGAAAAAAGGCAAAAACTACTGGTCAGAAATAAAAAAACTATCAAAATATAAAAATAAAGGGACATCAAGCTCTAGTATTAAAGTAAACGAAATAATATATGAAAGACCAGAAGAAAAGACAAAAGTATTTGCAAATCATTTTGAAAAAGCCTATGCAGAAACACAGGACTTGAATTTTAATAATAACCATTACCAAAGTGTCCAAGAATGGTACGATACATTTATTAACGAACCTGTGCCAATGGAAGATTATTCAATTGGTGAAGCCGACTATTTTGCTATAGTAAATCAAGGTAAAAATACAGCTCCAGGTCACGATTATATCACAAAAAAATTTGTTAAAAAACTAGACTTAAACATTCACTTGTATATAATTAAAATTTACGAATACTGTTTCAAACATCGATATTTCCCAAAAGAATGGAAAACTGGGACGATCATTACCATACCCAAACACGGCACAGATCACTCCAAAGTAGTTAACTATAGACCTATTACGCTACTGCCAGTACTGGGGAAGAACTTTGAAAAATTAATTAACAACAAAATTCATGAAAGCATTGGTCACCAGATACCGAATTATCAATTTGGATTTAAAACTAACAGCTCTACAACTCAGCCTTTAGCAATACTAACAAACAATGTCGAAACATCTAAGCTAAATGGAAACAAATCGGTAGCATTGTTCATGGACATCAACAAAGCTTTTGACAGTGTTTGACATAAGGGTTTACTATACAAACTATACACACGAGGATGTTCTAGACATCTTCTACTTTTGGTTAACTGCTTTCTGTTCAACCGGAAATTAAGAGTGAAGGTCCAGAACGCCATATCTTATGAATTTACCCCTGAGCAAGGCCTTCCACAAGGATCACCGCTTTCACCACTCCTCTACAATATCTACTGTTCAGATATCTACCACGATAATCCACAACATTTTTCACATCAAGCATATATACTTCAATTTGCAGATGATACCACCTTGATAGCACACGACAAATCTATAAATGCAGCAATGGAAAATCTACAAAATCTCGCAGATTAGCATCTGCATCTGCATCTTTATGGTTTAACAAATGGAGGCTTAAACCCAACCCATCTAAGTCCCACTTAATTATATTCCAGCATACACCTTCTAGAAATTCCCCCTCATTAAACATATACAATCAGACAATTCATGCAAGAAGTATCTGCAAAATATCTAGGGATTACCATCGACAATAAAATCAATTTTAACAACCATACAACTAATGTGAAAAAAAAAATAATTTCAAGAGCCAAACATTTTAGAGGATTATCTCATAAAAGAGATGGAATTAATATAACCACTATGGGTAAAATCTATAAATTAATTTGCAGACTGATCATAGAGTATGGACACGTAATTTTCTCTAATTTAAAAAATCCTGCTATCAAAAATCTCAAGGTAGCCGAAACGAGTGCCATCCGAACAATAACAAAAATTCGGCATCCCAACAATCCTCTACATAACCCGCCAAACCACCTCTTATACACTGAAACTCACATCCAGCCCATTCAAGAAAGACTTTCCACTCTTACACGAAGATTTTGCCAAAAGCAACATAACAAAAATTCAATCGACGAATTTTGTATAAGGAGGATCGACGGAATAAGGAGATGCACACACCCTGCTAATTCCCTTTGGGAGATAATTGTATCTCTAGAATAATACAGGACATTCATACTATATTGCACACATATTTATAAAAAAAAAAAAATTTTTGTATACCTATTAAAACTGGATTTTTTTTTTTTTTGTATAAAATATGTACTACATAAATCACACATTACCTGTACATTACTATGAAAAAAATTATATTAAGCAGGGGCAAATGACTTTCAAAATCTTAAATACCCTAAAATGAAAAATATTTGTAATAAAATTAAATTATGTGCCCATACTAATTTCATATTTTTGTCAACTCCAAAACTGTGTGTAACTAAAAATAATAGATATATAAACAAATTTAACAGTAAATTAGCAGAACTTCTAGCAAAATTAAATAATTACACCCAGGGAATTATGTCATTTATTGATATAAATGGCAAAACGGGTATTAAATTGCCTAATTTTGAAATTTGTACCAAAATAGCCAAAGTAATCCGTAGCACTCATAGTATTTCAAAAAATTTAATTTTTATTAATACAGATCAATCAAACCTAAATGTACATGAGGAAAGCTCAACAAATTTAAGTGACAACACCCAAATGGGGTTAGAAACACTAGATGTTCTCCATGCAACTCATTATGGGACTAATAAGGATGATAATAATTGTGACTTACTTTCTTCTGGTAACATAGCTCATCTAAACTGTAATTCAGACCTGATTTCAAACAAGGATACTTTTTTATATCCTCGTTTATCTCAGGTGGGCCTGACAATGGATTAGATATTACGCAAATGTCGGATAACACACTCTCTAATACAAATAATAACAAGCCTTTTACAGTTATGCATATAAATGTCTGCAGCATAAAAAATTAATTAAACAGACTGGATGCTGCCTTAAATAGATTTAACTATCCAAGTATTCTATGTGTCAGTGAACATTGGCTCAAACCTTGTGAAACTAATTATTTCAATTTAAATAATTACTTATTGATAAATTCCTACAGCCGCGTTAATTTTATAGGTGGAGGCGTTGCAATTTATGCATTGCAATCTCTAAATGCTAGTATTAACTCTGTAGATATACCAGCAATTGATAAAGACTTTGAATACTGTAGCAGTAAAATATCTTACGAGGGTAATTTAATATCTGTAATATGTGTATATCGCTCTCCTACTGGGGACTTAAATTTATTTTTCAAAAATATATACAACCTTTTAGAATTAACACATAAACACAACAGGTATATTGTTTTGTGTGGCGATTTTAATATAAATTTCTTAGTTAATTCAAATAACTCAATAAAGTTATGTCAAACTCTAGATTCTTTTGGCCTCAAAAGACACATTTATTCACCTACCAGATATGGTGTATCCTCCGAATCTTGTATTGACAACATATTTAGCAATTTTCATATTGATGAAGTAAATGGCTTAGTGATGGATGCACATGTGTCCGATCATTTGTGTCAGCTAATATGTTGGAAGTTACCATCAAAGGTAAATGGTTATGTCAGCTCCACTAAACGTATATTTAATGCTCACAGTAAAAAATTTTTTAAAGAATTAATAATGCATGAAACCTGGGAGAACATGGAAATCAAAACCCCTGATTTATTAGTTACTAACTTTATTGGAACATTTAAATACCACTTTGACATTGCTTTCCCATTAACGAAAATAAAACTAACAAAAAAATGCAAATCACCATGGATCACCCCAGAAATAATAAAAATGTCTGATGATTTAAGAGATCTGCATCACTTGTATATACATAGTAAAAATCCCGACTTATTACAACTATATAAAGTACGCAAACAGGAATACAATAAATTTGTGGATTCGTCCAGGGTGAGATATAATACTAATAAAATAATGTCGTCTCAAAATAAATCTAAAGCCGTGTGGCAAATAATAAATGCAGCTAATGGTAAAAATAACGAACCATCAAAAATAAATCTAATCGACAATAATGGGAAATTAGTTGAAGACCAAACTGAGATTGTCGAAATGTTCATGAATGAATTTATTACATCTCAAGTCAATTTGCAGGGTAAACCTCAATTTTTTCACAAAAATAAAGTTCAATTCAGTTTTTTTCTAACACCCACTGACAGTAAAGAAATTGAAAGTACTATTCTGAACTTACCTAACAAGAATTCAGCTGGTTTAGATGATATTCCCTGTTCTTTATTAAAAACGATTGCTCATGAAATATCTGAACCGTTAGCATTAATTATTAATCACTCTTTTTTAAATGGGTTTTTCCCAGATGAATGGAAGCATGCTAAAATTATACCCATTTATAAAAAAGGGTCCAGATCGGCAGCTAAAAATTATAGGCCTATTTCTTTATTATCAGTATTTTCCAAAATTATCGAAAAACTTGTGTATAAGCGTCTTTTTATGTTTCTGGTACGATTTAACATACTTTCTCAATTTCAACATGGTTTTATACAGGGACGATCAACTGAAGGGGCAATATATGAAAGTCTTAATTATATTGTAGGATGCCTGGATAGAGGTGAATGTGTCACAGGTATTTACTTTGATTTATTGAAAGCATTTGATACACTTAACCACGAACTGCTGCTTTACAAATTGGAGTGCTATGGAATTAGAGGTATAGCTTTAAACTTCTTTAGGTCTTATCTTTCTAACAGAACCCTGAGAGTTTGTATTAGTACGAAAGAGGGTAATAACATGACTACCATCTATTCTAAACCAAGACAGATAACTACAGGGGTACCCCAAGGTTCAGTATTGGGGCCTTTATTGTTTTTATTGTATGTCAATGAATTACCTGAGAGCTTGGCATTACATTCCATATATCAGTATGCTGATGATACCTCCTGTGTAATATCTACCAGAGATACTACTGCTACATCACACAAAGGTACAACTGTGGTAAATAAAATGGATAAATGGTGTCGTGACAACTCACTTATCCTAAATGAAGCTAAAACTGTACTTATCCAATTTAGTAATAAAACCCCAGATTCAAGCATCTACTTGAAGTTTAGAGAAAAATCCATTCCCGTTGCAAATAACACAAAATTCCTGGGGGTCGTGGTCGATTCAAAACTATCTTTCGAATACCATGTTAACTCAACAATATCTAAGCTTAACAAAGTATGTTACTCAGTACGAAACATACGATCTTCTGTCGATCTTAATGTGTTAAGGGTCTATTACTTTGCCCATGTGCAGTCCATACTTAGTTATGGTTTAATATTCTGGGGGTCTAGTGTCCATGCCAGAAATGTGTTTATCGCTCAAAAGAATATTATACGATGCATGCTTAGGAAAAACAATCGAGAGCCTAGTAAGCCATTATTCAAAATGTTGGAGTTAATGACATTACCCACCTTATATATATACCTGTTGATTTTATTTGTAAAAAAAAATATTGGTAAATTTAGAACAAATGAGGATATGTACAATGGTATGATGATGGTAACTCGAAATTCAAATGCACTGAGAGTTCCTCATCATCAAACATCATCATTCGAAAAGGGAGTATACTACAGAGCAGTGCGGGCATTTAATGCAGTTCCACTGGAGATAAAATCTATCTCTAATATTTTTTTATTTAAAAAGAAATTAAAGTGTTACCTTCTTGAAACATGTCCCTACAGTTTTGATGAGTTTTTACTGAATGCCAGAATATTTCCTTAATAGTCCTTATATGAAATAATGATCAATTTGTCTCTGCGGAGTTTTTTTTTTATATATATATATGTATGTTTTTTTATTCCTTTTAAATATTTATGTATATATATTTTGTATGTACCGTTTTCTTTTTATGTATTATATATTCTGTGTGTTATCTATGTTATATACATGACAATTGACAATTCCAATACTTGTAAAAGTCTGATGGAAATAAAGATTATTATTATTATTATTATTAAGGTTTATAAACTAAATGGGCTGAAGGACCTCTGTCAATTGCCCTTTGGAATGAAATGTAATTCTCATTTCAATAAAATTCTTTTATTATTATTATTATTAAAATGAAACCCCATATTCGTAAATAAATTTATATAATATAATTTTAATTGATAAAAATAAGCAAAATAGTAAATGAGAAAAACGTATACCATTAGTTAGGCACTGTTCATCACTTCACATAATGTTCGCAACTATCACTTGTGACATAACGCCCTCATCGCTTCGTCCTTGGCCACCACCCATTCCTCCTTGCGTTTCGGGCTGCTCAGGGCCAGCTCATGCGATATTATTTTTAACAACGATCATGGATGTGGTGCTATGTATTGTTAAATTTCAGGGCTATGTCGAAAATAGTTTCAATTTTTTTCGATAGATGGTGCCAAATGCAAAAATCTTTATTATATATATTTTTTTTTATATATTTATTTAACGTCGGCCTATTTTCGCTACTGAGGCCTAACACCGACGCCTGTAGACGAACTACCCCCAATCAGGAATTTTGCCGAACCTCTTCCCTTAAGAAGAGTAGGGATATTTTACTTGCCTAACATTTAATAGACAAGGGACCGACGGCTTTACATCCCCTCCGAAGGATGGTATATCCCCTATACAACCCTCGCCTAAGGTTGTATAGCTTCCGCGCATACACTGGTATACAAGCCGCTGGAAGATGTTTGAGGCGAGGACGCGGTCTTCGTTGGAATGGTCACCCATCCAACTACTAACTGCGCCTGACGTTGCTTTACATCGCATATCGAAGTATGTACAGAGTAAAGACGCACAGACGCTCGCCCCTATTATATTTTGTATTTTAAAATAAGTTCATTTTCTAAACCAAGAGAAATGTGTAAAAAATTGAAAATACAGTTGTGGGTACAGTATATTTTAGAGATTATTTTATTTGAAAAGTATAGTTTCAAGTTCGTTTAAAACGCTAATAAAATTCATTTTTAAAATGGGCGACCCATATCTTGACTATTTATGGCTGAAGAGGGCTCCAAATGAAGAACTGAATTCGAATGTGAGGTCAATACAAGTTAAAGGAGCACAAAAACAAACAAATACAAATTACCCAACAACTTCAGTCACTTGTGTCTTTAGTACCTCATGCCAGGCTAAATTTATATATGTGAAAGTTTTATGTTGTCACTGTTATGGTTCATGAGTCACAAAAAGTTTATTAACATTGTATATTCCGCAATGCTTAATATGCACAAAAAACAACTTAAGCATGCACACAACTCATGACGAAATTCACTCATACCAAACGAGACACCAAAATAACTTGGCTATTAACTATTTTAGACTGTCAAAAATTAGAGTCGACATTGCATACTAGGGCCTCAAGTTCTATAATGCTCTACCTCCAGAGATTAAACTCCTTACGGAGATATCACTTAAAAACAGGATTAAGCAGTTTCTTATACCTAATGCTTTTTACTCTATACAGGAATTTTTAAATAGTGACTTAACAAGAGTATAATAACACTAAGCTGAAGATGAAAATGTTTATTGTTTTTCTTACTTATTAATTTTGTGTTCAAAAATAATTTTATCATTTTTACCTAATTTTATTATATATATATGTATATTTAGCTTTTAACAATTTTATTGTTCTTTAAACTGTTTATATTTGAAATTATATGTATAGTTGTGTTAAAATTTTTTAACACCAATAAATTATCTTATCCTAATAAGGAGGAAGACCTTTGGGTAAGTATTATTTATGGAATAATAGTACCTAACGGAAATAAGTACAATTTATACTAACGTGTTCAATAGGGCTACTCAAAAAGCCCGATGGTAAGCACACCGAGAGTCAGCAGGAAAACATAAGGGTGCTTTTAGACACTCATTTCCCAGGCCCTCGCATAATTCAGGGTGAATTTCTACAGGACTACTTGTATGAGGATGTTCATCGTCCTACCAGAGAAGGAAGACGCCTGGCTAGAAAAATATTCACCCACAACAAAATTAAATGTGCGGTATCAACCTTTAAACCCTTTAAATCACCGGGCAGAGATGGTATCTTCCCTGCCCTACTTCAATACGGAATTGAGGAGCTTGTCCCATGCCTGAGAAGTATATTTATAGCAAGCTATACACTGGGATATATTCCCCAAGCTTGGAGGGAAGTTAAGGTGGCGTTTATTCCGAAAATAGGCAGACGTGCACCAGACGAGCCTAAGTCGTACCGCCCCATTAGCTTAACCTCATTTCTCCTAAAAACAATGGAGAAACTTTTAGATCAATACATTAGAAATGAAATCCTTACAGGAACACCGCTTCACGCAAAACAATTTGCCTATCAACCTGGCAAATCAACAGTAAATGCTCTACATTGGCCTGGTTCAAGGCATTGAAAAGACATTTACAGCAAAAGAAGTGGCTATGTGTGCTTTCGTAGATATAGAGGGTGCTTTTGACAACACGTCCTATGAATCCATACAAAAAGCCGCGGAAAAAAGGGGAACACAGCCACCTACAATTAAATGGATACAATCCATGCTCAAAAGCAGAATTATTACCACAAGTGTGGGGGATGAGTCGGCTACGGTGACTGCAGTCAGGGGTTGTCCACAAGGTGGAGTCCTATCACCCTTGCTGTGGTCAATGGTGGTCGATGGTCTCCTACATAAAATTCAGGCTTTAACGTCCAGGGATATGAAGATGACCTGGTCGTCACTGTGATAGGCAAAAATGAGGTCATGATTTCCAACCTCATGCAAATTGCCTTAAATATAATATCCAAATGGTGCTCGTCAGAGGGACTCAATGTCAATCCGAGCAAAACAACTATTGTCCCATTCACTAAAAGGAGAAGGGGAGTGTAATGGGGTAGTGAAGCGCAAGTTATAGCCTCTCCTACTCAATTATTAACCTCACCTTCGCGATGAGTTCAATTTGAACTTGGTGCACCCTGTTTTCACTAACGAGGCTCTAACGACCGAGTAAGGGTGGAATAACCCTTACCTTTTGCCGTGAGCACATCCACCTTCTCACGAAGAGTGCGGTAAAAATAACCTACCGCACACAAAGGTTGCTTTTGGAATCGTTTGGTTACCCCATCGTCGCAGTCTCCTTCTGTGCCATGGGACCACACCACTCGCCTTCCGCAACCGAGCTGGTCAGTTGCATACCTGCTCCAGCTAAAACTTCAAATGCAGCTTCGTTTTCAGTCGATTAAGGCTTTAAAAAAAATGATGGAGCGTTCAAGTGGGACAAAATCATCCGGAGGTAAAATACCCTCCCGATCAGATCTCCGGGGGAGGGTGCCCACAGGGACACCTCATCGAATGTCGAAAAAACACCGACAAGTTACATCCAAGAAAACTAATTCTTTCATCTACGGCGCTTGGAATGTTCGTACTTTGAACGACAGCACTCGCACCGATCGGCCTGAAAGAAGAACTGCTCTAATAGATAGAGAACTTCACCGACTCAATGTTGACGTTGCAGCTCTCAGCGAAACTCGATTTTTGGAGGAAGGCTCTCTCACAGAAAAGTACTACACCTTCTATTGGAAAGGTCTTCCCACCAATTCAAGAAGACAACATGGAGTAGGATTTGCCGTTCGGAATCAACTTGTATCCAACTTAACACAAGTACCACAAGGCCTATCCGAGCATCTAATGCTGCTACGCTATGAGCTATCAGATGGCAATGCGGTAAATCTAATAAGCGCCTACGCTCCCACTCTGGATGCAAGTCACGAAACCAAGGAAAGCTTCTATCAACAGCTGGAAGAAACCCTCTGTAGAATACCTAAAACGGAACGACTCGTTATTCTTGGCGATTTTAACGCTAGAGTAGGGAGAGATGCAGACACCTGGCCAGGCATCATAGGCAAGAACGGTTTGGGCAACATGAACGCTAACGGTCAACTACTCCTAACTAAATGCGCCGAACATGATCTAGTTATAACAAACACCATTTTCCGACAAAAGGATAAATTTAAAGGCACCTGGCGTCACCCCAGATCAGGTCACTGGCATCTACTGGACTGTTATCATACGTAGGAAGCATCTCAAGGACGTCAAAATTACAAAGGCGCGCATTGATAGCGAATGTTGGACCAATCATTGTCCTGTTGTCTCTAAAATGAAAATTGTTATGAGACCCAAACACCGAAGAACTCAAGTAAAACGTAGACTCCGTCTCTGTATTAGTAAATTGCGTGACCAACAAACCGTCGAACAGCTAAAGCAAAAAGTTCAAGAGAATTTGAGTGCACTAGAAGAAACCAATTCTGTAGATGTCGCTGCTACCTGGACACAAATTAAAGACAGTTTAAAAAGTGTGAGTGAGGAAATTCTTGGCACTGTAGCAAGTAAAAAACAGGAGGACTGGTTCAATGATAATGAAGCTTTTATACAAGAACTTCTTGACCGCAAACATATTGCCTTCCAAAACGCTATCAACCACCCCAACGACTCATGAAAAGCAGAAGCTTTTACCCAATCTAAGTATGAAACGCAACGCGAAATCAGAAGAATAAAGAACGAGTGGTGGGCAAGCAAGGCCAGAGAAATTCAAAGGTACGCCGATTCACACGACTACAGGAATTTCTTTCAAGGAGTAAAAGCAGTGTACGGCCCCAGTCGGAAAAATATGTGCCCTATTAAAGATTTAAATGGAAATCTCCTCAAAGAAGACCAGGAAATAAGAGCCCGATGGAAGGAACACTACTCTAACATTCTTAACCAGCAAAGTCAAGCCGATCGCGATATTATAAATCTCATCCCTCAATATGACACCTTCGAAGACTTAGATAAACCACTAACAACAGAAGAGATCTTAACCGCCATTGGGCAGCTAAAAAATAACAAATCTCCTGGCGCCGACTCACTCCCAGCTGAGATCTTTAAAGCTGTGTCGTCAGAGCTCATACCCTACCTCAAAAAACTGTTTGATGTCGTGTGGGAAAGTGGTCAAGCTCCGCAGGAGTTTCGTGATACACTTTTAATCAACCTCTTCAAAAACAAATGGAGCGCTGCGGACTGTGGAAATTACAGGGGTATACCTCTCCTGGCTGTTGGAGGGAAGATACTCACTAAAGCGATGGCAAATAGGCTAACACCTGTTATGGAAAAGTTACTTCCTGAAACACAGAGTGGCTTTAGACCAAACCGAGGCACATCGGATTTAATCTTCACACTTAAACAGCTTCAAGAAAAAGCACTCGAACATCAAGGAGAAATTCACATGGCCTTCATTGATTTAACCAAGGCGTTTGACTCGGTGGATAGGGAAGTGCTCTGGAAAATTATGTTCCGCTTAGGTATCCCTAGAAAATTTGTGGTGTGGAAGTATGTCGCAGTCTACATACAAACAACAATGCCCAGGTTATGTATAATAATGATGGCAGGGATGTGTCCTGGCACCCCTACTCTTTAATTTGTTTACTACTGCTCTAACAATTATTGTTGACAACAAACTGACAGTCAGAGGAATAGGTCTCAGATACCGTTTTGATGGCGGTCTCTTTAACATAGGGCGCTTTAGAGCTTTCACGAAGACACGCACACGATTCATTTGTGATCTCCAGTATGCGGATGACTGTGCACTTTTAGCCTCTACGCCGGAAGAGCTTCAAGAACTTTTAGATGTGTATGCCCAGAGCTATGATTCCTTGGGACTTAAAATCAACATTGGAAAGACTAAGATTATGTCAACTCCTCATCAAGTGAACCAAATAGACATTACACTTAACGGAAATTCTCTTGAAGTGGTGGATCAGTTCAATTACTTAGGTAACGTTGTTATTGACAAAGCAAACATGGACAGCGAGATTCGCAATAGAATTAACGCTGCATCTAGAGCACTCTGGGGACTTAGAGAGAGAGTATTTGACAATCACGACCTTGCTTTATCAACGAAAATGGCTGTCTACAGAGCAGTTGTCATTCCAACACTGCTATATGTATGTGAAAGCTGGGTCACTTACCGTCGTCATGTGAAAGAATTAGAACGTTTTCAGCAAAGACACCTCAGAAGTATGATGAAAATCCGTTGGTTCCATCACATATCAAACGTGGAAGTACTCAGGAGAGCAAAGAGCCTTCCAATTGAGGTGCTTATTTCAAGAGCACGCCTAAGATGGGCAGGTCACGTTCATCGTACGCATGATAGCCGCCTTCCTAAATGTACACTTTATGGTGAATTGCTAAGCGGTAGAAGAAGGCGTGGCGGTCAACGAAAGAGGTTCAAAGACGCTCTCCATGAAAATCTAAAATCCTGCGGTATTGCAGACGAGCAATGGGAACAACTTCCAGCGGACAGAACCGAATGGCGAGGGGTTGTGGCCAGCTATCAAGGAAATGTTGCTGCAAGAAGGCCGAATCCAAGACCTAACCAGGTCTATGTTTGTCCTGACTGCGGTCGACATGTGCTCTCCCGAATTGGCCTCTATAGCCATAGTCGTGTGCACCATAGATGAATGGGAATTACAATAGACTACACCTTTTACTTGTTTTTTATTGTACACAATCTATCGACTGTAACATTTTTATACTCGGACTCGAGTAACGGCTAATAAATAAAAGGAGAAGACTCAATCTTAGAACTCCTGTACTGAATGGAACGATAATAAATCTTTCCAGTGAAGTCAATAAGTATCTAGGAGTAATCCTGGATCAAAAACTTACCTGGAACTCACATCTGGAACGGACTCTTACTAAAGCAACAGCGGCAATATGGACGTGCTGTAGGTTGTTTGGTAAGACTTGGAGTCTAAGACCGAAAATGACTCATTGGTCTTATCTTTCGGTTGTCAGACCTATGGTAACCTACACATCATGCGTATGGTGGCCAAAAACAGAAGAAAAAACAGTACAGGGAAAGTTGCAGAAACTGCAATGCCTTGCCTGTTTAGGGACTACAGGAGCAATGCACTTGTGTCCCACAGCAGCTATGGAGGCTATGCTTGACCTACTTCCCTTGCACTTACATGTAAGGAAGGAGGCGGCACTCAGTGCCTTACGATTGCACCAGGCACATAAATTCAAACCAGGTGATCTGGTTGGTCACTTAAGGATTCTGGAGGTAACCCATCTGAAGTCCATGACCAAACCCACTGACTCAATGCCAGTCAAACAAGACTTTGCCGATTGGAACAGGGGTCACTTATCTGGTATACAGATGGATCCAAGATGGCTGCAGGGGTAGGAGTGGGAGTAGCAGGGCCGAATTGTAGGCTATCCAAAGCTCTCGGTAACACCCCAACCATCTTTCAGGCAGAAATTTATGCCATAGATCTGTGTGCCCAGGTATGCCTAAATAAAGGCATCCAAAGGGCAAAGATCTATATACTATCAGATAGCCAGGCAGCACTAAAGGCTCTAAGATCCTATACCTTTGAATCTAAAATTGCCTGGGAATGTAGACAATCCTTGAAGCATCTGGCTAATAACAACAAGGTTACCTTGATGTGGGTGCCAGAGAATGAGGGAGTAAAAGGAAATGAACTTGCTGATAGCGTTGCAAAAAAGGAGCTGAAGCACCGTTCATTGGACCCGAACCGTTTTGTGGCCTAGCCAAGGGACATATAGCGGAGGTGATCCAAGAATGGGAAAAGGATCAGAAAAAGTCCTACTGGGGGAATACTTCAGGCCAAAGACAAGCGAAAAAGTTTATAACTTATTCGACAAAGAATGCCACAAGGCTTCTCGAACTGGAAAAGTCCGAATTAAGGCTAATCACAGGCCTTGTAATTGGCCACTGCCCCTTGAGATACCATCTCAAGAATATGGGCAAGGCGGTAGATAATAAATGCAGATATTGCGATACTGCAATTGAAACTGCGGAACACATACTTTGTAAATGCAAGATGTTAGTCCGCACTAGGCTAAAATTCCTAGAACAGGCGGAATTAACGCCGGAAAACATAGGGAAATTAGCCCCCAGGAAAATCACAAGCTTCGTAAAAAGTCTGGGAATCCCACTAGATGTAAGGTAAATCACAAAAGATCTTTTAGGTCGAAGTGAAGTAAGGCTGTTCGAAGCCAAACGACACCATAAAACAATCTACAATCTACAACATGTTCAAAATCAACTAGTGATGTTTGGCCAAAAATACCAGGCGATCATCCTAAAGCCTCATTTCATCTAGATAGGGTACACGATTCTGATGTCCACAGGTTAACCATGTGGCATATGTTGATGTAAAAAATTGGCAAACACCTTTCCTATGTTGTGTTCGAAGGTGGCAGAAGGATCTTTGACATGGAGAAGCTGAAACATTGAGAAAAATATGCATTAATTTTTGTTTTAATTTTAATGAAAATGCACGTACTTTAGATAGGTATTTGTAAAAGATAAATTTAATTAGAGCTCTTTATTGTATTGAACAAATACAGATTTTAGAACTTATTTAATTTAATAGATATAGGTATAGTATAATTTTGATAGGTTAAATAACAATTTTTTGAATTCAGTAGATCATATTCTGTAAGAAGCATTTTTCTCCCAGTATATACTCAAGTGCATAGTAATAATCATTTGCGTGTACATACAATATAATTTGTTGCATTGCAAGGCACTTCAAATCAATAGATATATGCCAAACAGGCAAATATAAAGTTACAAATACTAAATTTTTAACTGACTTGTGCCAGCAAATTGCTCTAAGTAACAAACTATTGGGATGATAGTTGGAAACAACAATTCACGAGACTCTCCATACTCGCAATGTGCAGTATGAGACTAAAGAAATTTTGTATTATTTGATTTACATTTTTTGTAGTGCATTTTTACATTTCAAAAGAATCTTAATGTATTATAAAATTTCCGTCTTTATTTGTGTCTTGTTTCTAAGGAAATAATATAAGAAAATTGTATGATGCGTTATAATAATAATAATTTATTAGTGCCAATAATACAAGCGTATTTCACACAAGCCAATAAATATAAGTTACTTAGCATGTAATACATAGTAGTTAACATGTATGTGTAAATAAATAAATAAAATAATGTATACAATAGTCAGAATTAAATAATAACACCACAATATAAAAATTATAAAAGGTCGAAATTTAGTAAAAACATAAAATTGTGTACGTAGAACATAATTATGCAGACTCCAAATTATTAAAATTTGAGCAAAAATATTCTTCGAATTTATAAAAAGCATTGGCTACTAAAAATGATTTCATTGTATTTTTAAACGGAATGAGCCCAAGTTTCCTGATCTTCAAAGGTAGACAATTAAAGAATTTTATGGCATAAAAATTTGTGTCTTCACTTGATTTTAAAAGTCTTAAAGAATCCGGACAAATATATCCGGTTTCTTGTTGAATATCCATGAATTTTATTGTGAGGATTTTACTTTGATTCGTTTAATGTATAATAGACATTGCAATATATTTGTGCTGGGTAAAGTTGCAAGCCTGCAGTTGTCTCGATGTTTTAAGACAATCCATATCGCTTTTCATGGATACTGTGAAATGAGCGTCCCAAAACCAAAATAGCATAAGATAGATGGGAGTAAATGAGACCATGATAAGCGGTGACAACTGTTTTCTGAGAGACGTTACTTGCAAGGTTTCTTAGTAGATATATATTTGTAGAAACTTTATTACAAATGTGATTTATGTGCTGCGCCCATGTTAGTTAAATCATTGTCTCTGTTTTGGACTTATTTAAACTAAGTTCATTTGCTGTAAACCAGTCCTGAGCTTTCGCCTGCGTATCATTTATGCTAGCAAGTAGGTGTCAAGTTCTTTTATGTGACTGAATGATTGTGGTATCATCTGCAAATAGGACGAATTTAGACGAAGTGATATCAGTAAGGTCGTTTATGTATATTAGAAATAAAATTGTCCCTAGATGGAGGAGCTCTGAGGTACTCCATATTCCATATGTAGCACACTGATTTATTATTTTGATATATGACGTACTGACATCTATTAGTAAGATACGATTTTATTAAATTACTGCTGTTTACACTGAACTTAAAAGTTCAATTTACTTATTAAGATATTATGTGACACAATCAGATGCCTTGGACAGATCTAGGAATTGGGCATATATATATTCACTGTCTTCAAAGCCGTTACTTATTCTATGTGTTAACTTAATTATGGCTGAAAGTAGTAGACAAGTTATTATAGTTTTAATCAAATGTATGTGAAAGTTTTTAGTTGTTATCTACAAGGCGCAGTAGGCTAAAATCGAAATGGACTTTTTACATTCCCATCCTGATGGTATAGTTCAGTCCATAGTTTTTCTCATTTTAACTTACTATAGTTGTTCCCTTGCCGATATAAATTGTTCTAAATTCAGTATTTGTTCTCTAACACATATTATAAATACACGAAAATCAATGTTAACAAGCATGTATGAGCCCAGATATAGCACACGACATCTCAGGGACGTCTAATTTTAGTTCTTATGTGATCTGAACGTCCTAGGGCCTAATAAGGACATCCTCAAGATTTCCAGAGCGGTGCATCTTGGGAAAGTACACGATATATGTCTTTAAGTATGTCTTGCAGTTTTATTTATTTTCTGAGTTTTGAAAAATAACACGTTTGAATCCAAATTGATTATTCTTCTCATGGAATTAAGACATGCATAGTAAATGTTAAACTTTTGAACTATAATAAATCTGCTAAATTAATCACATCCAATCATTTAGAATTAATTTTGAATTTCTATCTACTTGACACTTGTTGGAAAGATTTGACAATCATTTGATTGTTCTTTTTGAGCTAATCATTTTGTAGCTTATTAATAATAACTAATAACCAGGATCATAGTGACTTGTGTTACAGTTTTCGGAGTTTATTTATATAAACAGCTGTTATCGGATAACCTGCCGACAACGTGTTATTCTGTGTATTTTGCAATTTTTGTAGTGTTTGAAAACTAATGTTGGATTTCTACCATATCTAAAATTATTCTAATTCATTTATGTCTTTAATTTTGCTTGTCTAGGGGGAGATCAGTTTGTGTTTTTAATAGTATATTAAGTGCCTACATATAAAAAGATTAATACAACATATATCAACTAAGGTGTTGCTAGACGTTGAATATTTTTATTAGATTAATAAAATTAGATTTTTAGTATCTTCAATAATGCTTTTTTGTGAAGGCCCGTTTGTTTTTTCACATGTCGTGTTTGTATATATGTATGTATATAAAACTGCCTGTGCAAATAAATTTTTAGTCTCCGATTTGCATAATCTGGTTCACGCAACAGGGAACCTATATAGAATAGTTCCGGTATCGCCACATTATACACTAGTCTCAAGTATGCAATTAAATGCTAGCAAGAGTACTTTAAATATAAATAATAATAAAAGTATTTTATTGGATAAACCAAATGACCATCGACCGAGGCCCTTTAGCCAGTGTTACAAAAGATTTTTTGTGAGTTAACAACATTATGTAATCAAAGAGGTAGTTTACATGTAATATATGAAAAAAAAAAACAAATAAATAAATTGCATATGTAAGTAATACAAAATATATATAAAAAAGGAAAAAGTACACATAGAATACATGTAAATTAATTGTGCTGGTATGATGTTTTTCATTCCTGTCTTAGGATTCTAAGGCATTCCCATATTGTGTGTTCTGGGTGTTTTCTGTGGTTGCGATGTTCTTCATTTTTCGTGTTTTGCAAAGATGTTGGAATATTTCTATGTTGTAGTCTGACGAGGAAAATTTTGTGGATACAATTTTTTGGTGAATGGGTTCAATATTTGTGATTTGATAGAGAAGCTGATTAGGGGGATTATGAAGAGGATTTCTGGGATGTCGAACTTTTGTAATAGATCTCATGGTGGAAGTTTCGGCCACTTTTAGGTTGCGAATTGCTGGTGCCCTTGCGTTTAAGTATATGGGGTGGCTATATTCCAGTATAGGTCTACATATCATTTTATATATGTTTGCAGCAGTTTTTATGTTGATCCCTTTATTTTTATAGGTGAGACTTCTGTAATTTAAATATATATTCTTGGTGTATATGGGTTCATATACAGTTTACGGACGTGTTCGTAAGTAGCTGAACTAAATTTTCGAATGTCTATAAGTTATGTTTATGCTATCTGGGTCCTGTATCCTATATTTTTTGACATATTCTGTATGGGATCTTAAACATGCATCAAGTACTTTTGCCGTGGTATTGTCGACCTACATAGTTACTTCCTCATCGACTTGCTTCCTTGTTTGGTAGCGTATTCCACTGAACACCAGTACATTATAAAAATCTATATTTTTTTACGGTTATTTTTTTTAAATTTCATAAAAAGTTACTGACCAACCAAGGGTCAGCTCAGTTGCGCGGTAAGTCATTTGTAGGAAAATTCGACAGGGTGGGCCAGTGTGTGGGGCCATTATAAGAGCCCAGACGTCGCCAAAATCTTAGCATGTCCCCTCTCTTACCTCGTCTATTTGGAAAAAAATATTTGGTATATGAAGATAAACGAAACAATAATATATGTATAGTCATTTGCAATTTAACCATGCAGATAAAAAACGCAACAAAACTTTATGACCACATTAAAATACAGTTACTCTCTGTACTATTTCAACCGCAAATTAAATCACTTATAGTCGAGCTCAGATTTACGGTGTGCCGGCGTTAATAATTAGTTTGTAAAGTTTTTGTTGTATTTTTTTATTTGCAGCAAAGGTTTGAACGATACTCTAACTTATAGGTTTTTAATGTACAGGGTAATTCACTATATATTGACCCCTCCTTTATTTCTGTTGTTATTGAAAATAAAAAAAAAGTTTCGCATAGAAGTTGTAGGATCTTACCTATATTTTATTAAAACGTGATAAAAAAAAAAACAATATCATGTATAGGTCACATGATACGAAATAAATATGTTTTTTTAAATGGAACACCCTATATATTTTGCATTTTCGAAAAGCCCTTTTTCCCCTGATTTCAAATATATAATATTGTATAGGTCTATCTTAAATACTTCTTGATATATTTAACATTCAAAATGTACGATGGCTCTGAAGGGCTATGATCAAAACATTTTTCCAAATGTCTTATTAAAATGTTGCACTGCAATATTTTAAGTCGCAGTGCTTGTTAAAAAGTTGCACTGCGAATTATAAAGTCGCACTGCAAATTTTAAAAACACACTGTGAAATGTAAAGTAGCACTGCAAATAAATGTTTGCGTAAGGGACAAACACATTTATCAACAAATCCATCCAACTCGTAGCATACGCAGATGACATTAACATCATGGCTCGTAAAATTGCATCCCCCAAAGAAACATACATAGATTTGGAAAATAAAAACAAAGAAATAGTTACTTTCCTGGCTTTGGTTTCGGCGAAATGTTGGATATCTGTCGATATCATACTTCGGGCCGTTTCATTTTCAATGGAAACTATTGCTAAATTTGTCAAATTTTCTTGTAATAAAAAGTTCCTTAAGTAGTTTTTAATTAATTTCAATTTCGAAAATAACCTCTCGGCTGAAACTAGTAATACAGGAATCATTAAATATCAAATCAGAGCAGTGCAAACTTCTATATACGAAGTTGATGAAATCGGGTCCAGAGTTGTTAATTTGGCCAAATCAAGAATTCTAATATATTTAAGGTTTCCTAATTTCCGCCGCTGGGCAAAGACACTTATCAACAAATACACCCAGCTCGTAGCGTACGCAGATGACAATCTAAACCCTGGGCCCTTGTGCATACGCGATTGTTTTAGTTTCGCCATGCAACTTTAAATCTCACAGTGCGTTTTTAAAATTCGCAGTGCGATATTTCAATGAGACATTTGTAAAAAATTGTGATCATGGCCCTTCAGAGCCATCGTAAAAATGCAAATGATCTGTAAGGAAGCTCTGAAGTGCCACTGCACATTAAAAAAAAACCTTATTATTGCACATTAACACCAAGCAATTGTAAGATAGGAAGTCACAATTGCCAGATGTAAAGTGACAATTAGAGATGTAATGTCACAATTGCGAGATATGAAGTTGCATTTGTAAAATATAACTTTATTTGAAATAGACATTCTAATATACAAAAAAAACTAAGAATACATGCAATTAAATATTGAAAGTATAACAATATATAAGAAACATACAATCTACAAATCAATTGTGTAAAAGGTTTAAAATAACGTAGTAAGAAAAAAGATTAGTCTATATATAAATAGTATGACATTTTTAATATTAACTTAATTTTTAGACCATATTTTTAATATATTTAATTAGTTCACGTTTAAACGCAGTAACAGATGACTTCATTTTAATTTGATTTGGTAACTTATTAAACTGATCAAAACCTTTAAAAAACAAAGAATTCATACTGTTTTTATAATTAGTTTTGGTAAAGTATATGTTCATACCATTACGAGTAAGATGATTATGTAAATCTGAATGAAAAACAACATAGTTTTGAAAATATGAGGGTGCTAAATTATTTACTATCTTATATACTAAAATCATGGTAAAATAAAATAATCTTTGAGAAACAGAAAGCCATTGCAAAGTCGTTAACATTATATTAATTGGAGTATAACGGTTGGTTTTTAAGATAATTCTCATACCACGATTTTGAAGTTTTTGTATTAAATTGATATAATACCGAAGAACAATAATCAAAATGTGGTTGGATAATAGACTGATAAACAGTAATCTTAGTCTCAGTTGATAAATTATTAGCGATTCTAGAAAAGAAATACAGTTTTTTTGAAATTTTCTTATACATATATACAAAATGAGCATCAAATGATAGAGTATTATCCAATTGGAACCCAAGATATTTCACTGTTGTTACTATTTCAATTTGTTCATTATAAATAGAAAGACTTATATTATTCAGGTTTAGGTTATTATATTTGAATTTAGTAGTTATTACCATAGCTTTAGTTTTAGATATATTTAATTTCAGCTTATTGATTTTAAAGTAAATTTCAACCCTGGACAATATTACATTCATTTTCTGTAATGCTAATTCTAAGTTCAAATCACTACAGGCTAATAGTGTATCATCTGCAAACAAGTTTATAAACTCACAGTCGATAAAGATATTTATATCGTTAAGGTATAATATAAAAAGTAATGGTCCTAAGACACTGCCCTGAGGAACTCCAAAATCATTAACAATTTCAGAAGATAATGAATCATTTACTCTGACTTTCTGTTTTCTATCACTCAAGTAGTCCGACAACCATTTATATACATTGCCCTCTATTCCATACCTATTTAATTTAGCTAATAATATGTTCCGATCAATGGTTTCAAATGCTCTTTTTAAGTCCAGGAAAACAGCTACTACGTATTTATTATTATCTAAATCAATTTTAAATTTGCAAAGCGCAAACTGTAACGACGATTCACAAGAATGTTTTTGACGAAATCCTGATTGATTAGCAATTAAGATGTCATTATTGTCGATGTGCTCCAGTAACTGGTTATAAACAGCAATTTCCAGTACTTTTTCTACAGGGGGCAAGGTATTTATAGGTCTAAATTCTCTTGAATTATTTGTATTGGTTACTTTAGGGACTGGAACAACCGTGCTAATTTTTAATAAACTGGGAATTTTTGCAGTTTCCAAAGACATGTTAATAAGATTTAAAATAACATGGCCAATAGATTCAAACACTTGTTTAAAAACTTTTGCATTCAAAATTTCAGAAACACTACATTTGTTGTCCAATGAAGTGATAATTGTACGTAGTTCAGCTAAAGTAAGTAATTTAAATTTAAAAAATCTTGGATACATATTATAATCGTTGATACACCATGATTCAGTACAATCGATACTGGTAATAATTTGATTAATACTATCAACAAAATAGTAATTGAATTCATTAGCTATTTCTAAGTTGTCTCTTACAATTCTTTGTTCATTATCGTTATTAAATTGGACAGAGTTCGGGAATTTTTGGTTATTGACATTTATTATTTTTTTAATAGTTTTCCACATCAGTTGTGGGTTATTTTTACACATGTCAATTTTTTCATAGTAAAATTGATTCTTTTTCATTTTTAATAAATTAACCACTTCATTTCTTTGCTTTTTAAAGGTTTCCCATTTGCTTTGCTTGTCTTTAACTGCACATTTTTTAAAAGCCTTATAAGACAAATCACGTTCTTTTATTTTAAAATATACTTCATTATCAAACCATGGTAAGTTATTTTTATACCTACAAACTTGTATTGGGGAAACATTATTAATTACTTCATCACAATTACTTAAAATTTCATTATATATAAAATTTACATCTACAGAATTTAATGACCAGTTGCACAACATTAAATTATTTTTTATTATATCAAAACTATTTTCGCTTAAATTTCTATATTTTCTTACTAAATTATTTTCATCATTATGAACATTACACATATTAATAGAAATTATTGAATGATCTGTTATTTTAGGGCACGAATATACCTTTACATCATAATCACATTGGTTCGATAGAACATAATCTATTAATGTTTCACTATCGTTAGTAATTCTAGTAGGTTCAAAAACTGATTGACTAATACCATAGGTTGTTAAAAGATTTTTCATTTTATTGACATAAAAATTATTGCTTAAATAGTTTAAATTAAAGTCGCCGACCAAAATACAACGATGATTAGAAGAAAAAACACTATCACATATATCCTCAAAATCTTCCAAGAATACTGCATCAGAAGCTGATGGAGAGTGATACAAACAACCGATCAACCATACTGAGGAACTCAAGCTAATTTTCAATATATTACACCAATAGTTTCCTTCCAATATGAATTTTCTGAAGCCAGAGAACTCAATATTATTTTTAATATAAATTACAACACCTCCACTAAACCTACTCGTTGAGTCACTTCGAACAAGGGTGTAATTGTCTATGTTAAGCTCCGCAGATTCAATATCGGTTGTTGTCCTCGTTTCACTTAATAATATTACTTTAGGATTATAACATATTAAACACCCTTGTATTTGATCTTTATGTTTTAACAGGCTTTGAGCGTTTAGATATATAATATCTGTGTTTAGTTGTATATCAGTATCGCCTTCTACTTTTTTGAATTGTTATTTATCCTCTTATTCACAATAGTCGGTTTATTATTAATGTACTTAATTGTTTTAGAATGATCCCCTTTAGTAATAAATTCCTGAAGTTCAGCTTTTACCTTTTGGAAATATTGACGTTGAGCTACCGTTTGATCACCAAAAACTTTTATACTAGGGATTTTAATAAGTTGCTTATTTTTCAAAACATTTATAGCATCCTCTGATGAGTTCAAGATTACTTTTATCGGACGAGCTTTATTAGCTACAATTTTTCCTAATCTGAAGACCCTCCAGTTATTTTTGTCAATATCAAAACTTTCTAGAATATTCATTGCTGTTGCCTTATCTTCATCATTGCGCTCAACTTGAGTTTTTTTATCAGACTCGTTCACATTGTAGATTATAATGTTTGCCTTTCGATTTTGTCTGTCTAACATTTCATAAATTAACTCTTCCTTATCCACTACACCCGGATTTTGGACAGTATTGTTGGCGTGCTTAAGTGTATTAATTTCAGACTGCATATCACTAACTTGTTTAATTAATGTTGGTATCATCAAAATTCCTTTCTGGCAATCACTACATAGGAACATGAGTTTACGGTTTTTCAAATTCATGCATCGGCTTTCAGAGGCTGATAATTCAGCACAGTCAGCACAAATAGACCTTTTACAGCTGTCGCATGGGAACAGATCGTTTTTATCAGATTTGCACTTATAACATACTTCCATTTTAGGTTAGGTTCAGATTGTTGACACAATATTCTAAGGATCTTAAAAAATTATTGGCATGTATAAATTCAGTAGAATTTATTAACTTAAATATCCCCCTATAAATAGAATAGTCTATGGCACTGGAATTTATAAAGTGTTTATTGTTTTGTTTCATTCACTGAAGTTTTTTAGTGATAAGTTTTTTTTTTTTTTTTTTTGTTTTATAAATTTCTGTATTGTATTAATTTAATAATTATACTTTATTGTATTTAGCACTATTACAACACTGCTTTTCCAAATTTATAGTTTCAGAACATGAACCAGTTATTTATCTACAGTTTGACACCAATTTCACTAATTTTGGTAGGATAAAATTAGCAAAAAAACAACAATAAACTGCACTGATAAACTGATAACACTTTCCACTTTCAATACTCAATGGAAAAAAAAAAAAAAAAAAAAGGTGTTTAATCATCTTAACGACGTTTTGTTGAATAATCATCATCGGTGCTTAAGAATTCATTATAGGGTAAGTACCTATTAATTATTTATAGATATCACATTAGTTTTTCATATAAGTTCAGCTACCCATACTTATTTTTACATACACTGGAATCTGGAAAGAAACCTTGTTACCTCGTCTTTTAATTTTTGAAGAGCTTATTAAAATTCAAAGAAATTTACAATATGTAGGTTACTTTCCGAATTATTTTCTGCACGCAGACCTAATTACCTTATTAAAATAGACAACAATTATTTCAGGAAACATGGATAGCGACTTTTGTGTGATCTAATTCAATATTACTTCTTCGAGGGACTTCACTATGACGAAATTTTTGCATTTCTGGCAATGCGTCATAACATTAACATACGTCTTCGTACACTTAAAAGGATTTTAAAACGACATAAATTATTTCAAAGAAAACATTTCACCAAACTCAATACAGTAGTTGAGTTCCTTCGAGAGTAGGTGGAAAGTTCTGGACAGTTGCATGGATATAGGTGGATGCATCTGAGATGCATTAGAAGTGGATTTACCGTAACACGGGATACTGTTCGATTGACACTACAAGTTTTAGATCCTCATGGTGTTAACATTCGACAAAGGAGAAGACTCGGAAGAAGGCAGTACTTAGACAAAGGTCCCAATTTTTTGTGGCATTTCGATTCATATAATAAACTTAAACCTTACAGAATTGCTATAAATGGATACATAGACGGATTTTATCATTACATTATTTGGTTAAAGGCGGGACCCACAAACAACAATTCTAAAGTAATTGGTGGATATTACTATGAATCAGTTAATCAATTGGGAGGATGCCCGCAAACCGTGAGAGGTGATTATGGTTTTGAGAATGGCCACGTTGAAAGATTTCAAATATTTTTAGTAAGTCAAAATATTGCCACAACTAAATCTTCATATATGTCTCGAAGAAGTACTGCAAACCAAAAAATATAATATTGGTGGCACATATTAAGGATGCACAGCGCTCAATTCTTGCTAAACATTTTCCAGAGTAAAAGAGGAGAATCAGTTTGATGGTTCCTTCTTGGATAAATCATTGATTCAGTTTTGTTTTACGGATCGGAACTTTAAGTAGCCGGATCAACTATTATTTTTATAGTGTCTAATATCAATTATGTGCAAGATATAGATTTAATACATTTTTAATTGAAATTTGGTATGAAAAATATGATTGTTTTATATACTGAGTAAGGTCAGTGTCTATAAATGGTGCGTTATTTTGCTGGGAAAATTGCATATATGCTTCACCGCCGGTGTTCAAAATAGCTGCTAAACAACTGCCCGTTTCACATCCGTTGGTTAATTAATTGTGTTTTTATTTATCCTGTAACTAAATTTCATTCGTCGGATAAATTAGTAAAATAAATACATAAGTAAAATAATGGTTAGGATTTGACCAATAGATTTTTATAAAAAATCTGTGATACAACAGTCAGTTTCAAGACTAATTGTTAACATCGACCAATGGTTAGTATAAAAAAACATTGTTATATGATGCCTAGTTAATATAGTAATAATAATTAACTTTCAGATTCAGATTATCTAACCAAAACAGATAACCAACGATTGTGAAACTGGCTGAGAAAGAAACTCTTATAGAGTTATTCCATGCACAATTGCACTCTCTCGATTAGGTATTTTCACAAGCGATACGTAACCTAAGGTTTACCATACAATAAAGTAGAAAAATATTTCAGACTGAATTGAAGCAAATTGTTCAAGAATGGAATTCACATGATTAGAAAACAAAAAACCACATATCTCCAGCTAGTAAACCAATGATAATGTTTCACTTGCCCCACTTGTATCAATCCGAAGACTATTTAGTAAAGATAATAGATAGACGTCTCTTAGAAGCGTGCAAAGAAGAGTGTAACTTTTTAAAACACGTTTGCGATGAACATATGGAAGCTGTCTGTGAAATGATCATGGATGAAAAGGGTTGGACAAAACCATGTGATCCATTTAATGCAGCTTCCCTTAATGAAAACTTGAGAAGGGAGGTTTTAGAACTGATAGCTACTAAAATGAATATGGATAATTAAATCTACTCTAAAATAATATTCTTCCGTACTTTTATATGTGTAGTTTGGTAGGTACGGATTATTGTATAGGTAATGTAGTAGTAGAATATGTCAATAACATTATTTTTAAAAAACTAATAAAAATATTTATTAAAGTCAAATACATATTGATAAAAATCAAATATTAAAACAACATGGGAATGTAATACTAAAATATTATTAACAAATAAACTACTTATTTAAAAATTTAAATATACATAACCCAAATGTTGGATTCCAAGATTCCGTTCATTTCGGACCGAAATGCTGGAAATGTCTGATATGTGGCAGTAACTCTAATATATAATTGCAGGTACGAGCTATTGGCGCACGGGTGGAACCTTCATTTTCATTGAATAATACAGTAATTTACTTTCCTGTTACTACATCTGCTCCTGTACAGAACCTCAGAAAATTTGTTAGTTGACGCTTCGCTAACGTACTTTTTTAAAAATCCAAAACTGATGTGTGCCTGTACCTGGATGTCCCCCATTATCAAAAGCCCAAGAACATTATTTGATGTCACTTCGCATTCCTTATAAATTTGTCGTAACTTATCGACAGGAATTAGATTTTTCAAAATTTTTGTCCAGCTGTCTATTACAAACATGGGCTTTTGTATAATTTCTTTATGGCCAATGTCGTAGACCACATTTCTAATATTGTCAGCATTAACAATAGTTTTGCATTCTAAACCATCCATTACATAACACAGTTCATCGAAATCCACTGCAGCAAAATGTGATGTTAATGCCGCCTGAAGAGTATCTTTTTCATTCTTGCTGATAAAAGAAAGAAGAACATGTCTTATGTCAGAAGTGACTATTCCATACATGCAGTGTTCAACAAATGGAGCCGCTAACTTTAATGGAAAGTATCCTTCATCTTTCCAACCCCTGTAGAACACTCGAGCGACTGCTTTACATTTTGTCGAATCGAAATCGTGACGAACGAATGGTACTTTTGCATCTGTACCAACAGTACATTGCTCATAAAATGAGGACCAAAATTCGCTAAGTGCATCACGGAATACTCCCCCTAAATCATGTGCTGATTCTATTTGACCATTTGGCAACGTCATTTCTACTACTAATGGTCCACACGTCTCAGGCATGACTTGACCCCTATGCAGTTGTACCGGTAAACAGGAATTGGCCAAAGAAGCATCGTTTTGGAGAGGAACTTCAACTAGTGGAATGGCAGATGAGACTCGACAATTGAACCGTTATATAAAGAAAAATAATTTTTATTTCCTCCTACTTCCTTCGATTATATTCTGCGTCGCAATCATTTTGTCTGGGTGTATCCTCCGTCTCTTATTTTTATTGTTCAGCATGTTTTTATACAATACAATACAATACGTTTATTGAAAAAAAGCAGTATAGGTACATACATTTTTCCAAAAGGAAGTGTATCAACAATGTTGCTTTACAACACTTCCTGAGCACAGAAATATTATTATACATGTAAAAAAATATTTAATTTAGAACAATTGTACATTAAAGTTTTCTAATCTTGATAGGATAATGTCTTCCTTTAACTTACATTTTACAGTTGCCACTGATATGCTGTGATATTGAGCTGGCAGGTTATTAATAATATATGCTACTATGAATGAAAAGGAAGACCGAAAAGATGCATTTTTGTGAGCTGGAATACAAACTTTATTTTCAACGTCTTAGATCCCTATGGTGGATTTCAGAACGCCTATGTATTTTATTAAATAGATAATTTGGTTTTTCTGTTTTGAAAATGTTTAATACGAATCCTACAATGTGTATAAATCTCCTTTCACACATATTTAATAAGTTAAAAGCACGTAAATGTGGAGTTATATGACCAAAATCGAGATAATTTTGAAACCAGGAGAAAGTACTTCCAGATACGCCATAATAGCTTAGTTTTGTAATCAAGCAATTAATATCTACAGAGTCAAAAGCCTTTGTCATATCAAGTAATGTCAGGGAGGTGACTTGCGTGGTATCAATGGCTCGCAAGATATCGTCAGTTATATTACTTAGTAAAGTAGAAGTACTAAAACCTTTTCGGAATCCAGACTGGTTAGAAGGAATTATTGAGTGTTGATAAATATATTCAGATAGTTGTTCATATATAGCCGATTCCGTAATTTTTAGAGGAACCAAGAGCAGACTAATAGGGCGCAGATCTTTAAGTTGTTCTGGATTTTTTTTTTTTTTTTGGTATGGGCTTAATACAAGATAGTTTCCATTGAGGAGGTAGAATACCTAATTCGAACGATATATTAATAATATGTGTTAGTAGGGCTGATATCCATGGTAAAGCAAGTTGTAGTATTTTAGCTGATAATCCATCGGGACCTATGGTGTGAGGTTTTGCTTATTTGTGATCTCTACAATTTTTTGAACAGTAACTGGTTTAAAAATAAATTGAATATCACCCATAAATTTTGTTCCCAGAAATATCTCATTATGTTGTTCGTTAGATTCTAGATTAGGTATGGAATCCATAAAGTAATTGTTAATGTTGTTAGCATTACAGAGATCCTCAGGAAGGTTTGGTGTAATGTTATCCTTTACTACTCCCCACATCTTTAAATTAGTCCACATTTGTTTGGGATTATTCTTAGTATTGTTAATGTGAAAAGAGTAAAAGGTGGTTCTTCCCGATCCGATCCAGTGTCCTGTTGCTTCTTCTTGATAGCCGCAGACTTTGGTAGGATAAAGGCTTTTTCGATTACAATTTTCGTTGCCGAATTCTTTCATTTTGTAAAGCATCTAGGAACATCCCTATGGCTGGATGCCTTTTGCCGTGCTTTGACGAAATCTCAGGAATAGATTTACAACTGCATGCCTTCATAATTACAATTCGACTGTTTACAATACAATATACAATTACAATTTCAGAATGAGTACAAAAACAACTCAGCCTTGCCGTGTTCGCGAACTTATATTTATACCCAGTGGGACGCACTTGCACGTGACGAACTGACGTGGATGGTAACTCCTGCGGCTCACTAATATATTCGATATTATCTGTTGTGTTTTTTGTTGTTGCATCTTCTTCATCAGTTTCGAGTTGTCCTGAAGTAACGGTTGACGTTTTCTTTGAGGCAGCGACATAAAATCTTAATCTAGTAAAACCTGTCTTTTCGAACACTTCCTCTACAGTCATTTTTTCCGTGATGGGCTGCTGACCATAATGCCCAAAAAAAATTAAAACATTTCTGGTCACCTTTTGTTGATTTTCCATTTATAAAAAAAGCTTTATCCCCTTTTCCAGAATATATTCTTTGTTTGCAGTTTTGGGAACTGTAACGGTCCGAGTTCCACCTCCAATTTTAGTTTTTACTTGAGTATGGCGACTCCCATCTTCACTGAAAAGCCAACCGATTTGTACTTGCTGAGTAGGCTTCTGTAGTGTAGGCTTTTTAAGCATCCAGACAGATTTCTTTTATTGTCCTTTTTTTTGCATTTTTAATTTATCAACGAACCCAAACTTTTTCGAATTCCATATTTTCTGGTTGAGTTTTTTATTGCAGAAGTTTACCACGGCCATTCGGTCTCCTGATTTGGGAAAATACATTCTCTCAGTTGATCCTCTTTCATAAATGGTATCACTGAGTGGTCGATCTGTGAAATATAATATTCTCTTAGTAGCTGAAATTGTAATTAATGTTAAGTTGTGTACCTTTTCGGAAGATAATGCAGTTATTATGTGTTCTGGAATGTCCCTCTCTCGAAGAAACTTGATGAGTTCTTGATCTCCATCCATGGTTTCTGTAAAAAATTAATACAATAGAAAATGAGACGTTCCTAGGAGAATAAAAACCAAAGACAGAGAAAGGTCAAGCAAATAAAAAAATCGGGAAGAAAATCAATCCAGGTTTGGTGAGGAATTTTTCAAAAAAAAGTAGTTGGTATTTTACGATTCTACTTTGACATGACAAACATATCTCGAAATAATTTTACCAGAGGTAGATCGTCTAATTCAAGAATTCCCTATTGACGTATTGTCTAAAATTATTTGGCATCAGGACGGAGCGACTCCACATAGCATTTTAGAAGCTTGGGAACATTTAAATAATCAATTTCCCATTTGGATAGGCAATGCTGGGACCATTCGATGGACACCAAATAGCCCTGATTTGACGCCATTAGGTAGCTTTTTATGGGGAAAAGACAAGTTAACAACTTAAACAGAAACCATAATAAGGCTATTTGCAATATTTTCCTAAACTTAAGAAGACGCTACTATGAGCTTTGCATTGAAAATAATGGTGGCCAATTTGAACAATTTCTGTAATTGATTACTTATGTAGTATTATTTTATTATAAAGAGTTTTCTCTTGCTTTGTTACATCTGTTTTTTAATAAATAAATGGGTATGAAGTTAATTCTTAATTCTAATATCATATTAATTATTTACACTTTACACGTGATAATAGTTAGGTCATATATAATTTACATGTTGAAAATAGCACTTTTCATATGTGAAAGCGTTTTCACATACACTGTGGGCATGCTTTAAAAATTCATCACACGCTATGTGAAATCAATAATAAGTGTAATTAGTAGTGCGTATTTAGTAGCACTTTTCAATGCAGTCGTAGAAAAATCTTTTTATTTTACTAGTGAGTAAACAACTATTTACGTTTGTTGCTATGCAGTTAATGATGACAGTTTGAAATGTCAAAATCGAATTAACAATAAAATGCAATAATATATAGGGTGTTCCATTTAAAAAAAGCATATATTTATTTCATATTACGTGACCTATACATGATATTGTTTTTTATTGCGTTTCAGTAAAATATAGGTACAACTTTTATACGAAACTTTGTTTTTATTTTCAATAATAACAGAAATAAAGGGGGTTAGTATATAGTGAATAACCCTGTACGTCGGATTGTTTGATGACACCATACCGAATGGTACACCGGCGTTAATGAGTTCGTAAAATTTTGATTGTCATTTTTA
This sequence comes from Leptura quadrifasciata, assembly GCA_963675555.1. Lineage (NCBI taxonomy): Eukaryota > Metazoa > Arthropoda > Insecta > Coleoptera > Cerambycidae > Leptura > Leptura quadrifasciata. Next base: position 38,361,107 of record OY776682.1, read on the forward strand.
TTTGCACGGTAAATCCGCAGATTACTAGATCTATGGATTAATTTTTTAAAAATCAGGTTTGGGAAATCTAAAAATTCTAAATCCTCTCTCCATCGGCTGCTTCTGAAAATTAAGAAAAGCAATTTGGTACTTAAATAACAACAATAATCTAGGTTTCTATTGATTAGTTATTGAATTTTCAATAACTAATGACTAACAAAACAGTAAGTATAGATTTTTTGTATTTTTCGTCTGAACAGCCGTTACGAACATTATAATATCCACGTAAAGTCCTTCAGACGTGAAAAGATGGATCGTTCACAAGACCAATTGCACAAGTTTCAACTTCATTTCATATATTAGCGCAGTACCTTCGGGACTGCTCAACAGGGTTAAACCGAATTCATTAAATTAATTTCGACAATTTCATTAAATAACTTAGAAACTAATACAGATTTAAGCTTCATTTTAGTATCAAAAAATCTCTCATTTAAATACCAATTTATCATATCTTTCTCTACTTATAATTTTGATGTTTTCCCAAATTTGCCAAAACATTATGCTCTTGCATAATGCAATAGGAGCCCGTATGGAATGTGGGTTCCCAATCCAGACCTTTCCAGATTTCGGCGTACACAAGTCCCCATCGAAGGGTATATAAAGACGAGCGTAACAGGCTCGAAGCAAGTCAGGTCTTTGGTGAAAAGGTGAGTTAGTTTTAGTGTTCCGCGAAAGTTCTAATCCGGTCATCCATAAACTTAGCAACAGTCAAAGTAACCATAATTACTTCCTTGAACTAAACTCCAAGTAAAATATAGTTTTTCTGCCGCCGCGCAAATTAATTTCTAAGTGAATTTTAAGAGCATTTTATAATAATTTTTACCATTTCTATTACTCTAGTCAATGACTGCTTAAAAGGAGGGTATAGAGTACATGGAATATGCGAGACTTTTTGACTACATTCGAAGCGCAGCCGAGACTCACATTTTTTCGACTGGATTGAACGCTTGTTAATCCCCGAATGTAATTCAACGTTTTATCCACGACCACTACCAAATTAGGAGCGTGAAATCTGTATGTGTTTATAACTTGCAAAACAAGTTTTAAAGGAAATATATCTAGATACATAGATTATTGTTTTGTTTATCATCGTACGAAGAAACTTTTCTTAATTTTCTTAAACAGCCGAGTGAGAGCCGATGCATGCTAAGATTCCAACGTCTCGGCCCTTAAAGTGGACATATCCAAGAGACAGAGATCCGATGAGCAAATATTTATTATTTGTGACCACAACTTTTTTTAAATACATTTATTGGTAACAAAAAGTATAAGACTACCTTAGTAGAACTATGACAGATGTAGTTATATGAATTTTCACTTAATAATTTCAGTTGTTTGCAAAATTAGTTAATTTAAAATTATAAGATATAAGATATTAGCATTAATTTTGCAAACAACTGAAGTTATTGAGTGAAAATTCATATCGCCACACCTATCATAGTTCTACTTAGGCAGTCTAAACTTTTTTTTTACCAATATATGTATTAAAAAAAGTTATGGCCAAAAATAATAATTTCCTTATCGGATTTCTCTCTCTCTGTCTCTTGGATATGCCCATCTTAACTATGCATGAAAAACTATTTATCATTTAAAATTCGTCTTAAAATGACCGCATATTTTTTACCTTTTTTATGGCGTTGAAAAACTAAGTTTTTTAGCATGAAAATTTCTGTAAATAGGCTTACTGTTTCATATGGAGCTTATGTAGGTAATGAAAAATACCACATGTAGGGATATACCAATCAATATCCCTTGCTAGACAAGCTTAGAAAATTAATATAAACATTTTCTCCCCGCATTTTCTAATAAAATGCCTAATAGTATTTGAAATTAATATAAGGAAGTTATATGTTTAAAATTTAGATTTTCCACATGAAAAATAATTTTAACCCTCGTTTTAATGAATTAAGTATGTACATATTTATTAACAGCATTAACATTACTACGAAGTAAATTTATTATACAAAATATATTTATATGTAGGTAATTAGTATTATTATTCATCAATAGACTTGTTATGATTTAAAATCGAGTTCAGCAGGTGGTTTAAAGACTAAGTTTAATACATTTAACGCTTCATCGCATCCACACCGCTGGTGCTTCACCGCAACTGATAAGAGCATAAGAGAAAATCGTTCAACAGGGTTGTAAATCTTCTCGCATTGTCACAGTTTCAGTTCGCGGAGAATTTTCCGCCGGTTCGCTTGTATCAGAATGCAGAAGCTACAAGAACGTATGAGCATTATTCTGTGTAACGCCAAACATTCGGCGGACGCAACTGGGAAAAAACGTCCGAATTTAAATATCATTGGTAAATTTACTAGATACCGGTGTTTGTCTTTTAATCCTCGGATAATAATTTATGGTGTTTTTGTTGCATTTCTCATTTATATTTTGCTTTCCGACAACATGTATAATACCAGCTCTGAGGTAAGCAAATTATTATTTTTCAAAATAAATAAGTACTCGCACGGTAGTTTATTTAATTTAAATACTCATTTACTTACATTTGATTATTTAATAAAAACATAGAGACTTGAATTAAAGCAACATGAGAACGACGAGCGTGATTGTGTTCATCAAAAATATTAAAATGTTATTGTACATACATGTAATATTATTTTGTATAAAATCTTTCATTGCTAGAATACTTGTAGAAAATTGATTTTTAATTGTTTTTTGCAAGAAAAAGTATTTGATTTGTACTCGTTAATTATTGGTCACATACATTTCAAGGATTTGCGGTGCATTTCTATTTCCAGTACCTTTTGCATATTTTTACAATTTGACGTATAACTTTCTTCATATCGGATTAAAATGAAACTTGATGTCGCAAGCTCATAGACTGCCCAGACATCCGCTTTCAGTTGTTTATGAAAATTAAGAAAAGTCATTTGGTACCAATATAAACAACACAATGGTCTATGCATTTACTTATCTTTTTAATATTTTACAATTTTTTCATGTAATTAACAAACACCGAAAATTAAAAAGTAAAACAACGTATATAGAGGTCTATTAATGAGTTTCATTAACAAAAATATTTGCAAAAAATTAATTCTCCGAAAATGGAAGTATAAGCGGATTTTTTGAACCGCTAGAGGTTCGGAAAATCCCAAAAATTTGAAAAATCGATATCTGCTTTCATTTGGCTGATTCTAAAAATTAAGAAAAGTTGTTTGGTATAAAACAAAATAATCTAGATTCCTATGGAATCATTCTTCTTTTCTAATTTTTTAAATTTTATATACAGAGTGATTCGTTTAAAGGCACCTCTCCAAAATTTTTATTTCTTGGCTGATTTAAACGATTTTTTTTAAATGACAGAACTTTAATAACTCCACCATTGTGCAAAATTTCAAGGCCTACTTCGATTTTTTTCAAGGCCAAAAATCCAAAAAAAGTGTTGGCAATTTTTTTATCTCAAATTTGACTACGCCACTGGGTTTAGCATATTGGTTTTTAACAGAAATATACCATATTATGCTACCGAAATAATTTACAATGCTCGTTTAGATCGTTATCAGTTGGATTTTAAAAATTATAACCATCAGTTATCCAATATTGGCAACATTTGTTTCTTTAAACATGCTCCATATTAAAGGTAAATATTTTTATTAGCAAATCTTGCAATTATTTTTATCAAAGCTAGCGCTGGAAGATTATATAAATAATAATAAAGCCCATAAACCAAAAATTGTCAGACCTTAGAAATAGGCGATATTTAGAAGATTGGTATTTAATAAGTAAACTGTGCATATTTTATTAAGATCAGTTAACACGTATATTACAATTAAAAATTTACCAATTTGTTTCTAAGAGCCGAATCCAGGATGTTCAGAATGATGGTAGGAATGTAGGGTTTCCTAGGCTTCAATTTTTTGCGTGGCAACATTTTTTATTGAAGGTGTGAGAAAATGGTTTTTTCGAATTTTAGAAAAAAACTATCGATTTTAGAAAAAAAGTGTTTCTTAAAAGTTGTGCGCCTTGAAAAAAACTATAAAACGAGACCTATTCATCAAAATAGGTTAATTTGTCATTGCAAGAAAACATGCTAACATGACTGTTTTTTCAATTGTTAATAAACAATAGAAAAACATGTTTCATTTACGTCTTACCACAGTAAAATAAGGCTCTTGTAGCGTAGAAAAGGCATGCGAAATAATTTTTTAAAAGAAAATATACATTCCATTATTCATATTTCGTCGAGATACTCCAATTTAAAAAAAAAGGAAGGTTCAAGGTTCAATATTTGCTGAGAAAATACATTTTTTTCCGGCGCCGGCGGTGAAACGATTTGAAGCGCCCCAGACTCGTTTTCGGTCGTGTGTGGCTGACTTCCCTCTCCATCGCTCCCACCTGACTATCGGAGCAACGGCAACTTTCAACAATTGCCACATCAACAATTTTTAAATAGTCGAAAATATTCCATTATTCATATTTCGTCGAGATACTCCAATTAAAAAAAAATGAAGATTCTAGGTTCAATATTTGCTGAGAAAATACAAATTTCGACTTTCTCTATCGCTCCCACCTGACTATCGGAGCAACGACAACTTTAACAATTGCCACATCAACAATTTTTAAATAATCGAGTCGAAAACATTTGCATTGGATTCTTTGAATATTCCCCTGTAAATTCCAGCTAAAATCATTCCTTAATATTAATAAACAACGCCACAGGTTTAAAAAAAAAAAATTATGTCAGCTTCTATTGGTCGTAAACTTTTTTTGAATTCGTGAAAAAATGTCAGCTATCAGATGCGCTGTTGTCACCATTTCGATGTACCATGCACCGCTGAAGAGATATTCTATTTGTTTGTAACGAAAAAATTAATGCTAACTTTGATAATTGTTTTCAAAATAAAATAAAATAATACTTCATTTGGTTCTTTTTTGATATTGATAGTATAAATCTTGAACTTTAATTTGTGCACCCGCAGTTGCTGTAGAACCGCTATATCGCAGAGAAATAAGCATTAAAAAAGTTATCAACAAATTGATTGTGCAAAAACTATTCGACCATATGGCTCCCAATTTCGCGTGCCTTTTCTATGCTACAAGAGTCTTCTTTTCCTATGGTAAGAAGTATACGAAACCTGTTTTTCTATTGTTTATTAACAACTGAAAAAAAAACAGCCATTTTAGCATGTTCTTTTGCAATGACTCATAAACAAATTAACCGATTTTGATGAAATAGGTCTCATTTTGTAGGTTTTCTTAAAGGCGCACAACTTTTAAGAAACACATTTTCTCTAAAATTAATAGCTTTTTCTAAAACTCGAAAAAACAATTTTCTCACTAATTGTTCAATAAAAAATGTTGCCACGCAAAAAAATTGAAGCCTAGGAAATGTTGTATTTCCCGAACTTGTCGCGGATCAGGAAATACACTGTAAAAATTCTGTTGTTCGGAAAATTGATTATTTTGTATTAAGGCGGTATATTCATATAACAAGCACGTTCAAAATGCATTATATATTCCATAATTCCATATGTACACATCTCGACACTTTGTATATATAGAAAGAGAATTAAGGCGATTTTTTAGTGTTTTGTAGACATGCCTCCAGACGCCTCCAAAGTATTTCGAGAACCAGAAAATTGCGACATTTGCATCAATGTTACCAAAATTGACAAAATCGCCAACATTTCAGCACTAGAATTTTACAAGAAATATGCGAAAACTGCGAGACCTTTGGTTGTGATTGATGGCGCTTTAAATTGGCCGGCCCTAAAATCGTTCGATTTTAATTTCTTCAAGGATTTATACGAAAAAATTGAAGTTGAACAAGACAGCCAAATAAATTGTCAATTTTTTCCATACAAAACGGAGTTTGAATCCTTGGAGGAAGTATTCGATATGAGCGAAGAAAGAGCAAAGTTCGCTCCTGGAGAAAAACCTTGGTATGTTGGTTGGAGCAACTGTAATAATGATGCTGGAAAAATCTTACGACAGTATTATGACAACCCTTACTTTCTATCTACCAATGCGGAAAATATCGCTTTAAGTTGGATATTCATGGGAGGACCGGGACATGGTGCCCATATGCATGTAAGTTTTTTAAAAATACCTAACTTGAATCTACACCAATATTTCTGAAATGTGTCAATGTATTAATAATATAGGGCGTCCCCGGATGGAGTTACCTATAACAAATAGACCTATATGAAGTATAATTTTTGGACAGTGTCACTTTTAATAAAAAAACCGCTGCCCAAGGATTCACTACTTTCACATCCAGATTTTGTATCCAAGTCTTATGCACACTAAATCCCACTGTAATATTTTATTCCCTTTAATAATAGAGTGAGGGTGGCAGAGGGGGTGGCTAATGTAAAAAAAAATTAGAAGTCCTTGGTTCTCGTATACACACTAAACCCTAATTTAATTTTTTATTCCTTTAAACAATAGGGTAGGGGTGGAAATGGGGGTGGTAGAGGGGGTAACTAATGCCAAAATAAATTTTAGAGCCCTTGGTTCAAATCCCAATGTAATTTTTACTCCCTTTAATAATAGGGTGGGGGTGGTAGAGGGGGTAGCTAACGCCAAAGAATTTTTAGACGTGTATACAAGAGTATACACACTGAATCACATTGTAATTTTTTTTACCCTCTTTAATAATAGGGTGGGGGTGGCAATGGGGTGGTAGAGGGGGTAGCTAACGCCAAAAAAAATGTTTTAGGCGTTTTGTTCTAATATACACACTAAATCACATTTTAATTTTTTTACCCCTTTAACAATAGGGTGGGGGATGGTATTGGATTGGCTGATGCCAAAAAACATTTTGAGACCTTAACTTTTTGTATCTGCCCCAAATTGCAATTTTATGGCTCTTACTTGCTTGTTTTGCCTATTTACCCGTATTTACCCCTGAACCCTTCAGCAGAATTAGATCAAAATATAATCTATTCCAGATCTCGTTACAATACATAAGTGTACCTAATTTCAAGTCAATATCATAAACGGTTCCAGAGTAAACGTTCGCAGACAAAAAAGCTACAGACAGACAGAAAGGAATTTTTTTCGCTCAAATTTAAAATCTCGACGTTTCATGATATTTTAAGAATATTTCAACAAAAAAAAAAATATTTTTTTTTGCGTTACTATACTTCTATTGGACGTGCAAGTAAAATACGTGTTAAGAAAATTATTTTTACAAGGCGTTAAAAAATTTAAAAACTTACCTTTATTTTCTATTTTTACGGAAAATACCATTCGAAAAGATGATCCTTATAATTATTCTCTTAATCACAGACTACATATAGACATTTTTTAAATACCATTTTCTGGCTTCAGGGGGACCTGAAAACGTGCAAATTCATCAAAAACTCAAAATCGTTCTTTACATGATCACAATATTTCCCTATACTACGATTGAGAAAGTAAAAAGAAAATTCTTTATTATTAAAAACTTTATAGTTAGAATCATATAGTTGATTGAGTTCATGTATTATCAGGCCTCAAAAAACGCAACAAAAACTTTACGACCTCATTAAAATACCATTACTCTTTGTGCTATATCGACAACAAATTGACTCGCTTACCTTTATACGTCTTTAATGCGTCGGCTTGTTTGATGAAAGCAAGCTGCTTGGCCCACGGCGATAACAATTATGTCGTGAAGTTTTTGTTACGTTTTTTGTGCTGATAATAAATGAACTGGACTACAAGTACAAATAAATATTTAGGCCACTACAGATGCAATTTCCCGAATACAAGAAATCACTTGAAACTTTTTTGTAGGTTGATAATGTTCATTACCCTTCTTGGCAAGCTCAATTAACCGGAAGGAAGCTCTGGCGTCTAGCTCCACCTCCAGAATGTCTATACAAATGCAAAGAACTAGAAGTTATTGTCGAACCTGGAGAAATTAGTAAGTATACTTAACATCCAAAATACATTTTTGAAGTCTAATACATGCAAATTAAATTCACTGTCTAATTTTTCAATCTATATCATCACATATAGATTTAGTTAATGTATATATAAAAAATTGTGTTACCTTCTTGAACCCTACCCCTAATAGTTTGAATTGTACCCCTTCTCATTAAGTTGGTAATCTAAGCTTCAGATGGCATTTTCCACCTGTATTATGGGCACTAGTGAAACTCAACTGCCACTATTCGTTGTCTTAGGTGAGATTGAAAGGGATTGAGTTAAAATCTACCTACAAAAGGCAGACAGTTGTTCCTCCAAAATTCTTGACGGAACTAGAGTATACAGCTGCAACCCAAAAAGAACTTCAAATAGCAAGCCTGGGTAGTAACGCAACTATCAGACTGAAGTTTATGTTATCAGACCATGTGTATGAAAGCTGAAAAAACTTAGATTAATAAAATCTTTCCGATAGCCACACAGCTTTTAAAGCTCTTGGATTCCATCACTGTAACTCTGAAACAGTTTAGAACTGCTAGAATGCTCTAACTCTTGTCTGTCGTACCTGGCCACTTTGGCATGGAGGACAATGAAATAATCTTTGGTAAGAGAAGAGCGGTACCAGAATTCAAAGAACCCAGAACCAGTACTTCGCATATCCTTGAGCATTGCAAAGAAATCATCCTAGACTGGGCCAAGAGAAAAACTCTCCAATAATGGCAGGAACTATTAAGATTAGTAGATAAGTTACACTTAAGAGCAACTGTCCAGTATACTTGGCTTTGCAGATTAAATCATCATATATACATAGACTTGGACACTAGCAGACGCAGGGAGATGAAACCAGTAATGTTTTATGTAACCCTAAATCAATTAACTTTATCAGCTTTACAAAAAAACTGAATCTATTGAGTGAACTGTAATTAGGAGTAAAAGCAATAGATAGAATTGTCACACTACGATATAAGTCCTAATCTATTGTTCTAACCTAACTCAGGTGACAATATTCAAGCAGTAGGAAACGAAGATTTATCATTAAAACCCAATTTAAATCGTATATTTCTAAGTATATACTTCTTTCTGATCTGCTGACGCCAAATATTTATATTCTCTATTTGGTTCGGGCCCTAGTAAGAGTTATAGTTTTTAGGGAATAAGTTTATATTACTATTATTATTATTATCATAGACAAAATATACCGAACTAATGTAAATTTGTTTCAGTTGTAGTGGATACCAATCGATGGTATCACCAAACTTTCATCCTACCAGGAGAAATAAGCATAACTATTGGATCCGAATTTGATTAAACAAAGAAAATGTCGGTATGACTTTGTAACCCACTTCTATATTTGTGTGTATTTAATGGAATAAAGTGTTCTCTCACTATAGTTTCTTTAATGTATACTCCTAAGAATGCAAATTCACGTGTAACGAGGAAAGGTTAATTCCAAGTGAGTGGAAGTTTACGATAAATGAAAAACCAAGAAGCTTTTGCCCCACAAACACTTTTTTATTGCTACCGGTTTTCTAAATAACCAATTCTGTTGCCTGCCAATGTGAAATAAAACATTGTTCAGGAAATTCAATAATAATTTAAAAAAAAGGTTGAGAAGTCTTAGTTTTATGTTAACTCTTGTTGAGTGAATTATTAGAAAATTTAATTTAAATCACAAACACATACAATTAAATAATCCTATTTATTCTTGTACTGGCATACATATTATTTCCTATCAAAATTAGTAAAGGTTCTATACAAAAAGACACGTGTATCGAAAAAAATAAAGTGAATATGTAAATGCCATAATTATCAATTTTACATAGTAGTTATACAATTACGCTTACACGATTAACTTAATAATTAAAAATAAATCACCAGAACATAATGCTACAAAATAAAATAAAATTAATAATAGTAAAGAATAATTAATATTATAAATTACAAAATTACAAAATTTAACAGTTGCTACTATGCTAATATATTTATTTTCAATTCAATATTTTTATATAACAATGTTAACAGTTAGTTCCATAATTAAACTTACTGCCATAAAAAAATGTGTTCGGAAAAAACAGTAAATTCTTTGAAACTAACCAAAATTACATAAATAAATAAAATTGCAATAGAAATAATATAAATAAAAACAGAACTGAAGGAATTTTAAATAAATTACAGTTAAGATGATAATGGATAAATGTTATTTTCAATAAACAAATTCCTTCAGTTCTATAGTGTATAAAGGACAATCACAAACGCATAATAAATTATAAATTAATAATTAAATCAAATTATGCCCACAATATTTTTCGTTTCCATTGTTGGCTGATATATTTAATAACAATGTTTAGTAAATATAAGGATAATATGCATGATGACAGCAAGTTTGAAAACATTGCTCGTAATAAGAATTTATGCATGATTATATCCCTGAGTGTTCGATTTTGAAAAAAAATACTGTTATAACTGCGTACTACACGACAGAATATTATTAAAAATTATACAATCGAAAATTCAGTACTCATACTGAAACTGAACATTGTGGATCATCGCCTTAAAGCTCAACTCAAGTAGTGCGTCTGAGCAAACACACGGGTTCATAGTGAAGCCTTAACTTAGGATTCATGCCTAGATTGGGACATCAATTGTTGTAACGAGTCTTCAAAAAACAAATGTTTAATTCTTTGCTAGAGTCGATGTCCCGGTCTAGGTAAGAGTCCTGAATCGAGGCTGCACTATGAACAAGTGCATTTACCTACGTGTGTATGTTCGGAGAATGTAGTCGCTACTTGAGTCAAGGCTTAACACGATGCTTCACTATTTTCTTACCCTTACTCAGAAATTGTCAGTTATTATGCAAGACATTTTAAAGATGCATTAAAATATGGCTCTTCAGACCAAAACAAACAAAAAATTTGTTGTGCATATGTCTGGAATAAAAAATGATAAAAGTAATTTTGATTGAATGGATATATATATACAGTCAAAAAGTAAATGGTAAAAAAGAGGGTGTAGACTAGGGAATAATCCACCCGGGATAAGTTTTTCAATATATTACACTGAAATAGGCCAGAAAATGTATCTTAGTTGCTAAAAATTGCACCTGAATTTTGAATTAAAGTATTTTTATTAGCACATCATTAAGATTACAAAATGTAGCTACAAACTTCGAAACCCAGGTAGAACATAATATTGGCTGGACCGTGGTTCAATAATGGATCAATATAGATACATTGAAATTGTAACAAAAATATTGAACTAATATTAATATACACTGGTATTAAAATATCGGTGTGCGTATGTTGGTAGTATATTCTTTTAACACATTCCAATCCAGATATACGCAGACAATATTGATAAATATCTGTTAATATTAAATTTTACAACATTGAAAAGTCTATATTTGCATTATATTTTTATTACATTTTTTGATATTGTACAAAAAATATCGATTGATAAAGATAAATATTGATTCTAGAATATTTGAACTCATATTTGTCAACTATGTGTAAAATTAGATTGTTTAGGGAATATTTTCTAATACCAATAAATATTGATTTTCCAATATTGGAAAGTGCATATGTTATTATGTTGTTATTGAACTTTTTAGTAATATTGCACAACAAACATCGACTGATAACGACAAATATTCATTTTAAAATATCGGGATGTTCATATTGAGATAATTCTATTTTTAGGGGCGAGCGTAGGTGCGTCTTTACTATGTACATACTTCGGTATGCGATGTAAAGCAACGACAGGCGCAGTTAGTACTTGGATGGGTGACCATTCCAACGGAAACCGCGTCCTCGCCTCACACATCTTCCAGCGGCTTGTATATCAGTGTATGCGCGGAAGCTATACAACCTTAGGCGAGGGTTGTATAGGAGATATACCATCCTTCGGAGGGGATGTAAAGCCGTCGGTCCCTTGTCTATTAAATGTTAGGCAAGTAAAAGATCCCTACTCTTCTTAAGGGAAGAGGTTCGGCAAAAATTCCTGATCGGGGGTAGCTCGTCTACAGGCGTCGGTGTTAGGCCTCAGTAGCGGAAATAGGCCGACGTTAAATAAATGTATAAAAAAAAACAACTTTTAAATAATATTGTTTAACCGATATATATCTGTATTGGATAGTCATGCTGCGCCTAGGCTGATTACAATAAGTTGAATAGATGCTTGTACAAGCTTACAATTTCTGACTTAGGGTCTGCAGGAAATGTGATTAAATAATGACAGAGAAATTCGCTGTGGTGATGCTCACCTAATCTGTACTAACAAAGACCCAAGATGCCTTTAATAATTTTACAGATGATGTAGTTGTACCTACCATACACAGGTATGGAGGTATGTTTCCGTTGGAGGTTTTACTACAATCACTTCCAAATTTTGTTAGTGAGGTTCTTAAAATAATAATAATTATTCAAAAATTGTACTTTATGAAATTTACAAGAAATAGCTTTACCATCGTTGGACATTAGGCTAAATTTTCATTAAATATTGGGCCAATATATGATTTCAAATAATAATTTATATTGGAATAAAATATTATATGATATGATTTTCAAATATTTGTTGAATATAGCTTAACCAATATTGAGTCTATATACAAAATGTTCACATTTTTTATTGGTTCAATGTTGCGTTTTTTACATTGAGCTAACGTTTTTGTAATATTAAACCAATATTGGTTCAATATTAGTGTTCCATCTGGGAATGCTAATTTGCACAAAATATTGGAGCATTTTTCTTATTCTTTTTCGGTTTTCTACCATGTCAAAATATATGGTTCCTGAAATGAAATGTTTCCTTTTTCGATGCTTTAATAAAGAACCCATATTTGCTGTGTACGTTAAAAAGCAACCTTTAAGAATCCGTTTAGGTTATATTCAGATTCATCTACACATGGCCGATTGCTTAATTTTTCTTACATGTTGCCAAACCGCTAAATTAAGAGCCGAATTCAAAAAACTGTATTTACAGGATCCCAAGCGAGTGAATTATCCCAAGTATGTGTACCAAACATTATGTGGGTGAGTCATTGAGACCTTTCAGTGTAAGAATGAATGAATACAAAAATGAAATTAACAAATTGATAATCTGCAGACACACTTGGTAAAATGGGCATAGAATGAACAAGGGACTTGATAAAAATGTTATCAAAAGAGGCATATAAAAGAAAAATGAAATAATCACCAACAATATTATTAGATGAAGATACATGTGCATCGACTTGTTCTGTACATTTTTGTACAACCTGATCAGGACTGGATGAACATGGATGGAGGCCTGTAGGCAAAATTGGGGCGGAGGCGTGCTCAAGACCGATAATTTTCGGAAATTAACCTTCATAGCTTTCTGGAATCTGGGGAGTAAATCATGAGGACTTTTTTATTTACATATTGTTTAATAACGTTTTTATATTTATAATTTTTGGTGATTGCAGTGAATAAAATTGCAACTGCAGTAAATAAATAAAACGGAGCAGGCTCGTGTTGGTATATTACCCATGGTCGATATAGTAGGAACCGCGTGCTTAACTAAGGGGCGGGAGTTTGATTTGTCATTCCAAATTTCGAAGGAAATCAGAAATCGTTCATTTTTTAAATGTTTAATAATTTATGTTTTTAATTTTCAAGGAAATTTAGTGGGCCCCGAGGCCTTATTGCCTTGGGGTTAATCCGGAACTGAACCTGGTTACTGATGTTAAATAACAGAACTTAATGAACAAAGCATCAACAGAACAAACACAGCAAATAAGGGTTCTTTATTAAAGGAAGGAAAAGATTTTTTTCCTAAAACATCAGCCTGCAAAATATATTGCTTCTATTTTTACTGTTTGGAAAAACCCTCTAATTGTTCCTTTGATATAAAAGTCAAATGTTATTTATTTTGTAAATTCCTTGATTTCTTTTTATAAAAGAACGTGGTAGAAAATAAAAAAAAAAGAAGAAAAATAACTATTGATGCATACGATATTATTAGCCTGTCTATAACTTTCATACCGACAGCTGCTGATATCTCAAAAACTGTTAAGTTTAGTCACAAGATACTATGAGCTAAACATATCCAGAAATGTTAGTACATTGTAAATTTAAAGTTCAATATGGGGTGTTCCATTATAAGTATCGCAGTAATGTGAATCCATCAGTCACTTCTGATTCAACCGGAAATTAAATTGTTATTGTTTTATCAAATTTTACTCACCAAAAAAATAATCGTAATAGATTATTATATCCTATATTCATTTGTTTTATGTGCAAATGAAATAATTTCATTATTGACACATCTTCAACCACAATTTTCTCTCAAAGGGCCAAAGATAAAGATAGCATATGCTATAGAAAGTCATTAGAGGATTATTCTTAACAAAAATATGCATAAATCGCCAATACATATTTTCACAAACACTTACTCAACATAATTCAAAAGAATTGCTCAAAATATAAATTGATATGTGAGTAATTGCCATTTATTTATTTCACCCATAATTAATATTAATAAAATAGCTGTCGTCAATGTCGACACTGGAAAACAATACACCTTCAAATTGAATTTTTGGTTTCCTAATATATACTTTTCTAAGTAGCTTGGCTGTTAAATTTTGGAATATTTTCCAAAATAAGCTATTCCATAGGTGTTTCTACAATATCTACACAAGGTAGGTTCCATTTATACTTATCAATTAACAACTGATAAACTTCAGGAGACGTTTTGTGTATAGTTGTAAAAAAATCAACATCGTCATCAGTCAAGTCACATTTGTTATTCAAATTTAAATTCAAAATAGTAAAAAAACTGGGTGGTAAATGCTCTTGTAGAGAGTTTAATATAGTGTTGGTGTCTGGTTTACTTTCAGCAAGGGCCTTTTGTTTTAACATTCTCTTAATTGATGCTATATCTCTACTGTGCTGTTTTATTTTACGTAAATAATTTCTCCCCACCGATTTTTCTATCACGCTTTTCGAAACCACATTCTTCACATTATTAACAGGACGAGTTCCTAGTCTTCTCTGTGTGGGATTGGAATTTGCCGCTTCATAGATTTGTTCTTGTTCTGAATTTCCATAATGTTCTTGTTCCACCTCATGGTTTACTCTTTGAGAAGCATTCAGTTGCACGACAGGTTTACTTACAGCTTCGTTGTATTCTGGCGTTTCCTTTTTAATTTTGACTTTATACTCAGGAGTTTCTTCAAGAACTCCAACTGACTGTTCTTCCTCGAATACACCAGGATTCTGCATAGGTTCATAACCGTCATCTTTAAGCGACCAATATACTGCGTTATTGGAAGTACTTGTTGATGGTTTAGAAGAGGTTAATATTGGTTTAGCTTGTCTAGAACTTGTCGGAACAATAGCACCATTTTTGTAAATATACGACTCAATTTTTTGCGACCTACTAAACATTGTATCTGTATCTAAAATAAATATGGTGCCATCGGCATTAGCTGGCAACACCTGGACATCTTGTAACTGAGAAGATAAATAGAGGGGTGCCTCTTGCGGCTGGGGATCATCTCCACATCCTGCATCCAACGTAGGTACGGCACCTTGTAACAAACGTTTCTTTTGGCTATTCGGAAACCATCGGTCTTCAAAATGATATTCACATATTACTTTGTTTCTTAACTGATCTTCTTCCAAGTCGCAGAATTGTGGCTTATTCGCACATTCAATCCATATTTTACACCGTTCTTTATGTTTAACTGGGTAGTGGAAGAAATGTACATTTTCCGTTGTTTTTGTGGTATTTTTACAATTTTTATATGAACACCTGCATCCTCCCATATCTAAAATCATTCAAAATCTTTAAATCAAACATGTAAACATGGCGCTAAAAATTGTTGTTATAGGTTAATGTTTTCTATATACTGCCTTATTAAATTCGGTTAAACTAAATGAATAAAATAAGTGATTATTACCTGAAATTAATTTTTTGAAAGTAAACACACCAGTTTAGCGTGAAATTAATAAAAACCGACTAAACCGAAACCGCACACCATGATTTGAAATTTGACAGCACAGCCACAGAGCCACGTTGCCACCGTGTAACAATAAATTATACCCAAACCTAACTTGATCATTACATCGTCAGAAATCATCTATACAATAGTAAACCGCTGCCCAAGGAATCACTACTACCACATCCAGATTTTGCATAAGAATACAACTAAATCCCAATGTAGTATTATTGAAGGGAGTAAATCCCTATAATAATAGGGTGGGGTTGGCAATGAGAGTGGTAGAGGAGGTGACTAATGCCAAAAATTTTTTAGAGGCCTTTGGTTCTCCTATACACACTAAATCTCAATTTATTTTTTTTCTCCCTGTAATAATAGGGGTGGTAGAGGGGGTGGCTAATGCCAAAAAAATTTTAGAATCTGAATGATGTCAGTTCTGATATTAGTACAAGTCCTTCCCGAAAACTTCGACCATCCAGATGTTCACTAGGAAAACAAAGGTCAGGATCCTACCATTTTATAGACCATTCCAGAATGACGTCATTGACAGTTCGGCCATATTTGCTGGGTGGCATACAAAACCATTTGCGTATGTAAACGTTGCGAGTATTTCATGATTAAATTGTTTAATCCTGGGCTAATTGATAGAAAATGCCACATTTTTGTATTGCTGTTAAATGTTCAATGCGTGGTGAAAGAGATCATGCATTGTTTTTCCGATTTCCCGCTATTTTAACCAATAGGAGAATCATCTTAATGCATTGCCTATAGAAAGAAGAAATACTCGGATTAAGGCTTTGGGACGGGGGCCACTAAGTAAAAGCCACCTAAAACACGGTCGTATTTGTTCAAAACATTTTATAACTGGTAAGTACTTAATTTTTGTACAAAAACTCCTTCTAGGTTTTATAAGGTTAGAATTAAATGATGTGTGATTTTAGGAAAACTAGGATAAAACTACAAATACCCGCCTTTACAAAAGGCCAAACTCAGTTGTATCCTATAGATTTGGAAAACACACGAAATATTGCAACTGTACGGGTTCATGTAGAAAGAGTTGTAGGTTTTAAGAGTTTTCATGAACAATACCATAAGCTTGTTGTCAAAATGAGGAAATTGAGTGCATTGGATAAAATTATATATGTAGTGCAATCATAAACATGTGCCTTCTCAAATACCAAATAATATAAATAATGAATTTTCTATGTACCTGTGTTTATTAGTAAAAAACAATTTTAATTATATCCTATTTATTTCAATATATTGCACATCAGTAATATATATTTTTTATTCACTGTAAAACAAATGTTACTTAATATTCACTTTATTCTCTTAAAATATCCAAGTTCAGGTTCAGTCAAGCCAAAAAGACCATAAATTAGATACGGACATAAATAGACGCAAGTTCATTTTTATCTAGCAAAAGGAGGATGTTCCTGAGACAAACCTCTTGTTTCTACTTTTTTGGCCAATCCATATCCCGTATTCGCAACATTTCTACATTTTTCATGGAAGGTACTGGTCAAACGGAAAGTCAGTGGACGCTGGACTGTCTTCGACGGTATTTGGACAATCATGCAGGTAAAACAGAATCACTATATGACTGTATACTTCTGATAAACATGTACATCTGATACATGTACAGTGAGCAATGGAAATGCTGGTGTTCTTTAAAATAATAATCCAAACTTGAAGGAACTTTTCCCTCTTTCGTTGAGTGTTTAACCTACAACAAAGGTTTAAAAAATGCTAATCAAGTTTAAAACCTCTGTAGCATATCACAATTATATACATTAACATATAGAATCTAATTGCAATGTAAAATTACGCATTAACTTTGATTTCTTACCTTCTCAATGACAACAAATACCTCATCAGAGCCAAATTCGTAAAGCTTGTAGACTTGCAAGCTTTTATAAGGCTTAAATTGTTGACCAGTATAATTATGAGTTAGTATCAAATAATTCACGAAGTCCATCGTGGTAATATCATAAACTTCAAGCCTGCTCTCTTCAGGAGGGATTGCATAGTGTTCAATATTGTCAATAATCTCCATTTTCTTACCATATCTGCACTTAATATCACCTCTAAGGGTTACATAATATTCACTACGAGACATCTTGGCGAAAAAATTTGCAAAAAATCAACATAAACTCAATCCATAGCACCAAAAAGGAATGTAAACACAGGGAAGATAATCGCTTTGTGTGCCACCCAGGCAAAATGGCGGATCTGTCAAAGTCACGTGTTCTGGAATGGTCTATTGTCTTAATTGAGGTTATGTGACAAACTAACCTAGTTATTTTTCACAAACTTTATAAAAATGTTTACGTTACGGAGATTACCGACATAGACTTTCAAATTATTTATATATTTTATATATTTACTGAAACGACACATTTTAAGATTTCTGATCACTGTAATTCAAGAATAACTTTAGAACCTAATATCAGGGTGTCTACCAAATTACGTTGAAATTTCCGGTTTTCTCTCGATTTTTCTGGTCAATATTCTTTGAAAATCTGAGTTCATAAAAATTGTGTTTTATATCAGAAAAACCAAAACTATAAACATATAACTATAATACCTGTGATATTTACAAAAAAAAAAAACGATTAAAAAGGAATCGTACGATTTCTATTTACTAAAAAAATATATACACGGCTTAATTTTCACACAATTCTTAGAAATTCAACGAACAAAAACGGCAAAAATAGACCTGTTCTAACAAGAAATCACAAATCAGTCAAAGCCAATCAGCTCTACCTAAGGCGTTCATCTAAACCAATCAGGGATTATTTTTAGCTAATCGTATTAGGTCAGATTAATTCGGGATTTCTGTTTAAACACACCTCAAAATAGGTAGTATTAATTACTTGAATTTCTGATATACCACTTAAAATACAATAAATGCAAACTTATTTTTGTTACAATTAAATACGCCGCGATTTTCTCAAATGTCGCAAGAATCACCTACGAAGTTGCAATCTGGCAACGCAGTAGAAGCTAAGCTAGCTTTGTTCGTAGTTTGCTCTATCTGTCCCGATTCTATAATTTAGCCAATTCTTTTTTTGGTTACATTTAATATGTGAATTAAAAGAATTGTATGTTAATTTGAACAGTTTAGTTAAATGATCATTTACTTAAAACTTCTAGTGGAAAACTTTTACATTACTTACTAGATCATAGATTAGATTATTTGCATATGCAACCAAATATACATAGTTGTCACGCAAACGAGTACATACGAAAAGGTTCACGCTCCAAATGTTGCCTATAGAGTACACTTTTTTTTATAAAGTATACAAGGTGATCAAAAATAGTCTCCCGACATCTCTGCGGTTCATAGTACATAAAAAAAAGGGTCAGTATTTTCCTCATAACTTTTAAATTTTTTTCACATTTCTGAAATTAATATAAAAAACTAATTTTCATATTATTTTATATAAAAAAATTTATTTATTTTTATTGCATTTCGATAAACCAAGCCGTTCTCGAGTTATGTTTAAAAAAACAACGCGCATTTACATAAATTCTTTTACACATAAAGAATGCTTTGAAATATTATTTTGACATTTCAGTTATTTATTAGACTTTTTCTTTTTTTTTACATAATTCCAGTTTAATTGTTACTATTATTTAAACATGGATGATTACAGGTTCTTTGAATTAACAGACGTAGTTTTGATTTTGAGAGAATGTTTAGGTAAAGCTTCTGCAGCTGTGAAATGTTATAAAGGATAAATTTCCGAACAGAAATGCTTTTTATCAACAAGACTTTAATAACGGGAAATTAAGTATACCCTGTATATTTGTCTAGTTATCATTTTAAGCATTTTTTCGTGACTAAAGTCGTATGCTGTGGTATATGTAGTATGAGCGAATACATTGTTTTTGCAACTAGTAGTGTTATTTGATCTACAATGTGACGTCACATTTTAGAGGTCAAATAACTTACTACTTCAGCTTTCAACTGACTATCCTCTTCCGGTATTCAGTGATGTTCAGAAAACATTTTCACTGGTGAAACATAAGCTACATACTTATCTTTTACTTGTCAATGCAAATGCAAAATAGAAGAATCAGTGCCTTTAGTATTTATCAAACTACAGATGAGTAGATATCATGATTAATGCGGATTTAAAAACAGCCAATATTTTACTTAATGCATGGTGTTTAATTTCTTTTTACTTTATACAAAGAAAAATGTATGAAATTCGTCTATATTTCATTTCAAATCTCTACATGCGTCCAGCCACGTTTCAGGCTGTTTAATATCAAATACATAATATGGCTCTCTATTTTTTCTAATTAAAAGGATGCTAGAAGTTGTATTGTTCTCATGTAAGAAATATCTCATGGCATTGTCTGTGGTAGGTATCCCACTTTTCTAAAATTTAGTAAATGTGACATTATTAGGTTAATGGTTGCAACACAACACCGTAGACGCAACAAGGGAGACGGCATGCATGCATAGTATATTAATTAACTAGAATGTGACCTTCAGATAAATTGGTGTTACTAAATATACATATTTATGAGGAACCGGCATAATCTAAAGCGATACTTAGAGGTACACAGTGGAGTCAAATCTTTTTCTTTAATAATACCTATTTTATTGAATAACGAAAATATAAATTTTATGCAGGTGTAATTCCGTTGTAAAACCTATGTGAATATAGTTTGTTCTAGCATAAATAAAATTTGAGTTCAACATTACTTTTAAAAATAAGACGATATGCTTATAATTACTGGAAACGCTTTACAGTGTGCTGCCATCTATACATAAAATATTGAATTATATTAACATAACATTTTCTACGAATCGTCCCTATCCTATACATGTATGTTGTACACGAGTCAACTGCAGATTTAACCTTTAAAAAAACTTATACAATCTAGGATTATCGTTATTCCTTATTTATAACTTTTCAGGTAATCGTACGCAATATATTAAATCACAAAAACAACAATCAGAACAGGAGATTACCATCAGCCAATGAATGATGAAAAAATTATTTGATACTCTGCCAATTAGGTACGAGTATAATGGCGCGTAATTTAAAATACCAGTTTATTTATGTTTCGACTGTTTCCAATAATAATCCATTTTCGTATGGGTGACAACTCTGAAAACGCTGCTAATAGATGTATGCACAGCCAATGTAGCAAATCTAATGTTGATTCGAATTCAGGGCATCAAAATACATAAAAGTATGATGGTCCAATCTGCCACTTGACACTTTATTTCTGTGTGCCTGCATGTTATTAGCTGCTCACGTTCAGTACGAAATATTCAGTAATTATGTTCATTTCTTGTAAAGCAACAGGATATAAGATATACATATAATGAATAAATTCATATATTAAGTGTATATTAAAGTCACACTGTTATAATATATGATTTGCAGGAAATAACTACTCAGCGGTCAAATACCCCGACCTGCAGTGAATTACACCTTACAAATCATGAAAGAATGGTAGCCAATATCATTTGTCAATTCCCTGACCAGACATAGACCGGTTTCGAACTTATTAGTTCTCATCAGTATGCCATAGGTCATGGAACAGACAAATGACAGTGGCCAACCTGCTAGTTTTATACAAACTATAGTAAATTGAGTAGTGGTGAGAGGTAAGTGAATTCTCTCATATGGTCAATTGCTACTATATACCATAGATGTCTCCATGGGCGTATAGCGACTTGCGATTCTGCAAGCACCTGAGAGCGGCGACCTTTCAGTCCTAGGTGGACTTAACCTACTGTTATAATGTATGATTTGCAGGAAACAACAACAACTACAATTTGTAAGGTGTAATTCAATGCAGGTCGGGGTATTTGCCCGCTGAGTAGTTGTTTCCTGCAAATCATATATTTTATAACTGTAGGTTAAGCCCACCTAGGACTGAAAGGTCGCCGCTCTCAGGTGCTTGCAGAATCGCAAGTCGCTATACGCCCATGGAGACATCTATGGTATATAGTAGTAATTGACCATATGAGAGGATTCACTTACCTCTCACCAATACTCAATTTACTATAGTTTGTATAAGACTAGCAGGTTGGCCACTATCATTTGTCTGTTCCATGACCTATGGCATACTGATGAGAACTAATAAGTTCGAAACCGGTCTATGTCTGGTCAGGGAATTGACAAATGATATTGGCTACCATTCTTTCATGATTTGTAAGGTGTAATTCAATGCAGGTCGGGGTATTTGACCGCTGAGTAGTTGTTTCCTGCAAATCATATATCATAACTGTAGGTTAAGTCCACCTAGGACTGAAAGATCGCCGCTCTCAGGTACTTGCAGAATCGCAAGTCGCCTATACGCCCATGGAGACATCTATGGTGTATAGTAGCAATTGACCATATGAGAGGATTCACTTACCTCTCACAACTACTAAAGTCACACTATTTAATTGACTGTTTTGGATAGAAAATAATCATAAATATTCTCTGAATTTCTCATCATCTCAAAAGTTGAACAAAACACAATTATATGAAGTTGTGTTATTATATAAATGGAAAAAAAAATCACAAACAATAGAAGACAATACTGATTAATATTAAAACTTTAATAATTAGGAAAGGTATCTTCTACCCTGGCCGACGTTTGCTACATCTAACTTATATAATCATGAATTGTGCTATTGTTGAAGCTGAACCTATAAAATGTGTATAAACAAATAAAGAAATGTACATTTCTAGTGTTAAAGTTGGTGTTAATTAAGTACCTAAAAAGATTATTCATATGAATGGACTCCATTAATATTTGTCAAATTTTGTTTTTGTTATATTATACAGTCAAATAGATATGATTATTGGAAAAGTATAAATTATAATTATGCAGTTTTGTACTTAATATTAACAAATTAATAACATTCACTTACTTTTCGATATTCCCAGGGAAGCAAAACCATTTCTTCATCTCGTCTTTCTCGAGTAGTCCACAAATTTTACAGTATAATACCATTAATTCTAGGTGCTCTGTGCAGTAAATGTAAACACACAAAAACTAAAAAACCTATTAACAAAATCCACACAAAACTCAACTTGACGTATAATCCGTGTTGCAGAATTTTAAACCAGAGTACCATAAAATTTGTCATTCACAAATTCGTCAGAACGTAGCGCCATCTATTTGAACGGTAAGCAGGTATCTACAATACTAGCGCCCTCTCCACATTGTGCTTTACATCTAAACTAAGCAGGAGCAGGATGACGAGATTCAGTGACAGATTGATCAGACAAAGATAGAAAAGCGGATTTATTTTCCACCAGTCCTTTGGTGATGTATGCATATAATGGCCAACTGAATATATTTATGGAAATCTCAAATCATTAAACGTTAATCCTAAATATTAAACCGAGTATATTATTCGGAATCATCTGAATATTTTAATTCGAATGCACCCAACACTTAATTGTAGTAGTAGGTACCAGTACAAACATGCCACGCTGCTACATGGAGGCCATGCAGGATCGCCGACAGAGAATTCGAGTAAAACGGTTCCACAACCTCCTGATGAGGGTAGAGCTCTGGTATTTTGTACCCAGCGTTCTCCCCTTTCAGCGACCCTGCTCCTACAAATAGACACACTTTTGAAAAAATACCTTTATCGCGTCCTCTTAAAACTAACGAAAAGTCTCTCAAAACTGAATACAATCTATGAATCCGTTATTTCGTTGAACTATACTCTTTGGTAGGCACTGTACGATTAGTTTATGCACACCTTTTCCGACACTATTAATTTTAAATGGCGTGATGCTGTGTCTTTGGTTAAATACCAAGCAGGATCGACTTCTTCGTTTTCCATCGTTAGGCACAGAAAAACGAGTTTCTTCGATATATCTACACTGCCGACTTTCATTATGTACTAAAATTTAACAGAGATTTACCATTAATGTTTACAAAGTCACGTAAAACGTAAAAAAGTCTCAACTCTCGACCGTTGCCGCATGATTTAAGTATAAGCACAGAAATAGGTTTTCTGTGGTATAAGCTTTAGAAGTGTTTGCACAAGCGCAGTAACAAATAAGATTACGGTTATTTCAGAACAGCGAGTATATCTTTATAGTCGCTGTTTCGGAGACGATTTTGGCGCCCCCTATTTGCCTTTTTTTCTGTTAAATCTAAGCAGGATTTCAAACGATGCACTGTGGGCGATCTGCTACTTTTAGGTGGGCCAAAATCTGTACATTTCCAAATAAATCATGGTTAGATACTGCCAACACAAATAACGTATCATCATGTCATATTTTAAATTACGCGCCATTATAATCGCCGAAAACATTAAATAATGTTTTCATCATTCATTGGTTGACGATTATGTTCTGTCACGATAAGAATCCTTGTTCTACGGTCACGATAAAATTAAAATTAATTACGGAAAATGTAAAATATAAATGGGATATATAAGTGGTGGAATAAGGTGCAGCATTAAAAATTGCAAGAATTCATTTCCCACTATAGTGGTATTGTTATTCAAGATTATAAATAATATAAATTGATAAAAAAATATCGCTGCGGTGGGGGTGGGGGTGCTGCTTTTTATGTTAAAAAGAATTTAAAGTAGATATAAATTACTAGAAATTCCCGATGTACAAGGTAGTTATTTGGAAAGCCCATGTGTGACAATTAGAGTCTCTGGTAAAAGTATTTGCTTGGGGACCTCAGTGGCGTAACCAGAACTGGGGGGGGCCAAAGCCAAGTGATAAAACTAACTGAAAGATGATTTAAGCTTCTGGTGATAGATTTCAATCACCTAAAGTAAAGTATAGTGTTCACTGTTTTGGTTTGATATACGTGGAAACCAATTTAATGTTAATAAAAGTAAGAATTAGAAATAAAATGAAAACTTTTATTTATAAAACTTACAAGTAAAACAAATTTGAGCAGGCTAACGGGCGGTTTTATACGTTGTGTTTAAACTTCGGGTGTTGGTTAAACTGAAGTTTATCATAAATGAGCGTTTTATACGTCTCGTTGATCGCCAAATCAGGTTTAACCATCAATCGGTAGATATATAGGGTATAGTTTAAACTTCAATCTGAAGATTTAATCATGCGCAGTTTGAGATTTTGAGTAATATGGCTGTCACAGACCAGCTGTTTGACTGACGTGTTGAAGTTTTCAACTTAACCCAACTTGTTCACACAAAAACAGAAATACAAAATGGACTTATTTGATGCTTTTGAGGAATTAATAATTGACGAAGATGAGGACTTTATTCAAATTGTAGAAGCACCGCGCCATTTGAGAGTCTTTAGAGCAAAACCTACTCATTTTGAATATTGGGATGACTTCATTTAGATTATGATTCTGATTGTACTAACTCATGCCATGCATAACACAAAAGGAGAGCTTAACCTCTAATGTAAAAAATATAAAAATGCTGACACTTGGACCACCTGGATTCTGTTATCATTTTGTCTATCAGTAGCTCTGATGAACCGATGAAATAGCAGATATACCAGTACCATCTGGCGTAAAAACTAAACTAGTCTGTCACAGTAACAAGCACCTATAAAACTTCCTACATTTAAACTTCAAGTTAAACTTATGTTACAATATGCAAAATTTCAATGTGCAAGTTAATTGAATCTAATGCTCAAGATATTTAAGATATTTAAAATAATGCGCGGTTAAATCTTACCCAAAAATATCTTCCCGTTTTTGATGAGGGGGGGGCCAAGGCCCCCTCGGCCCCTCCCTAGTTACGCCACTGGGGGACCTTATTGTATAGACGTCCCAATTGCCCAATTCTAACCTCAGACTTTGTCTAGATCATTTAGAAAATATAATATCTGTGTTTCTATCTGAATTTGAACATTTAATTTTCGGAGGAGATCTAAATGTTGACTTACTCAATAAAAATAACAATAGCACATATATGTTATCTATGTATGTTATTAGATTTCTTAAATAATTATAGGTTGTTCTAACAAATTGAACTTCCTGCTCGAGTTACAGACATTTCAAGTACTTTGATTGATGTAATTATCACATCTACTAATGATATAGTAGTTAGGCCAAATGTTCTGAAAATATAGTATATTTCAGACCACTCACGTCATATGTAAACTAAAATCATTGGAAAGAGAAAAAACCGCTGCCCATGGAATCATTACTTCCACATCCAGATTTCGCATACAAGTCTTATACACACTAAATCCCAATGTAATATTTTATTCCCTTTAATAATAGAGTGGGAGTGGTAGAAGGGGTGGCTCATGTAAAAAAAATATTAGAACTTGGTTCTCTTATACACACTAAATCCCAATTGAATTTTTTATTCCCTTAAACAATAGGGTGGGGGATGGTAGAGGGGGTAACCAATGCCAAAATAAATTTTAGAGGCCCTTGGTTCTCGTACACACACTAAATTCCAATTTAATTTTTTACCCCCTTTAATAATAGGGTGAGGATTGCAATGAGGGTGGTAGAGGGGATAGCTAACGCTAAAAAATTTTTTTTGAGACTTCGTTCCTGTATACACACTAAATCACATTTTAATTTTTTTACTCCATTTCATAATAGTGCTGGGGTGGTATTGGGGGTAGTGTGTGTGTGGGGGGAGCTGATGCCAAAATAAAAAAAAAAAATTTTGAGACTGACATTTTGTACATACCATAAATTATGGACTCTTACCTGCTTGCTATGCCTATTTACCCTTATTTACCTCGTTTACCCCCGAACCCCTTCAACGGAATTAGATAAAAATATAATCTAGTTCGTTAAAATACATAAATAAGTGTACCAAATTTCAAGTCAATATCATAAACGGTTCTAGAGTAAACGTGCGCACAAAAAAAAGTTACCCAATTAACAAAGTTGTCCTATACGTTTAAAATAATAGGATAATTTTATTTTATTGCATTACTGTTCTGCAAAAGCTATTTTGTGTTATTAAAACCGCCAAAGTGATTATTTAGTCTTCGCAACTAAATTATCATATAAATAAGTGCTAAGAATGTTCTTACAGCTAAATTATAAAACATTTTGGAGAATTTGTTTTTCGCTGTTTTATAAACGTTTATACAGCAATTATTGTAAGATATTTTAGCTCACGGAACAAAATTGATTTATAATAATGACCCCTAGCACTTATTTGTCAATTGACGAGCGCTTATAAAACTATTCTGTAAAAGTTTAGGTAAGCAATAATAAAACAATTTTATTAAGATTCCTCATAACCCATATTATTTCAGGGAACATATTGTATTCTGCTGTAACTGTTAAACAATTGTTATATAGATTGTTGATTGTTATATATGTTATGTATGACCGATGGTCGAGAGGTGAGCGCACTTGCCTCTCACCCAAAAGTTCCGGGTTCGATCCCCGGTCGTGGCAGTGGAAAATACTGTGAGAGGGATTTTTCCACTATAGACAGATATTGGGTGTGTGTCCCTTGTCTCTAAATGTGTAGCCCCCTCCCACACAAGGCTCTTTCTAGAGCCTTCCGGGATAAAGGGGGTCGTCATTACTTGTGGTGTATTTATTTATTATTTATTTATAGAAGAAACACGCATTGCTGTCATAAAACACTTATAAAATAATTGATTAACATTATCTTTAAAGACTATAATATGTTCGTTACCATTTTAATAAAATATGGGTAGGTGTTTGCGATCATCAACGGCTGTCTCACATCTAAAGTTAAAACAATATATGTAGATATACAATATTACATACCCGGATTAAAGACAAACACACAATTATTAAATTTTTTTCCACTGTTAAGAAACAGGCGAATAAAGGATCCTGAAATTCTTGACATTTATTTAGCTGGACTAAGAAGCGCTTCAGAATGTATTGCTCTATAAGTATTGCAAATAGAATTTTTGTAAAACATTAAAACATGTTGCTGTATATATGTTTTGTAAGATGGCCTTTCGGAGCAAATATATTTTTTTAAACTTCCATAAGTACTGCCTCGGAGACTGTCAGTTTATTGATATATAACAGTCCTTCGGAAAATATCTTTGTTCTATAAGTGTTTTTATAATTATAAATATACTTTATAAGATGAACGCCATAATGTTTGAACAATTTGTATAGCGGCCATTTTGGACTTTAAAATAAAAATAGTTGCAGTACACAATCGCTTTGCTGTTAGCGAAACGAAGTCTTAATCAGTTAACTTTTATCTCATGTTCCACTAAATATCTTGTTAGGTATGCCGCCATATATAGTCACATAGAATCTAGCTACCTTTAATATTTTAAAACTATTTTGAGAATAATTATTGTCTGCAAAACATTTAAGAAATAGATAACATCTGTTGTTGTTGCTGCACATAAAAAAAAGTAGCTATGAAGATAATTACACAATGTTTATAAAATTGCATAATTGATATATTACAAAAACAGGTTTAAATTTTATAACTGTTTGCTATAAAACTATTTTATAATTATCGTCTATCATTTTTTAAAATTCTATGTAAGCGTTTACAGAATTATTTTATAACACCTGTGAGAGCCATAATAAAATAAATTAAAAAACTATATTGTTTTATAAACTGTGCCCATTTCGCGTATAAGCGTTGTATATACGTTTTAGAAGTGTTTATATCAACAATCTTGTTCTATAAAAAAATGTTCCATAAACATTCTTTCAGCTTCTACAAAACAACAAATTACTAGTTGGGTACAGACAAACCGACAGACAGGAAAATTTTTTCGCTCAAATTTAAAATCTCGACGTTTCATGACATTTTAAGTCTATTTTAACAAAAAAAATTACTTTTTTTTGCATTACTATACTTCCATTGTACGTGGAAGTAAAATTAAGAACGACAAACAACAACCTAAATTTCTTAACTTCCGAGATTTTTCTACGTTTAATTATCAAGATTTTCTGCAGGATGTGTTATCTGTAAATTGGGACTATATGGACTTGATAAGAAAATATTGATGAAATGTTAGAATTTTGGAATAACAACTTATTATATTTATTTAAAAATCATGCACCTTTCAAAACTGTGAGAGTAATTAAACAAAACCTGCTCCCTCGCTAACGGAAAATATTAAATATATGATTAAAAAACGCTTTTTTTCTAAAATCAATAGTTTTTTTCTAAAACTCGAATAAACCATTTTCTCAGACCTTAATTGTTTAATAAAAAATTTTGCCACACAAATAAACTGAAGCCTAAGAAACCATACATTCCTACCATCATTCTGAACATCCTGGATTCGGCTTATACCTAGAAACATTTTTTGTCAAAATCACCTCATTTTCATACTAATTCGACTGGAGTATATTGCGATATTGTGTATAGGCCTGCTCTATTAGGTAGAGACAAAAACACTCTTAAAAAAATACAAAATGCTTGTACAAAATTTAGTTTCAATTTGCGCAAGTTTGACCATATTACTGGACTTTTTTAGCAAGTAAATGGTTAAATTTAGATGAAAAATTCAAACACCATTTAGTTTGTCTTGTTTACAACATTGATAAATATCAAACACCTGACTATCAGTATTTAAAACTTTTAAAAGGTAGCGATACACATGAACGTTTTATTCGTTTTAATTACCTGCATAATGTCCCCAAGCATGATACCGTGCAGTTTCAGAGGAGTTTTACATATAACGCCGTCAAAATTTTTAACAAATTACCCTTGAATCTTAAACTTCCTGGTTACTATCGAATAATAATTTGTGTATTGCATTAGTCTTATAATTTTCTTTGTATATAGTTTTATATTATTTTTCCTAGGTACTTCTCTCAGTTGCGGTTGTATGGAAGAGCAACCCTAGGTCAAATACCGCCAACCCATTGAATATTTATTTTTATTTATTTTACTGTAATCTCAAAAATAAAAGCGATTTATTAGCATTATTATTATTATTAATAAAAGTCGTATCGGAAAAATCGAGAAGCCCCAGATCTAATAAAATCAAGCAGTTGCTTTACTAGTAAGGCAAAAACATGTTCACTGTTTACATATGCCAGATATTTCACCAATACAGTTGCATATTGCACTATTTACATTTTCATTTTAAGTGTACTTAACATAGTTTTATAAATAATTTTTTTCATAACCACTGCAACATTGGCATTTACTATGACCTAATCACTCATAAGACTAGAGTGTAGTAATATGTTGAAGATTTTAGATGCTTTAAACAGCCTATAACCTAATAAATGATGTTTTACACTTCGTTCAGTTGCTCGTTATAATCGAGGTACTATGGTACTGCTTTCGTTGAAATTTTGTTAAATCAATTTATAAAAATATAACTAGGCCCTTTATGGTTACAATGAAAGTTGCTGTACCATGGCGCGTAAAATAAAATATGACATGACCACAGTTAATTAATGTGGGCAAAATCTAAAAATGATTAATTTATTTAGAGATGGCAACAACGGAAACGCCAATAATTTACGGGCATATGGTCAATTCTAGGCATTATGGCTCTTGAGGAAGTTAAATTATACATTTTGTTATGAATTCCTAACACCTTGTGAACATGATGTCTGACCTGTGAAAACATAAAAAATAATGAAAAATCCTAAGTAATAATTGGGTAGTTTTTGAGGGGGCTGAAATGTAAATTTAGCTTTAAATTTGTGAATACAATAATAATATACTACATCTATGGATGTACGAAAAACTAGTGAAGCAAATTATTTATTTGGTATTGAAGTGTTGATTGAGAATAGCTGTAATTAATTATAATAATATTAGTAATGGTCATATGTAGGTAAAACTTGTGGATCTTTTTCAAATTTGCGCTATATAAATATGAATGTGTATGTCTACCAGTGTTAGACCTGAATAAAATGTAAGGGATGTTGCAGTATATTATTAGTATTTTAAACTCTCAGACAATATAAGAAGTAATGAGAGGAACTGTCCGAACAATCAACTGAAAATAGCTCCCGGCCGTCTTTCAGAGATACCGTTGTCTCTTAACTACAGGCGGGTAATTTCAACGCCTTT
Organism: Leptura quadrifasciata; assembly: GCA_963675555.1. NCBI lineage: Eukaryota > Metazoa > Arthropoda > Insecta > Coleoptera > Cerambycidae > Leptura > Leptura quadrifasciata. The sequence goes on from OY776682.1 coordinate 38,391,937, forward strand.
TTGTTGCTATAAATAGCTTTTTTGGGTAATTCTAAAACGTTACTTTCACATTTTGTGCCGAGTGCCGATTAAAATTGCTAATCGTCCCACTGTGGAACATTACGATTCCCTGCTAAGAATGTCTCGTCAATATACAATCAGAACAGAACTCATAAAGTTTTATTAGCTTTTGTAATCATGTATTAGGTTTTCATGTTTCTATGTGAGACGAGGGTGTAGGCTTTATGAGATTTTTGAAAGTCTTTAAGAGCGAGAGTGTTTTATGAGTATTACTTCCACGTCCAATGAATGTATAAGTAGTAAAGCAAAAAAAAAATTGTTGTTGTTGAAATAGGCATAAAATGTCATGAAACGTCGAGATTTTAAACTTGAGCGAAAACAAATTTTCCGTCTGTCGGTCTGTAACTTTCTTGTGCACACGTTTAGTCTGGAACCGTTTATGGTCTTTACGTGAAATTTGGTACACTTATGTACTATAACGAGATCTGGAACTAGATTATATTTTGATCTAATTCCCTTGAAGGGTTCGGGGTAAATGAGGTAAATAAGGGTAAATAGGCAAAGCAGGCAGTTAAGAGTCCATAAAATTGCAATTTAGGGCATTTACGAAAAGTCAAGGTCTCAAATTTTTTTTTTGTATTAACCACCCCCCACTGTCACCTCCAATAAGCCCCCGCTCTATTATGAAAGGGAGGAAAAATTTAAAATATGATTTAGTGAAGAACGAAACGTCTCAAAATATTTTATTGGCATTAGCTATCCCCAGTCTATTATTAAAGGGAGTAAAAAAATAAGTTGAGAGTTAGTATGTGTACGAGAACCAAGGACCTTTAAAATTTATTTTGACATTAGCCACCCCATTGCCACCCCCATCCTATTATTAAACGGAGTAAAATATTACAATGGGATTTAGTGTATATAAGACTTGGATACAAAATCTGGATGTGGAAGTATAGTGATTCCTTGGAGAGCGGTTTTTTTAAATAAGAATTGAAAAGAAATTGCATTAAACACTTTATATGCATCTAAAAGGAATCATAAGTAGAGTTTTTAAAAGGTTTGAAGTGTTAATTTCTTGATGTGGTTTAAAAGTAAAAGTAATAATAAGTTCTCAACAGGCGCACAAGTGAAACGAATCATTAATAAGAATTTACTGATGTTGCTTTTCATGCATTTGCAGGGGTTTATGAGCAAAGTTTATTATAAACGACATCAAGAGAAATTGCCCACGAGACTTCATGAGTATTAAAGATATTGCATTATAACAAATATTTTACAAGAATTTACAGTCAAGAATTTACTAGTATTTATAAGTATTTCGTATAAAATTTTCGAAAGTTTCAAAGAAAAATTTCATGATGCTCCTTAACAGTATTTATAAGTTTTAAAAGTGATATAAGTGAACATTATTTTTAAGAAATTTTGCATTTACGTGATTAAAAGCTTTCACATGAATTTATGAGTGAAGTCTGTATCAGATTTCGAGAGGTTTTTAAAATCACAGTTTTTATGAGCATTCTACAGAGTTGAAAAAAGAGAGAAAAGAGAGACAAGAATTTACAGTCAGCAAATACGATCTTTTACAAGTATTTTTGTATAAAATGTCGAAAGTTTCAAAGAGAGATTTCATGATGTTTCTTAACAGTATATGTAAACATTATTTTTAAGAAATATTGCATTTATGTGATTAAAAGCTTTCACATGAATTTATGAGTGAAGTCTGTATCAGATTTCGAGAGGCTTTTACAATCACAGTTTTCACGAGCATTCTACAGAATTGAAAAAAGAGAGAAAAGAGAGACAAGAATTTACAGTCAGCAAATACGATCTTTTACAAGTATTTTTGTATAAAATGTCGAAAGTTTCAAAGAGAGATTTCATGATGTTTCTTAACAGTATATGTAAACATAGTTTTTAAGAGATTTTGCAGTTATGTGATTAAAAGCTTTCACATGAATTTATGAGTGAAGTCTGTATCAGCTTTAGAGAGGTTTTTACAATCACAGTTTTTACGAGCATTCTACAGAATTGAAAAAAGAGAGAAAAGAGAGACAAGAATTTACAGTCAGCAAATACGATCTTTTACAAGTATTTTTGTACAAAATGTCGAAAGTTTCAAAAAGAAATTTCATGATGTTTCTTAACAGTATATGTAAACATAGTTTTTAAGAGATTTTGCAGTTATGTGATTAAATGCTTAAACAGAAATTTGTGCATTTTATTTTTATAATAATAATAATAATACCTATATTTTGTAAGTATTAGAAAAATGTTATTTCTATAACTGATTAATTAATGTTTATATATTCAAGAGGTCTAAACCAGAAATAGTTGTATTATATCATTCTAAAATATCAATTTTAATTAATGTATATACCGTCTGTCTATTTTACGAGTGCCACACAAAATATCTCACTTATTAATATCTATTGTAGAAGAATAAAGTTTTAGAAACAGTTATCCCATTTTTTGTGAACTATATTTCAGTCAAAAGAAATTTTAAATCCATATCCTACTTTGAGAGACATATTACAAAAACCTGAATAATAGGAAAACCACAAACGGTTATAGAGCTTCCTTGTTTGAGGATATATGAAAAAAGTTAAAGGGATGAAAGTTGACGGCAAAGACAATAAGAATAATAATGTGTATCAAAAAATTCGAAAAACGCAGTTGGCTTTGACATGCGCTCTTACGTTTTCCAAACGTATATGCACCCATTAGGAATAAATGTAAGTATTCTATTGATGGTCAAGCTGGTGCACTGAAATTATTTCTATAACAGCCATCACTCGGATACAAAAAAAAAAGTAAAAAAAGTTGTATATACAGTTCTGTGCAAGCGAATTCTGACGACTAATAAACTTTTCTAAAGTAATACATACACTAATAATGTCTTTACTTCCAGTTTATAATATATAGAATATTTTAAATTTTATGAACTTTGAAAACGGCAAAGTTGGTGTGATATCCTTTACCACTGAAAAACTTTTTACCACGCTTTGAAATTCTTTATGATATTAGCATATTTTAAACTTCTTGGTTTGTTTGTGTGAGACAAAAATGTGTTGTTAACAGTTACTAAAAGGCCCTTTCTTGCAAAAGGTTACTCTAATAGCCTACTTATAATGTCAATTGAATTATTCTCCTTCTACATGACGAACTTTCAGCCAAATTAGATTTTATTTTAAATTACAATATTAATCTTATTTATTTTTAAAAAGAAGATACATATTCTGCAGAAAATGCCGAAAGGAAGAAATGAAAAATTAAGAAAATATTACAATCAATTTATAGATAATATCAAATTTGGTTAAAACACACGTATAAACGTATCATTATAACATATAGAGTAAGTAAGGTCTATTTAAAGTGGTGATTAAATATCTGAGTGAACTTAGTTGTAAACAGAATTATATCAGTAAATGCAAAAGGCTATTCACATTTCGCTTTTATTTTTTCCTAATTGTTAGTACCCCAATGCTTTCCTTGTAAATTCCTTGAGCATTCCGTCTGTTATAATCTAGAATACTACTTTCCATCACAGCCAGACAATCTTAATATCCAGGACGAACTTAAATCGATACTGTGCCCCTTGACTTAGTCTTTGTAATGCATTTCTTGCATAGCGAAGACAAAGATTTGTTTATTAAAATTCTGTAAAACTGCACGTTTTCATAAAAATGTAATATTTCTAATTGGTTTTTCCATGGAAACCTTTCACAGAATTATAACCAATTCTACGACCTTATTATGATTGATACCACACGTGTAAGAGCTTAACGGTCCTACAATGAAAATATGTTTATTTTATTTCCACATCTGAACTGGAAATATAGATTTTTTTTTAAAACGCGTAAATAAATCATTTGTGGTATTTTAAATAACTGAGTAGTTTGTAGTTATTTGCGTAAAAGCAAATATTTCTGTCAGTACTCATCCATTTGATGGTTTAATGCCATTATGTCCAAAAAGATTTAACGTTATTGAATGCAGTGTCGGACTAGGGCCATGAGGGCCTCGGGCAAACTGATTTGTGAACCATTTATAAAAGTTTTTAGTTTAAAAATCCTGCAAACTTGACTTCTTGGCCTTTGTGATTTAAAATGTTTTTTTGTTTATATACCAACATGTATATTGTTTCAAAATGCACAAGAAATAAGAAATTCATTTGCGCAAAAAAATGAAATTATTACCGCTTTGTATTAAATAAGATGTAAATAAGGCGTTAATTCAATTTCCTTAAAAAAGAACAGGCCGTCCGAAAGAAAAACAAAAGTTGGGCGTCGCGACCACTGACCACTGAAATTTGTGAAAAAGAATTATAGTCACGTTCTGTCGTTAGTTTGGTTTCAGATCTAAGTACTCGGTACTTATGTATCACGTAAAAATATTATATTTATCCTTTTTCAGTTTCTTGTAAATTTTTTTTTACTCCCATGTCCAGTGAAAGTTTAATAACGCAAAAAAAATTCTTTTTTGTTGAAATGGGTTTAAAATGTCATGAAATGTCGAAATTTTAAATTTGAGCGAGATAATTTCCTGTCTGTCTGTAACTTTTTTGTGCGCACGTTTATTCTGGAAGCGACTTGAAATTTGGTACACTTATGTATTATAACGAGATTATATTTTTATTATTTTATATTTATTATATTTTCATCTAATTCCGTTGATAAATGGGGTAAATAAGGGTAAATAAGCAAAGCAAGCAGGTAAGAGTCGATTACTTTGCATGTACGAAAAGTCAAGGTCTCAAAATTTTTTTTGGCATCAGCCACCTCCCTCCCCCACTATCACCCCCAAATACCACCCCCACACGATTATGAAAGGGAGTAAAAAAATAAAATGTGATTTAGCGTGAATACAAGAACAAAACGTCTCAAAAAATTTTTTTGGCGTTAGCTACCCCTTTGACCACCCCACCCTATTATTAAAAGGAGTAAAGAATTAAAATGGGATTTAATGTGTATATGAGAACCAAGGGACTCTAAAAATTTTTTTGGCATTAGCCACCTGGATGTGGAAGTAGTGATTCCTTGGGCAGCAGTTTTTTGTTTTAGTTTCCTATGTTTTGAATTCAAACTATAGAGGATACCTCGCAGAAGTCAGATATTGCCTTACTGTTATCTTCCAGTCGTCTATCTGCGAGGTTTGTTTTATTGAATTCTTTGACGTTGCATATGAAGATTTTTACCATTATTTTTCTTGCCTTAACCTCGGTTACCAGTGTTTCTGAAGTAATATTTATTTGTGTATTCGCCTGAGCATGTCTCCTCTTTTCTGTAAGATTTAATATTTCGTTTTTTATGATTTCGATATTATTAATTCCACATCCAGTAGAAGTAGGTATAATAACGCAAAAAAACATATTTTTTTTTTGTTAAAATAGGCTTAAAATGTCTGAAACATCGAGATTTTAAATTTGAGCGAAAAAAAATTCCGTCTGTCGGTCTGTCTGTCTGTAACTTTTTTTTTTTTTTTTTTGCGCAAGTTTATGATATTGATTTGAAATTTAGGAACTAGACTATATTTTGATCTAACTCCGTTGAAGGATTCGGGGATAAATGTGGTAAATAAGGGTAAATAGGCAAAGCAAGCAGGTAAGAGTCCATAAAATTGCAATTCTAGGGCAGGTACGAAAAGTCAAGGTCTCAAAATTTTTTTTGGCATCAGCCACCCCCTATTATCACCCCTAATACCACCACCACACTATTATGAAAGTGAGTAAAAAAAATAAAGTGTGATTTAGTGTGTATACAAGAACGAAACATCTAAAAATTTTTTTTGGCGTTAGTCACCTCCTCTACCACCCCCACCCTATTATTAAAGGGAGTAAAAATTTAAATTGGGATTTAGTGTGCATACGAGAACTAAGGGGTTCTAAAAATTTTTTGACATTAGCCATCCCCCTCTACCATCCCCACCCTATTCCTAATTAAAGGGAGTACAAAATTAAATTGGGATTTAGTGTGTGAACGAGAACCAAGAGCCTCTAAAGTTTATTTTGGCGTTGAATTTCCATAACTTCTATCCAAAATATTTTTTCAAATTTTGGAAAATTCAACTATCCATAGACTATCGAATCATATGGTATATTGATGACAATTAAATTCTAGTAATAAATATTTTTTCGGAGACACTTTAACATCTGAAATTGTACATTTACCCTTTTATCTTGGATTAGAAAAGGGAGAGACAGCGAGTCAGTTGTAGATAAAAAATCAACTATCAGATTGCGGTTCGTTTGTAATGCAATGAACGAGAAAAGGGTGAAAAATGTAATTATCGCTACCCCAATGAGATCGGTAATTAAATATGCCGCTCTACATTTGTCAGAACGCAGCATGCGAAGAATTTTACATGAAATAAAGCTGCATCCATATAAACTCGCAGAGGAAAGATAAAAGAAACTTGAATTTTGTCGGAATTTTTGGAGCCGCGAAATAATGAGTAAGACGAAGTCCACTTTATTCTAATTGGTTTTCTTAATAAACAAAATGGCTGTTACTCAGCTTTCGGAAACCCTAAGAATTTCTCGAGTGATCTTTACACAGCAGTATGACGTACCGTTTCATCACCGAGGGTGATTGAACCTCATTTTCTCGACAGAAACGACAAATTGTAATTGTTATTGCTGTTCACACAGAAATACTGCAGGCATTCGGCATTCTTTTTGCCATCAATCCAAGAAGAGCTAAACAAATTTCAGTTTCAGTTGTACGGGACAAATGGTCATATTGAAAAGAATCCGTCACACATTTAGAGAAGTCGTGCCGCGTGGAACAATTTCCTTGACATTATTATCCTCGCAAACTCTTAAACACTATTCACAATGCAACTTCAAACACCACCGGGATAAAAATTCATAAAATAAAGTCGATTATCCACAACAAAATTAAAATAATTATTCCCATACACACAGACATAAGTTACTTTTACTGCACGTTGAAATGCGCTCTTTTTCTAAACTAAGCAGATGGTGAACTTAAAAAATCCGTAAATATTAAAAGAAAAAATAGTACCTACTTATAACGGCACAATTTGTTGCAAAAACATTTCGTTTTCGAGGCACAACGCATTGCAGACGACACGATTTAAAATGTTTCTCACATAGTAAACATTTCTAATTAAAAAAATGCCTGATGTAACGCTGTTATTAGATACAATTGATACTTCTACAATGAAAGTTACCCACTAAATATGATAAGATTTTGTAGATATTGCTGAAATTTTAAGTTGTGAACTGCAACATTACACTTATTACGATTAGAGTTCAAAAATAGAATGTTTATCTGGGGCTGGGATTACTCAGAAGAACTCGACAATACCGCTAAGCACATGCTGGGTGACAACGAGATTTATATATTTTTGCATGTTTAGATTCCATATGAAATTCTCGTTACAAGGATGTATCACAAATAGGTATTTGTTTCCAAGATGGCGCAGGCGCCGCTGGCGTCACAATTGTGAAAAGCTAAGTATTCAAAGAATTTAGTAGTCCTTGAATATGATGTATTATAGTAACTTCCAGAATTACGGTGCAGAAAAAAAACATTAAAAACTTTACGAGCTCATTATTAATGTTAAAGAACGCTATAACCCCGATATACTTTTCGACGTTGTAACAAAATCCGACTTAGGAAATACTTCGTAAGAAAAGCGTGCTTCACGTAAAAACGCCGTGGAAGAGGTTTTTAATTCTTGGAAACATATTTTTGCTCTTCGGAGTATTTTTTATGCCAAATTTTCGCTAACTCTTCAAGGAGCGTTAATTTAGAAAGTGTAGTAAATGTCGCTGCACAGGGACGTAATGTCGCCCCGACCACCCAATTTTAGAAAGTATACTAAAATTGGACTTGAACTTCAAAATTTCCAAGATTAAAAACCCTTTTACGAATCCACGTTGTCAAGCACTGCAACTCTTACGAGGTATTGAATATGAGGACAAGTTAGTCCAACGACTATTCAAAGTATATCGGAAGTTATAGCGAAAATAGCCCTTAGCGACATGGGACCCCCATCATTTCCTAGCAGTCGGATTTGACGGGGAAATTATGTGTTTTGACGGGGTTTGCCCTAAACAGGTTCCTCAGTGATTCGGAGTCAAAAAAGTATCTATACCATGTACTCACACGTGCATGGGATCTGCCTTGACTGAACGTAAAAGTTGTTATTGCATAATACAAACGAAGTAGAGACGCTTCAAGCAATTTTAAGCTCCGAGGAGCGATCAAAATTTATGTGAATTAATAAATACGTTTATAAGACAGGCAAGCAAAAGCCCACCAAAATTTCAGTTACATGAAACTTTTCTTGAATCTTTTTGTGCATCGTTAGCTTATCAAACTGCATATTGGATGGTAGTTGGTACCTTATGAATCGTCCCGTTCCTCACCATGTGTTGTACACGGGTCAGACCATTGTTTGTTAACATTTTCTCTTGAAAAAAGTTGTTGTAAAAACATAAATTTTTAAAAGATTTAATATATACATTTTGAACTTTATATTGTCTTTTAGTTGTGTTTTCTAACAAAATTCCTTTTCAGGTTTAATTTTAAGAGAGTGTAATACAGACAGTGTTAGATTTATAGTGTTACGACGTCGTCCAATTGATACCATCAGAGCAGCAGTTAAGCATAAACGACAGTAAGTATGATTTATCCATTATTCTCCGTCTGAAACAGTCACGTTGAACCCTAAAAATTTTGTGAACGTAATATTTATTATCTAGAATTAAGAAAAGGTTGAGGAAAAAGAAAATTAATTTTTTCTTTTTCCTATTTTTTTAAATTTTTCTAAGTTTTTTGAGCAGAAAACACGTCCTTCAGACTTCCATCAAAGCATGGATCGTTCACATGGCGCCCGAACAGGGACCATGCCGTCCCCAAACCCAACTAATCCTTTCTCATTCATGGCGGAAGACTCCGAGGGGTCGACCCCAAGAGAATTTTACGAGCGAGTCACCGCGCCGCGCCGCTCATCGACGACGGTTCTAGAGGGATAGAACCACAACGACTGTTTCCAGAGGGAAATAATCCAAATTTATCTGCTTCACAGCCACAAACTGCTAATTCGATGGAAAGTATGTTTCTGAAAATGGCAGAGGGCTTCGTGCAGGCGATACAGAACGTGTCGACCTGTACGCCCCATGAGAGACAAAGATATCCGAACGTGACGTTCCATGGGCTTGATCATGAAGATCCAGAAGCTTTTCTGAAAATTATGGAGGAATATTTCGACAGAGCTCGCATAAGCCACGACTATGATCGCCTCCATAACGTAACCGGCCAACTCAAGGGCGAAGCTCAACGATGGTCCGAACAATTTAGGACGTTGACTACTTCATATGCCTTATTCAAGAAAAGATTCCTTACGAGATTTAATTCTCCCGACATACAGTCACGAGCTATTGCTCAACTGTATGCCACCAAACAAACGTCTTTAGACGACACGGCAGTGTTTATCACAAGGAAAACCTGCCTTTTCGATCGTATTGATCCCTTCAAATCCGAAGCCGTCAGAGCTCGGGTCATCATGGACCAATTGCGTCCAGAAATTAGGTCACGCTTGAGAAGCAACCTAATTTCGTCCACAGAGATGTTAATAGCAGCGGCTACTAACGTCGAGCGGGATTCAGCTGACGAACAGACGTCGCTAATCCAGCTAATCGATCAACGTCTGTCCCGCGCGTCTTACTATCAAAAGCCGGGACATTTTAGTCAACAAAATTCAAGTATAAGGAGCAATGGAAGCCCAACTCCGACAGCACCGAGGGTGCATGTCCGAGAGGATGTCTCTCGACAGGACGGTCCAGGTAGAGCACCTGGTCGTCCTTTTTTTATGCCTAATTTTTCAAGCGGATCAGCGAATCCTGACCGCAGACAAAACAATTTTAATGGCGGATCGGGGAAATTCCGAGTACCCGACCGACCGGCTACCCCGTGTCGATACTGCACAGACACAGTGCAGTGGCACTTCCATAGTCAGTGTCCGAATAACCCTCATCTCAACAGGAGACCGGGAAACTTTCAAGGGGCCAGAGACCCAGGCCAGGGTCAATCTGCAAGATCCCCGGCACAACGGCCGAACCAAGGCGGCAGCAATGTCCAATAAATTTTTCCGATACTCATGACCACTACGATGCTCCTCTGCACAAGACAAAGGAAGCAATAAATTATATGAGCGAAGCGTTCCCTTTGCCTCGTATAAAAGTTCAAATTAATGAACATGCGGTCGACGCACTGATTGGTTCAGGCTCGACACGAAACGTTATCCATCCGAGGATGTTGGATAATTTTAAAAATCTCACGACACGTCGATCATTTGCTATGGCGTGCAGAGATCGAATGGTGGACTCTCTTGGAACGACAAAATTAAAAGTAATAATTTCAGGCACCTCTTTTGAAATTGATTTTCAAGTAATCGAAAATTTGAACGAAACAATAATATTAGGATCACCATTCTTATACATGAATAATGTCGCATATGATTATGGCCGAAAATGCCTATATGCCGGCACGGAAGAGCGTATTACCGTCTTCTGGAATCAAGCTTCTCAGAGGGAGAGACAGCAGGCGGAGCTTCCTGAAGAGCTTGTTATTAAAGACAAATTTCTACGGCCGCTGTTCGAAGAATTTGTCGATCTGTTCACTGCGGAACCGACTCAAGCAACCACAGTGACTGTTAAACACAAAATTATCGTAAAAGATACAAAACCATTTAATATCAGACCATATCCGATGTCTCCGAGTACGAAGAAAATTATGTACGACCAAATCGAAGAGATGTTGAAAGCTGGCATCATTGAACCTAGCACTGCCCAATATAGTTCACCACCCGTGATAATAAAACGTTCAGACAAGAAACCACGTTTTTGCATCGACTATCGCCACTTGAACGAAATGACTGAAGACGAGGTTTCCGTCTTACCAAAAATACACGAAAGTATTAAAGATTTAGGAAATTCGAAAATTTTTACTGTGTTGGATTTAAAGAGTGGATATTGGCAAATACCGCTCGATGAAGCATCAAAAGATTTCTCAACTTTTACCACTCCTGATGGGGCAGCTTACAGATTTAATGTCATGCCTTTCGGCCTCAAGACAGCTCCCTGTACCTTTCAGAAATTCATGGCAAAGGACGTTTTAACGGGTTACCTGCACCATTTCTGTAAAGTGTATTTAGATGATATAATCGTTTACAGCGTAAACGTGAAGGAGCATATGTCCCACTTGAGGTTAGTCTTTGAGAGACTACGTCTGCACAATATAAAAGTGTCACCGGAAAAGTGTGTAATAGCGACGAATGAAATCCAATATTTAGGCCACACAATTAGAACTGATACTTCCCGACCATTAGAAAAACATGTATTACAAATTCAAAATTATCCCGTTCCAGCCACCAAAAAGCAGCTACAAAGTTTCCTAGGACTTTGCAACTGGGTAAGAGAATATCTACCAAATGTGGCGATGATCACGAAGCCGCTAACGAAACTTCTTTCGAAGGAAAATCGTTTTCACTGGAACCATGTATGCGATGAAGCTTTTAGAAAATTAAAAGAATTATTATCCGGACCGCTGGAACTCCATCGGCCGGATTTTTCACGTCAGTTCATTTTACAAACCGATGCATCCTTACAAGGTCTTTCGGCCGTATTATATCAATTAGGCGACAACGGCGAAAAATATATCGTTTCGTATGCAAGCAATACATTATCTCCAACAGAGAGACGTTACCACATTAACGAGCTAGAATGCTTGGCGGTGGTGAACTATATTAAAAAGTACAAGATGTACCTAGCAGACAAACCGTTCTTGGTGAAGACGGACAACAGGGCGTTACTTTGGTTAAACAAGCATAAGGACGACAAAACTAAATTCACACGATGGTCATTATTATTGCAAGAATATGCATTCAAAATTGAACACTGTCCAGGAAAGGAGAATTTATTAGCAGATTTTCTAAGTCGTAACCCACAAAACAAATATGTCGAGACAGACGATGAAGAGGAAAGAATGTTCCTACCAAATTACAAGTGTCCAGAACGTATTTCTGTTTTAACGCATTCAGAAATATATGAAGATATCGTACAGGCTCAATCGAGTTCAAGAGATATTCAAGACAAGATCCGCCGTTGGAATGATCTATTTCAACAGGAACAACGTTTCGATGCGGATCTTATTTTTATGAAAAATTTTCACGTCCAAGACGATGTACTTTTGAAAGATTGCGATCAAAATTTTAAATTGATAGTTCCAAAGAGGAAAATTAAGGAATTGATTTACCATTATCATGACCGAGATGAAGCGTGTCATCCAGGAAGAGACGAGACTCTTAGAAAAATAGCAAAACGCTACTATTTTAATAATATGATATATAAACGACTGTCTGATATGCCAGTCTGTAAAGACAAGACAAGCCCAACCCAATGCTCCACTTAGAAGTCATGCACCACAAAATGCATTTGAAACCTTGAGCGTCGACGTAATTGGCCCGCTGCAGAGGACTAAAGACGCCGAAAATAGATACATGATTATCGTCGAAGACGTATTCAGTAAATGGATAGAGGCAAAGGCATACATTCAGGTCGATGGCAGAACGATAGCCAAATTTATTGATGAAGAGATAGTAGCAAGATTCGGAGTCCCTCGAGTCATAATTTCAGACAATGGAGGTCATTTCAATTCCGAATGGTACATCACGTTTTGTGAAAGGAACGGTATCGAACGATACTTAATTCCGGCATATCACCAACAGTCCAACCCCGTGGAACGACGGGTTCAGGAATGTAAGAAAATTTTAAACACCCTTTTATTCAAAAAGCCAAACGACACTTGGGATCGCTACGTGCATCAGATGACTTACATCTTAAGAAATCGTAGGAACGCCGCTACAAATCAAACACCCAGCATGATCGTGTTAGGATATGATCCAGCCGAAAGAGGCGAATGGGATTTGTATGCCTGGAGGCAAGAAAGAGCCAAGCAACAAACGCTTCCACGATACGAGCGAGTCAAGGAAGCCCGTCAGGCTCAACAAAATTACAAACAGAAGTACGCGCCAAAAGAGGCCGTCACTCCAGTCGTATTCAAAGTAGGAGACAAAGTCATGAGTAAAAGAAAGAGGAAGGTACATACCTTCACGCCGTCTTGGTCAGGCCCAACCAGAATCTTGAAGAAGTTTTCGGACGAAGTATATCTCGTGCAAAAGGGAAATGTAACGACAAGAGTACATGTAAATGATTTGAGCCCAGCCCCGCCAGAGGAGCACAACTTGGAAATCGAATCTTCCGACGAAGAAAATGTTAGTCCAGGCGGAACATCACTCGATGGAAATGATTCCCCGTTCTCAGACGATTCCACAGAACCTCCACCGCCGGAGCAAACGGTTGTAAATCCATGCACCGCCACGAGATGCTTCCTCTTCGGATTCAGAATCAAGTTCTGGAGATTCCATAATATTTTTATAATATTTTTCAACCTAGGCTAAGTTTTAACTTAGTGCTAGGTTTATTTTATATCAAAATTTCCATACCAACTTCTTGTCGCGTCTGGCAAGAGTTGGTATTTTATATGCATTTTTTTCAAGTCATTTTCATTGAGGATATTGTATCGACCATACAATTCTTCCAAATTCACTGCAGCAACTTTGACCGTGTCCGGCAGAGTTGGTATTTTTTATAATTTTTTCAAAGTCCTCATATGTTAATAAACATACATCTGTAAGCAGAGTCCGACCCAAAGGGTCCAAACAAGTGTTCCATTGGCACGGCATGGAAAGACGGCGACTCTGACGCAAGAGCTCGATTCAGATGAGTCTAGCAACTCAAGGGCGAGATGCCGCCACGTCTGCTGGAGGGGCAGATGCAACGATCCGACGGATGCAGATTCTGTCGCAGATTTCTCCCAAGAAGAGATTTTAATAAAAACTATTTCAATCAGCATAAGTCTACAAAATTCAGTGTTCCTATTCTCAAAGACGACGATGTGATATCGGTCGCAGATTTCTCCCAAGAAGAGATTTTAATAAAAACTATTTCAATCAGTATAAGTCTACAAAATTCAGTGTTCCTATTCTCAAAGACGACGATGTGTTATCGGTCGCAGATCCCCAGACGGGATATGAACAATACATTTTACTAAAACTTTGTTTTATATTGTTTCATATAACTGAGCAGAGCCATTGTATAGCTGGAGCCAAGCAGTCCAAGGACCACCTAAGCTGTTCCAGAAGGCAGTTCGACACCGAAGGTGATCGACGAGGCATAGACACGAGGAGGAGCAGACGCAAGCCCGCATTAGTGGAAGAACGCTAAGAAAGATAAGTGCGTCGAAAGTGTTTGTGTTGTGTCATCGAGAATCTGAGGATTTTCGAATTTTTCTTTTTTTTATGCCATTTTGAAAGCCAATGTTCAATTATTCAATCGAATGCTATGCATCGATATATGTTCAAACTTATTACCATTTTAGATTTGCATCTATGTTATGTTCAGATAGGCCGGTCTGAAATATAACCGAATACAACACATGGGAGACTACATCCAAGGATCCATTTTATTTTCAAAATCCAATTTCACCAAACGTTGCACAAAAAGATTCACGGAAAGGAGGGGAGTGTTAAAGAACGCTATAACCCCGATATACTTTTCGACGTTGTAACAAAATCCGACTTAGGAAATACTTCGTAAGAAAAGCGTGCTTCACGTAAAAACGCCGTGGAAGAGGTTTTTAATTCTTGGAAACATATTTTTGCTCTTCGGAGTATTTTTTATGCCAAATTTTCGCTAACTCTTCAAGGAGCGTTAATTTAGAAAGTGTAGTAAATGTCGCTGCACAGGGACGTAATGTCGCCCCGACCACCCAATTTTAGAAAGTATACTAAAATTGGACTTGAACTTCAAAATTTCCAAGATTAAAAACCCTTTTACGAATCCACGTTGTCAAGCACTGCAACTCTTACGAGGTATTGAATATGAGGACAAGTTAGTCCAACGACTATTCAAAGTATATCGGAAGTTATAGCGAAAATAGCCCTTAGCGACATGGGACCCCCATCATTTCCTAGCAGTCGGATTTGACGGGGAAATGATGTGTTTTGACGGGGTTTGCCCTAAACCGGTTCCTCAGTGATTCGGAGTCAAAAAAGTATCTATACCATGTACTCACACGTGCATGGGATCTGCCTTGACTGAACGTAAAAGTTGTTATTGCATAATACAAACGAAGTAGAGACGCTTCAAGCAATTTTAAGCTCCGAGGAGCGATCAAAATTTATGTGAATTAATAAATACGTTTATAAGACAGGCAAGCAAAAGCCCGCCAAAATTTCAGTTACATGAAACTTTTCTTGAATCTTTTTGTGCATCGTTAGCTTATCAAACTGCATATTGGATGGTAGTTGGTACCTTATGAATCGTCCCGTTCCTCACCATGTGTTGTACACGGGTCAGACCATTGTTTGTTAACATTTTCTCTTGAAAAAAGTTGTTGTAAAAACATAAATTTTTAAAAGATTTAATATATACATTTTGAACTTTATATTGTCTTTTAGTTGTGTTTTCTAACAAAATTCCTTTTCAGGTTTAATTTTAAGAGAGTGTAATACAGACAGTGTTAGATTTATAGTGTTACGACGTCGTCCAATTGATACCATCAGAGCAGCAGTTAAGCATTGTTACAGTTCAATTTAACATTTATACATTATTTAAAAAAATCTCTAAATCATTACTTTATCTCTTACGTTTAATGTCTAACGAATTCGTGTTATCCGTCGTCACGCGTAATATTTATTATTTAGTTGTCTATATGAATTCGCAATTGTAAGGAATCTGTTGCAGGTATAGGCATGGCGTTATACATTTTGTTGTGTAGCGTGTTGCATATACTTAAGCTCTCTATTTCTGTAATTCTTAAGCTAGGAAACCAATAACTTTTAATTAGTTTATAGGTAGATTCCTATAACCGACTGACGATCGGTAACACAGATTTATTTCTTCACAATAGTTTTTGGCTTGGGTTTTGTCTTCCGGTATTCTGTCACTTTTCACGTGTAATTCGCTCGAACGCTTGGCAATTTATTAAGGGGTATTTTTACGTGCTCGTTGCGATTTTTGAAACAAGTAATTTCACCATTTTGGGATATATTCGCAACGTTATATTTTTCGGTTATCCATTTATGTTTGGACGAGTGCATATTTTTATGGTATTGGAAATCGATTGTCTTCATTGGAAGGATCTATACGTAAAAGCCATTTTTGCCAAATGGCCAAGGACATCCAAGGTCAACAACATTTCTCTAGGAAAACCCTCCGAAACGAGGTAATTATTTTATTTTTATATTCAAACTAGCAAAATATCACTTGTAGTAAATTGTTCAATGGTAAAAATTTATTTTTAGGGTTTTATTTTCACCTACGGTTTCGTCTAGGAATTCGTAGTTTTTTTATACGATTTTTTTTTTGTCTCCTGATACGAACGAATAACTTTTTTTCCACTGGTCTGCACGTACTTATGTTACTTCTCCTTACTGGATTGGAATTTCTTTTTTGTGGAGAGCCATCCATTTTTTTGGGTTAATTGATAGGCTGGAAGTTGCCATTCCTGAAACTTGAGCCGAAGCTGAAGCCCCGCTGCCTGCAGTTTGTATCCTTCTTACGCCATACATATATTGATTTTTTTTAAAATATATTGTATATTTTGCTTAAAAAAATTTCACCGCTGTACCTATATATATATATATATTTTAAATTTTGCTAAACGTACTATGAAAATATTACATTAATTAATTAAAACATCTATGATATTTGTTGGGGGTTAAGCACTTACGTAAGACGCGTATACCCAGTTAAATATATATTTTTTTTAGTGTTGAATTTGTCCGTCATACCATACCCTACGTTATTGTACTGTTGAATGTTATAAAGTTACTTCGTTTATTGTTATTAAAAGATAAAACTGAATTTTAATTTTTCATTATCGTCTCGCTAAGTAATTTATTTAGTAAATTTAAGGTTACATTGTACTTGAGCTGGTATTTGTAGTGAAAAAAAATTTACTTGGCGCCCTGATACATCAAAGTAATTTAGAACCCCGACCATCTCCACTGTTAGTCGGCCGGCAAATACCGTTAGTCAATAGTCGACGACCAACTAGTTACGTCAGATTGTAATTTTAAAATTTGACGTAGCAGCATAAACGACAGTAAGTATGATTTATCCATTATTCTCCGTCTGAAACAGTCACGTTGAACCCTAAAAATTTTGTGAACGTAATATTTATTATCTAGAATTAAGAAAAGGTTGAGGAAAAAGAAAATTAATTTGTTCTTTTTCCTATTTTTTTTAATTTTTCTAAGTTTTTTGAGCAGAAAATACGTCCTTCAGACTTCCATCAAAGCATGGATCGTTCACATTAACGCCGGTGAACCATTTGCTATGGTGTCATCAAACATGGGCGAAACAGTACAGAGAGGAACGGTATTTTAATGGGTCGTAAAGTTTTTATTGCGTTTTTTATCTTCATGATACATCTTGAATTGAAATACAATTTTTGGAAAATCATAAAAAGCAAATGGGTTTTATTCAATTTTTTTTTTCTAATGGCAACCATATTCTTTTACTTTTCCCAACAAAGCCCAAAATATTAACCTTTCATTTGATACTTTTAGTTTCCGTACTAATTTACTTTGAAATTATTGAATTTCTGTAGATTCTATTTTTCAGCTAATGTATGTATTAAATTTTATAAGCGTGCCATGACCAAATGGCATTTATCAATTGGTATTGTTAAAAAAATATACATTGAGATTAAAAAAAGTTGATCTATGAGGCAGATAGGTCTGAAGGACGTTGGGCTGTCCCTAGGTCTACCGGATTTCCAAAGTAGTGTAACCTTGGCCCTTTTCCAAGATCTTGGAAATTTGTGCTTCTTCAATAGCCTATTAAAATCCTCAATACTAGTTCCGGTTGTGTCGAGGACAATTCTTTTATTGCCTCCGGCGGGATTGTATCTGGGCCAGGTGAAGTGCCGGGATTAATCCCCTCCACCGCGGTTTTTAATTCCTCCAGGGAAAAAGGTCTAGGCTCCGTCAGTTCATGTACTTCTCCCCTTTCATCTTCCATAGTTGAAAAAAGTACGTTCAGTATCTCTTCCTTGAATTCCGTAGAGATATCAAAAGGTAGGGAAGGTCCGGAGATTTTCTTCCTTACAATGCGGTAACCGTCCCCCCATAAGTCTTCGTTGATCCTCTCGCAGAGATCTTCCCAGGCCTTTCGTTTAGCGTCTCTTATGGATTTATTCCAACTCCTGGAGATTTCTTACTAAAGATGAATAAACTCGATGTGGCAGGTATTTTGAAATCTGAGTGAAATAATTAGAGACATCTCGACGGTTATGAGGCGTTTCTTCTTAAATTCAAGGGTAATTATCCTATAAAACCCTTAATTTCATTTTCTGAAAAGTTCAGATAGATAATTTATTACATTTAAACTCTCCTGGAATAAAATAGGATGGATCCTAGTACCCATAATTCCCATTCATACATTTACCCCAAACACCTCCTGGTGATTTCCTTCTCTAAATTTTGAAAAGTCTTGCAGTAGTCAACTTAGCTCTTTCAATTTTTCGAATTTATGACGCTATTTTGACAACAAATACCTACTTGTGATATATCGTTATAAAAAGATTTTCATGTGGAATCTAACTATGCAAAAATATATACAAGGTGATATTTAAAAATCAAAAGTTGTTGATACTTCCAGTTGGGCAGGAAGTGATATTTTTTACTTAATAAGTGCAACATTTTGCTTTTTGTGTCATAAATGATTTGCCAAAATTTTAAAATTTATTATCCAAAATTAACCTGGAAATTGGAACGGGATTAATCTTGTTGAATAACTGGTATATTATTATACATATGTTCTAGGCGGAGCTGGTGGGAATTGCACGATTTCCGGTCAGGTCCTGTAAATCAGGAAGGTCCTAGATGTTCTCGCACAAAACAACAATTCAGAATCCAGAATAGTCTAGAGTGTAATTCTCCAATAGTCAAATTATAATGCAGTGCGCATTCTCAAACCTCTCGTAAATAATTTTCAGTAAGTTTGTAATAAAGCTACCACCGGTAGATAACCAGCGAGCGTTTTCATATTTTCCAACAACTAAGTGTATCTGATGAAGTACTTTCTACAACACCATGGGGATTGGATTAATATAAGCTTATTGCGATATAAGAACATTTTTATTTTCCTCTGAAATCTGAAATTTTTCTAAGTAAAAAATAAATCAAATGCATTTTTTTGAGCTATTTCGCATTTCTTATACATTAAAATTTTGTAATTTATTTTTTCGTAATAGATTTAAAAAAATAAACCTACTAACATTTTAAAGACCAATCATCTATATGCCGATCATATATATGATTCGTCTTGCCCTGTACAGAAAAATTGAAATTGGAAAAAAGCACTAAAATCAACACAATAGCAATTAGAAGGAAATAAACTATTTTGTATCTGTAAATAATCCATTGGTTATGTGGTTAACTGAAACTCATGTAACATCAGAATAGATGATTTTGGAATAACCATCACAAATTATAATATTGAAAGAGTAAATTCTGAAAATAGACATACTGGGGGGTAATTTTTTATATTCGATCAGATATTAAATATAACGTTTGCTTCTCTATGTCAATTGAACAGAATCTATGGTTCCTTGTTATCAAAATAAAAGTAAATAATGAATACTTTATGATGGCAGGAATTTACCATTCACCAAATCATTCACATGTGGAATTCTTAAATTTCTTAGAAACATAGTTAGATCAAAATATGTTAAATATACCTCACACATTTTTAATGGTGGGAGATTTTAACATTAATTGGAACTCTAACCTAGGACATTGCAATCGCTTAAAAAATATAATTAATGACTTTGATTTAAAGCAAATGGTTAACTCATATACACATATGTTCAGAACTGGTGGTAGTGTTATTGGTTAGTCATCATTAATAATAAAGATGGTATTGAAGAAGCAGTTTAGATGGTCATAATATTATAGAAATAAGTCTTCCTAAAATAAATAAAAATAAAACATGTACAATTAGAAGTAAACTTAAAGATGTGGTCTTATTTCAAGCAGAAATGAATAAAGTTGTAGGCAATTTTGACTATAGAGTTAGCGATATTAATCAGAAATAAGATTTATTGGTGGCAAATTTGAAAAAAATTGTGCATTAATTCATACCTAAGAAAGAAGTTATGGTACATAAGAGACAAAGAATGGTTTAATGATAAAGTTCTCGAATCTATAAAGCAAGGAGACCAAAGTTATAAAATATATAAAACAACAATCAAGATGATTGGAAGATCTATAAGTTGAAATGAAACAAAGTAGTAGACGTTATAACAACGGAGAAATGTAGGTACCTTGAAGGTAAGATTGATCTTTCCAGAGGCAACTCAAAAATGATGTGGAAACTGAAAAAAAATATATCTCGTAAAGATAAAGAGGTTGTGAGTGAGATAATGTTTGGTAACGTTGTTAGAGGATTTGAATGCTATAGTAGAAAGAATTAATGAGTTTTATATAAATAGTGTGAGTGAAATAGTCAGTGGTACACCTAGAAATCATAGACAATACCAATTAAGGCATAATCATGGCAAATTTTCTAGTTTCAAATTATTGCAAAAAACGAGCTTAAAAATATAATCCTTTCATTAGCAAGCAAAAGTAGTCCAGACGACATTGCCATGTTTATTTACAATGATTGTTTCCATATACTGGCTGATCCTCTACTAAATATCATTAATACCTCGCTGCCAACTGGTATTGTTCCCGATGCATTGAAAGTCTCAACCATTGTTTTATTGAGAAAAGTTGCTAAAGCCGTTCAAGCTGGAGAATTTCGCCCAATAAATATGCTTTCAGCATTTAAAAAAATTCTGGAAATAATTGTATGTGTACAAATCTTAGAGTTTATGAAGTAAAATAAAGTACTATGCAAGTTATAATCGGGCTTCAGAGAAGGATATAGTTGTGAAAGTACTTTACAGTATGTTATTAACGAATGGAAAAAGGCAAGTGATATAGACAAAGTAACTGGTATAATCTTCTTGGATCTTAAAAGAGCTTTACCGTAGATAGAGATAGATTGTTAGATAAATTGAAAGGATATGGGCTTGAGGGAGTGGTGCACTATTTGAATGGTAGAATGCAAAAAGTAAAGCATGATGAGCATGTATCTAGTATAAAGAGTATAAATGCAGGAATACCGCAAGAAAGTATTTTAGGTCCGCTTTTATTTATTTTATATATTAACGACATTGCAACTCTGTTTTCTAACTGCGGTTATCACTTATTTGCAGATGATGCAGTTATTTATATAACAGAGGAAATAGTGCATTATTGGTGAGTCGAATGAATGAAGTCTTGAAAGAAGTGAGTGACTGGTTAGAAGTAAATAAATTGAAGCTAAATGTATTTAAAATAAAAGATATGATTGTAGGAAAAAAGAAATTTAAAGATAAAATAGGGAAGGAGGCATTAGAATTTAGAGTTCGTGCTGAATCAATTCAGGTTGTTAATGAAATTAAATACTTAGATGCAATCATAGATGACAAACTTATATTTAGTAGTCATATTAATTATGTGTGTAAGAAAATAGCTAAAAAAATTGATGTATTAAAAAGGGTCTGCTGGTACCTCTCTGCTACAAGTAGAAAATTGGTATATAATACTATTATATTACCTCATTTTAATTATTGTAGCACTGTTTTGTATGTTACAATCGATGGTGACTTGGATCGTCTGCAAAAGTTAAATAGGGCTATGAGGGTTATATTGAGATGAAGTATTTATACTAGAGTGAATGAATGATATGCTGAAAGTTTTAGGCTGTATGAATGTACAAAATTATGCTAAATTTAATGTACTGGTTTTCATACATAAAATAAGAATTTTCAATTCAATTCAATTTATTCAACTTCAACTATACATGTTTAACATTACATATTCAAATGCACATAGTGTTTGGTATTGAACATTAAATTAACAACATTATCAGTTTTATATATTACATATTGAAAAACTTAAAATATTGAAAAACTTAAAATAGGTTATATTTAATACCACCCTGGCGAACAAGAAGACTCACCTAAGCACTATACGGTGCTTGTGTTGTGTCGTTCTTATTATATCGCCGAAGGAAATCTAACTAAAGCAGGCAAATTGAGAAATGAGCAGAAACGAAATTATGACGGCTAGAATACAAAATGAAAACAGTAAAGGAGAATGATGAATACAGCAAATATTAATGACAAAATAGTATACAATATGAAATAAGACGAGGAAGTGGGGAGGACAGAAGCGCACATATGAAATAAAATTTCTTACTGTGGGATTAAAACAATTTAGTAAGTTTGTCATGATTTTCATTTAAGAAACTTTTTATACCTAGTTTATACTTACTTAATTTCGTTATCTTTTTGAGGTCAGCTGGTAGCTGATTGTACAGTTTAGGACCAAAAAAGAAAACATATCTCTGCGTGTGAGTTTTTCTGAAAATTGGTAAATTAATAGATAAATTCTCCGCAAACCTAGTCTGTCTAATTTCTTGTGGAGAGTTATAGTTTGTTTTGTTAAAAAACATCCATATAAGGCTTTGGTAAATGTATATACTTCTTATATTAAATAGGCCGCTCTCTTTGTATAAGATTTTAGTTGGATATAGTTGGGTTTTTTTTAAAATTATTTTAATAATTGCATTTTGCACACATTGTAGCCTATCCAGTATATTATTAAACAAACCACCCAATGCACTAATACAGTATCTTAGTATCGACTCAACTAAGGAATAGTAAAGAATGAGTAAACTTTTTTGAGTCAGAATTTCCCTTAGATTATAAAATTTATAAATAAGATGTCTAAGCCTTTTTGTAATATAGAAGGCATGTTCATCCCATCTCAAATGCTGATCCATTATAACACCAAGATATTTTACTTTATCTGTTTTATCTATTGTTGGACATGTAGTACAATGTGTTTTATCTGCACAGGTTATATTGTGTATTTTTAGTGTGTTTTCTGCAGGTTGATCAGATTGTAATAAAGTGAATGTTATATATTTGGTTTTAGAAACATTTAATGTCAACAAATTGAAGTTTAGCCATATGTGTATGTTATGTATGTTGTATTCAGCTGCATGATATACTTCGTTCCAGGTATCACCTGTGCAAATAATGACAATATCATCAGCATATGAGATGAGATGACCCTTAAAATTATTTATTCGGCTAATACTGTTGATGTATACGAGAAACAGTATTGGGCCCAATACTGTTCCCTGTGGAACACCGACTGTGACATCATGTGGTTCACTTATACACTTATCTAACTTTACACGTTGCACTCTGTGTGACAAATAATCTCGCAAAATGTTTAAAGTTGGTCCCCGAATATCGTAGTTATGCAATTTCTTTAATAGCTTATCGTGTGATACTGTATCGAATGCCTTTGCCAAATCAACAAAAATGGCTAAACATTTCTTCGACTCGTCCAAGGCATCCACGGTTGTTCTGAGAAACTCTACAACAGCGTTTTCGGTGTTAGAGTTATTGATAAAACCAAATTGTCTTTTAGTTATTACATCGTGAAGGTTAAAGAAGGAAGTTAATCTTATATATATAAGTTATAGTTTGTTCGAAAATTTTTGCGAAATTATTTATCACAGAGATAGGTCGGTAATTTGTTAGCTGTTCTAGATCACCTGATTTATGTACGGGTGTAATAAGTGATTCTTTCTACTGAGCGGGCAGGTTACCGTTTATATATGTTAAATTAATAATGTGAACTAGCGGCTTGACAATGTGTTTATGTATATTTTTTATTAAATCTGTTTTTATTCCGTCTGGACCGGGAGAACATTTATTTTTGAGACATGAGATTATATTAATTATTTCTGTATCTGATACGGGCTCTAAAAACAGCGTAGGTGCTACAGATATGTCATTTAGGAAATTATCGGGTAGTTTATCATATTTTTTTATTTTTTTTAGCATTTCAGGACCTATGTTTGCAAAGAAGTCATTTATAACATTAACTTTTTCCCTATTATCCGATATCATATTACCATTTTTACTTTTAATAGGTATGTTTTTTATTGATTTTTTTGTTGTGTTATTTGATATTTCATTTATTAGATCCCAGGTTTTCTTAGAATTACCTTTCATTGCATTTAGTTTTTCTTTGTAGTATTGATTTTTTGTTTGTTTAATGAGTTTGCTTAATTTATTTCTATATACTTTATAATCCTCATGCAACTTGTCTGTAAAGTTAGTGTTTAGTTTCTTTTTTAGGAGGTCTCTTTTTCTTATCGAGATTATTAGTCCAACTGTTATCCATGGTTTTATCTTGTAATTTTTGTTATTGTATATCATCCGTTCGCTTGTTGACATTGCTATAAAATTTTTTAATTTATGAATAAAATTATTATAAGATATTTGTGTGTCATAACAATTGGTAACCTCGGTCCAAGTTTCATTATCACAAAAGGTATTTAATTTATCGTAATCAATTTTTTTTACCGTAAAATTAGTCTTATTAGGATTTTCATTTTTTATGTTATTCGGAAATGTTATATTTAAAAGAATCGTATGATGATCAGATATATTAGTTTGAAAAACACCAGGTGTGAATAGAATGTTTTTTTTACAATTTACTTTGCGAACAAATATATGATCTATTAAAGTTTGCGATTGATTCGTTATCCTGGTAGGTATATTAATGTATGAAAGAAACCCATGCTCAGCTAAAATATTTACATAGTTATTTACAGAATTTGCGAATTTATCTAGTAAATTTATATTAATGTCCCCTACAAACAGTTCAATTTGTTTTTTACATAAATTTGATAAGTACAATTGTAATTCATCCTGATATGTATGCACGTCTATAGACGGGGGTCTATATGACGCAGTTAGGCCTATTTCAGTATTGTTATTATTTACTAGGATTCTTAACAATTTAGTTTCAGTTAAAGGATAAATTTGTATCTTTGCAGAGATATCATTTTTAATAAAGGCAATTAGACCATCATTTTGATTAGTTTGCGAGTCATTGTAGTACAAAGTATAATTAGGTATATTGAAGTCACTTACCAATTCGACATGCCATGTTTCAGACAATAATATTATGTCTATATCATTTATTATAGGTTCCAAATATACAAGAAGTTCGTCAAAATTTTTTTTTATGCTCCTTATATTGAAATGGATAATATTTAATATGTCTTTTGTCCTCTCCACTTCGTTATTCCTAATATAATCCTGTAAACTATTATATGATTCAGTTTTAATTTCTTCCTCATTGTCTAAAATATTTATGAACTCTAGCATTCGAGTTTACCTATATAAATAAATTAAAAAAGAGAAAAAAATAAATGTAAGAAGAATGAATAAAAGAAGAGAAAAATATATATATATATATAGTGTAATATAAATTTACGTAATGTAGTTATATAGTTATTCCAAAAAACAAAAGCAATGACAAATAATAATCAGCTCTAACAAAACGTATCACTGCAACTCCATTAGTCAAAAGATATAATCAAGAAAAAAGGAAAAGTAAAAATAGCGAAAATTTATTTATATAATCATCATAAACAATTATTACATAACAGTTATAGAATTATAAGCAGCAAAAGAAAAAATACCTCTATAGAAAATAGATAAATAATATGGAGTAATAGTTCCGTATTAAAGTCATAGTTTAAATACACTATTGAAATCAGCCATGCTCCTTAGAATGTGAATATTATTATTTGATTTGACATGCACCAAACCATTCTGGGTCCAAACATTTTTTAGCGACGTAGCCTCGATAGAATGAATGTAGTACCTCCTTATTTGCAAGATAATGTACAAATATTTGAAGATTTGCATGACTATATAACACAAGAGGTAGAAATAATTTTGTCCTACAACGTGTAAACACCGAAAGATCAATCTTCGCCAAAGGACTAAACACATACAATAACCTCAGTAAAGAAGCTAAGGAGGCTCATAACATAACTTCTTTCAAAAAATAATTAAAAATATGTACATACAATAGAGTAATGAGAAACTGTGTTAGTTATTTTAAGTATAAATTAGAATATGTAAATTTATACTATTTTTTTTTTATCCTTTGGTAGTATTTTGTAAAATGTATTGTATAGCAAATTGCTAAAGAAAGGATTATTATCATTATTACATCTCGCACTTATAGTAATAATTTGGGAGGGGAATCCAATTATAAGCTTTTTCAAACATTATCATGGAAGTCCTTTCGGGCGATTTATTTTAGGTTCAAGTTCAACTTTATTGTATTGCAGGGTTCGACTGGTGTGCAGCACGCGGAATAATATAGGTAAGTGTATAAGATAGCAGTAGAGCAGGAGCAAAGGGAGATCCGAATCGGTAACGATAACGGGGTAGTAAGGCAGTGGGAACGCTCGAGGAATGATGGTACGCCTTGATTCATAGAAATCTAGGACAAGGGAGATCGACGTTAGTACAGCCCAACCAAAAGCTTCGTGCCTGTGCCTCAACAAGTACACACAGGGGCGCACGAATTAGGAGAGTTATATTAAAGCCGTATTGTTACTCTATTCGCAAATTATTTTAAGTGGTATACAGCCCTAAAGTGGTTCATAGGGAATCTAGAACCCCATGGGAAATTAAAACTCATTTATTTACTAATAAG
This sequence comes from Leptura quadrifasciata, assembly GCA_963675555.1. Taxonomy (NCBI): domain Eukaryota; kingdom Metazoa; phylum Arthropoda; class Insecta; order Coleoptera; family Cerambycidae; genus Leptura; species Leptura quadrifasciata. The sequence goes on from OY776682.1 coordinate 38,418,673, forward strand.
TACGAAACGTCGAAGGCTCAAAGAAGGTGATTTATTAGTTAAAATGCAAATGAATAATGCTCTTCCTTACGTACTTATTATGCATTAAATAGGCCCATTAAAAATTGACACAAATTACATATCCTCCGATTATTTTGTACAGAAATAAATCGAATACCGAATAAAACATATATTTGGAGGAGGCCTGCATAGGCGCGCGCGCGCGCGTGTATGTGTGTGTGTGTGTGTGTGTGTGTGTGTGTGTGTGTGTGTGTGTGTGTTGGTTTCTCATAACATGTGACCTCTTGTGTGTGAATGAGGGTGTACTATGACCTCTCCAAATATTATGACCTCATACATTCGATGCCACAATATTTTATTGTAAATTCTTGTTATTTACGTAATTTTATGACGTTTAAACTTTATTTTTAAAATTCTTGTGTATGATGTTGAAATTGATGATCATTCACATAGCTCACACATGATAAGTTGTGACGTCATTTCTACAGCAGGATAGTGGCGCCCTCTACTTTACACACTCTACGCATATAGCCGCGTGACCTTCAAGTTTTACGAGCAGTAAGGAATAAATAATATGATAATATCTAGTTTAAATTTGGCAGTTGACACGGCATTCAGTGTTCAATTAGTGACAGTAGTGACACGTTGTATGGGAATATTTATAGTAGGTAGTGGAATACATTATAAAGGTAAGGTACAATAATATTTTTCTCTGCTATCACATGTGGTTATATTAAAATTATTTACATGAAAGTATCTATAATATATAAGAATTTCAATGAACTTTATATAAAGTTGTAGATTACTAGTCCATTTAACGAGGTACAAAAAGGCCAAAACATCAAAAGTTTGTAAGATCTTTTGCAATACATTTCCTCCCCTGTTTTCGGGGGTGAGAAAAATGATCGTGATGGTTTCGAGTTTTGAAACCCTTGCGTACTACCCCTATCAAGGAAAAACCACCCCTGTTTCCGGCTTCTTGGTCTTGGGCTCGCGAGGGATCGACGGGTCTGGTTTTTTTGGGGGAATAATTACAAACTAAGTTAATTTACATTAGAGTACCCCGAAGCGACCCTCGGGGGTTGAACCTACCCCCGACCGTAATAGCAATATCTCAAAAACAAGACAATACGGACAAGGTTTTTTATGGGTTTTCGAGGGCAGGGATCATAATAAAGGTGCTATTTTTCACCCTACCTTCCCGCAACTACCCCCAACGTATAAAACCACCCCGTCTTCCATGCTGTCGATCCTAGGCAAGCGAAAATTCGTCGGATCGGAGTTTTTATGGGAATATTAGGGAAGCTAACCATTACTAAACCGCAGTTGACCTAAGCAGCCCCCGGGGGTTGAAACAACCCTGCTTGCAAAATCAAAATCACTCGAAAAACTTGAAAACGGGTTTCTCACGGGTTTTCGAGGGTGATAAACACGATGGTGGTATTTTTTTCATTGTAGCCTCTCGAAACTACCCCCTACGTATAAAAACCACCCCCTCTTCGGGGGTAGGTTCAAACCTCGGGGTTCGGTCCGGGGTTCTCTAATGTAAATTAACTAAATTTATTGTTATTCCTGAAAAAAAAAACAGATCTGACGATCCCTCGCAGCAAGCACGAAATTGGGGTTTTTCCTTGATAGAGGTAGTACGCAAGGATTTCAGAACTCGAAACCATCACCATCGTTTTTCTCACCCTCGAAAACGGAGGGGGAAATGTATTGCAAAAGATTCTACAAACTTTTGATGTTCGGGACCTCGTTAAATGGACTATACAGTACGTAATCTAGAATCATGTTTTTTGGGGTTGTTGCAAATGCCTTGACGAATATATTCATTGGAAATAAGTTTTAATAGATATATCTCGAAAAGTAATAAGCAAAAGAAAGTAACATGAGTCTGCTTGGTACATTGGGGAACATGATTAACGGTGAAGATACTTCGCACGGTTTCACCTTTAACTCCACCACTTCAAAATTTTAAATAACATTGTATGTTTGTTTGTTTAACATACGCTTTATAATAGCACTAATTTAATGCGATATAAAAAATAAATACGCTCAATTTGTTTTTAATTAAATAGTTTGAAACAAAAATATTAGATTATTTTTATAGCTACTGATGGGTGTTTAAAATAAGATGGTGCCATTTGAAAAGTTGACAATTATAAATTAGTGATTTCGGAAATTTTGATTAAACCAATTCAAAAAAACTCACATTTACATTTTTCTCTTATTGTTTTGATCCATTTCATTGATTTGAGTGCATTCACTGTACTCTAGATGCAAAAATAAAAATAGCCCTAAAAAAATCTACCAAAACAACTTTTAAAACTAGGCACTCATACTTAAAATCGTCTTCGGAATCCAAAATGTAAAAATATACAGGGTGTTCCATTTAAAATTTCAAAGTTGGGGTGATTTCTGGGGAAAACGGAAGTGATGAAAAAGTATCAAATTATGAAAAATTTTGTCATTTTTGGTACATATTATCCCTGCAAAGTTTAAGACATATCTTGAAGACTCTGGAAACTATGGCTTGTCTAATGATCATGGTAGACCCCCCTTTTTCCTTATTTTTAAGAATATCAGAATGAAACTTGGTTGATTATATTATATTACCAAGAACCCACCCAACTTTTGATTTTTAAATTCAACGCCCTGTATATTATTATATTTTTGGAGTCCTTGAAAAATCCTGAGTGACATTTCGACTCCATGAAAAAAAATTAACTCGAAATCTGTTGGTACAGAGTGCCATATGACCAGAAAAAATTGATTGTAATGGACCGGTGTTATGCCAGAAAAATCAAATCGAGCATAAAAAACTGGGGAACGTGCATTTTGTGGGCCATCAAATTTGGCCTGAACAGTTTTTTTACCAAAACTTATTTTTTTCAAATGAAACCATAATGTAAAGTACTACCATAAAATAGCAGATGTTCTAAGGAATCGGTGGATATGACCAAAAGCAATTTTTTCTTATTATTTTTTTTTTATTTTAAGTAAATTTTTTAATATCATATATACAGGATATTCTATTTAAAAATCAAAAGTTGGGGTCATTTCCGGTGAAACTGGAAGTGGGAAAAAAGTAACAGTTATACTACGAAGTGTCTTCTTGATCATATAATACATCCAAGTTTCATTCCCATATTCTCAAAAATAAGGGAAAAAAGGGGGTCTACCATGATCCGTCGACACCCGGTCTATATAAACACTGGTATTTCATCATTTTATTTTTAACAAGATACTGTACGTTCTGTTTAAATATGTTTTTTGTTGAATACAAAAATGAGATTTCTTGCAATAACAGAAAAAAATACTTTTGTTTAGGCAGTTTATTTTTTGTCTATTTTATTTCAAGGCTATTCTGCCGCCGAGGGCTAATGCGGCTCAACAATTTTGAATTCCCCTCTATTCGAAATTCTTGATCCGGATTAGCTTAAACAAAGGTGAGTTGCAGGTTTCAGAAATCCGCTTTAAGCTTAGTTCTCACAGTTCCGAAATGCGAATTTTTTGTATGAAATTTGTGTAAAATTTCTTTCAAAACAGTTCCCAATTTTCTTGCAAAGGCAACAAAATATTCGCAGAGTGATTCATTGAGTTCTAATTTGAAGTTAAATCAGCAAATTAAGTTCACTAGGGATGAATATTTTAAATGTTGAAATAAATTTGCACCGAAAAATTCTCATTTTGGGAGAATGCGAATTAACGTTTACTGTTAAATATTCTTTTATTACTATTACTAACCAATCACAGGGCGCAAGGTAATCATGTGGCGGCAATACCCTATCCCGACGTTTCCCGGTACAAATCAATTGTGTCATTTATTTTTATCACCAGACGCAGTGTTCTAGTCTTTTCATTTTCATTATAATAATAAAAAGAACTATTAATTTTCTTCATTATTTTCTCTTTAGAGACAAAAAAGGTAGACTATATTCTATAATTTGAGTTAAATCCATTTAATTTAACACTCTGAATTTGCCTCTATATTTTAGGGGCACCCACATATAATATATCGAAAATGAGTTGTTTTATTTTTGTCAGGTACCAAGGAAGCCACTAAATCCAAAAGAAACACTAAAGTCCCTTGGAGCAGTGAAGAGTTTATATGACCTAACCTAAGGACAGTGATAACTGTTGCGACTTTGACATTACTATTAGCTCTAAGGATAAATAAATTACCTCAATTTTTTAACAAACCATTTTACTTACCTATTTAAATTACAACTTATTTGTTATTATTATTACAAACCTGTTTAAAATAAATTAATCATTATACGGTTCAAACAGTTGTGGAGATAATTCACATTACATTTAAAAAAATATATTATATAAGTATTTAGTTTGTTCTGGACTAACAAAAAATGATATAATTATTATTGAAGTACCACAAACATTTCTTATTATTTCATTTGATAGTCCAAGCACTTATTTTTCTTTTGAAAATAGGTCAAGTTTCTGACCAATATTAGTTCATAATTTTGCCTATTGCAAGGCCTGACAATCGTATCTTGTGAGATATGCTAAGTAAGTAAACCATATATTTACAGGATTATTCAAAAATAGCGAAACAATGTGCTCAGTACCTATTCACTTTACAAAAAAATGTTACAAATAAAAATAGATGCTTAGAATATCACATGAAATAATAAGAAATGTCTGTGGTTCTTCAATAATAATTATATCATTTGTTAGTCCAGAACAAACTAAATACTTATACAATATTAAAAACAAAATTGTAATATGAATTTTATAAAGTGAATAGGTACTAACCCTGAATAACCCTGTATATGGTTTGCTTACTTAGCATGTTTCACAAATTATGATTGTCAGGCCTTGCAATAGGCAACGTTAAGAACAAATATTGCTCAGAACCTTGACCTATTTTCAAAAATAGCTTACATATCTAATACGAAATTTAATGGTTTACAAAATTGTTTCATTGCTTCTCCCGTCGTTTTCGAGTTATCAATGAAAGCATAAAATAATCAAATTTTCAATTTTTTTAAATTTATTTATTTTTAATTGGTGCTCCAGAGTTGTTGATGAATCATTTTTGTTTTATGTATTAATTGTTTATTTTTATTGATTCGTGAAAGTTTCAACCGTAATAAATGAATTCGTTTTATTCGTTATATTATTTTATTGCCATAGCTGCTGACCCCTACTAGATTCGCGCGCCCTCGGTGGCAGGTTTGTGAGTGTGTCAAACTGACCTGAATCTGCCTTCAAAATTAGTGGGAGAAATCGGCCCATTCGCACTACCGTATTCGGCGACGGATGGGGTATTTTTTTATTTTTACCCAAGATGCTGTATGTAGGTTTTCCATAAGCTGTAACCTCCTGTGTGTGAATGAAGACGTATCTTGACATCTCCAAATATTGTGAGCTCATACACTTCGGCCATATTTTAATGCAATATCTTTTTCTCTACGTCATATAACATTACATTTAATTTTTTGTTTGTATTTTTACTATGCTTATTTTGGTAATGATCATTTATAATATAATATAATAAATAAACTGATAATAATATCCAATAAAATGTAGATAACTATACATTTTCTGGAATGAAAGTAAAGTAAATTTTTTTAAAGGTTGTCGCTTCAACCAATTCAAGTTATTTTTACTGCAAATTTATAGGATTATAACTTTACTTTCCTCCTATTTTGAATGTATAAACTAAAATAAAATTATTTCTTACTTTCCCAAGATTGTGTATGTATGTAGGTTTTCCATAAGCTGTGACCTCTTGTGTGTGAATGAGTATATGCTGCAGCCTCTCCAAATATTATACCTTATGCACCCGATGTTACAATATTTTATTGCAATTTCTTGTTCTCTCCGGCATAAATGGGAATTATCATAAATAAACATACAGCATCTTGGGTAAAAATAAAAAACACCCCATCCATCGCCGAACACGGTAGTGCGAATAGGCCGATTTCTTCCTCTAATTTTGAAGGCAGATTTGGGCCAGTTTGACAGACTCATAAATCTACCACTAAGGGCGCGAGAATCTAGTAGGGTCAGCAGCTATGGTAATAAAATTAGGCAACAAAAGGAATTCATTTATTACAGGTTGAAACTTTCATGAATAAAAAAAAATTGAAAATTTGATTCTTTTATGTTTTCTTCTTATGCTTTATAACTCGAAAACGACATGGAGAAACGATGAAACAATTTTGTAAACCATTACATTTCGTATCAGACATGTAAGTTGTTTTTGAAAATAGATCAAGTTTCTGACCAATATTAGTTCATAACATTGCCTATTGCAAGGCCTGACAATCGTATTTTGTGAGACATGTTAAGTAAGCAAACCATATACAGGGTTATTCAAAAATAGCGAAACAATGTTTCAATTGAGCTTAGTTCCTATTCACTACAAAATTCTTATTACAATTTTTTTTAAATATATAAAGATTTAGTTTGTTCTGGACTGACAAATGATAAATTATTACTGAAGAACCACAGACATTTTTTATTATTTCATTTGATAGTCCAAGCATCTATTTTTTATTTGTAATATATTGCTGACCCCGATGACTGGAAAGGAACTAGGAATGGAATTTGTTTTCCTTCAGCTTATAAAAGATCGTACTAGAATATGGCATCTCTCATCGAACAAGAAATTCAGCAATTAATAATTAAAAACCATTTCGGATTTATTGCTGGCCGTTTATAATTTCCGTGCCGCCCCCGACGCCCGGAAAAATGAATCTGCGAATAGGATTTGTTTTCAGTAGGAGAAAGGAATGCCATACTAAAATATGAAATATGCACGATTTTCAATAAAAAAGTTATATTTTCCGTGCCGCCCCCGACGCCCGGAAAAACGAATCTGCGAATAGGATTTGTTTTCAGTAGGTGAAAGGAACGCCATACTAAAATATGAAATATGCACGATTTTCAATAAAAAAGTTAGATTTTCTTTGCCGCCCCTGACGCACGAGAAGAAAAAAAATCTGCGAATGGCATTTGTTTTCAATAAGTGAAAGGAACGCCATACAAAAATATGAAATATGCACGATTTTCAATAAAAAAGTTAGATTTTCCGTGCCGCCCCCGATGCCCGGAAAAACGAATCTGAGAATGGCATTTGTTTTCAGTAGGTGAAAGGAACGCCGTAATAAAATATTAAATATGCACGATTTTCAATAAAAAAGTTAGATTTGCCGTGCCGCCCCCGACGCCCGGAAAAACGAATCTGCGAATAGGATTTGTTTTCAGTAGGTGAAAGGAACGCCATAATAAAATATTAAATATGCACGATTTTCAATAAAAAAGTTAGATTTTCCGTGCCGCCCCTGACGCCCGGAAAATCGAATCTGCGAATAGAATTTGTTTTCAGTAGGTGAAAGGAACGCCATACTAAAATATGAAGTATGCACGATTTTCAATAAAAAAGTTAAGTTTTCCGTGCCGCCCCTGACGCCCGAAAAAACGAATCTGCGAATAGAATTTGTTTTCAGTAGGTGAAAGGAACGCCATACTAAAATATGAAATATGCACGATTTTCAATAAAAAAGTTAGATTTTTCGCGTCGCCCCCGACGCCCGGAAAAACGAATCTGCGAATGGCATTTGTTTTCAGTAGGTGAAAGGAACGCCATACTAAAATATGAAATATGCACGATTTTCAATAAAAAAGTTAGATTTTTCGTGCCACCCCCGACGCCCGGAAAAACGAATCTGCGAATGGCATTTGTTTTCAGTAGGTGAAAGGAACGCCATAATAAAATATTAAATATGCACGATTTTCAATAAAAAAGTTAAGTTTTCCGTGCCGCCCCCGACGTACGGAAAAACAATTCTGCGAATAGAATTTGTTTTCAGTAGGTGAAAGGAACGCCATACTAATATATGAAATGTGCACGATTTTCAATAAAAAAGTTAGATTTTCCGTGCCGCCCCTGACGCCCGGAAAAACGAATCTGCGAATGGCATTTGTTTTCAATAGGTGAAAGGAACGCCATACTTAAATGTGAAATATGCACGATTTTCAATAAAAAAGTTAGATTTTCCGTGCCGCCCCCAGCACCCGGAAAAGCGAATCTGCGAATGGCATTTGTTTTCAATAGGTGAAAGGAACGCCATATTAAAATATTAAATATGCACGATTTTCAATAAAAAAGTTAGATTTTCCGTGCCGCCCCCAGCACCCGGAAAAGCGAATCTGCGAATGGCATTTGTTTTCAATAGGTGAAAGGAACGCCATATTAAAATATGAAATATGCACGATTTTCAATAAAAAAGTTAGATTTTCCGTGCCGCCCCCAACACCCGGAAAAACTAATCTGCCAATGGCATTTGTTTTCAATAGGTGAAAGGAACGTCATACTAAAATATGAAATATGCACGATTTTCAATAAAAAAGTTAGATTTTCTTTGCCGCCCCTGACGCCCGGAAAAACGAATCTGCGAATGGCATTTGTTTTCAATAGGTAAAAGGAACGTCATACTAAAATATTAAATATACACGATTTTCAATAAAAAGGTTAGATTTTCCGTGCCGCCCCCGACGCCAGGAAAAACGAATCTACGAATGACATTTGTTTTCAATAAGTGACAGGAACGCCATACTAAAATATGAAATATGCACGATTTTCAATAAATAAGTTAGATTTTCTTTGCCGCCTCTGACGACTGGAAAGGCGAATCTAGGAATGGAATTTGTTTTCCTTCGGCTTATAAAAGATCGTACTAGAATATAATATCTATCGAACAAAATATTCAGCAATTAATAATTAAAGATTATTTCTGATTTATTACTGGCCGTTTATTGCTAGCGAGTAACTCGGCTGTCGCAGGCCACAGTCGTAATTATCTGAAGAGTCCCTTCAGAGAATACATATTTTATTGAGTTGTGGAACGTAATAACCTGCTACATCATTTTCACATATTTATATTTACACATATTCATGTTCTCTTATGATTGCGGCAACATTGACACATATTATCATGTTCTGTTATTATTGCGACAACGTTTATACACATTAACATGTTCCTCTATGATTATAACATCTGAGGTCACGATATACAACAAGAGGTCACAGTATAAAAGTTTCTGTAAAATATTTATCATGGAGTGTATTCGTGTGAAACCTTGTTTGACGTATCTGGGCTATTTTTTGCTATCTCTCTCACCACAAAATTCCCTTGTGGTAACAATCGATCCTAGAGATGGTGAGGTTGCAATAATAGCAAAACTTGTATGTCTGTGTGTGTGTGTGTGTGTGTGTTGGTTTCTCATAACATGTGACCTCTTGTGTGTGAATGAGGGTGTACTATGACCTCTCCAAATATTATGACCTCATACATTCGATGCCACAATATTTTATTGTAAATTCTTGTTATTTACGTCATTTTATGACGTTTAAACTTTATTTTTAAAATTCTTGTGTATGATGTTGAAATTGATGATCATTCACATAGCTCACACACGATAAGTTGTGACGTCATTTCTACAGCAGGATAGTGGCGCCCCCTACTTTACACACTCTACGTATATAGCCGCGTGACCTTCAAGTTTTACGAGCAGTAAGGAATAAATAATATGATAATATCTAGTTTAAATTTGGCAGTTGACACGGCATTCAGTGTTCAATTAGTGACAGTAGTGACACGTTGTATGGGAATATTTATAGTAGGTAGTGGAATACATTATAAAGGTAAGTACCCGGTACAATAATATTTTTCTCTGCTATCACATGTGGTTATATTAAAATTGTTTACGTGAAAGTATCTATAATATATAAGAATTTCAATGAACAACTACTTTATATGAAGTTGTAGATTACTAGTCCCCATTTAACGAGGTACAAAAAGGCCAAAATAACAAAAGTTTGTAAGATCTTTTGCAATACATTTCCTCCCCTGTTTTCGGGGGTGAGAAAAATGATCGTGATGGTTTCGAGTTTTGAAACCCTTGCGTACTACCCCTATCAAGGAAAAACCACCCCTGTTTCCGGCTTCTTGGTCTTAGGCTCGCGAGGGATCGACGGGTCTGGTTTTTTTGGGGGAATAATAACAAACTAAGTTAATTTACATTAGAGTACGCCGAAGTGACCCTCGGGGGTTGAACCTACCCCCAACCGTAATAGCAATATCTCAAAAACAAGACAATACGGACTCGACAAGGTTTTTTATGGGTTTTCGAGGGCAGGGATCATAATAAAGGTGCTATTTTTCACCCTACCTTCCCGCAACTACCCCCAACGTATAAAACCACCCCGTCTTCCATGCTGCGATCCTAGGCAAGCGAAAATTCGTCGGATCGGAGTTTTTATGGGAACATTAGGGAAGCTAACCATTACTAAACCGCAGTTGACCTAAGCAGCCCCCGGGGGTTGAAACAACCCTGCTTGCAAAATCAAAATCACTCGAAAAACTTGTAAACGGGTTTCTCACGGGTTTTCGAGGGTGATAAACACGATGGTGGTATTTTTTCCATTGTAGCGTCTCGAAACTACCCCCTACGTATAAAAACCACCCCCTCTTCGGGGGTAGGTTCAAACCTCGGGGTTCGGTCCGGGGTTCTCTAATGTAAATTAACTAAATTTATTGTTATTCCTCAAAAAAAAAAAACAGATCTGATGATCCCTCGCAGCAAGCACGAAATTGGGGTTTTTCCTTGATAGAGGTAGTACGCAAGGATTTCAGAACTCGAAACCATCACCATCGTTTTTCTCACCCTCGAAAACAGAGGGAGAAATGTATTGCAAAAGATTCTACAAACTTTTGATGTTCGGGACCTCGTTAAATGGACTATACAGTACGTAATCATTGGAAATAAGTTTTAATAGATATATCTCGAAAAGTAATAAGCAAAAGAAAATAACATGAGTCTGCTTGGTACATTGGGAAACATGATTAACGGTGAAGATACTTCGCACGGTTTCACCTTTAACTCTCGGCCACCTCAACTTCAAAATTTTAAATAACATTGTATGTTTGTTTGTTTAACATACCCTTTATAATGACACTAATTTAATGCGATATAAAAAATAAATACGCTCAATTTGTTTTTAATTAAATAGTTTGAAACAAAAATATTAGATTATTTTTATAGCTACTGATGGGTGTTTAAAATAAGATGGTGCCATTTGAAAAAGTTGACAATTATAAATTAGTGATTTCGGAAATTTTGATTAAACCAATTCAAAAAAACTCACATTTACATTTTTCTATTATTGTTTTGATCCATTTCATTGATTTGAGTGCATTCACTGTACTCTAGATGCAGAAATAAAAATAGCCCTAAAAAAATCTACCAAAACAACTTTTAAAACTAGGCACTCATACTTAAAATCGTCTTCGGAATCCAAAATGTAAAAATATACAGGGTGTTCCATTTAAAATTTCAAAGTTGGGGTGATTTCTGGGGAAAACGGAAGTGATGAAAAAGTATCAAATTATGAAAAATTTTGTCATTTTTGGTACATATTATCCCTGCAAAGTTTAAGGCATATCTTGAAGACTCTGGAAACTATGGCTTGTCTAATGATCATGGTAGACCCCCCTTTTTCCTTATTTTTAAGAATATCAGAATGAAACTTGGTTGATTATATTATGTTACCAAGAACCCACCCAACTTTTGATTTTTAAATTCAACGCCCTGTATATGAGTCCTTGAAAAATCCTGAGTGACATTTCGACTCCATGAAAAAAAATTAACTCGAAATCTGTTGGTACAGAGTGCCATATGACCAGAAAAAATTGATTGTAATGGATCGGTGTTATGCCAGAAAATCAAATCGAGCATAAAAAACTGGGGAATGTGCATTTTGTGGGCCATCAAATTTGGCCTGAACAGTTTTTTTACCAAAACTTATTTTTTTCAAATGAAACCATAATGTAAAGTACTACCATAAAATAGCAGATGTTCTAAGGAATCGGTGGATATGACCAAAAGCAATTTTTTCTTATTTTAATTTTTTTTTATTTTAAGTAAATTTTTTAATATAATATATACAGGATATTCTATTTAAAAATCAAAAGTTGGGGTCATTTCCGGTGAAACTGGAAGTGGGAAAAAAGTAACAGTTATACTACGAAGTGTCTTCTTGATCATATAATACATCCAAGTTTCATTCCGAAATTCTCAAAAATAAGGGAAAAAAGGGGGTCTACCATGATCCGTTGACACCCGGTCTATATAAACACTGGTATTTCATCATTTTATTTTTAACAAGATACTGTACAGTCTGTTTAAATATATTTTTTGTTGAATACAAAAATGAGATTTCTTGCAATAACAGAAAAAAATACTTTTGTTTAGGCAGTTTATTTTTTGTCTGTTTTATTTCAAGGCTATTCTGCCACCGAGGGCTAATGCGGATCAACAATTTTGAATTCCCCTCTATTCGAAATTCTTGATCCGGATTAGCTTAAACAAAGGTGAGTTGCAGGTTTCAGAAGTCCGCCTTAAGCTTAGTTCTCACAGTTCCGAAATGCGAATTGTTTGTATGAAATTTGTGTAAAATTTCTTTCAAAACAGTTCCCAATTTTCTTGCAAAGGCAACAAAATATTCGCAGAGTGATTCATTGAGTTCTAATTTGAAGTTAAATTAGCAAATTAAGTTCACTAGGGATGAATATTTTAAATGTTGAAATAAATTTGCACCGAAAAATTCTCATTTTGGGAGAATGCGAATTAACGTTTACTGTTAAATATTCTTTTATTACTATTACTAACCAATCACAGGGCGCAAGGTAATCATGTGGCGGCAATACCCTATCCCGACGTTTCCCGGTACAAATCAATTGTGTCATTTATTTTTATCACCAGACGCAGTGTTCTAGTCTTTTCATTTTCATTATAATAATAAAAATAACTATTAATTTTCTTCATTATTTTCTCTTTAGAGACAAAAAAGGTAGACTATATTCTATAATTTGAGTTAAATCCATTTAATTTAACACTCTGAATTTGCCTCTATATTTTAGGGGCACCCACATATAATATATCGAAAATGAGTTGTTTTATTTTTGTCAGGTACCAAGGAAGCCACTAAATCCAAAAGAAACACTAAAGTCCCTTGGAGCAGTGAAGAATTTATATGACCTAACCTAAGGACAGTGATAACTGTTGCGACTTTGACATTACTATTAGCACTAAGGATAAATAAATTACCTCAATTTTTTTACAAACCATTTTACTTACCTATTTAAATTACAACTTCTTTGTTATTATTATTACAAACCTGTTTAAAATAAATTAATCATTATACGGTTCAAACAGTGGTGGAGATAATTCACATTACATTTAAAAAAATATATTATATAAGTATTTAGTTTGTTCTGGACTAACAAAAAATGATATAATTATTATTGAAGAACCACAAACATTTCTTATTATTTCATTTGATAGTCCAAGCATTTATTTTTTTCTTTTGAAAATAGGTCAAGTTTCTGACCAATTTTAGTTCATAATTTTGCCTATTGCAAGGCCTGACAATCGTATTTTGTGAGACATGCTAAGTGAGCAAACCATATATTTACAGGATTATTCAAAAATAGCGAAACAATGTGCTCAGTACCTATTCACTTTACAAAAAAATGTTACAAATAAAAATAGATGCTTAGACTATCAAATGAAATAATAAGAAATGTCTGTGGTTCTTCAATAATAATTATATCATTTGTTAGTCCAGAACAAACTAAATATTTATATATTTAAAAAAAAATTGTAATAAGAATTTTGTAGTGAATAGGAACTAAGCTCAATTGAAACATTGTTTCGCTATTTTTGAATAACCCTGTATATGGTTTGCTTACTTAACATGTCTCACAAAATACGATTATCAGGCCTTGCAATAGGCAACGTTATGAACTAATATTGGTCAGAAACTTGATCTATTTTCAAAAACAACTTACATGTCTGATACGAAATGTAATGGTTTACAAAATTGTTTCATCGTTTTCTTTTTCTTAGCCGTTTCTGACGCCCGGAAAAACGAATCTGCAAATGGCATTTGTTTTCAATAGGTAAAAGGAACGTCATACTAAAATATGAAATATGCACGATTTTCAATAAAAAAGTTAGATTTTCCGTGCCGCCCCCAACACCCGGAAAAACTAATCTGCGAATGGCATTTGTTTTCAATAGGTGAAAGGAACGTCATACTAAAATATGAAATATGCACGATTTTCAGCAAAAAAGTTAGATTTTCCGTGCCGCCCCCAGCACCCGGAAAAGCGAATCTACGAATGGCACTGGTTTTCAATAGGTGAAAGGAACGCCATATTAAAATATGAAATATGCACGATTTTCAATAAAAAAGTTAGATTTTCCGTGCCGCCCCCAACACCCGGAAAAACTAATCTGCGAATGGCATTTGTTTTCAATAGGTGAAAGGAACGTCATACTAAAATATGAAATATGCACGATTTTCAACAAAAAAGTTAGATTTTCTTTGCCGCCCCTGACGCCCGGAAAAACGAATCTGCTACTGGCATTTGTTTTCAATAGGTAAAAGGAACGTCATACTAAAATATGAAATATGCACGATTTTCAATAAAAAAGTTAGATTTTCCTTGCCGCCCCTGACGCCCGGAAAAACGAATCTGCGAATGGCATTTGTTTTCAATAGGTAAAAGGAACGTCATACTAAAATATTAAATATACACGATTTTCAATAAAAAGGTTAGATTTTCCGTGCCGCCCCCGACGCCAGGAAAAACGAATCTACGAATGGCATTTGTTTTCAATAGGTGAAAGGAACGTCATACTAAAATATGAAATATGGACGATTTTCAATAAAAAAGTTAGATTTTCCGTGCCGCCCCCAGCACCCGGAAAAGCGAATCTGCGAATGGCACTTGTTTTCAATAGGTGAAAGGAACGCCATATTAAAATATGAAATATGCACGATTTTCAACAAAAAAGTTAGATTTTCTTTGCCGCCCCTGACGCCCGGAAAAACGAATCTGCTAATGGCATTTGTTTTCAATAGGTAAAAGGAACGTCATACTAAAATATTAAATATACACGATTTTCAATAAAAAGGTTAGATTTTCCGTGCCGCCCCCGACGCCAGGAAAAACGAATCTACGAATGGCATTTGTTTTCAATAGGTGAAAGGAACGTCATACTAAAATATGAAATATGCACGATTTTCAATAAAAAAGTTAGATTTTCCGTGCCGCCCCCAGCACCCGGAAAAGCGAATCTGCGAATGGCACTTGTTTTCAATAGGTGAAAGGAACGTCATACTAAAATATGAAATATGCACGATTTTCAACAAAAAAGTTAGATTTTCTTTGCCGCCCCTGACGCCCGGAAAAACGAATCTGCTAATGGCATTTGTTTTCAATAGGTAAAAGGAACGTCATACTAAAATATGAAATATGCACGATTTTCAATAAAAAAGTTAGATTTTCCGTGCCGCCCCCAGCACCCGGAAAAGCGAATCTGCGAATGGCACTTGTTTTCAATAGGTGAAAGGAACGTCATACTAAAATATGAAATATGCACGATTTTCAACAAAAAAGTTAGATTTTCTTTGCCGCCCCTGACGCCCGGAAAAACGAATCTGCTAATGGCATTTGTTTTCAATAGGTAAAAGGAACGTCATACTAAAATATGAAATATGCACGATTTTCAACAAAAAAGTTAGATTTTCTTTGCCGCCCCTGACGCCCGGAAAAACGAATCTGCTAATGGCATTTGTTTTCAATAGGTAAAAGGAACGTCATACTAAAATATGAAATATGCACGATTTTCAACAAAAAAGTTAGATTTTCTTTGCCGCCCCTGACGCCCGGAAAAACGAATCTGCTAATGGCATTTGTTTTCAATAGGTAAAAGGAACGTCATACTAAAATATTAAATATACACGATTTTCAATAAAAAGGTTAGATTTTCCATGCCGCCCCCGACGCCAGGAAAAACGAATCTGCGAATGGCATTTGTTTTCAATAAGTGACAGGAACGCCATACTAAAATATGAAATATGCACGATTTTCAATAAATAAGTTAGATTTTCTTTGCCGCCTCTGACGACTGGAAAGGCGAATCTAGGAATGGAATTTGTTTTCCTTCGGCTTATAAAAGATCGTACTAGAATATAATATCTATCGAACAAAATATTCAGCAATTAATAATTAAAAATTATTTCTGATTTATTACTGGCCGTTTATTGCTAGCGAGTAACTCGGCTGTCGCAGGCCACAGTCGTAATTATCTGAAGAGTCCCTTCAGAGAATACATATTTTATTGAGTTGAGGAACGTAATAACCTGCTACATTATTTTCACATATTTATATTTACACATATTCATGTTCTCTTATGATTGCGGCAACATTGACACATATTATCATGTTCTGTTATTATTGCGACAACGTTTATACACATTAACATGTTCCTCTATGATTATAACATCTGAGGTCACGATATACAACAAGAGGTCACAGTATAAAAGTTTCTGTAAAATATTTATCATGGAGTGTATTCGTGTGAAACCTTGTTTGACGTATCTGGGCTATTTTTTGCTATCTCTCTCACCACAAAATTCCCTTGTGGTAACAATCGATCCTAGAGATGGTGAGGTTGCAATAATAGCAAAACTTGTATGTGTGTGTATGTGTGTGTTGTGCGTGTCTCTATGTGTGTGTACGTGAGTGTATGCTCAGCCTAGCTCTGAAACCAGTTGACTGACTTCGCCTATATTCGATACCTAGAGTCTTCTTACAAATATCAGTAGACTTTTTTAAAATTTTCATATATCGATATAATTAAGGGTAGTTCATATAGAATAAAAAGCCAAGTTTCTCAAGAACCGCTCTAACGGTTTTGCTCAAATTTTGCACGTTGATGGTTCATGACAAACCAGACAATATGTCATTATTGGATTTTCTAGAAAAAGTAAGTAAGTTTTCTCTTTGTATGTTTTTTCGGATATACTGCTTCGACAACATGAAAAAATTGTAATGAACACAAGTTAAAACGTAATAATCACCTCTATCTTTAAAGGACCGGGATACACGATTGGCTGAAATCAATGGGTAACTTGTATTTGTACCTGAGTTGTCCTTTGACTTTGAACCCTCGCTCGTGATATCCTAAAGTATTCATCATAATTTCCATCAACTTATCTGACACACTTTCCTGAGGCCAATAGAGCTGTAACTGTATTAAATTAACAAAATTTTAAAGCCAGTGTTCTAAGTTTTCTAATTTATTAGTTTACATTTATCGTATGTACATAGTGTCTTAAGTTCTTATATTTTTAATAAAATGTTCTGGAATGTTCCAATAGATCACTAATATATTATCTTATATTCTATATATTCATAGTGTGGCAATTCTGTAGCTCCTGATATTTTTATAACCCCTCACGATTCTATAATCCTAACATTCCCGATAGAGTTTTAAAATGATTAAAATTTGCTTGTAGTACCAACAATTTAAGTCCGATGGATGCATTATAGAACACATTTTAGGAAAACGTGTACTTCAAGAAAACAAAAACTTAATTTAAAAAATAATCGAGGTATTTCTGTAAATTTTATTCTAACAGCAATTTTAAAACTCAGGCATAGGCTTAGAGTCGTAAATTTACAGAACCGAGGTGCGATTTACTGACAGATAAAAAGACAATTACTAGTACTGACGACATAATCATGTATAATGGTCTTTGAATACCCCATTGTGTTATTTGGCACAATGGGATTTTGGACGCCTCGAAGAGAAGAAAGTGTTAACAGTGCCGTACAACTAGTACACTCCTTCATTTTTCAGAGAGGAATTGCTTAACAGTATAGATCCTCATCAGATTTTTCTGGAGTGGACTAACTTTTCTAAAGTCGAAATAAACAGTCATTTCTTATTAAATATGTTAGTTTTGTTTCTACGTTTTTGTTGATTTCCAATATTGATTCAAGTTGGTGAATATTAGTGAACTATGATATTGAGACTGGTACTGCATGCGCCGCGAAACGAGTTCTCCGATGTTGACCCACGGTTCACTCCTTCGATGTGAAAAAGTTGACTTCCTCAACGTAAATCTATTAAATCTATTTAATCACCATGCTCCTCCAAAAAGAGTTACTTTCAAATCTAAAAAGCGTCCAGAATCACGGTTTACAGAGACTTTATATGAACTTAAAAAATTTAAAAGAAAAGTTTGGCTAAGATATAAAAAAGAGTAGAAATGCTGCCCACATGCAATATTTTTGTGAAATTCGCAATTATTACAACAATGCCGTTGTTAAAGAAAGAAATGCATTTTAAAATTTTCATATTGATAATACTAGGAATAATCCTAAACGAATATGGACTAACTGAAAGTCATGGGGGTAGTAAAGAATAACATTCCACCGAATCTTAAAGAAAATCTTTTTAATGTCGATGATATCAACAATTATTTCATGGATTCTGTACCAAATCTAAAGTTAATTGAGCAACATAACTATAAATTTTTAGAAACTAAGTTTATGGACGACATTTTATTTATTTTCAAGCTGATTACTATTAAAAAATTGCAGACATCATTAATAAACAAAAATCCCATACTATTGGCCCAGATGGACTTTCAGCAAAAATGTTACAACTTGCATTATAGTGGATATGGGCATCACTGAACCATATTATTAATATATCATTAGAATTAGGTGTTCTTCCTCTTCAATGGAAAACGCCCTGTATCTAAGAAAAAAACCTGAACAACTTAGAGATTTATATCCTATTAGCATGCGTTCTGTTTTACTAAAAATTATAGAATCAGCTATATATGAACAACTTTCTAAATGGCTTTCAAAATTTAATAATTCCTTCTAATCAGTCGGGATTTCGAAAAGACTTCAGTACTTCTACACTACTAAGTAATATAACTGACAAAATTTTGCGAGCCATTGACAACAAGAAGTCACCTTTTTTATATTCCTGGATACGGCTATCCTTAGATATCAATTGCCTAATTGCAAAATTAAGTTATTATGGCATACCTGAAAATACTTTTTTCTGATTTCATAATTATCTGAATGACAGACAACAGTATACTAGTATTAATACAGGAAACTCCATGCTTGCATCACAAAATAGATCAGTTTTATTCGGTGTTCCGTAAGGATCTATTTTTGGATCACTTATTTTTAATATATTTATTGCAGATATCTCGAGACTCCTAGTATATTCAAAACTATACATGAACGCTGACGATATTCAGTTAATATATAGTTTTTCTCTCTGAATTTGAAATGACAGAATTTTACATCAATAATGACTTAAGTCTTATATACCAATGGACACTCCAAAATATTCTTGTACTTAATGCTAGCAAAAGTCAAAATACTGTTTTTTGAACATCTCAACAGTTACACAAGCTTACAAAGCTGACTGTTTTAATCAATAATGGGATTATTACATCATCTAATAGCGTAAAAAGTCCTGGTATTAACTTTGATCCTTTAATAAGCTTTTCTGGTTACGTTAGTATTATTTGTAAAAATCCTTTATTTCTATTGTTTAAAACAGTTATATACCTTCAAAAAGTATCTGGATACAAATACTAAATTACTGCTTTTCGGGCACTATGGCTCTATCGCAATTAAATTACGCAGAAATTGTATACGGTCCCTGTCTTACCCAAGAAGTCAAATACCGTTTATAAAAAATTGAAAACTGCTGTATAAAATATTTTACAAATGTGCCCCAATACGGTCATATTACTCCACATTTACGCGATTTCAAACTATTAACGATGTGTGAAAGGAGATTCATACACACCTAGTTATTTATTTCATAAAATACAAATACGAACTGATATTCATAGCAGAACTTTGACACATGTTGAAAATAAAGTGTAAGTTGTTTTGTTTATGTACATGGGGGCCGTCCATAAAAGATGTCACACTTTTTTGCAAATTTTTGACACTCCCACCCCTGTGTCACACATTATCACGCTCGCACAACACCCTCCCCCCTCGCTTGTCACGTCACACTAACGGATGGTCCTTATTTAGAATTTAGAGGAGCGGGTGAGAGTCAAAACGCTAGATAAATGAATATCAAGTATGCTGATAAATAATTAAAATATTACACATAAAATTATTTTCTTATATTGTGACATCACAATTGCTTGAGACTCCCCCGCCCCCCTGTCACAATGTGTCACAACTTCCAGAAACCCATCTCTCCCCTAATAGCGTGACATCATTTATGGACGGCCCCATGTTACATCTTTTTTATTTCTATAATCGGGAAGTGTTGATAAACAACATTGTTACACACACACTTACTTCCCTTTGAGAAAATTTGTAGTTGTGCTGCTTGTGTGTGTTGTAATTTATGTGGCGTTTATTTATTTATTTTATTTTTTTCAATAAACGTATTATATTGTATTTTAAGGTTTTAAAATTTTCCTTATATTGTACAAAATTTAAACGTTTAGAAAATGATAAGATATTTACCCACCGTTTGTCATCTCTCTAGAAAGATGAATAATAAATAATAGATTTAATTTGTAGCTATATCAGTTCTTCACATTGCGTTGAGCCGATTTCATATTTTTAAAAATCTGGCGAAGGTGCCGGTGTAGTTCTATTTAGATACTTCTAATAACTCTCGAGTTCTGAGAGAATGTAAAAAAGGCATATATAGAGAAACTGAGAATGTACGTATTTATTATTTTTAAATTTTTTAAGGGGTTTGGTGTTTATTTTTCAACCGAAAATACTTACAAAATAGGAAATATATATGTACTCACTCAGTTTGAGCCACGAGGAGCAGCAGTAGGGAGTTTTCAGTGAGAACCTGCCGAAACGTCGTTTAGACAACCGTGACTCCTGGAAGAGTCGACCATCGACGCGGGAAACCACCCGGAAGTACAATAACACATTGGTATGATTTTAAATTGTAACTTCCATTCAGATTAATTTGAGTTGTGTATCGTGAATAAGATGAATTTTATTCTGAGTAGAGATTTGCATGCATGTTTTCTTTTATTTGTTCTGTTCGATAAAATATCAAGGTATTTTATAGAAGACAGATATTTTCAATAAATACATCCAATTTTTGTATTTTAGACATTAAAAAGAGATAGAGATATTTATACACAATTTAACGACTTAATTTAAATAGAATCAATTATTTTAAATAAATGCACTCAAATATTGTTATTAAAATGTTTAAAACATCTAGAACTTTTTACGCATTTAATATATTCAAGTAGATATAAGATTTTTAATTAATTTGTGCGGGAAATTGATAAAAGTGTGGAAAAAGGCTTAATATCACATGATTATTGAATGAAAAAGGAAGAAACCAATTTGTTTTATTAAGTTTATGTGACAAAAGATTCAAGTTGGTATTTGTAATTTTATTTGGGGAAAATATAAAGGAGATTGAAAATTGGGGGTTGCCAGGGGATGAAAGGATAACAAGAAAATTGAGAAAATTAAAGGAGAGAGAAAACTTTGGAAAAGTATTTAAAGAATTTTCAAGGAAGAAACAGAAAAAATCGAGTTTTACAACTTTGACAAGTAAGGTGAAATTCGTTTTAATGTCAAGTGATGGAAAACGATATTTCTTTCTAAAGTGAAAGAGGATAGGGGATAGAAACTGGACGTCGCAGATAAGTGACTGTGCGGCTGGAATTAATACTTCGCTACGGGGACTAACAAGGTTATAACAAACTATATATAAAACTTTATATTCACTATTTTAATATAAATTCAATCGATAAATTGATAACTTGGAAACAATAAAAAATAAAAATATTTTACATTGATAAATTTTTGACAATCAACTTCATTTTTATAAACAAATTTTATTTTCTACTTAATTATATCCAAATTATTTTTAATTGTAGAATCACAATTATTTTAATTTTAACTTTTCGTTGTATGATATATCTGTTGTCACAATTATTGTTCTTCAGTTGACTACTTGAATTTGTTTTATTGTTTGTGTGTTCCCTCCATTGATAGGACCAAACCAAATAAACCAAAATTAAACACATGTAGTGTATCTTGAGGTTGCAGTCAGAGGTGAAAAGTTTACGGCCACAAAACAGAAAAAGAAAAACTCTTTTGTTACTTTGATTATTTAAAATTAAAGATTAAAACCATGATTAAAATAGATATAACAAAATGAACATGAATCATTACCACATGTGAGTATAGAACTAAATTTCTTTATCAAACTGTATACAAAAAAGTTTGAATGGCAGAAAGGTATTTCAATTGGCTGGCTTGTACTGGGAATTAAGTTAGGAATATTAATTCCAACGTGACTGTTACCAACTGTGATCCAGCGGGAGGTTTGAATTTTGAAAAATGCGAAAATTCTCTTTTTCTAATTTGAGGATGTATGTATAAATCTTACTTAGATTATCGATATCAGATTTTTTATTTAAGCTATTTGTCACATTATTAATATGGATCATTTCAAGGAATGATCTTTTTTATAGTTACTCTCTACAGCCAAAACCTTAGCACTTTCATAATTTGGCTGTAGAGAGTAACTATAAAAAATATCATTCCTTGAATGATACATATATATATATATATATATATATATATATATATATATATATATATATATATATATATATATATATATATATGTATATATGTTAGATAGTGGATTCTTGAAATAGCTAGCACTTGAGTCAACGTTGACTCGTTTTAATAAGATACAATAATAATTTTGAAGTAGTTTAATCTGAAGTGAGTATAAGACTGAGGTTTATAATGACAGTGGGTAATATTTATAATGTCTGGAGAACAAAGAACATTGGATTTGCAATTCAGCATGATAACAGATTACTGAGAAAGAAATGTTAAGCTCAGCTAGCGTGAGCGGTTATTAGAGAAGAGCTGTTACGCAATTTGTAATGTGATATGTCTGAGAAGGTTAAGCCTGTCTCGGTGATATTATATATCATGGTATATTTCTAATATAACAGCTTCCCCCTTATAAAAAAAGTTGGTGTTTTATGCAGCATCTTTTGAAATGAATATAAAATGTATATAAAAGGTAATGGTACAATTTGGAAAAAAATATAAAAGGTACAAAAATGTTAAATCGTAAGGTTTAAAATACAGAATATAACCTTAGCGTCTAAAATATGAAATGCAAGCACAGTAAGCTTGATTCATAAAATAAAATAACATAAAAATGTTAAATATAGCTTTAGCAGGAAAGCGTAAAATACAAACATAATAAGTTTGTTGTAAAATGAGATAATATAAAAATATTCCCAGGGTTAAAATATGGCTTTACCGTGAAAGCCTAAAATATACCTAAGCATGATAGATTTAAATGAAAATGGTATAAAAATGTTAGTCCAGCACTAAAAGTCAGTAAAAGGCACAAAACAGTTCATCTTTGTAAGTTCTATGTCTTCGGCTTCGTTGTCTTCTCTCCTTAAGGTAGGTCGTCTTCGTGAAGGGAATAGGTTAGCAAATGTCCTGTGGGGTTTGCTAGGCCTAGGTGGAGATGGGGGTGATGCAGAAACATCGATGGCTAGTCTTCGTCTTTTTGTTCTGCACTTACAAAATAGGTACAGAAATAACAGTCCAAATATTAGCATAATGATGAAGTAGGTGAACCAGGATATGTGTTTTGTTACGAATGGTTCGTTGATTACATCGTCTAGATCTCTGGAATATTGGTCCAATTTGTGTTTGGCAATTTCGAGATCTTCTGTGTTAAGGTTGTTTAATTTTAATGTTTTAAGGTTTGGTGCTCTAATGTTGTTTGGAATTTTGTTGCAGCATTCGAATGGAATTTGGATGGGATGAGTGTCGTCGTTTACGTCGGTTACTTCGTTGGTACTGGCTTGGATTTTTGTGATGCCTATAAAGGCGTAACAATTAGGTTGTAATTTCACTATTGAGTTTTTGTAGATGACTTCAGTTTTCGAACTTCTTTCTGGACAATTGATGATTGCCTGTAATGGTTCTGCGTTGATAACTAACCGCGTATTTTCGTCTATCTTTTGGACGTTGTAGCCTTGACTGATGATGAACGACGTCTGGCAGCTTCCTGGCAGAGTTTTGAGGTTCTTGAAGAGACGGGCTTCACAAATGGCATTATCATCAATGGGGTATGAAAATAGATTTAGACATAATTTAGTGTTGAAGTAAAGTGGTTTGCATTCTCTGAGGTCCGGGATGGTTAAGTACATTAAAGAATCATCATCTCTCGCGATATATTTTTGAGAGGTTGACAAGATATGATATAAGCCAGTTCTATTATCCAAAATAGGGATAGGGTATAATTGAAATACTGAGTAGGTTTGAGGGTCTACCAAAGGTATGTCTAATACGAATATTAAATCTGAATTTGTTTGAAAAACTTTTAGTTCTATAATGTCTGAATACTGTGCAACTTTTGATAATTTGATTGGAAGTGGCAAATTGTTCCTTTGTAGGTTCTGTGAAATTTCCTGTAACGAATTTACCAAGTCTTTTGGGTTTATGATCGATGTATGAATTATTTTGAGCCTCGCGAAAGTGATAGAATTCAGGATATCGTTTAAGTTATCTTCGATAAATAGATAGCTTGCCATAAGCTGTTCGCAGATTTCTATAAATTTTAATTTTGCGTGAATATTTTCTATGTCTTTAGTCATGTCTAGAATTGAAGTTTTCAATTTCTTTAATATTTTTATTGAAAGTTTCTTCATCAACTTGCAGTTTTTGAATTGTTGCGTTGAAATTTTTGATTACTGAAGTTGTGACAGATATTTGGTTTTTAATTAGGTTTTCGAGTTGATTGAAATGATTAATTTTGAAAAGAACATTACTTTTTGAAAGTACCGTTGTCATTAAATTGTTTTGCAATTTATTTTGTCATATGAGATTATTTTTAGAAGTAGGTGTTATTGTCAGTTTGGTATTTGGTCAATTTTTGAAACGTGGATATCGAAACGATTTTTAACATTTCTTTTGTTTTGGTCTCGGACGCTAATTAATACACGCTATTTGGTAAAATAGTGTACCAATCATGTATTTAGTTTCCTGTATGATCGTCATGTAGTCGGGTATATAACTTATTGGGATAATAATCATATTTATAATGTATTATCGCAATATTTTAATATTTCGTTTCGAATGTATGTCACAATAGTTGCTATTCATATGTGGCATAGTTTTAACAGGGTTGTACACTTGGAAAATAACCATGAGGGGTTGCTGTTGTGAAACACAGCGTAGAATGGTATTGCTAGAATAATGTGTGGGTTGAGAAAAATGAATTATTATCGATTTTATTACTGTCATTTATCGTTAATATCATATTTAATTAAGTATTCATTTCTTTTGATTACATAGGGCTCTAAGATTGAGTTTCATAGGGTGGACTGAACTATTTGAATGTTAGAAAACTTCGGGATATTTTTTCTTGCATGACAAAATTTTCTGAGTGGGAAAATTAAATTTACAGAATTTCAATTTCTGGAGTAGCGTTGAAGATGGGTAGTTACCGTGTGTTCATTTGATATGGAGTTGTCAATATAAGAATAAGAGGATTCACTTATTAGTTTATAATGCGAACATAAATGATTGTCATAAGTCTATGCGCATTATGTTTCCGAGATAATAAAGAGATTGACTGATGGAATTATTCGGAAAATTATAAATGAGATTTTTGAAGGAATAATTGTTTGAAACTAAATTCGTGAAATGGTTACTACTTGTCAGAATTAGGGTGATGTACGCTTCGGATAATAATTCTATGTAAATGTTACAAGAAAATAATTTCTTTTTATTTTAAGAAGTTGGTCAGGGAATGAGAGAATGTAAATCTTCCTGTTACATGACTATAGTGTCAAAATTGTAACATAAGGATGTTTACGATTGATTTTGCAATCTTGTGTAGGACAGTGTAAGCTGTGTGAATTTGTCAATTTTTTTGTAGGTGTCAGTGTATGTTTCGTGTGAGAATTGAAATGGGTCGATATTGATTTGTCGAACGGTGCTTTTGGGGTTTTGGTGGTTACCAAAGGATTGTTAGGATCCTTGCGATTTGGTTTTCGACAAATTTTGCGTTTTTTATAAAGCTTTTGGCGTGTTTTGTTAGTTCTTGCCAATTATATTTGTTTTTGATGTAACCTATTTTTATAAACGGAACCTTATTTATCAGGGGTTCTTGATAGGTTCTGATTAGTAGTTGAAGAATTAAAATATAATGATAAATTTTGTATATTGGTCTAGTATAAGTATTCGAAATTTTGAGGTATTATTTTTTATATTTTCCTTTGAAATCTCTAAATTTTTTTTTGATTTTTAAAATAATGTTGAGAATAAATGTCTTAATATTGATCCTAAAGAGAAATAATTCTGTCCGTCTGTGTTTTTGAGTTAATGTTGGTTTTGTTATTACTAAACTACAGAATAATTTCGTAGTTTTCTTTTTAGAGGGAGATGTTTTAGTGAAATTATTGTGTGGAAGTAAGTTCACGATTTTTCGATATAGTAGTTGTGTGAAATTTGTAGTTTTACGTTTTGTTTTCGTAATCTACTAGAAGTTTTGTCTCGTGTAAGTATAAAAGTTGTCAAATGGTGTAAGGTGTAGGGTTTGTTTGTAATTTGTATTTTAGAGTAATCTATTAAAGATTGCGTTGTGTAAAGTCAAGAAAATGTGTCAAATTCTTGGGCAATTTGTTCGTTTGTACTTAGGATCATATAAATTTAATTCTGAACATTTTTGAAGAAAGATTGATTTTTATGTACGTCTGTATGTTTGTAAATTTTCAGGGTTTTCGAGTAATTCAATTTTTTAATTTGAAAAGGTATGTTATTCTGAATTTAGGTTCTATTTTAAAGTCTGAAAATTTCTTAATGTATATTATTTAAATTTCTGCCCTTGCTATTAATTATTATCTAATTAACAGCTGTTATTACTTGTGCTTGTAAAGCGTTTATGTTGGTGTAATGAAACATCATAATGAGTACAATGCAATATTGAGGTGTTGGATATCAGGCATTTCTTGTTAAAATATTTAAGTTCATAAACATACAAGACGTGCTCCTGTGCAAAAGTTCAAGGCACTGTTATCAAAGTAGTACTACTATTATGAATTTCTTTGAATTAAATGTAAATACTTTGTGTGCATTTATTTAAATGAACAAAAGTACTTCCTTATGATTAAGGTTGTGTAGAATTTATTATAGGAGAAGAAATGTCGAAATGTCCTAGTAATAGAGGAAAGGAATAAAATTATTTACATAAGAAGTGTTTTTGATCAATAATTGATCTATGCAGTTAGTTGATACATCGTACAATTATTTTTTAAAGATTTTCTAGTAATATTAATTTAGAAAAATTTGAGAAAAGTGGAGAATATCTTTAATGTAAACTGTTAATTTTAGGTAATAATATTCTAAAAGATTTCGATTAGGTGACTAAAAATTTGTGAGATAATTTTGAAAATTATTTTGGGTTGCAAGTTTTTGTGTAAGTGTTTTATTTCGCAGGGTCGGCATATGGTTGAGACAAGAATCGGTATTATCGTTATCAATTAAGTTTAAATATAGATTTGAATTTTTGCACTGGTTCAAATTTTAAGTTAGAAAATTCTACAATTTTTGGTATTGTTTTTACAGGTGACAAAAATAGATTTTGTCAGTAGAGGAAGTTAGCCGTAGGTCGGTCTCCCCCCACCACTGACCTTGACCTTGACCGTGCACCTGTGGTCCGTTCCTTCAAGGCCACGGTGGCATCGTAGGTTCGCATAGCATATACCGTGACCTTGACCTTGGACGGCCGCAGTGCGTTTCGACTTCAAGGGCGCAGTGTTGCTGTTACCCAGAACGATCACTTGCGGTGACCTTGGCCTTGGCTAACACTATTAGAGAATGCAAGGACGGAGCTTCCTCCTTGCCACGCAACTCGTAATGTGCCGTGGTTTGATATTTTGTGACGTAGTATATCTTTTCTATAAAAGAGTGAAAGGAGTTAATATGGGATCATTCTTAACGTCAATTTCCTAGAGTAAAGAAGCAAATATGTATTCGTGCAGTTTTTGTGGTGCAAGCTTCACTCGCAGTGACAATATGCGACGTCATCAGAGGGAGGCGTGTAACAGTTTAAATGGTAATGGACCGCCAGCAAAGAAAGTGAAATTGGATTCGAATCCATCAACATCGGTAATTATGCAGACGTGTTATAGCTGTAATGTGACTTTAACAACTAACCAAATGAAGTCTCATAAAAGAACACTACAACACAGAACAAATTCATGTGTACGTTTGATGGATGGTACAGAAATTGTTCGCAGTGCTTTCAAATATAGAATCATAACATACCGAGTGCATAGTGATAATGAGAAACTGGACTATATAATATTTTTCAACGAAATTCGACATAAAATATTGAATTTACTAGAAGAAATATTATTACTTCATAAAACTGTGAAAGTAAACATGGAGACATTTGCCAGCTATATATTACAAGCACAAGAAATAGCTGAAATTAAATCGTTTAATACGTGTAATAAAATATTGGATCAAGGTGTGGATTTAAACATTGCACTCGACACTTTTATAGACATGATGGTTGCGCAAACTACTGAGTTCCAAGAGCGTGATTCTGGTATGTAAATATCTTCTGGTATGTGGAATAACAATTGACATTTTTTTTTTTATTTTTAGGGTGGGCCCTCGAACAAATAAAATTTGTTGAAATTAATATAAACAAGTACAGTCCAATGGGTGGTTCATCATATATCAAGTTACCAAAGTTCATCGCAAATAAGAAGGCCGTAGTGAATATAGAAAACCAGGACCAATACTGTTTTGCTTGGGCAGTCACTTCAGCATTGTATCCTGCAAATGGTGGTACATCTCAAATGTCATCTTATCCACATTATTCAAGAGTTCTAAATTTGACAGGTATGAATTTTCCAATGAAATTGAGAGACATTTCAAAATTTGAGGAATTGAATAATATATCTATTAATGTGTATGGGTTAGAAAAGAAATTCGAGAATAATAAAGTAAAATATGATGTTGTCGGACCTTTGCGTTATTCTCAGAAGAAACTACGTATTCATGTTAACTTATTATTAATTTCCGCGGAATGTGATCAGAATCATCATTGTAAATCGGATTGTGCTAAAACTCACTATTGTTGGATAAAAAATTTATCTGGATTAGTATCAAATCAAATATCCGCTCACGGACATAGAAAATATTTTTGTGATGGGTGTTTGCTGTATTTCTGTAACGAACGTCAGCTAATGTCTCACCAAACAAATGATTGTAATCATATTTACACTACAACACCATCGACACAATTTCGGGTTGATAAATATGGGAAACGTGTACCGGAAAATATATTAAAATTTGAGAATTTTGACAGACAAATGCAAGTACCATTTGTAGTATATGCAGACTTTGAATCCATTTTGAAACCGATAAATACTTGCGAGCCAAATCCTGAACGCTCTTATACCAACAAAACGTTTATTCATGAACCTTACTCTTTCGCGTATTACATAAAATGTTCCTTTGATAATAGCATTTCTAAATTTGAACTATATCGCGGATCTGATGCAGCAAAAGTATTTGTATCATGTATAGAGGCTGATTTAAGGGAAATTTATAATAGATATATGAAAGATGTAATCCCCATGTCCCCGCTTACAGCGATAGAAAGAGAAAATTTTGACAATGCAACCATCTGTGGTATATGTGAGAAGCCTTTTGCAGAAGGTGATATAAAGGTGAAAGATCATTGCCACTTAACTGGTAAGATACGATTCGGTGCCGCGCACTCGATCTGTAATTTAAATTATAAACTACCAAATTTTGTACCTATCATATTTCACAACATGAGTGGATACGATATTCACTTATTTGTAAAAGAGTTATGCGCTCATAAAGATAAAGTTGACGTAATACCACAAAACAAAGAAAAATATATATCTTTTACAAAACATCTTTACATGCATGATTACGTTACTGACAAGGGGGAAACAAAAAATAAATATTTGCGGTTACGTTTCATCGATAGTTTTAAATTTATGTCAGCATCACTACAAAATTTAGGGGAAAATTTAAATGAAGGTCAAATGGTGACAATGAAGAACTTTTTTACCGATAATGCAAAATTTATTTTAATGCGACGGAAGGGTGTATTTCCATATAGTTTCGTAGATAACTTAGAGAAATTAAATAATCGTGTTCTACCCACCAAGCAGGAATTCTATGACAGCCTAAATGAAACACATATATCAGATGACGATTATGAAAGGGCTAAAAATGTGTGGGAATTGTTTGAGTGCCAGAGTTTGGGTGACTATTCAGACCTGTATTTAAAATCAGATGTCCTTCTTTTGTGTGACGTATTTGAAAATTTTCGTAAAATTTGCGTGAATAAATATAAATTGGATCCAGCTCAATATTACACAGCTCCAGGTTTATCTTGGGACGCTATGTTGAAACTAACAGCGGTAGAACTTGAATTGTTAACAGATATCGATATGATACATTTTTTTAAAAAAGCTATACGCGGTGGTGTCAGCCAGTGTACAGAAAGGAAGCATATCGCAAATAATAAGTTTGTACCCAATTATGATCCCTCAGAACCGTCGTCATTTATCACATATCTTGATGCTACGAACTTATACGGTCATAGTATGTCCCAAGCATTACCAACAGGGGGATTTGAGTGGCTGTCCGAAAGAGAAATTATCGACTTAGATGTTACTAATATTTCAGACGAGAGTCCACACGGGTATGTTTTTGAAGTAGACATACATTATCCGCAAGAGTTACACGATTTACATTCAGATCTCCCTTTCTTAGTAGAAAATATTATACCCCCCCAATCAAAATCAAAATCACCAAAATTAATCCCAAATTTGAATGATAAGAGACGATATGTTGTGCATTATAGAAACTTGAAACAAGCCATTGAAAATGGTTTAATGGTGTTAAAAACCCATAGAGTACTTAAGTTCAAGCAGTCGCCCTGGTTAAAAAAATACATCGATTTAAATACGCAAATGAGAAATTCAGCGACCAATAAATTTGAAAAAGACCAATATAAATTAATGAATAATGCAGTATTTGGTAAAACCATGGAAAATGTTGATAATAGAAGAGATATAAAGTTGATTACTCATTGGGAAAATGTTAGAAGAACTATAGGTGCAAACGCATTAATCGCTCGTCCAAATTTCAAATCTTGCACAATTTTTTCTGAGGATTTTGTAGCGATTGAAATGAGCAAATTGCAAGTAGTCTATAACAAACCAATTTACGTAGGATTTTGTATTCTTGAATTATCGAAGACGGTACTGTATAATTTTTTTTATGGTGTTATTAAACGTCAATTCGGTGCTAATGCTTCTTTGTTGTACACCGACACCGATTCCTTAATTATGAAAGTTTATACAGATAACTTCTATGACTTTATTGTACAAAATCCAGAAAAATTTGATACTTCTAATTACAGGGAGGGAAATAAATTTAATATTCCAAAAGGCTCGTCTGTGCTTGGGAATATGAAAGACGAATTCCCCGAAGATCCTATTATCAGCTTTTATGGTACTGGAGCGAAAGCGTACTACGTGCAATCGGTCGGTAATGAGTTGAAAAAAGCCAAGGGAGTAAAGAAATCTGTGATTGAAAAACAACTTACAATAGATGACTACAGAAAAATTGTTGAGCAGGGCGGGTTAATATTTCGTAAAATGAATACTTTCAGAAGTCACTTGCATGATATCTATACAGAGATGCGGAATAAAGTTGCTCTTTCTTATTATGACGATAAACGTTTTGTGATTCCCAATACCACTAAAACTCTACCCTGGGGTCACTCAGACATAACATTTTTTCAGAGTGAACCAGAGCAGAATTTAAAGTGGTTAATATCAGCCTTAAATAGTGTCGTTGAACGAAATGTTTTAAAGGATGATGATAAACTAGATGTGTTACTCAAAGCAATGAATGAGTTGAGTGATTAATTGTTAATAATGTTTCTACTTGTTAACGCAAAGGTCGACAATTATAATATTCAATTGAAAAATTCATTGTGATATTTCATGTTATGTGTAAGTCGAAGTAAGAGATATTTGTATGAAATAAAATGTTAATTTATAAATAAAGATTTAAATTACTAAATGGTATTTTTATTGTATGAGTACTGTAGGCAATAAGATAGAGAGAGACGATAGGAAGAGTGGGGTGGGAAGTAGGGGGTTAGTTAGAGTGTGTAGGGAAATAATTTGAACCAATAGGAACAAGAGTGGTAGGGAGTGGAGGGGTTAGTTCAGCGTTATGGGCTTCAGAGATGCTACAAAGATTCTTTCCGTCTCCAGCTCTCGAGTTGTAAGGAAGTGTGCAAAATAGTGCTGTCTGCTCTATTCCTAGCATTCTTTGTGTTCTGTGTTTTGTGTTTCGTGCCCGTTTCTCGTGTCCGTTTTGTGTTTGTTGTGACAATGGTAGGACAAAAAAAGATTGGTGTTTCTGGTGGTAGCGGTAAGGGAGGCGCTTTGTTGAGTGCTGTGGCTGCATACTTAATTAATTATATGCCAGGGCAAGACGACAATGGCGACGCTTGTCCGGGTAATGGTGTGGCGAACAATGGCGACGCTTGTCCGGGTAATGGTGTGGCGAACAACCAGACGAGCCCTGGCGTGGGTGACAATGGCGACGCTTGTCCGGGTAATGGTGTGGCGAACAACCAGACGAGTCCTGGCGTGGGTTTACTACCGGATATTGAAATCCCGACGGATTTGACCGATTTGAACGATGATTTGCTGGGTGATTTCGATTTCTCCGAATTGGACGCGCAGGCTTTGGCTTCAGATGAAGCCAGAGCTAGTACATCTAATGGAGAGGCCTACCCGAACGCCGCGTGGTCTAGGTTCCCTACGGTTACGGAGACAAATTCTGAGGACGAATTTCAACCTGCGCAACCAAAGATTTATTCGCAGAAAGGCCAAAAGAAGATGACGACGCATCCTTCAACATCTACAAAGCAGACGCAGGTAGAGAATACCGAGAAAGATGATGACGTGTCGATTCTTAGAAGAATTTTATCGGCGCAAGCATCTGTACCTGCTCGCCTGAGCCCTATTCCCGATGTTGGCTCAGACGAGGGGCAGGTAGAGATACCTGAAAAGCCTAAGAAAGCAGCAGCTAAAAATAAAAAGCCGTTATCGGGAAGGAAACCGGTGGTTAAAAAAGCTGCTGCAAAAAAGTCGGTAGCTAAGAAACCGAAAAAAGATGCTGCAAAAAAGCCGACGAAAGTGCAACCGGTATGTTCGAGCGCGCCGTTGCCAGGATGCTCTCATGCGGTGTTGCCAACGCAGGAACCCCGTAACCGTGCTCTGGTTGTGAATGAAAGTGATTCTGATTCACAATCGGAGTTATTCTCCCAAGAAGAGCAAAATGAAACTTTCAAAAATTTCTTGAACATGTATGAACAGTTGCAGCGGGAGGATAGGGAACTTAAAAGTGCAACTGATGATGACAGCAAATTAAAGGATCACGCGCAGTCCCTCAAAAGGAAGGCGGAGATGTTGAATTCTCGGGCCGATGAAATGCTCAGAGGCATTGCGAAGCGTCGCAAAGCCTCTGAGAGATGTACAAGGAAGCTAAATGCTATAAAAAAGAAACTGGGAATAAGGTAGTGCGTAAACACACTACAGAATGTTGCATTAAAAATGTTTGTACATAAATTTAGTATTAGGTTAGGGTTAAGAGAAAAAATGTAAAAAAATATAAAAGTAAAAATGTAAAACCGAAAAAAAATGAGGTTAGATTAGGTTAGAAAAATGTAAAAAATTTAAATGTAAAAAAATAGGTTAGGTTAGAAAAAATGTAAAAAAAAATTTAAATGCAAAAATGTGAAAAAAAAATTAGGTTAGGTTAGGTTAGGTTAGAAAAAATGTAAATGTAGAAAGTAATAACACCCCCCCCCCAACCCCCCCCCCCCCCGCGTCACGCGCTGGGTTATGGTTAGTTCAGGTTTATATATTAAAAAAAAAAAAAAAAAAAAAAAAAAAAAAAAAAAAAAAAAAAAAGCGGGTCAAAAAATTAAAAAAAGGTTTATGCGGGCGAAGCGACCGAAGGCTGCAAGCGTCGCCCCCGCCTCTGCCAAAACCCCCCGCGCCCACCCACCCACCCGGGGGGGGGACCAAGGTAGCGCAGTGGTATAGCGGAAAATTGTTATTTAATTTTATAATTATAATTTTATAACTCTATAATTTTATAATTATAATTTTATAATTCTATAATTTTATAATTCTATAATTTTATAATTTTATAATTTACGTGTTGAAAAAAATCCCTGCAAGTGCTAGGGATTGAACTACCAAACCTTCGTTCACAAAGTTTACAAAGCAAGCCACGTTACCACTGGGCTACCTTGGTCCTAGGAAACTCTTATACTTTACTCTTATACTTACCTATAACGCGAGTTTATATATATATTTCATGGAATTTTTGGTAAATTGTGTATTTAAGTATATAATTAGATTAGAACTGTTGTATTCATCGTAGATGAAATAAAAAATAAATTTTAATACATTTATTTATACACAAATATTGGACAAAAAAAAAAAAATATATATATATATATATATAAACAACTGAAAAACTTCCAAAGTACACTCAGACACGCGTAAGGGGTCATTTTCGACTAAACTGACCACTGGGAATCGATTCCGATAATTTCCGAATCGATCCGAACACTACCGAACGCGTTATTCACTGTTTTGTCAAGGATTGGGGGAATAAAAAAATCAAAACACGTTTCAGGGGAGTTCACACATGCAAAGGCTGCAATTTTAAGCGAAAAGCCGAACTCATGCCGAACACTCCCGAAGTTTCCCGAAGCCACCCGAAGACGCCCGAGGACACGCGAGGTATCGTTTTCGACTAAATCGATCACTGGGAAGCGATTGCAACCACTTTCGGAGCGATACGACTAGCCGTTCCGGGAAAAAGTCTGCTGCGGCAAAACTAAAGGTCGGAAGTGAGTAGAAACGGTACTGGAGGACAACTGTGACCTCGATACACCTTTTGCAACACTTTTGACCGACAGTCCAAATACGAATAACCAATTTACTTAAATAAGTACCCCGTTATTTCTTATATTAAAGCAATTTTTTATTCTTTACTTTACTACTGTTATTTATTGTATATGAAATGAAATAAAAAAAGAATAACTCTTAATACATTTATTTATAAATAACAAAAATATATATACATAAAATAAAACAGAATTATCCGTCCGAATCATGCTCCACCAGAATGACTGCATCCTCATCTTCATCGGCAGATTCCTCCACCAGAATGGCTGCATCCTCATCTTCATCGGTAGATTCCTCCACCAGAATGGCTGCATCATCTTCCGAGTCAGACGATTCCGCTGTGTCCGTCGATGATTCCTCCAGAATTACTCCATCCATCTCGTCTTCGGAATCATCATTGGGCACAGTGTCCATCGACCATGTGGACGGAGACCTCTCCAATGGTTGGTATTCTTCTGGTGAGGTGGTGCTATCTGCTACACCACCCCTTGTCGCCTCTCTAACGCGCTGCAGGTAGGCACGATACCTTTCGCACAAAACGAACATGGTTGAAGTGGAAGATACAGTATTGTCTTGTACTTCAGACATGTTGGAGCGTAGAAAGTAAACTGAGGGTGGTGAGGGCTTTCTTATGTATATATAGCCCCTACCACCACCCCCACCTCATCACTCCCCACCTCACTACTCACACAAATAAGAGTAGAAAGTGTCCTAATACTCATATTTTTAACACCATCAATATCAATAGCACTGTCAACATAAGCAATAATCGAAGTGAAACACAGATTTCTCTAGTAACATTGTGTTACTTACATTTAAATATTTAGTAAATAAAACAAAAAATAAGATTCAATTTAACGTTTATTTAACACTTAAACTAGTTATATAATATTTACAATAAACTAAAAATTAAATATATACATTTATTTATCACTAAAACTAATTACATAATTATTTACAATAAACTAAGAGATATATACATATTTACAAAAAAAAACTACAAATTATCTGTCCATATTGCAAATATTGCAGATTTCCACTCGCCTAATCTGATAGAGTGGATCTCTGCAAGATTTGCAATATCCCCGCCTGCCTCTCATTATCCTTGTAGTGGCATGGTAGTCCACATGACGATGTCTCCCAGGATCCACCCTAGACTGGTATCCCAGAAAACATCCGTGGCAAAGATTGTATTCCATACCACCCACTACTTGGACCGCAACAAAGGTCATGGTGGTGCAGAAGATGCCATCCATCGGGTTCACCCTTGCTAAATATTCTGATGTTATCCACCGCTGCCCTCTTTGGTGGGGAACATCTACGACGATACCCTCATCATCACTTGAATCGTCTGCACCCTCTTCAGCGTCAAAAAATTCCTCATCGTCTTCCTCGTCGCTTTCCTCATCGCCTTCCTCATCGTCTTCAACTTCTACCTCGTCGTCTTCGGGAGCAGCCACGTCGTCCTCTACCTCTTCAAGGTACCATATATTGTTGAGGACATCTAGGGATGCTAACCAGTCCAGGAATCTGAGGTTAGCCCAACCAGCAGGTACAGCAGCCATATTAATACTTGGAAACGAATATATAAGACAGTAGACGGAATGATCAACGTTGAAGTTTGCAAAGCAACTGATCTAACGTGGAGTTACACCTCCTCTTTTAAACATGTTGCTGGTGACGTCACATCATCTCTAACGACATACCATGGCTCTAATATCGGCAATTCCAGCGACTACTTAAACAAACAAGACCATGAGGAGGAACTCAGTTATTATTCAGCTGTCATACCGTACACTTGTTTTTAAAACAGCAATGTCTTGTCCAAGAGAGTGGCAATCGAAACCAACAATCGCCGTATATCCATATAGTATGGATGGTGCAATTCTGTGCTATAATTGTTCCCAATTCTGGGCAAAGCAGCAAATTAATCCATGTACTGGACTATGTTCAAATTGTATAAAAGAAAATCCAGTGCCAGTGAATACCGTCCGAAAAGCAGCATCACGTGAGCGTCTGGAGCAAGAGTGCTACAAGTGTCTACAACCCACGACTCGTACAAATTTTGGAATTATCCGAGATGTTTGTGAGACATGCAAGGTGGAGCACCCATTGAGGCAGCGGTGTCTGGTTTGCAACAAGTACACTGGTGATTGTTGGAACAATATTTGCAGCAAATGCAGAGACGAGAAGACATACAGTGTTTTACTTTGTGAATATGTTGGACATATTTATGGAGGTGTGATGAAACACAACAGAGAATGTTTCTGTCAGGAAGCGTTACTGTCGAGACGGGGGGATTTCATCTGATTAATTCCATAAATATGTATTTGTATTTTTTCTGTATTATATACGTTTTAAATAAATATATTTAATCTATAATTCGTTGTAAATATTTTCTTCTCAATAAAATTTATTAAAATGATTTTCTTGATTTCATCTAATAATTTTTAGGAGTAAAAATTAATTCAAAAATTTTAACAAATTTGCATTTGTATATATTTTTTCGTTAATGTGTATATAATTACTAAGGCTTTGGAGTCTTATATGGGGAAAATAAATAAAACAAATATTAATGGAATACACACATTTTATTATGAAATTTCTAAACATAAGTAAAATATTAGTTGTTATAAATATACACATTTTATATAAAGAATGTGACAATATTAAATAAGAGCTGCTTCGTTAATCCAAGAGTTGTGGTCATTAGAGAATCCGAGCCACTTCACAAAAACCTTGTTCCCTCTCCTTCTTAAAACCTTTTCCACCAAGTAGACATCAGGGTATTTAGCTTTTTGTAGCTCCATTTCATAAAAGCACCCCTTTATTGGTTGGCCATGAATGTCCTGGAGTGTATATGTTGTGGGATTTGTTACATTTATTTTAACGATCTTGAAAAGTTCAGTTGAAAAATTTGGTGTGAACCCCTTTTCAAATATACCTTTATATTTACTGATTCGAACTATATCGCCAATACGAAATTTAGGTTTCAAAGCAATTTTAATGTGATTATAAGCATTTAAACGTGTAGTTGGTTTAACATCAGCAGGTTTCATACCAGTCGTACGATGTATTTTATTATTGTACAATTTTGTAATGTCGGATAGAATGTCAACCCATTTGTATTTACCTCTAGCTGAGAATTCTTTATATAACCAGGTTTTTAATGTTCGTATTACTCTTTCTGCAATTGCTGCTTTTTTCGTACTATACGTGGAGTAATGATTAATGATGTACTGTTTCATTAAAGCAGAAAAGTTTTTGTTGTAAAATTCCGTACCCTGATCGCTTTGTAGATTTTTAGGAAAATAATTTGATTCTTGTAAAATACTTCTCATAGCCTTAGTAATTTCAACACCAGTTTTATTTTTTAGAGGTTTAGTCCACAAATATTTTGAGTAACAGTCGATCACTACGAGAATGTATCGATAACCATTGTTTTCATCAGCGTATGGTTGCATTTCAGCTAAATCCATTTGCCATAAATCACCATAACCTTTGATTATTGTTCTTCTTCTACGGAAATTTCTCCTACAAGCTTTATGCAATTCGTTAACAACTTGTAATTTCTCATTACTAATCACCATAATTGAAGT
Source organism: Leptura quadrifasciata (assembly GCA_963675555.1). Lineage (NCBI taxonomy): Eukaryota > Metazoa > Arthropoda > Insecta > Coleoptera > Cerambycidae > Leptura > Leptura quadrifasciata. Next base: position 38,457,274 of record OY776682.1, read on the forward strand.
TTAAGTCAGGCGTTTATATAGATAATTTAGGTCTGTTTTTTCACTTTTTTCCTAATGTAGCAGCGTTGTCCGTGACTTCAGCCACTATTTCATCTATCACTTGTTGATTACGATCGTTCCTCCCAGCTTGTGCCACAATATTTCCAAGTGATTTCTGTCGCACTGTCATACCTTTCAGACGGGATTCATCGAGAATGTGGTGCACTTTGCTTATTGCATCATATAAAATAGTATAATTGTCCTCGGTTAATTTCTTAACTCCAGAAATTTCTTTATTAATGTGTTGCAGAGCGTCATTAATCATCTCGGTAATTTTGCTGTGTACAAACTTACTATATTCAGTCCACTGATTCTCCATAAAAGCAATGTGTGACTTTTTAATGTCTTTCATACATTTATCGATATTTTCGTCTACATAGTTACGAGTTACACCATCTTTTTGATTTATTGGTTCACCAATGTTCAGTAAACGCTTATTTTGCATATCAAATTGATTATCTGCGGTAAGTTTAAAACCAATACCTGGAGGTCCATGTACGATAATCGATTTATTATTATTACTTCTTCGTCTACCGAACTTGTCAATTGTGTTGTTTACAACAGCCATTTCTGTTTACGTCTGACCCCGTTTAAGCATTTCACAATATTTTATACTAATTAAATAAGTGTGAAATGAATTTTAACTTCACTAATAGATTATCCTTTCTTCCCTCATTTCTTCCAATAAACTGACTATTTCGTTATTGACACCATTGTTACCAACCATTTTTGAGCTATAGAGCAGGCGTAGGCGGTCCACCAGTTCTTTCGGTTTATTCCAATATACATAGTCAACACCTCTATTATTGTATAATTTATTAATAGGAACACCTAAGCCAGTTTTAGATCTCGTCACAACTGTAGAAGATACCAATGGTTCTATAATATTAGTGAATTTCTTCCATTTAGCTTTATTCAAACCCTGTTTCATATCATAATTTTTATATGGTGCTTTTGTCTGTTTTAAAATCCCCCCATATAATTGACACTCTTTGTCGCCAATAATAGCCTCATTACTACGCGAAATTTGTGGTTGTTTCATAAATATCATATCATATAACTTAGGACTGCCAGAATACGTCCCCACCTTCTTAGTTCCACGCCACAATGTGATATTTCCATTAGAAAAGCGTATTTCAGCATTACCCATTTGTAGTTTTTCTGTATGGGGGTCTAAACGTACACCGTATATAGTATCATACCTAGCATTGTCGAATTTCAGATTTTCTAAATGTGTTTGCACTATATCACATTTTCCTTCTGCGCCACTAATAGAACTTTCTGAACATGGAGTGCTCATTAACGACGATCCCGGTGGTGTTTCCAAAAAATATTGTTGACTTGCATTTTTGTCACCATCTTCATCACTAGTTTCAGGTGTTGCTTTAAATGTACTAGTACTAGCTCTTGCACTTTCTATCGGTTGTGTTGGTTTCTGAGGTTGTGTTAGCGATTGGTTATGTGAAGCAGATGATATAACCTTTAATGGTTTTGTTATGGGTTCATAAATTTTTTCGAGTGTTAACTGATTCTCAACGTTTCTTCTCTTCACAGAGTTGAATTTTTTGCGCACTGAATCGGTGGCCTCAATCAATTCACGTTTCAGTCTTATTTCTTCTCTCATGTTTCTACCTATAGCACTACTGAGTTTATTCTCACCATTGTCATTCATGTCTAACAAATGCAGCCTCACTGCTGAAGTTATCCCGATGCTATCTGTAGACCAATTAAAATTTTAATTACAATACTTCATGGATATATGAAACTATCAAGTTCTTTGCGATATCTCCCTTCATTTACTTCTCTATCCTTGTCAATTACAAGAAACCCATATTTGTCTTTCCAGCACTCTGCACACATTTCTTGAAATTCTTTATAAGTCACATCCGGTGAGACATGGTCTGAGAAAATGTGGTGTAAATTCATATCATCCTGCTTAAAAATTGCTATGAAATTACTATTATCCCTTACCAACTGTTTAGGGACGCGGGAATACGTTTGTGCCAAATAGAAACAATCTACATGTTTATGACGCCCCATTGAGAAGTATGCTCGAATAACATCTTGCTTTTCACATATAACATCATCAAATATAAATATAGACTCAGGCTCAGCGTCGGATGGTTGCACTATTTCCGCGTTGTTACTGAAGGTGTAATATCCTAGCCCCGTAATCGGTGCTAATATATCGCGTAAATATTCATACTTGGGTTGATGTAAGGACTTTGAATATAAGTAAATGTTTGAAAAACGTAGCCCAAGTGGATGAGTAAGCAAAGTTATTAGTAAATTTGTTTTGCCACAACCACTTGGACCTATTAAGAGTCCGCGAATAGTTGAGGGAAGTAGCGGGCCATGGCGTGATTCGACTTGTAGTCCACACCCTACTTTTTCATCTAAATTATCTACAGCAAGTTTCTGTTTCTGCTTCACAATGCGCATCGTAGCACGGATGGATACTATATAAATAGATGTACGTATTGTGATTGTTATTTAAATGGTGTCAACCGAGAAGCACACACGTGAAAATCGTCGTGGTTTAAAGATTGGTAAGGGGGTAGTCAATTCTCTAATAAATAAGCTCCCATTTGAACTACACTTACCGGGAGGTTACCAGTATTGTGGTCCAGGCACCAAATTACAAAAAAGATTAGCCCGAGGTGATCCAGGCATAAACAAACTCGATGCTGCATGCAAGCAGCACGATATTGCATACGATCAAAACACCAGTAATTTAGCAGCCCGACACAAAGCAGACTATCAACTTGAACAAGCTGCCTGGAAACGAGTTAAATCAAAAGACGTAAGTTTCAAAGAAAAGGCCGCCGCGTGGTTAGTTACAACTATAATGAAGGGAAAGCAACGTCTTGGTATGGGTTGTACGTCAACAACACCCCGTACTACAAAGAAACGTATAATTAAAAAGAAAAACAAGAAAAAAACTAGAAATATAGCTTTTGGTGCTGGAATAGTACGTAAAGTACGTGATGACATACGTAAAGCCGGTGGTAAACGAAAAATCGCTAAGGACACAAAAAAAGTTACGCAAATTGCGCTTCAAGCAGCACGACGACACATGAGAGCAGCTGGTGGAAAACGTAATATTCGTACACCTAGGATAATACCAATACCGAAAGTGGGTGGAATTCTACCATTAATACCCATTTTTGCTGGATTATCAGCTTTGGGTAGTTTAGCTGGCACTGCTGCTGGTATAGCTAAAGCTGTAAATGATGTTAAAACGAGTAGAGAGGAATTAGCTGAAAAAAATCGCCATAATAGGCAGATGGAGGCGATTTCTATAGGAAAAAGTGGTAAAGGGCTATATTTAAAACCATATCGCAAAGGACTAGGACTTTATCTAAAACCACAAAGTTCAAAAAACTTCTAGATGCTCTACCCCGAAAACCTCTCACTAATATCGATCTTAAATATTATGCAGAGAAGGTGAAAGTGCCCTATTTTCGGGGGATATTTATGCGGGACACTCTACCATATTCTGGACCACGTCATAATGAGTCGGCCATCATAAATCTAGACAGTATAAATGGCCCTGGAACACACTGGGTTGCATTTAAAAAACGTGGTAGTTTAGTCACATATTTCGATAGTTTTGGTGATTTACCCCCACCGACAGAATTAGTTTTATATCTGCGCAGAGGTTCAAAGTCGACCGACAAAATTTACTATAACTATGAACGCCAACAAAATTTTAACACAGTGTGGTGTGGTCATTTGTGTTTGAAGTTTCTCACTACAAAATAACTACAAACGCTTGTGAAATAACATCTGCAGACCTTGAAATGGATCGGGAAAGCATCAAGCAGATGGGTCAATCACTAATCGCATTCTCCCGTTTACGCAGTCTATTGAAGATGAGCAAACAACAACTGGCAAATATGCCTAAAGAAGTAATGATTGGATGTGCTGCACATGAAATTGCATTAGTATGGGACAAACTACCCCAGCATCTCCAGAATGATATTGATATTTTAAAATATCAATACTGTCAGGAACATTATCATGATGATGATGATGATGGCGGTGGTAGCAGTGTTGATGTTAATGATGGGCCGCCGCCTCGAAGAATATTTTGCTGCTACTGTAAAGTGCGCGATGTCAATGTTGCATCAAATAATGAGATACAAACGTCTCCGTCATCCAGCAAAAAACGAAAATTACACCACGATTATTGCTGTAGTTCACAATAAATTCATGAGAGAACACTAAATATCATCAGTCATGTCGTATACGTTCACTCTATCAAACCGATCTAGTGTGCTCAGTGCTGAGTTTTATCCTCCCATTGAATTAGATACTAATAGTCGATATGGGTTAGGATTAACAGGCTTCTATTCTTACAATTCTATATTCAATGTGGACGAAACCAACAATCGTTTTTGCTATCGAATTGGACCAAAAGTAGCCCCCACACTTATCCACATACCTTGCGGAGCCTATGAAATTGAAGAGATATATCGTGCAATACTGAAAGCTATGCCCGGTGATAAGAAAGAGGAAAAAGAAAAACTATTTCGACTGCGAGCGAACAACAATACGCTAAAGTGTGAGATTTGGTCAAAATATGGAATTGACTTTACACAAGCAAACTCTATTGGTAATTTATTGGGATTTGAATCGACTTATTTGCATCCAAACACTAATCATGAATCAACATTACCTGTTGATATTATGAAAGTAAGGATGATACGTGTAGATTGCAACATTATCTCTGGAGCATATCTGAATACCCTTAAATCCCATACCCTTTTCGAGTTCGACATAGACGTTGAACCAGGTTACAAACTTACCAGAGAGCCAGCGAACATCATATATTTGCCTGTTAGACCTGAAGGACGTCAGTTTATCGACAACATTACACTACGCATATTGGATGATAATGGAGATTTAATCAATTTTCGTGGTGAGAAGATTATCGTAAAGCTAGAATTGAAACAGTTTTAAAATCGCAAACACAATGGGTTTCCGATATAATCAACAACGATTAGCACACAATCGTTTCAATGTGATTGACGATAAAAAGACTAATGACTGCGGAAATCGACTCATTCAACGTGTAGAGCTTAAACGGTTAAGACATAACCTGCCAGCTAAAGATCGTGCATTTCTTCGATCCATCGGATTGAAACTGAGAGAAAAATAGTTAATAATGGTGACTTTTACATCTAGTGAAAAACTTGAGGTGTTCGAGGAACCTGTATTCGATCAGTCACTCGTTAGCTTACATGAGCATACATATAAACCACACGGTTCACCATATTATAGAAACTCTGATGAAGTACGCATTCCTGTCAATTTTCAGGACTTAATACTTGACATTACAGAGAGTTACATTTATATAGAAGGAAAATTTACCCCTAGTGATGTTACCAAGAAGTGTTATCTATCTAACAATGCGCTAGCTTTTCTCTTCGAAGAAATAAGATATGAAATGGGTGGTGAACAGGTCGCTGTCGTTAGGAAGCCTGGCATCACTACTACAATGAAAACTAGGGTGTCATATGGACAAACATCCCTCCCATCGCTACTAACTATAGGTTGGGGTCTCACCGAGAAAAAACAGGATATTTTAGATACTACCAGCCACATTTTCAGCGGTAAACTCCCTCTTAAGTACCTCATGGGTTTTGCAGAAGATTATACCAAAGGTATTTTAAATACAAAACAGGAATTAATTTTAATTATAGCACGTTCCTTTAAAGACTCTTACATTGGAGAAGTTGATGCACAGTTAGAAATTAACAAAATCGAATGGAAGATAAGACATATTGTGCCTGAAGTTAGACAAAAGGTTAAACTATTAAAGAAAATTGATACGAGCAGTAATAATGCTAAAGTTAAAATGGCTTACCGTATGTGGGATCTCTATGAGCTACCCACTCTACGTGATACTGCTTCTGATATATGGGCTGTTAAAACCACTAACAGTCTTGAGAGACCTCGATACATCATTATCGGATTTCAAAACAATGGCAACTCTAGTGACAGAACCAAGGACGCCGCAAGTTTTATACATGCAGATATAAATAATATTCGGCTATATTTAAATGCCGAAGTATTTCCATATGAACGTTGGAATTTAAATTTCGATAAGAAACTCGACTCTGCAGCCTACTACGCCTATGAAAATTTCCAACGTAGTTATTACGATAAAGATATGAGTGAACCTATGATGGACCTTGGCGAATTCAGAAAAAATCCATTGTTTGTTATTGATTGCTCACACCAACCAGATGCAATGAAATCATCCACCGTCGATATAAAAATTGAATTTGAGACACGGAAGACGAAGTTTCCCGAACAAACTCGAGTATATGCACTTATACTTCACGATGCGTATTTAAGTTATAGCGCATTAGATGGTTCAGTTCAGTGTGGCATTGCTGGTGCTAAGTAACGAATACCTATTACCATGACGTCATTAGGTAGCCAATTTCCTACTTTGATAGTTGACTTGCAGGGGTTTCAATATAAAACAAATGATTTTACCGTTAAAGAATTAGCTGTTCTATGTTGTAACACTAATCAGCAAGCACACTATTTCTTCAAACCACCAAATCCTTTCTCATCACTAACCCAAGGCGAACAGACTCACTACCGATGGTTAGAAAACAACTACCATGGGGGCATAAAATGGAGTGATGGATATATTCAACTGTCAGAATTCCCACTAATACTTCATCGACTTTGTCAAAACGCTGTTAATAATTTTCGACGCAACGTATTGTCAGAGGATGTTATAATTGTATGCAAAGGCAAATTAAAGAAAAATGTTCTACAGCATCATCTAAAATGGAATAGAGTTATAGATCTAGATGACTTCTCACCCTGCATACCCAATCTAAAATCGTTAAAGGTACCAAGATGTATGGAACACACCCAACCAAAATATAGTCACTGCTCTCTTGCAAACGTTCACTTTCTTAACAAATGTATTATAGATTTAAATATAGAGTTAAAATAAATATCTTTAAATATGTTTATATTTAGGATTAATAATTAATATTTTTTAATGTATGTCACCAAAAATAATTATAAATAAATTAATGTATAATCTAATAATGTGTTTCATTTATTTCAATTTTAATTTTAAAAATAAAAACAACTATATTTCCATAATAATAATTTTATTACACCATTTACATATTAATATTATTAACAGAAGAATTACAATAAGTGATTAACTACTAATTGAGTTGTCTTCATCCTGTTCTTCATCAGATTGGTCGAGTTGATACTTTTCAATAATTTTCTTAGGTAAGTATTTTTCTATGTCACATAGGAAATGTTTTAAATTTATTTCCACTAGTTGCTCACAGAATTCTTCTAAATTCACAATACCACGAGAGAATTTACCACATAGTTGTGCACCTCTGTAATACCTCTCAGAATCCTCATTAAGCTGTTTAACTTTTTCAGCATCGAAGCAGTAATTCAGATCATAATTTATTGCATGGAGTCTATCCATACTTAAGTCGCCTAGTACAGAAGATAGTCTTTCAATTGCCGAATTAATGTCTTCTGCCCTTACCCAACGTTCTGCTGAATATTGCATCCACATTCTTGCCAGTTATAGTGAGGCTAGAAATTACATAAATAAAATTAGAACAAGTTATCAAATATATGATAAAACTACTTACATCTCTACTACTATTGTAGTGTATTTATAATATTTCAGTCTAAGTTATACTTTCACTATACCTTATTTATTGGTCTGATAATTTAAAGTATACAAATATTTTAAATAGTTTAAATCACGCAATAATTTCGAATTTTATTAGTGACCTTGATTTAGCACCGGTATAAATGGGTGAATTCTCTCCTAAATAAATCAACGCATATTTACCACTAGACGAATTTATTTCTTCTATAAAAGTTATATTTAATAGTTCAGCAATACGTTTAGGCAAAAATGATTTAAAGGTAGTACTTGTACTTTCATCAAATAAATGTACTAATATCGATTTTCCAAAACGTGTATTAAGCATTAACATTTTTTTAATGGCGTAAACCTTATTTAAAATTAACGATGAAATAGGTTTTTGGTCTAAAACTTCAGTATCTTTAATAATAAGTTCATTAAGGGCTAATAAATCGATATTGGTAGTCATATTTAAGTAGTTGAGTACAGTGAAAGAATTACTAACCAAGAAATATTACAGAACTTTGCTTACTTAAAATATTTCAGATCACAACACTATGCTCACTTATTAACTGTAGGTGAACCAGACTAAATATGATTTTGTTCTAATAGTCCGTGCTTTTTTTATAGAAAAAGTATACTACGTCACAAAATATAGAACCCCACCACATTTTACTGTGTACGTATTGAACTAATGTAATTTTAGAGGTCAAGTTGCGTGGCAAGGAGGAAGCTCCGTCCTTGCATTCTCTAATAGTGTTAGCCAAGGCCAAGGTCACCGCAAGTGATCGTTCTGGGTAACAGCAACACTGCGCCCTTGAAGTCGAAACGCACTGCGGCCGTCCAAGGTCAAGGTCACGGTATATGCTATGCGAACCTACGATGCCACCGTGGCCTTGAAGGAACGGACCACAGGTGCACGGTCAAGGTCAAGGTCAGTGGTGGGGGGAGACCGACCTACGGCTAACTTCCTCTACTTTTGTCGGTACATTTTCTTGATTGTGTGGGGTGTATAGATTTTTCTTTTGGTTTGATTACGCAGGATTGTATGCGTGTTTCTTGAATTATTCTTTACCTTGTTTGTCTTTCGAATTTTCGATTTCGTGAGTATTTTATTACTAATTTTGAATAATGTTTGTGAAATAAACATTTTTCTGTTTAATGCTTTTGGTTTTACTTGTTTCGAGTTGTTTTTTGAAATGTTTAAATTCAAGTTTACCAATTTAGATTTACCTATACGGCATGATTTTGTTTTCGAAAGGTTTATATTTTGTGGGTTAACGTTAGTGATTACATTTGAAGTTTTTTCTGTTTCTTGTACTTTGCTTTTAAATATTTTTTTGATACGTGATTCGGTAAAAGTAGAATTTTGATTTTTGTTTTCACAGAACATGTCTAAAAGTTTAGAGCTTTTGTCTATTTGACTGGAGTCTGAATTTTGATAATTTTCATTAGATGCCGTCTCGAAAAATTCACTTTGTACGTTTATCTTTGTAGAGGTGTTAGGTAGGCGTATTTTTTCATGTTTCTGAGCTATCGGTATAGTGTCAGTGTCACAATAAAATTCAAATATTTTTTCAGTATCTGGTTCGAAAAAATTAAGATTTTGATTAATGATGTTGCTTGAAATGTGATGATTAATATTTTGTTTGGATTTGTAACTGGTTGTAAGGTTAAATAATCGTTAACTTCAAATAGAGGTATAGTTTCAAAATTGGTAATTAATTGATTATTTCCGAAATCTATCCTACATTTACAATGTTGTAGAAAGTCGTTACCTACAAAGCCATCAAAGTCTGTATCTAAATCGTATACATAAACTTTGTGTGGATCGTTAAAATTGAATGGTATAAGAACAGATTCGGTGGTATTAATTTTTTGACCTGTTACTTGTATATTTAAATTTTCGGGATGTCTTAGATTATAATTTTCTGTTGTTTTGGGTTTGAAAATGGAAATATCTGCACCTGTGTTGATTAAAATATTAAATTTGTTTGTTGGATCTTTCATGAAATACAGGTTTGCTGAACTCACTTTAAATGGAGGGTTAGATGGTAATTTTACATGAAACATTGTTCTTGGGGATTCGAATGTGGGTCGGAATTGTCTTTGATATTCATCGTTTGGATTTGGCGAGAAATTTGGTCTAGTTCGTCCGTTTGTTGTGTTGGAGTATTCGTGAAATACTCCGGGCCTATGCAAAAATCCGGAGGATTAGCAGTATAATCCTCAAATTGCTGAGAATTAGCAGTATAATTCTCATGTTGCCGGGATTGGGAATTAGCAGTATAATGCCCACATTGTCCATTTTCAAAATCGTAGTCATAATTACTTTGAGATTGGTAATCAGGAGAATAGTTGGTGGAATAATTTACGGATTGATTTGCAGAGTAATCCTAGTATTGGTTTGAGCTATTTGAATAATTATCATAAGGTTCTTGATTTAAGTGATGTGTTTTTTGATGATTGAATCGATTAAAATTTGGGTTCGGTTGTATGGCAGAAGGTCTCTGCTGGTGGAAGTTAGGATTTGGCCTGATAGCTGAGGGCCTGTTTTGTTGTGGATAATTACGTTGTTGATTTTGGAAATTCTGCGGTCTAAAGTTTGTTTGGTTAGGTACACTCTGGAAGTGCTGTCTAGGAGCTTGTGCCTGATTGGAATAGGCGTTTGGTGTGAAAATTGGTGGTTTTGCCTCGTGCGGCATTCGTTAAAGCTGTGTCCATTCCTTTTGCAGAATGTACAAAATGGTGGGAGATTTGGGCGTCTTTGCTGATTTTGAACGGGATTTTTGTTTAAAGTTCTATTTCTAAATTTTTGGGATTCGAAATACGATAATTGTAATTCTCGTTTGATGCGATTTATTGCATCTAGCATATTGCCGGTGTTACCAATCCTAATAATTTGACCTAATTTTGGTTCGAGTCCAGTGAGTAGAGTAGTTAACGTCATATTTTCTATTAAAGTGGATTGTGCGGCTTTTTCCTCTAAAGTTAAACTTTGTTTTTGTATTGCCGCGTGCATTTTTGCATTATGTGTTTGTAACCTGGACACAAATATTAAAGCTGTTTCGTTAGGTAATTGACGAATTGTTTGCAAGTCTTGTATCAAGGCTGTCAAGTCACGAGAGTCACCAAAATGTGATTCGAGCAAATTTTTTATTTCCGCCCAAGTGACGGGGTTTCGTGAATTTATCAATTCTGCGGCTTTTCCGCGTAGTTTATTTTTTATGTGAAGTGTTAATAATATGCGCTGATCATCGACAGCGATCCCTTGTGCGAGTATACAGCCTGTAATAAATGTCTGCAAAAATATGGGGTTGCCGTCAAATTCGGGCACTATGGAAAATATTTCGCTTAACCTATAAGGTTCAATATTTATGGTTTCATTTGCAGCGATTGAATTGTTGGCATTTGTAGTGATTGAGTTGTTTACATTGGAATTTGTAGTGGTAGCCATTTTATTTCTAATATTTAGATAATTAAATAACTTAAAACGCCTTTTTCCAATTTAAGTTAGTACGCTACTGGTGTTTAATAAATTTTTTTTATATGAAATGTACAAGAATGTGTTATTTATTCTGTAATATTTAAAATTTATATTATAAAAATAGCTAGATTAATTTGAAAAACGCGTTTGGTTTAAAAAGCGTTTTGAGTTTGGAAATAGTATATCTCTGATAATTTTATATTCGAATGTAAGGAATCTGCACACACGGTATTATAGAACACAAGCTTGTCTTACGGCCTTAACCTTAACCTTTTATATGGTATGCAATATTATATTACGATAAAAATGCTAAGATAACAATGGTACGTGATTAAAGTTAATTAGATAAATTCGCACTTAAAGAGTATATGATATTACCATAAAAATAATGTTACGATAGGAACAGTATATGATTACGGTTATTTATATAGGTCACATAAATTATAATCAAGATATTTTGTTTCAAGTTTAAATAAAATTACTACCTTAGATATTAGAACTGTATGTAGTAATGCAATGTATTTCGATAAAATATAATGTAAAATTATGTCGTTGAAAATCAATAATTGCGAGACGATTCAAAAATGACTTACCCTAAATTTTTCATTCCTCGTGGTCCAGTTCAATGCGACTTCGTGAGCTTAGCTTCACCAAAAGTCTCTCTCTGCCAGGGGCGTCACTGGGTGTTCCTTCCACAGGGTTGCCTTTGATGCCGAAGACACCAACGATGGGACGGGATGAAATTCTTACTTGCTAATTGTTGAATCATGTTGATTTGAAATGTTGCTTTGTTGCTTGCATTTCTTGATAATTATTATTGTTTCGCTTCTGTGCGTTTGAGAATAATGTAGGTTCTTCTGAACAAAGGATTGGGATCCACCACCACAGCTAAGAAGTTCTCCTTGTTCCAGAAGCTCTTTTCCTCCGGTTAGGCACCTCTTTCAGATGGACTCCTTGTTTCCTCGGATATGTTTGCTACTGGTTAGGCTCCCGAACTGTGCGTGTTTTTCAGAATCCTACCGACTGCGCCAATGTTAGATAGTGGATTCTTGAAATAGCTTTTTAAAAACTTTATTTATTACACTTGAGTCAACGTTGACTCGTTTTAATAAGATACAATAATAATTTTGAAGTAGTTTAATCTGAAGTGAGTATAAGACTGAGGTTTACAATGACAGTGGGTAATATTTATGATGTCTGGAGAACAAAGAACATTGGATTTGCAATTCAGCATGATAACAGATTACTGAGAAAGAAATGTTAAGCTCAGCTAGCGTGAGCGGTTATTAGAGAAGAGCTCTTACGCAATTTGTAATGTGATATGTCTGAGAAGGTTAAGCCTGTCTCGGTGATATTATATATCATGGTATATTTCTAATATAACATATATGTATATATATATATATATATATATATATATATATATATATGTTGTTTATTTAGGTTTTCGCGGGTGTTAAATGAAGCGTTGTTGTACTTCCGGGTACTCTCCCGCGTCGATGGTCGACTCCTCCAGGAGTCATGGTTGTCTAAACGACGTTTCGGCAGAATCTCATCTGCCATCTTCAGGTTCTCGCTAGAAGCTGCCTACTGCTGCTCCTCGTTGCTCGAACTGAACTGACTGACTGACGAGTCAGTCAGTCAGTCAGCGAGAACCTGAAGATGGCAGATGAGATTCTGCCGAAACGTCGTTTAGACAACCATGACTCCTGGAGGAGTCGACCATCGACGCGGGAGAGCACCTGGAAGTACAACAACACTTCATATATATATGTTGTTTTTTAGGTTTTCGCGGGTGTTAAATGAATTGTTGTTGTACTTCCGGGTGCTCTCCCGCGTCGATGATCGAATCCTCCAGGAGTCATGATTATCTATTTAATAAATAGACTTTGACAACACCAGAACAGTAGCTAATATCGAGCATTATAGGTCAAAGATTACCAGAGAAGCCATGGAGATCGAAAAATGACCACAAAATCTTAATAAACAGGATGATACGCAGAGATTGCCCAATTCCTGGAAGCCCGCTCTTGTGGGAAAATACGTAACCGAAAAGACGACGACGATCCACCGTGGACGAACCAATCACGAGGAGGCATGTTCAAGTATTGACAAATAGTGAAGAAGCACAGCAACCTGCCCGAAATGGACCTATCATGAGGAGTCAGAGCCGAGCGTGGACCAATCAAGGAGAATCACGGCATTCTGCGGCACCGATTGGACACGAGGATTCCCGACCACCGGCGAGAAGTCACGTGGAGCGTGACGTTTCAGCGAGGCCACTTGTCAGGTTGGCTCAGGCGCCCGCCACGCCAACCACAGGTGGTGGGGGACCGGTAACACGTAGCCAAATGCGCAGGCGCAGACTGTAGCATATATAAGGAGCCGCACAACGTGGGGAACGTCAGTTCAGTTCGAGCAACGAGGAGCAGCAGTAGGCAGCTTTCAATGAGAACCTGAAGATGGCAGATGAGATTCTGCCAAAACGTCGTTCAGACAATCGTGACTCCTTCGGGCGGGGCTTCCAGGAACTGGACAATCTCTGCGTATCATCCCGTTTATTAAGATTTTGTGGTCTTTTTTCGATCTCCATGGCTTCTCTGGTAATCTTTGACCTATAATGCTCGATATTAGGGTGTTGTCAAAGTCTATTTATTAGATAGATAACCATGACTCCTGGAGGATTCGATCATCGACGCGGGAGAGCACCCGGAAGTACAACAACACTTTATTTAACACCCGCGAAAACCTAAAAAAACAACATATATATATATATATATGTTATATTAGAAATATACCATGATATATAATATCACCGAGACAGGCTTAACCTTCTCAGACATATCACATTACAAATTGCGTAACAGCTCTTCTCTAATAACCGCTCACGCTAGCTGAGCTTAACATTTCTTTCTCAGTAATCTGTTATCATGCTGAATTGCAAATCCAATGTTCTTTGTTCTCCAGACATTATAAATATTACCCACTGTCATTGTAAACCTCAGTCTTATACTCACTTCAGATTAAACTACTTCAAAATTATTATTGTATCTTATTAAAACGAGTCAACGTTGACTCAAGTGTAATAAATAATGTTTTTAAAAAGCTATTTCAAGAATCCACTATCTAACATTGGCGCAGTCGGTAGGATTCTGAAAAACACGCACAGTTCGGGAGCTTAACCAGTAGCAAACATATCCGAGGGAACAAGGAGTCCATCTGAAAAAGGTGCCTAACCGGACGAAAAGAGCTTCTCGAATAAGGAGAACTTCTTAGCTGTGGTGGTGGATCCCAATCCTTTGTTCAGAAGAACCTACATTATTCTCAAACGCACAGAAGCGAAACAATAATAATTATCAAGAAATACAAGCAACAAAGCAACATTTCAAATCAACATGATTCAACAATTAGCAAGTAAGAATTTCATCCCGTCCCATCGTTGGTGTCTTCGGCATCAAAGGCAACTCTGTGGAAGGAACACCCAGTGATGCCCCTGGCAGAGAGAGACCTTTGGTGAAGCTAAGCTCACGAAGTCGCATTGAACTGGACCACGAGGAATGAAAAATTTAGGGTAAGTCATTTTTGAATCGTCTCGCAATTATTGATTTTCAACGACATAATTTTACATTATATTTTATCGAAATACATTGCATTGCTACATACAGTTCTAATATCTAAGGTAGTAATTTTATTTAAACTTGAAACAAAATATCTTGATTATAATTTATGTGACCTATATAAATAACCGTAATCATATACTGTTCCTATCGTAACATTATTTTTATGGTAATATCATATACTCTTTAAGTGCGAATTTATCTAATTAACTTTAATCACGTACCATTGTTATCTTGGCATTTTTATCGTAATATAATATTGCATACCACATAAAAGGTTAAGGTTAAGGCCGTGTTCTATAATACCGTGTGTGCAGATTCCTTACATTCAAATATAAAATTATCAGACATACTATTTCCAAACTCAAAACGCTTTTTAAACCAAACGCGTTTTTCAAATTAATCTAGCTATTTTTATAATATAAATTTTAAATATTACAGAATAAATAACACATTCTTGCACATTTCATATAAAAAAAATTTATTAAACACCAGTAGCGTACTAACTTAAATTGCAAAAAGGCGTTTTAAGTTATTTAATTATCTAAATATTAGAAATAAAATGGCTACCACTACAAATTCCAATGTAAACAACTCAATCACTACAAATGCCAACAATTCAATCGCTGCAAATGAAACCATAAATATTGAACCTTATAGGTTAAGCGAAATATTTTCCATAGTGCCCGAATTTGGCGGCAACCCCATATTCTTGCAGACATTTATTACAGGCTGTATACTCGCACAAGGGATCGCTGTCGATGATCAGCGCATATTATTAACACTTCACATAAAAAATAAACTACGCGGAAAAGCCGCAGAATTGATAAATTCACGAAACCCCGTCACTTGGGCGGAAATAAAAAATTTGCTCGAATCACATTTTGGTGACTCTCGTGACTTGACAGCCTTGATACAAGACTTGCAAACAATTCGTCAATTACCTAACGAAACAGCTTTAATATTTGCGTCCAGGTTACAAACACATAATGCAAAAATGCACGCGGCAATACAAAAACAAAGTTTAACTTTAGAGGAGAAAGCCGCGCAATCCACTTTAATAGAAAATATGACGTTAACTACTCTACTCACTGCACTCGAACCAAAATTAGGTCAAATTATTAGGGCTGGTAACCCCGGCAATATGCTAGATGCAATAAATCGCATCAAACGAGAATTACAATTATCGTATTTCGAATCCCAAAAATTTGGAAATAGAACTTTAAACAAAAATCCCGTTCAAAATCAGCAAAGACGCCCAAATCTCCCACAAGCACAGCAACCTGCCCGAAATGGACCTATCATGAGGAGTCAGAGCCGAGCGTGGACCAATCAAGGAGAACCACGGCATTCTGCGGCACCGATTGGACACGAGGATTCCCGACCACCGGCGAGAAGTCACGTGGAGCGTGACGTTTCAGCGAGGCCACTTGTCAGGTTGGCTCAGGCGCCCGCCACGCCAACCACAGGTGGTGGGGGACGGGTAACACGTAGCCAAATGCGCAGGCGCGCCCTAGACTGTAGCATATATAAGGAGCCGCACAACGCGGGGAACGTCAGTTCAGTTCGAGCAACGAGGAGCAGCAGTAGGCAGCTTTCAATGAGAACCTGAAGATGGCAGACGAGATTCTGCCGAAACATCGTTCAGACAATCGTGACTCCTGGAGGAGTCAACAACACTTCATTTAACACCCGTATATATATATATATATATATATATATAATTTGTTATTATTGAAGATAAAAGAAATTTGCATTTTATTATAATACTGAATAGGATATTCTCCTATACTATTCGAAAGGAGTTTCCAACAATGGAGCTAATTTTTTGATGTAAAAGAAATTGAATCTTGTTATTCAAATAAGCATCTACCTGTAAATTATTATTTTACAAAAGTGGACTTTCTGTTTCGGGACTTTAACTACTTAAAACATAATAATTTTGATCCCTCGTGTTTCTTTGTTTAATTTGAATTTATAAATTTTAATCCCTATATTATACGAAAACGAACTTCGGGCTGTTCTCGTGGGAACAGGGGTGTATTTCTTAACGAGTCCTTATTATTTTTTACCGTGTTGTTTAAAACTCAATTAATTGTCAAAGAACACCGCCAATAAATTATAGGCCGCATCTTGCGATTTAATAAGCGATATTCAAATAGTAATTGTGTAAGTTTATTTTGCGACGATAAATAAATAAAAAGTAATTTAAAATATCAATAAGATCCTCGCTTTCGTACGAGTTAAATCAACAAAAACTATATTGTCGTCAACATTTTCAACATTTCTCATTTAATTCTGACAAAATTGTGTCAATGTGCGTTCCGACAAGTAAATGTTTCATATAGTTTCCGTTCAGAAAAATGTAATTTAAATTAGTGTAAAATTGCCTGCACCAGATTCCGCTTTGCTACAAATTTTACTCGAATAATTTTTTATATTCACGATAAATCGTAGTAGAATCTTCTTTCGTTCGCTGTTTATAATTGAATTTATAATGCATACTAATGCTCGATTTAACTCTGTTGTGCTTGTCGGTAACAAGTTTGGTCTCGAATCGCCTACCTTGTGAATAGTGGAGCTAATCAGAATCTTATGTTCCGCAAGGACATACTATTGAATAAATCAGAGACTCGCAGATCAATACTACGAAGAGCTTTCCGAAAATGGTCATTCTAAATCAGAAGATGACTGACTCTAAGATTACGGATATAAATCTGCATTATTGAAATCAGAAGTGGAGAAACCCATACAAAAAGTACAAATGGACCAAACAGCCTAGGTAGACAAAAGCACCTTCGTACCCTCACTACATAAAAATTAAATGACAGGTTTATTTGCTGATTGAATGCTATTAGATACCCTTTCTGCACAATCATATGTTCAGCAAGGACGTACTATTACTGTATAACTCAGATGTAGGACAAATATTAGACTAATTTGGTTTGAAATTCCAACAAATGTAAAATAAAAAATGTGAAGATTTTACTAAATAATAATAATAAAACGGCTTTCTTGGGAAAATATAAATGTACATAATATACAAGCATATAACGATTCACAAGGCTAAGTTTAGTCACATTTACAAAAATTATTTCAATAGCTTGCGTATCTTAAACGGTAATTTTATCAGGTCTTATTTTTCAAATTACTAAAGTTCACTGAAAATCTAAGTTCTCTCCGCTTTTAGTTTCCCTGACCACTACTTTTGTCTTATCCTTAGTTTACGGATTTTATTACCTACCATTTATCTCTCGCACTCAAATTTACCACATACGCCAGTCATTAGGGTAAAAAAGGTATGAAAAATTGCAAAAGTTTGTAAATATTGAGACATTGGAAGAGGCAAAAATAACAAATTCGGTTTTTGCACCCTTTTCCGCCCCCCGGAACATTGTTAAATTACGAAAAAACGTAAATTTGTAATAACTTTCTGAAAAAAAAATCCGAAATTGATGCAAACATTGGAGAACATTTTAATAATCATTAGACATCTTCTGTTAAGTTTGCACCCTGCTACGGGGACCTGAACATTGCAAATAAGTAGAGGAAGTTCGCCGTAGGTCGGTCTCCCCCCACCACTTCACCTTGGCCTTGACCGCACACCTGTGGTCGTTGTGTTCAAGGTTACGGCGTCCCCTTAGCCCGGCATAACAGTTGCCGTGACCTTGACTTTGACCGTGTCAGTTGGGTTTCGGCTTCAAGGTCGGAGTGTTTCTCTTACTCAGAACGATCACTTGCGGTGACCTTGGGCTTGGCTTGCATAGGTTTCAAGGACGAAGCTTCCTCCTTGCCAAGCAACTTGACCTCTAAAACTATATTTGTTCAATACGTATGCAATAAAATGTGGTGGGATTTGATATTTTGTGACGTAGCATACCTTTTCTATAAAATAGTGAAAGGAGTTAATGTGTGGTCATTCTTAACGTCAATTTCCTTGAGTAAAGAAGCAAAGATGTATTCTAACTACAACTAACCAAATGAAGTCTCATAAAAGAACACTGCAACATAGAACAAATTCATGTGTACGGTTGGCGGATGGTATAGAAATTGTCCGAAGTGCTTTCAAATATAGAATTATAACTTACCGAGTGCACAGTGATAATGAGAAACTTGACTATATTATATTTTTCAACGAAATTAGACATAAAATATTGAATGTACTAGAATAAATACTGTTACTTCATAAAACAATGAAAGTAAACATGGAAACGTTTGCCAGCTACATATTACAAGAACAAGAAATAGCTGAAATTAAATCGTTTAATACTTCTAATAAAATTTTAGATCAAGGTGTGGATTTAGACAACGCCCTCAATACTTTTATAGACGTGATGGTTACGCAAACTACGGAGTTTCAAGAACGTTATTTTATTTGGTCTATTTTTGTCATGGTTTTCCTTTAGAACAGTGCTGAATGTGTGGCTGGTTTTATGTTAACACCTGGGGGGGTATTCGTAAAGAGCTTAACCAATTCTATATTGCTTTCTTTAAGGTCTGTTACCTCTTGTTATAGCTGTCCCATTTCATTTTTAATGAGGTCTTTTACTATGTTGAAATTTATTCTAATTTCATCCTACAGATCTTTATTTGTATCTTCCAACTGAACTATTTTTCCACTTAGCTCAGTATAATTATCTTTACTTAAGTACTTTATTGTAGAATTTAGTTTTGATAGTTCTTAATTTTGGTTTTGCAGCTTCTGGTTTTCTAGTATCAGTTTTTTATTTAATTTCCGACACTTTTCATATTCAAGTTCACATTCTGAACAGAAAAATTTCAGTTTTCTTTTGGTCAGATTCATACATCGGTCTTCGGTAGATGATAATGATGAACATTCACTACATAGTCCTTTTTGGCACAAGTCACGTGCATGTAGGGATTTTGAGTTAGGGGTACTGTAGCAGGAATATACGGTAACATCGCCAATTACACAACTAGCAATTCCATTTGCGTAGCGAGGGTTGCTAGCGCATTTATTATACACCCTGATGCCCGCATCTTGTGAGGGATCAGTAATCCAGGCACTGTTTGTCGTGACGTGCCTCTTGTTCGGCTCGCTGACGAGTAGCACGTCAGCGTTATACTCCACCCTATGTTGATACAGGAGGTCCTGGGCTACCCGGCTCCTGTTAAGGTTAATTTGAAGATATAATAATAATAATAATAATAATAATAATAATAAATCAGTTTATTCTGTAAAATTAGAATAGGCCAGGTAACAATTTGTTGAATTGGTGTAAAACCTGACCTTTGTACGATCATACATCTTTACAAAATACTTAATATATCATCACAAATTAAAAACATATAATGTCTATACAGAAGGGTCGGATAAGTTAAAAAATACATATAATGCATATATAGAAAAAATATATATATATAAATAAATAAGAACAGAACAAAGTACAGCGGCTAATAATTAATGGTAAGTTGTTCCGATTTTAAGAGTTGAATTATTTTTGCTTTAAAGTTGTTTGGACTCAGTATTTTTAGATCGGATGGTAGTTGGGTAGTTGGTTATATATCTTGGTTGCTTGGTATGTGAAATTCTTCTTGAAATTCTCAGTGTGATGTGCTGGCACTGTTAGTGTAATGTCTCGATTTCTAGTTGCTACTGAGTGCACATCTTCGCGTTTCTCGATTTTGTTTAATAAGTATTCTGGTTTTTTTTGAGACAATCACATTATGCACCATACAGCATAGATGTAACCACTGTCTTTGTTTCATGTTCAGCCATCCCACTTGCTTGATATATAGACTTATGTGTTCTCTGTAGGGAACATCTTGCGCATACCATATACAGGCGTTTTGAACATTCTGTATCCTGTGTGTTTCCTACTTTGAGGGAGGGACCATACACGGAGTCGCAATAATTTAATTTTGACAGTACTAGTGAATCGCTTAGTTTGATATTGGCATCCTTTGGTAAGTTGACTTTCAAGTGGTACAGACCTCTTAAACTTAAATATGCTGAGCGACACATACTTGACACTTGTTTAGTGAAATTTAATTTGTCATCCATAATAAGGCCGAGATTCCTAACATAATCGCTGAACTTTATCTCATTGTTATTCATCATCAGTTTGAGACCATTGTTGCGTAACTCGTTTCTGTTTTTTTCAGTACCAAAAAGAATTGCATCTGTCTTATTGATATTTAACTGCAATCCATTTTCAAGTGTCCACTGCAAAGTGCTGTTTAGATCATCACTAATTTTTTGGAAATCTTCATGGCATTTACTCACGTTAAAACTTAACATGAGTTGTAAATCATCTGCATAATAATGAATACAGCAAGATTCAATTTTCTGCTCAAGATCTATAATGAAGACGTTGAAAAGTAAGGGCTTAAGTATAGATCCTTGTGGTACCCCCGATTTAATAGTACACTGTTTTGAAAATATATGTGTGTCTTTCTCGCTAAGCTGAACAGTTTGCTTACGCTCTGTTAGGTAGCTTCTGAACCATTCCCATATTATTCCTCTAACTCCATAGTAGTATAGCTTAGACAGTAATAGCTCATGACTTACACTATCAAATGCTTTTGACATGTTTAATAGTACGAGCACTGTGATCATGTTATTGTCAGTTGCTGTTATGATATCATCATGTATTTTCAGTAGTGCCGTTGTTGTGCTGTGGTGTTTACGGAAACCTGAATGGACTTTGAGAAATATATTGTGTGTTTCTAAATAGTCTGTCAATTGTTCATGAACTACTCTTTCAAGAACTTTTGATCCAGGTGGAAGGATACTAATTGGTCTTAAGTCTTTAAGTTCTATAGAATCTTCTTTTTTTAATGGTGGAATAACTTTTTTTTTCCAGGGAGTAATTTATAATGTGACTAAGTTCATTGTTGCAGTATTGTAAGCACATCTTTATCATATGTATTGTGATACCATTCATTCCTGGAGCATTGGACTTTATGCTGTGCACTATTTTTCCTATTTGTTGGCGATCGACAGGTTTAATGGTAAAGTCTTGGCGTTCTGCTATGTAATTGTCATAGTAATAGTTATATAGCATTTCTTCACAAGAGATGTGTCTGGTGCAGTTTATGAAATGATCATTTATTACATTAGCATTGAAATTTTCACTGGTTGCTATGCCGTTACTTTTATTGTTGCTAACGAAACCCCATTGTCTCAATATATTCCAAAATGCTTTAGAATTTCATGTTCTGCTTAATCGTATGTTCATAATACTTTTTCTTTTCGACGTTGACGGCTCTGTTAGTGTAGTTTCTGATTTGGCAGTAATATTGCCTATCTACTTCTGTCATTGTTCTTTTATACTTTCGATGGGCATTGTCTCGGTCTCTTAGTATCCATTTTAGGTTGTACGTCATCCAGGGTGCCTTCGTTTTTTTTTTGCTTTTTGGTATTAGAGGTGCATGAAAGTCAATTAGGGATAAGATACAGGAGTTTAGCCAATTTACTTTGTCATCAGTATTTTCTAGTTGGTATATACGTCCCCAATTCATATTTTTGGCATCTTCAGCGAATTTATCCATTTCGATATTCTTATAATTTCTGCAGAATTTTTGTTCAGTTATCTCCTCTTGGTCAAATTCCAGAAAAGCATATTATATGTCATGGTCAGATAAGTGTGTGATGCATCTTTGGTTCCAGATTCGATTACATTCCACTTTTTTATTTACACATAATATATCAATGAATGACTCGGTATCTGCTGTTATTCGAGTAGGGTGTGTTATGATTTGTTTCAAGTCAAATATGTCTAGCATTGAGATTAGTTGTTCTGTGTTCGTGTTTGTTTGCAGCTTGTTATTATTTAGATCCCCCATGCATATTATGTAATCAAATGCTGTCGATATCTCTGCAAGACTATTTTCTACCTTCTCCAACGATGTTTGCATGCTTGGTCTATATATCACCCCAGTTGCCATTGCTCTTCCTTTGTGTATACAATGAATCCACAGCTGCCCGATTCCTTCTTTAATTCCAGTTATTTCATTTAAGATTTTGCCTTTTAGTGTTGACTTAAAGTATATGAGTAGCCCACCTCCTCTGCTATGTGTTCTGTCAATTCTAGCTAAGCTGTAGCCTCCTATCTTCAGTGTGTTGTTCAAATCTTCATTGGTGAGCCATGTCTCACTAACAGCTAGTATATCGTAGTTTTCTTTTTCAATTAGTTTTTTGACCCGACATACTTTATTTCTGATGGATCTAATATTTATGTGCGCAACTTTGAGCTTATGTACACCCTCTTTATTTTGCAGCTTTTGTTTTTTCATAATTGCTGTAGTGTTGGTGTCTGATAGTCGATATTTTTTTATTTATTATTTAACATTCTCTTATAAAATGGACAGTTTTTATCCATAGCTGTGTGGCCTACATCGATACCCAGGTTGAATTTGCTATTTGCTTTTGTACAATTTATGCATTTTAGAGTTCTAGAATCACAGTCCTTGTAAGTATGGCTTCCTGAGCAATTTGAGCAGCTTAATTCTGATCTACAGTCTTTGGCGAAATGGTTATAACCTTGACATTTATAGCAACGTAGAAGACTTATGTGATCAAACACCCTGCCTCTTGACCAGCCTATGCATAATCGTTCACTTGTTATTAAATTTTTGTGGATTAGAGAATCAGTTTCTATAATGAGAGTAACTTTTTTAAATTTATTTTCAATTTTTTTCATTATTTTCATATGAAATTCTTCACCTTCGTTTACACTGTTGTGCTTTACTATTTTTTTTATTGTGTCTTCGTCATTTTCCTCTATATCCTCCGCACTAATATTCACCACTTTTATTTTCGGTTTTTTAATCCAGGGGCTTCTATAGTGTAATTGTTACCCATTTCCTGTCTTAACTTATTTTGTAACAAGCCTCTCTCAGTTATGTTTTCACAGCCTATAACTACTGCTCTGCTCTGCTATGTTAATCCCAATTTCTGCTGGGTTTACTTTTTTCTGCTGGGTTTACTTTTTGTTTGATTTCACTTTTGGTTTGTTCCCTTGCTTGGTCTTTGTGTGGTTTAACCACGAGAACTCGTTCTGGTTTGTGCTTTACTGCATTTGCATAACCATTCATTTCTGGTAGATTATTTTTCGATACTGCTTCTTTTAATTTAGCTATCAATTCACTTTTTTCTTCTTCTAGTTTTTTATTTGCCTGTAAATATATCCCATTTTTGTCTTATATCTGCCGTATAATTTCGCTCAGTAAGTAATTTTCCATTTCTAGGGAAGTGAGGTTAGTCACATGTTTTGAGTTATAGGTTATGGTCTTTAAACAACAAATAACTCTAGTTTCATCAACTCTTGTGTAACTTTTTCTTGTGGAGCAGCTATTTTGAAACATTGCTCCACATTTTACACAGACACTGATTTGATTAGCCTTCTTGTTTTTACAACATTTAAAGAAAGTTTCGGGAGGATCGCCCGCGCCATCCTCACCTGCCGCCATCTTCTACATTTTTTCTCTGACCGCCATCAAAATGATTGCAGCTACCCTCCACATGGCCCTTGTCACCACACTTAGGACACCCAGGTTTAGCCTTGCGGGCCTTAGTCAGAGCTCTCCTAAAATTGTCACATTTGCCACTTCCAGCTTTATGACCGGCCTTGTTACAGACCGGGCAGGATTCCTCATTTGTGCAATCCTTTGCGTTATGTCCCTCACCGCCGCATTTGAAGCAGGACTTTGATCTATCCGGACCATCGCACTCAGCTGCTACATGTTCCGATGACCAGCATTTAAAGCACCTCTTGATTCTAAGACGTTTTTCGATCGTACAGTTAACCAGTCCTACCCGAAATTCCTTATCCTGCAGGAGTATATTGGCATCAGCTTTGTCAATCTCCTGGGTGAACCTGGCGTTTTCGCGTGGCTCGCTGAGTCTAACGGTCTTCCCATCCAAGGTTGCCCAATTTAGATTGGATTTTCTCCATGACCTCTGCCTCGACGGTATCGGCGTCCAATCCTCGGATATGCAAAGTCTCCAGATTCTCCTCCGCCCCTACTACCCTAGTTTTGATTTCGTTGCCTTCGGTCAAGATCTTATTCATTCCTTCCAAGGCTACTTTATCTTTCTCAGTGGTACAGCTAAGCCCTCGTATGGCCTTAGTGTACTCACTATCCTTGAGTAGACCCTTTGCTTTACCCAAAAGGTTCTTGTACGTTGTGCCGCTCTGCTCGGCAATCAGCGCAAAGGTATTGTACTCCCTTTTCTTCCCCTGCTTAGTGAGGGCTTTGCGGGGTTGCTGGTTTGTATATATCACCACCCGGGTGTCTGTGGCGTGGAATACAGCCTCTGCCATCTTTTTAAGGCGTTCAGTACTGACAAAACTCAGATGGTGGATGGCCACCTATTTGTACTCGCCGGTTTCGGCCTTGACTTTGTGAAGGTTATCCCAAATATTCTCCTTCTTACCGTCCAGCGCGATTCTTATAATTCTCGTGCTCCCGGATTCTCCTTGTGCAAGCCTCGACCACAGCCTGGTGGTTAGTTCACCTCGAACGCCTCAGTAATAGTACCGAGTTCGGAGCATCTGTCCTTATACATTTTCTGTATACTTCTCTCCATGTTGCGGTCACCAGGTTCCACCAGCACCACTTTGGTGACGAACTCATTAGTATCGATGAGGTTTCCGACCTTTATCTCGGTGTTCTGGAACAAGGAATTGTCCCATGATTGCTGTGCCGCGCTGACCCATTCTTCATAACTGGTGATTCCCGTTAAGATGTTAAGTTGTCCTGCTGCACTTCACGCCATGATTTGTTTGCCGACTTCTCGTGTTTCTTTAGGTGTCCCGCTAGTTTGGGTATCAGTATCATGCTTGGGCACCATATTGGACACAAATCGATGGCTGGTGAACCACTCCTTTACGGATGTGCCATCTAGGACGTTGGCCTACTTGCGCAGTCTTAGCGCTATCTCCTTTATCTCACCCTTCGTATTACTATCGATTTTCCACTCTAGGTCATTAATATGCTTCAAAAGCATTTATATTGATTCAGTGATGCTGAAGGCAACAGGGCACTCAATTTTCTTGACCGCCCGGCTGTCTCCCGCCTCAAAGGATACCTCTATTAACTTTATCTTGTTTAGGCCTTCACTGAGAGAACTACATCTTTCAAGCCTGCTCACGAGATTGAGACGGCTATGCTGATCACGCTTGCTGCTAATCGTCTTATTAAGAACGTCATCCCATATGAGATTGATTTCTTTTACACTGCCTCCTGCACTTGTTTCAAATCTGCCATTAGGTGTAACCGACACCCCAGCCTGGTAAACCACTGGACGTATCTGGCAGTCATTGGATGACGACCCGCAGCACCCTCGCCCCGTGCCGGTACTGAGGTATCCAACGTCTGCACCGTAAACGATTTATCAATTTCCTTGTCCGTCATAGTTATAACAGTTCGCGACTATTTATATAAGAGGTTTTCCCCTCTGTGCTATCCTGTTGGTCCGCGGGAGGTATTTTATTTCCCTCCTACCCGCCGGCAGAGCCGGTGAGGGCATTCCCCTATCCGCCACCCGGGGGACGCGGAGGAGGTTACAAGACATATTACTTAAAGTGAGATCTAATAGTCTGGTTATTAGCGTTGAGTACATTATTTTGTTGTTTTAGATTAAAAAAGTTCATAAAATGCAGCAGGGAATTATATTTTAGTCTGGGAGTTTTTGAGAAATATTCAGGGATGTTAAAGTCGCCGATAATGAGAATGTCGGATCCATACAGGTCATATAGTGATTCAATTTATCAAATAAACACTCATAATCATCACAGGTAGCGTCAGTGGGAATATATAAAACAAAAATAAGAAAATAGTGATTACATATTTTTAATTCTTACGCCCAGTATATCGATGCCCTTGAGATTATTAAAACCTGGACATAGGGAACGAACGTCAAGTAAATAAGTGTTGTATTTAATTTTAAGTGCCAGTAATACTTCACCTCCTCGCGTTTTATTACAAGCTTGAAAATCCCTATCAGCGCGAAATACATCATATACATTTATATTCAACAATTCGAAATTTTACAATCCCGCATGAGCCCATGTCTCGGGGAGAGCAATACAGTCATACTGGTCAAAGGATGAATTAGTAACTAACTCATTCTTTTTTGTCCTAGTCCACGAACATTCTGATAATAGAACGACATAAAATAAGAGTTCTTAGCCATTGCTTTATCAATGTTTATAAATGTTTTTGTGGACAGCGCATGGTCGGAACTTAAAGGAGCTGATTGCTACCGAATACCTAAAATATTATTCCTGAACTTTGTAAGATTTTGTTGGAGGACGAAGCAATTTTTATTCCATGCTGCATGATTAGTATTAATTACTGAGTCTTTATTAGCCTTATTGAAGGTTAGGCAGTTGATACAACAAAGATCTTGTGATTTACACTCTGAGATGTAATGTTTTTGGGAACAACGCGGACAGATCACATGCTGGAGGGCACATTTATTTGACAGATGGTAAAAACCATAACATTTAAAACAGCGTCTCATTTCAATAGCATCAAAAATATTACAATAGTCATAGCCAACGAATAATTTACCCTGCTCTAATATATTACCATATGTAGTCTTATCTACTTGAAGGATAACCTGAAATTTATTGTTGTTTTTTTTTTAAATGTGACACAGATATAACCTTACACTCACTGTTAGACACAATAATATTTTTATTCTGTGACATTAGAAAATTATGGACAGTTTCAGCATCTAATTCATCCGTGACTTCATGCACACGCGGGAGTAGAGTCGCCAACTCCTCAAAAACATACTTATCAGAGAGTCTTTCAGCAGCTAATTCTTTGAATTTTTGTGAGTCAGTAATATCACAAGAAACAACTCACAAAAATTCAAAGAATTAGCTGCTGAAAGACTCCCTGGTAAGTATGTTGTTGAGGAGTTGGCGACTCCACACCCGCGTGTGCATGAAGCCACGGATGAATTAGATGCTGAAACTGTCCATAATTTTCTAATGTCACAGAATAAAAATGTTATTGTGTCTAACAGTGAGTGTAAGGTTATATCTGTGTCACATTTAAAAAAAAAACAACAATAAATTTCAGGCTATCCTTCAATTAGATAAGACTACATAGGGTAATATATTAGAGCAGGGTAAGTTATTCGTTGGCTATGACTATTGTAATATTTTTGATGCTATTGAAATGAGACGCTGTTTTAAATGTTATGGTTTTTACCATCTGTCAAATAAATGTGCCTTCCAGCATGTGATCTGTCCGCGTTGTTCCCAAAAACATAACATCTCAGAGTGTAAATCACAAGATCTTTGTTGTATCAACTGCCTAACCTTCAATATGGTTAATAAAGACTCAGTAATTAATACTAATCATGCAGCATGGAATAAAAATTGCTTCGTCCTCCAACAAAATCTTACAAAGTTCAGGAATAATATTTTAGGTATTCGGTAGCAATCAGCTCCTTTAAGTTCCGACCATGCGCTGTCCACAAAAACATTTATAAACATTGATAAAGCAATGGCTAAGAACTCTTGTTTTATGTCGTTCTATTATCAGAATGTTCGTGGACTAGGACAAAAAAGAATGAGTTATTTACTAGTTCACCCTTTGACCAGTATGACTGTATTGCTCTCCCCGAGACATGGGCTCATGCGGGATTGTCAAATTTCGAACTGTTGGATATAAATGTATATGATGTATTTCGCGCTGATAGGGATTTTCAAGCTTGTAATAAAACGCGAGGAGGTGAAGTATTACTGGCACTTAAAATTAAATACAACACTTATTTACTTGACGTTCGTTCCCTATGTCCAGGTTTTAATAATCTCAAGGGCATCGATATACTGGGCGTAAGAATTAAAAATATGTAATCACTATTTTCTTATTTTTGTTTTATATATTCCCACTGACGCTACCTGTGATGATTATGAGTGTTTATTTGATAATATTGAATCACTATATGACCTGTATGGATCCGACATTCTCATTATCGGCGACTTTAACATCCCTGAATATTTCTCAAAAACTCCCAGACTAAAATATAATTCCCTGCTGCATTTTATGAGCTTTTTTAATCTAAAACAACAAAATAATGTACTCAACGCTAATAACCAGACTATTAGATCTCATTTTAAGTAATATGTCTTGTAACCTCCTCCGCGTCCCCCGGGTGGCGGATAGGGGAATGCCCTCACCGGCTCTGCCGGCGGTAGGAGGGAAATAAAATACCTCCCGCGGACCAACAGGATAGCATAGAGGGGAAAACCTCTTATATAAATAGTCGCGAACTGATATAACTATAACGGACAAGGAAATTGATAAATCGTTTACGGTGCAGACGTTGGATACCTCAGTACCGGCACGGGGCGAGGGTGCTGCGGGTCGTCATCCAATGACTGCCAGATACCTCCAGTGGTTTACCAGGCTGGGGTGTCGGTTACACCTAATGGCAGATTTGAAACAAGTGCAGGAGGCAGTGTAAAAGAAATCGATCTCATATGGGATGACCTTCTTAATAAGACGATTAGCAGCAAGCGTGATCAGCATAGCCGGCTCAATCTCGTGAGCAGGCTTGAAAGATGTAGTTCTCTCAGTGAAGGCTTAAACAAGAGAAAGTTAATGGAGGTATCCTGGGGCGGTCAAGAAAATTGAGTGCCCTGTTGCCTTCAGCATCACTGAATCAATATAAATGCTTTTGAAGCATATTAATGACCTAGAGTGGAAAATCGATAGTAATACGAAGGGTGAGATAAAGGAGATAGCGCTAAGACTGCGCAAGTAGGCCAACGTCCTAGATGGCACATCCGTAAAGGAGTGGTTCACCAGCCATCGATTTGTGTCCAATATGGTGCCCAAGCATGATACTGATACCCAAACTAGCGGGACACCTAAAGAAACACGAGAAGTCGGCATACAAACCATGGCGTGAAGTGCAGCAGGACAACTTAACACCTTAACGGGAATCACCAGTTATGAAGAATGGGTCAGCGCGGCACAGCAATCATGGGACAATTCTTTGTTCCAGAACACCGAGATAAAGGTCGGAAACCTCATCGATACTAATGAGTTCGTCACCAAAGTAGTGCTGGTGGAACCTGGTGACCGCAACATGGAGAGAAGTATACAGAAAATGTGTAAGGGCAGATGCTTCGAACTCGGTACTATTACTGAGGCGTTCGAGGTGATTGAACTAACCACCAGGCTGTGGTCGAGGCTTGCACAAGGGGAAGCCGGGAGCACGAGAATTATAAGAATCGCGCTGGACGGTAAGGAGGAGGATATTTGGGATAACATTCACAAAGTCAAGGCCGAAACCGGCGAGTACAAATGGGTGGCCATCCACCATCTGAGTTTTGTCAGTACTGAACGCCTTAAAAAGATGGCAGAGGCTGTATTCCACGCCACAGACACCCGGGTGGTGATATATACAAACCAGCAACCCCGCAAAGCCCTCACTAAGCAGGGGAAGAAAAGGGAGTACAATACCTTTGCGCTGATTGCCGAGCAGAGCGGCACAACGTACAAGACCCTTTTGGGTAAAGCAAAGGATCTACTCAAGGATAGTGAGTACACTAAGGCCATACGAGGGCTTAGCTGTACCAAGGATGGCAAGCTGCTTATTACGACTGAGAAAGATAAAGTAGCCTTGGAAGGAATGAATAAGATCTGGACCGAAGGCAACGAAATCAAAACTAGGGTAGTAGGGGCGGAGGAGAATCTGGAGACTTTGCATATCCGAGGATTGGACGCCGACACCGTCGAGGCAGAGGTCATGGAGGCAATCCAATCTAAATTGGGAAACCTTGGATGGGAAGACCGTTAGACTCAGCGAGCCACGCGAAAACGCCAGGGCCACCCAGGAGATTGACAAAGCTGATGCCAATATACTCCTGCAGGATAAGGAATTTCGGGTAGGACTGGTTAACTGTACGATCGAAAAACGTCTTAGAATCAAGAGGTGCTTTAAATGCTGGTCATCGGAACATGTAGCAGCTGAGTGCGATGGTCCGGATAGATCAAAGTCCTGCTTCAAATGCGGCGGTGAGGGACATAACGCAAAGGATTGCACAAATGAGGAATTCTGCCCGGTCTGTAACAAGGCCGGTCATAAAGCTGGAAGTGGCAAATGTGACAATTTTAGGAGAGCTCTGACTAAGGCCCGCAAGGCTAAACCTGGGTGTCCTAAGTGTGGTGACAAGGACCATGTGGAGGGTAGCTGCAATCATTTTGATGGCGGTCAGAGAAAAAGTGTAGAAGATGGCGGCAGGTGAGGATGGCGCGGGCGATCCTCCCGAAACTTTCTTTAAATGTTGTAAAAACAAGAAGGCTAATCAAATCAGTGTCTGTGTAAAATGTGGAGCAATGTTTCAAAATAGCTGCTCCACAAGAAAAAGTTACACAAGAGTTGATGAAACTAGAGTTATTTGTTGTTTAAAGACCATAACCTATAACTCAAAACATGTGACTAACCTCACTTCCCTAGAAATGGAAAATTACTTACTGAGCGAAATTATACGGCAGATATAAGACAAAAATGGGATATATTTACAGGCAAATAAAAAACTAGAAGAAGAAAAAAGTGAATTGATAGCTAAATTAAAAGAAGCAGTATCGAAAAATAATCTACCAGAAATGAATGGTTATGCAAATGCAGTAAAGCACAAACCAGAACGAGTTCTCGTGGTTAAACCACATAAAGACCAAGCAAGGGAACAAACCAAAAGTGAAATCAAACAAAAAGTAAACCCAGCAGAAATTGGGATTAACATATCAAAGTTCAGACAAGTGTCGAACGGAGCAGTAGTTATAGGCTGTGAAAACATAACTGAGAGAGGCTTGTTACAAAATAAGTTAAGACAGGAAATGGGTAACAATTACACTATAGAAGCCCCTGGATTAAAAAACCGAAAATAAAAGTGGTGAATATTAGTGCGGAGGATATAGAGGAAAATGACGAAGACACAATAAAAAAAATAGTAAAGCACAACAGTGTAAACGAAGGTGAAGAATTTCATATGAAAATAATGAAAAAAATTGAAAATAAATTTAAAAAAGTTACTCTCATTATAGAAACTGATTCTCTAATCCACAAAAATTTAATAACAAGTGAACGATTATGCATAGGCTGGTCAAGAGGCAGGGTGTTTGATCACATAAGTCTTCTACGTTGCTATAAATGTCAAGGTTATAACCATTTCGCCAAAGACTGTAGATCAGAATTAAGCTGCTCAAATTGCTCAGGAAGCCATACTTACAAGGACTGTGATTCTAGAACTCTAAAATGCATAAATTGTACAAAAGCAAATAGCAAATTCAACCTGGGTATCGATGTAGGCCACACAGCTGTGGATAAAAACTGTCCATTTTATAAGAGAATGTTAAATAATAAATAAAAAAATATCGACTATCAGACACCAACACTACAGCAATTATGAAAAAACAAAAGCTGCAAAATAAAGAGGGTGTACATAAGCTCAAAGTTGCGCACATAAATATTAGATCCATCAGAAATAAAGTATGTCGGGTCAAAAAACTAATTGAAAAAGAAAACTACGATATACTAGCTGTTAGTGAGACATGGCTCACCAATGAAGATTTGAACAACACACTGAAGATAGGAGGCTACAGCTTAGCTAGAATTGACAGAACACATAGCAGAGGAGGTGGGCTACTCATATACTCTAAGTCAACACTAAAAGGCAAAATCTTAAATGAAATAACTGGAATTAAAGAAGGAATCGGGCAGCTGTGGATTCATTGTATACACAAAGGAAGAGCAATGGCAACTGGGGTGATATATAGACCAAGCATGCAAACATCGTTGGAGAAGGTAGAAAATAGTCTTGCAAAGATATCGACAGCATTTGATTACATAATATGCATGGGGGATCTAAATAATAACAAGCTGCAAACAAACACGAACACAGAACAACTAATCTCAATGCTAGACATATTTGACTTGAAACAAATCATAACACACCCTACTCGAATAACAGCAGATATCGAGTCATTCATTGATATATTATGTGTAAATAAAAAAGTGGAATGTAATCGAATCTGGAACCAAAGATGCATCACACACTTATCTGACCATGACATATAATAT
The DNA here is from genome assembly GCA_963675555.1 of Leptura quadrifasciata. Classification (NCBI taxonomy): domain Eukaryota; kingdom Metazoa; phylum Arthropoda; class Insecta; order Coleoptera; family Cerambycidae; genus Leptura; species Leptura quadrifasciata. The sequence continues at coordinate 38,490,159 of OY776682.1, forward strand.
GCTTTTCTGGAATTTGACCAAGAGGAGATAACTGAACAAAAATTCTGCAGAAATTATAAGAATATCGAAATGGATAAATTCGCTGAAGATGCCAAAAATATGAATTGGGGACGTGTATACCAACTAGAAAATACTGATGACAAAGTAAATTGGCTAAACTCCTGTATCTTATCCCTAATTGACTTTCATGCACCTCTAATACCAAAAAGCAAAAAAAAAAACGAAGGCACCCTGGATGACGTACAACCTAAAATGGATACTAAGAGACCGAGACAATGCCCATCGAAAGTATAAAAGAACAATGACAGAAGTAGATAGGCAATATTACTGCCAAATCAGAAACTACACTAACAGAGCCGTCAACGTCGAAAAGAAAAAGTATTATGAACATACGATTAAGCAGAACATGAAATTCTAAAGCATTTTGGAATATATTGAGACAATGGGGTTTCGTTAGCAACAATAAAAGTAACGGCATAGCAACCAGTGAAAATTTCAATGCTATTGTAATAAATGATCATTTCATAAACTGCACCAGACACATCTCTTGTGAAGAAATGCTATATAACTATTACTATGACAATTACATAGCAGAACGCCAAGACTTTACCATTAAACCTGTCGATCGCCAACAAATAGGAAAAATAGTGCACAGCATAAAGTCCAATGCTCCAGGAATGAATGGTATCACAATACATATGATAAAGATGTGCTTACAATACTGCAACAATGAACTTAGTCACATTATAAATTACTCCCTGGAAAAAAAAAGTTATTCCACCATTAAAAAAAGAAGATTCTATAGAACTTAAAGACTTAAGACCAATTAGTATCCTTCCACCTGGATCAAAAGTTCTTGAAAGAGTAGTTCATGAACAATTGACAGACTATTTAGAAACACACAATATATTTCTCAAAGTCCATTCAGGTTTCCGTAAACACCACAGCACAACAACGGCACTACTGAAAATACATGATGATATCATAACAGCAACTGACAATAACATGATCACAGTGCTCGTACTATTAAACATGTCAAAAGCATTTGATAGTGTAAGTCATGAGCTATTACTGTCTAAGCTATACTACTATGGAGTTAGAGGAATAATATGGGAATGGTTCAGAAGCTACCTAACAGAGCGTAAGCAAACTGTTCAGCTTAGCGAGAAAGACACACATATATTTTCAAAACAGTGTACTATTAAATCGGGGGTACCACAAGGATCTATACTTGAGCCCTTACTTTTCAACGTCTTCATTATAGATCTTGAGCAGAAAATTGAATCTTGCTGTATTCATTATTATGCAGATGATTTACAACTCATGTTAAGTTTTAACGTGAGTAAATGCCATGAAGATTTCCAAAAAATTAGTGATGATCTAAACAGCACTTTGCAGTGGACACTTGGAAATGGATTGCAGTTAAATATCAATAAGACAGATGCAATTCTTTTTGGTAGTGAAAAAAACAGAAACGAGTTACGCAACAATGGTCTCAAACTGATGATGAATAACAATGAGATAAAGTTCAGCGATTATGTTAGGAATCTCGGCCTTATTATGGATGACAAATTAAATTTCACTAAACAAGTGTCAAGTATGTGTCGCTCAGCATATTTAAGTTTAAGAGGTCTGTACCACTTGAAAGTCAACTTACCAAAGGATGCCAAAATCAAACTAAGCGATTCACTAGTACTGTCAAAATTAAATTATTGCGACTCCGTGTATGGTCCCTCCCTCAAAGTAGGAAACACACACAGGATACAGAATGTTCAAAACGCCTGTATATGGTATGCGCAAGATGTTCCCTACAGAGAACACATAAGTCTATATATCCGATCTAAAAATACTGAGTCCAAACAACTTTAAAGCAAAAATAATTCAACTCTTAAAATCGGAACAACTTACCATTAATTATTAGCCGCTGTACTTTGTTCTGTTCTTATTTATTTATATATATATTTTTTCTATATATGCATTATATGTATTTTTTAACTTATCCGACCCTTCTGTATAGACATTATATGTTTTCAATTTGTAATGATATATTAAGTATTTTGTAAAGATGTATGATCGTACAAAGGTCAGGTTTTAAACCAATTCAACAAATTGTCACCTGGCCTATTCTAATTTTACAGAATAAACTGATTTATTATTATTATTATTATTATATCTTCAAATTAACCTTAACAGGAGCCGGGTAGCCCAGGACCTCCTGTATCAACATAGGGTGGAGTATAACGCTGACGTGCTACTCGTCAGCGAGCCGAACAAGAGGCACGTCACGACAAACAGTGCCTGGATTACTGATCCCTCACAAGATGCGGGCATCAGGGTGTATAATAAATGCGCTAGCAACCCTCGCTACGCAAATGGAATTGTTAGTTGTGTAATTGGCGATGTTACCGTATATTCCTGCTACAGTACCCCTAACTCAAAATCCCTACATGCACGTGACTTGTGCCAAAAAGGACTATGTAGTGAATGTTCATCATTATCATCTACCGAAGACCGATGTATGAATCTGACCAAAAGAAAACTGAAATTTTTCTGTTCAGAATGTGAACTTGAATATGAAAAGTGTCTGAAATTAAATAAAAAACTGATACTAGAAAACCAGAAGCTGCAAAACCAAAATTAAGAACTATCAAAACTAAATTCTACAATAAAGTACTTAAGTAAAGATAATTATACTGAGCTAAGTGGAAAAATAGTTCAGTTGGAAGATACAAATAAAGATCTGCAGGATGAAATTAAAATAAATTTCATCAACATAGTAAAAGACCTCATTAAAAATGAAATGGGACAGCTAAAACAAGAGGTAACAGACCTTAAAGAAAGCAATATAGAATTGGTTAAGCTCTTTACGAATACCCCCCCCAGGTGTTAACATAAAACCAGCCACACTGCCACACATTCAGCACTGTTCTAAAGGAAAACCATGACAAAAATAGACCAAATAAAATAACGTTCTTGAAACTCCGTAGTTTGCGTAACCATCACGTCTATAAAAGTATTGAGGGCGTTGTCTAAATCCACACCTTGATCTAAAATTTTATTAGAAGTATTAAACGATTTAATTTCAGCTATTTCTTGTTCTTGTAATATGTAGCTGGCAAACGTTTCCATGTTTACTTTCATTGTTTTATGAAGTAACAGTATTTATTCTAGTACATTCAATATTTTATGTCTAATTTCGTTGAAAAATATAATATAGTCAAGTTCTCAAGTCAAGTCAAGCACTTCGGACAATTTCTATACCATCCGCCAACCGTACACATGAATTTGTTCTATGTTGCAGTGTTCTTTTATGAGACTTCATTTGGTTAGTTGTAGTTAGAATACATCTTTGCTTCTTTACTCAAGGAAATTGACGTTAAGAATGACCACACATTAACTCATTAACTTTCACTATTTTATAGAAAAGGTATGCTACGTCACAAAATATCAAACCCCACCACATTTTATCGCATACGTATTGAACAAATATAGTTTTAGAGGTCAAGTTGCTTGGCAAGGAGGATGCTTCGTCCTTGAAACCTATGCAAGCCAAGCCCAAGGTCACCGCAAGTGATCGTTCTGAGTAAGAGAAACACTCCGACCGTGAAGCCGAAACCCAACTGACACGGTCAAAGTCAAGGTCACGGCAACTGTTATGCCGGGCTAAGGGGACGCCGTAACCTTGAACACAACGACCACATGTGTGCGGTCAAGGCCAAGGTGAAGTGGTGGGGGGAGACCGACCTACGGCTAACTTCCTCTACTCAAATAGTTGTTTATTTACTTTACTTTGATATATTATGTCTACTAAGAATTGCGAACGTTATGCAAATGATTGTTTATACGGCAGAATATGTCGCATAACCCGCTTGTAGTTTTGCATAACTTTTTTTACATCGGAAGATTTTTTTATCATTCGTTTATCTCGTGCGGTCACGATTTTGACAGTTTAAACAATAAATGGGTGGTCTAAATAATTCCGTCAGTATTAAAATCGGGTTGCGAATGTTTGTCACATTAATAACTGACATGTCAGTTATTTGTAAATGTCCAGGAACTTAAGGAAAGTTCCTGTTATTTAAATAATAAAATTATGCTTGATTAAAAAAAATTGGAAAAACGTGCAAAAATTTCATACAATATTCAAAAAACACATTGAAATACTCCGGTAAATTAACAACTTCACAAAATATCCGGAATATATTTTATCTGTTTTCGTTATCCTTCCGAGATATTTTGCAGTTAATTGAAAATATCATTCGTATAGAAAGAATCCGGTAAAAGTTAGAAATTTATTATTGATTTAATTATATCGTTATATAGCTTCAGATCGATTTGCAACCCATTTATTAATACGGAACATGATTTAAATAAATAAAATCTCCATATATATATATATATATATATATATATATATATTGTTATTATAAATGATTTGCAGGAAACAACTACTCAGCGGGCAAATACCCCGACCTGCATTGAATTATACCTTACAAATCATTTGGTAGTCAATGTCATTTGTCAATTCCCCGACCAGACATAGACCGGTTTCGAACTTATTAGTTCTCATCAGTATGCCATAGGTCGTGGAATAGACAAATGACAGTGGCCAACCTGCTAGTCTTATACAGACTAATGTAAATGGTGTAGTGGTGAGAGGTAAGTGAATCCTATAAGTGAATATATCCCGTAAGTGAATATATTATATATATATATATATATATATATATATATATAATGTGCTGTTCTACTTTTATTGAACTTAATAATTTGCAGTACTAATCAAACTTTAACTTGTTTATTTCCAATAGATAAAAAAAAACTTTAAAACCAAAAGATCAAATTAAAATCTCTTACCTTTTGATCCGAAAGTATGTCAAAATATTTAATGGGACGGCTAGCTTATCTTTCCCTTCAGGAGCAGGTTCAAATTCAGTTCCTATTTAAAATGAAATTTTTATTAAAGTAAAATTTTTAATCTGATATAAATTTATTTATTTATTTTATTATTTTATTAATAATTTATTTTCTTTGATATTTAGATAATTTAGCTTTATAACAGGTTCGAGAGTCTAATACACTATTTAAATTTTAATATACAACCTTGTCCAAAAACTAAATATACAAAAACCTTCCTTCTTCGTAGCTACACTCTTCTCTTTCCAAATCCAACAATTCTCCTTTCATTAATTCTTCACCTTATCTCGTCCTTATCTCCTCTGCAACTCCAATCCACAATAACACCTCTACCTTCTTATTTTTCTTCTTCACTCCCTAATTTTCACTTGTTCTTTTTTTTCTTAAATTTGTTTTTCCAATTTTACAACCTCTCTTTTATCTGTTGTTTATTGTTCTATCTCACTAAACATCAAAGTATCAAAAATAAACAAAACAAAACACCATATGAATTTTGATTAATTTCATTCCAAACATAACCTAACTTAAACCTCCTTATCTTTCTCCAGGAAAACATTTACCAACTATAAAATAAAATTTCCTACTTAAAAGAAAAGTCATAATGACTTAAATGTCAGAAATTATTTCAACAACAACTTAATAACTACTAACATAGATGTCAGTATCAAACTTACTGTTGACATCAAATAAAACTTTAAAACTATTAAAACAACTCTAAACAAGTATTAACATTCTAAAACACATACCTTTCGGATCTTTAGCTAATTTAAATAAATTTTGAAAACCATCTAAAGGAAACAAACAAATTCAAACCCTGATTCAGCAAATAACACAAACATGCAATCATCGTAATCGTCCAATATGCAAATACATAGCATTTTCCCTCCCCAAATTATAAGCTTTTACTTATGTAAAACTGTTTAATTTTATTCAATTATGCCGTATTTGCAAAATACTGTATTTATCATCAGTTTTGTTGCGTTTTCTTTGTGTGTTTTAATTTGTCAAATATTTCTTTAATCTGTCGTTGTCAAAATATGTCGCATTGTCAGCTAAAATTTTTCTAGGAGTGCCTACAGTTTTAAAATATTTAGAAAGTATTCTATAAACTGTATTTGTATTACGTCTTTTTGTGGGATATACCTTTGTGAGTTTCTTGTAATGCGCTTTTTAATAATAATTTGACTTAACTGGAATGCAATTAATAACTTTAATTATAATATTGTTATTTTATATCATTAAACTCGGGAAATCCGTTCGAATATGAACCCATGTCAACTCCCACACACGTGTATCATAATGAGAATAAACATTTTGTTTGGACCTTGGATATTTTAAAATTAAAATTGACATATGTGGTAACTTCACCATTCATATACCTTTGGAGAACTGACGCGTCCCCGCACGTATTATATTTTCATTTATCATTTATAATCATACTTATTTTTATATATGTTCCGGTAACTCTTGACCGTTTTATATAATTCATTATTTATTTATTCCGCACTTAAAACTACATTTCCCTTGGTCCAAACAAAATATCTCTGCACAATATAACATCAAATGCTGAGGGTAGGCATAATGACCAACTCGTCTCCATTGCCATTGCTCTCTAATATCAAATTACAACGATCTTTATTTACATTACCCTTTACTACGTCATTACATATTATTTCAAATTTATATCCACGCTTATTTATCACTAGTATATTTTTCATTATATCCCACAAATCCAAATTATCTTTGTTAATAGATCCGTGTTTGTATATAGTGTATAATTCCGTATAAAATTCCCTATTCATGTCCCTTTCCGTATTTTTCTTATTGCTCCTGTTCCAATTATGTCCAGTGCAAAATTTCTTCCTCGTCTTGAAGTTTTTGTGTTTTCTTTTTCCAAATATTTTGAGTTTACTTTCATCTACTATCAACTTGTGTACATAACTTTTAGCTATTCTCGGTTTGTAATTTATTAACGACATATAATTTTGTAACAATTTTCTTACTAGATTTTCATATTTAGTAGGACAATTTATCTCCAATCTTTTAGGCATTTTATAATTATTCATTTCACATGTAGGCTTATATTTTTCATCATTTAAATCATTTAAATTATTATTATTACAATTACCTATATAACCCACTATGTTTAACTCATTTTTATTAAATATTTTCACCGCAGTACCTTTTAAAACTAGGAACTTTCCCCAAAATCTATTTTTGCCTTAAGTCGTGATAAAGTATCTTCACCAATTATGACATCAAAACTCAAATTGTCAACAATTACAAACTCGCCTCTAAAACGTATCTCTTTTACTTCAAAATCTAAATTTATGATTTTATTGCATTCTGTGAATTTCTTACCATTTGCATTTAATAATTTAATTTTTGAAATCTTAGTACAATTTTTTTGATATAACTTTTTTTTACTATCTATTATCTTTCCATTTATTAAACTGATTTCGGATCCCGTATCAAGCAATGCTTCTAAATTTATTTCATTAACTTTAATGTTGATGATTGGTAAATTACTAATTCTATTATTATCTAAATTTGATTCATTCTCAATACCTATAAATTCTCGCATATGTCCATATGTCGTCATCCCAATTAAAACTTCCCTATCTAAAAATTTTCCCTTGGAAAATGTGAATTTACCTCTGCTATCGTCTTAATTTTATTCATGTCATTCTGTTGATCAGATCTGACATTTGTATTGTTTACCTGTGCATATCTTACTGAATCACGTTTATTATCATACCTATTCTGTTCTTTATTATAATTATCATTACCGTCGTACCTCCTATTTTCGTCATAATCTCTACCTTTATTTTGATTAAAATTTCTACTGTCATAATTTTTTTGATAATTATTATTATACCCATTTTGTTGTCTATTTGCATAATAATTTTGTCTGTTGAAATTTTGGTCATTACCATCTGTTTGGTTATATGTTTTTCTATTAAATGATTTATAATTTTTATTCCATCCCATATGTAGATCATCGATCACTCTCAAGTACTCATTCAAACCATCTAATGTCGTAATGCGTTGTGTAATGATTACTTGGTGGATGTCATCAGAAAAATGTCTTGCTAGATATTTAATCATTTCATTTTCTGTTAAGTTTGGCTCTAAGAATTTAATATTATACATTTTACGCATGACATAATTTTCCCTAGGCATACCACTATTTTCTGAATATTTTCCATTAAATAAATTGAAACGAATTTTTTCCAGGCAATGTTCAGACCAATACTTTTTTAATAATAATTTTTCAAATTCTTCTAAAGTTTCAAATTCAGATTCTACAATTTGATACCAAATTTCGGCTTCACCTTTTAATGAATTTTGAATTTCATGTTTTAAATTAAAATTTAAATTTATAGATTTTAGATATTGCCGTAAACGTTCTAAAAATACTTTTGGGTGGATTCTGGAATCACCATAGAAATGATTTACTAGTGTATGATGTTGTGTAGCATATGTGTTAAATATAGGTGTGCATGTGTCCTTCAATATCTTTGCATTCTGTTCGATCTTACCATCCTGTTCTTTTAATTGTGTTTTGATTATATCTTCTTGTTTTTTCATGAGTATATCTATTTCATTCATATCATCTACTATAACATGTTCTACTTCTACTCTTACTTCTTTTTTAAATTCACTTATCTCTTCATAAACCTTTTCTACCTTTTCTTCTACTTTCTTAATTTTCTGGTCCACTTTATTGTGTAACTCTACTATACTCGTTTCCAATTTCCTATTGTTCTCATCCATTATTTTGTTCATATCTTGTTTACTTTCTTCAAATTTATTGTCCATTTTGTTGTTGATTTCATCAAATTTATTATTCATGTCTTGTTTGTTTTCGTCCATTTTTTTGTTATTTTCATCAAATTTATTATTCATGTCTTGTTTGTTTTCATCAAATCTGTTCGCTATCATGTTCATTAATTGTATAAATTTATCATCATTTTGTGTTTGTTGGGATGTATCACCTTGTCGAGAAGTTTCTGGTGTTTGATTTTTATTCTCCATTTTTGTTTGTTTTCCTGATCTTAATTTCATACAAATACCACACAATTAAGAATTAATACTTTATATACCCTTAATAAATGCAATTGTTATTGAATTTTAAAATTATGTACCACAATCAACAGTTCACAAACTTTCACCAAGACTGCACACTTTATTAAACAACAATTTTACAATCGCCACGCGTTGGGCGCCAAATGTGCTGTTCTACTTTTATTGAACTTAATAATTTGCAGTACTAATCAAACTTTAACTTGTTTATTTCCAATAGATAAAAAAAAAACTTTAAAACCAAAAGATCAAGTTAAAATCTCTTACCTTTTGATCCGAAAGTATGTCAAAATATTTAATGGGCCGGCTAACTTATCTTTCCCTTCAGGAGCAGGTTCAAATTCAGTTCCTATTTAAAATGAAATTTTTATTAAAGTAAAATTTTTAATCTGATATAAATAATTTATTTTCTTTGATATTTAGATAATTTAGCTTTATAACAGGTTCGAAAGTCTAATACACTATTTAAATTTTAATATACAACCTTGTCCAAAAATTAAATACACAAAAACCTTCCTTCTTCGTAGCTATACTCTTCTCTTTCCAAATCCAACAATTCTCCTTTCATTAATTCTTCACCTTATCTCGTCCTTATCTCCTCTGCAACTCCAATCCACAATAACACCTCTACCTTCTTATTTACAGTCTATTTTTCTCTTCTTCGCTGATCTCCACAATTTATGACTTTCAATTCAATTTCAAAATTATCAATCCTTGTTTATTATTTTTTTCTTCACTCCCTAATTTTCACTTGTTCTTTTTTTTCTTAAATTTGTTTTTCCAATTTTACAACCTCTCTTTTATCTGTTGTTTATTGTTCTATCTCACTAAATATCAAAGTATCCAAAATAAACAAAACAAAACACCATATGAATTTTGATTAATTTCATTCCAAACATAACCTAACTTAAACCTCCTTATCTTTCTCCAGGAAAACATTTACCAACTATAAAATAAAATTTCCTACTTAAAAGAAGTGTCATAATGACTTGAATGTCAGAAATTATTTCAACAACTTAATAACTACTAACATAGATGTCAGTATCAAACTTACTGTTGACATCAAATAAAACTTTAAAACTATTAAAACAACTCTAAACAAGTATTAACATTCTAAAACATACCTTTCGGATCTTTAGCTAATTTAAATAAATTTTGAAAACCATCTAAAGGAAACAAACAAATTCAAACCCTGATTCAGCAAATAACACAAACATGCAATCTTCGTAATCGTCCAATATGCAAATACATAGCAATATATATATATATATATATATATATATATATATATATATATATATATATATATATATATATGGTATAGTGGTGAGAGGTAATTGAATCCTCTCATGTGGTCTAATGCTACTATACACCAGACATCATAGATGTCTCCGTGGTGCATAGCGACTTGCCATTTTGCAAGTACCGAGAGCGGCGACCTTTAGCCCTTGGTGGACTTAACCTATATACTGTTATTATACATGATTTGCAGGAAACAACTACTCAGCGGGCAAATACCCCGACCTGCATTGAATTATACCTTACAAATCATGAAAAATTGGTAGCCAATGTCATTTGTCAACTCCCTGACCAGACATAGACCGGTTTCGAACTTATTAGTTCTCCTCAGTATGCCATAGGTCATGGAGCAGACAAATGACAGTGGCCAACCTGCTAGTCTTATACAGACTAATGTAAATGGTATAGTGGTGAGAGGTAATTGAATCCTCTCATGTGGTCTAATGCTACTATACACCAGACATCATAGATGTCTCCGTGGTGCATAGCGACTTGCCATTTTGCAAGTACCGAGAGCGGCGACCTTTAGCCCTTGGTGGACTTAACCTATATACTGTTATTATACATGATTTGCAGGAAACAACTACTCAGCGGGCAAATACCCCGACCTGCATTGAATTATACCTTACAAATCATGAAAAATTGGTAGCCAATGTCATTTGTCAACTCCCTGACCAGACATAGACCGGTTTCGAACTTATTAGTTCTCCTCAGTATGCCATAGGTCATGGAGCAGACAAATGACAGTGGCCAACCTGCTAGTCTTATACAGACTAATGTAAATGGTATAGTGGTGAGAGGTAATTGAATCCTCTCATGTGGTCTAATGCTACTATACACCAGACATCATAGATGTCTCCGTGGTGCATAGCGACTTGCCATTTTGCAAGTACCGAGAGCGGCGACCTTTAGCCCTTGGTGGACTTAACCTATATACTGTTATTATACATGATTTGCAGGAAACAACTACTCAGCGGGCAAATACCCCGACCTGCATTGAATTATACCTTACAAATCATGAAAAATTGGTAGCCAATGTCATTTGTCAACTCCCTGACCAGACATAGACCGGTTTCGAACTTATTAGTTCTCCTCAGTATGCCATAGGTCATGGAGCAGACAAATGACAGTGGCCAACCTGCTAGTCTTATACAGACTAATGTAAATGGTATAGTGGTGAGAGGTAATTGAATCCTCTCATGTGGTCTAATGCTACTATACACCAGACATCATAGATGTCTCCGTGGTGCATAGCGACTTGCCATTTTGCAAGTACCGAGAGCGGCGACCTTTAGCCCTTGGTGGACTTAACCTATATACTGTTATTATACATGATTTGCAGGAAACAACTACTCAGCGGGCAAATACCCCGACCTGCATTGAATTATACCTTACAAATCATGAAAAATTGGTAGCCAATGTCATTTGTCAACTCCCTGACCAGACATAGACCGGTTTCGAACTTATTAGTTCTCCTCAGTATGCCATAGGTCATGGAGCAGACAAATGACAGTGGCCAACCTGCTAGTCTTATACAGACTAATGTAAATGGTATAGTGGTGAGAGGTAATTGAATCCTCTCATGTGGTCTAATGCTACTATACTATACTAATACTATACTATATACTATATACTATATACTATATACTATATACTATATACTATATACTATATACTATACTATACTAATACTATACTAATTTTTCATGATTTGTAAGGTATAATTCAATGCAGGTCGGGGTATTTGCCCGCTGAGTAGTTGTTTCCTGCAAATCATGTATAATAACAGTATATAGGTTAAGTCCACCAAGGGCTAAAGGTCGCCGCTCTCGGTACTTGCAAAATGGCAAGTCGCTATGCACCACGGAGACATCTATGATGTCTGGTGTATAGTAGCATTAGACCACATGAGAGGATTCAATTACCTCTCACCACTATACCATTTACATTAGTCTGTATAAGACTAGCAGGTTGGCCACTGTCATTTGTCTGCTCCATGACCTATGGCATACTGAGGAGAACTAATAAGTTCGAAACCGGTCTATGTCTGGTCAGGGAGTTGACAAATGACATTGGCTACCAATTTTTCATGATTTGTAAGGTATAATTCAATGCAGGTCGGGGTATTTGCCCGCTGAGTAGTTGTTTCCTGCAAATCATGTATAATAACAATATATATATATATATATATATATATATATATATATAAAGTGTGCTTCTAAGGGGCAGAAATATTAAAACATAATATTTCAGTCGCAAGCTCCTCTACAAAATCCTTATTCCACTATAAGGAATGTAACCAGACTGCAACCAACAGCTACTCTCCGGGCTATGTGTCCCGCCGAGCGCTGAATCACAAGTTACAAGCCTGGCGCGTTAAGTGTAATAATCACATATTACCAACAAAACGCTAATGCCTCGATTGCAACAAACACCAGCCGAAAGGCTGATCCTACTTAAAGGGGCTCTCGTGCCAGTCGTCACATACCACTTGCAGGCTGCAGTTTCGAGCTGTTGGCTCTCATCAGTGCAAGGTAGGCATGTGACGAACGGCACGAGGATTCATTGACTATTTGGTACATCTCGGTATTTTTATGATAGCGAGATGTAAAATAGTAAGCAGGCGCCATCTAGCGGTCCAGTGTCTGTTGCAATCGAAAAATAAATAGCCTGACTGGGCTTAGCATAGATCAAGTCTGCTTCTAGAGGGCAGAAATATTAAAACATAATATTTCAGTCGCAAGCTCCTCTATAAAATACTTATTTCACTATAAGGAATGTAACCAGACTGCAACCAACAGCTACTCTCCGGGCTATGTGCCCCGCCGAGCGCTGAATTACAAGTTACAAGCCTGGCGCGTTAAGTGTAATAATCACATATTACCAACAAAACGCTAATGCTTCGATTGCAACAAACACCAGCCGAAAAACTGATCCTACTAGTGAAATAAGGATTTTATAGAGGAGCTTGCGACTGAAATATTATGTTTTAATATTTCTGCCCTCTAGAAGCACACTTGATCTATGCTAATCCCAGTCAGGCTATTTATTTTTCGATTGCAATAGACACCGGACCGCTAGATGGCGCCTGCTTACTATTTTACATCACGCTATCATAAAAATACCGAGATGTACCAAATAGTCAATGAATCCTCGTACCGTTCTTCACATGCCTACCTTGCACTGATGAGAGCCAACAGCTCGAAACTGCAGCCTGCAAGTGGTATGGGACGACTGGCACGAGAGCCCCTTTAAGTAGATCAGTCTTTCGGCTGGTGTTTGTTGCAGTCGAAGCATTAGCGTTTTGTTGGTAATATGTGATTATTACACTTAACGCGCCAGGCTTGTAACTTGTAATTCAGCGCTCGGCGGGGCACATAGCCCGGAGAGTAGCTGTTGGTTGCAGTCTGGTTACATTCCTTATAGTGAAATAAGGATTTTATAGAGGAGCTTGCGACTCATGGAAACTGAATCGCATGACTAACGGTAAAAGGGCGTATGCGCCATTCTTTCGAAAGTTTCAAAAATTAAAAACAGAAAGGCATACGTGCCGATAAAAATTTGTCTATATTCTATACGATCGAATTTTTTTGGCTTGTACGCCCATTTTCCTTTGAGAATTTTCTCGAATTCCGACTAGATCGAATTAGTTACACGTTATACACAATAATTTTTTATTATAAATTACAACTTTTATCATACCTCACATTTCGAATTTTGAATATCGTCACTTTTCAACTGAAATATTTACAATTGATAAAATTATATTATATTTATGTTTTTTCGTAAAAGTAAATTTGGAATAGGAAGAAATATGACAAAGGGAAATAAAAAATAGTCCTTTTTCTTGAAAACTGAATTTACGACAAAGCTTCATTATTAGTCACATGGTAAGCAAAAGAAAATTAGCCAAGCGAGGGCTGTGATTGAGGGAGATTTTATTTATTTAAATCATGTTCCGTATTAATACATTGGTTGCAAATCGATCTGAAGCTATATAACGACGAAACTAAAACATTAATACATTTGCAAAACTGCAAAATATCTCGGAAGGAAAGCAAAAACAAATAAAATATATTCCGGATCTTTTGTGAGGTTGCAGATTCACAGGAGTATTTCAATACGTTATTTGAATGTTGTATGAAATTGGCACCTTTTTAATATTTTTTAGTCAAGCATAACTTTATTACTTAAATAATAGGTAATTTCGTCAAGTTTCGGGACATTTACGAGGTTGCAAATTCAGATTATGTCAGTTATTAAAGTCACAAACATTTGCAACCCGATTTTAAGACTTTCGGAATTATTTGCAAGATAAAAGAATCATTTAAAATAATCTTCTGGAGTAAAAAAATTATTCAAAACTACAAGCGGGTTATGTAACATATTCCGCCGCATAAACAATCATTTGTATAACTTTCGCAATTTTTAATTGACAAAATATATCAACGTAAAGTAACTATTTGTAGTAAAAATTCTCCAACGTTTGCATAAATTTCAATTTTTTTTTTCAAAAAGTTATTACAAATATACGCTTTTTGTTAATTTAACAATGTTCCAAGGTCCGTAAAGGATGCAAAAACCGGGTTGGTTATTTTTTTTATCTCCTCCAATGCTGTCTCTAAATTTAAAAACTTTCGCAATTTTATTTTTGTCTAAATTTTCACTATCGAAGTTCGTGGTGACTGGCTTAACATACCGATGAGGTCATATTCATAAAAACCATTTGAATGTCTTGATAAAGTCCCAATAAATCTGAATTGTTTTTTCGATAAAAAAGGTATTTACAAAATTAAATTCAGTGGTGATAATGTCGTATTTTGTAATTACCACTAGCATGTGACATTAAACGCCGTTTGCAAACACACACTTTTAATTTCTCTGAAATACAAAAATGGCATCGTAGGGTTTTGTTAAATTTCCGATTTTAATAGTAAAGGAAAAAGAGACAATACTGTTTTATTTAATTCGTCGGCAAAGTTTATTTATATAAAGCAAAATTTGTGACCAAGTTTGAGAATGTATATCGTCCCCTAATTCCTGTGGACGCTTTATTTTCGGAATTTATTTGCTTAGGATGTAAATGACTTGTTTATTTTACACATTGTTAGAAAAGCAAAACATGGGGGAATCAAACACATTTAATTAATTCCATTTGAAATTTTCTCTTCAGTCAACACAGGATGCCATAGATTTGTTCAAACATAAAAAACTATTTTTAATCAGTCTCAAACAATTCTTTTTCCAATTTTAAACGTATTCTTTATGTATCTTGTAAAATAATTTTGCTCCATCTCAACCAAGACATTAAAAATTGAAGGTACTCGTAGTGAAAACAAACAAATAACATTCTAAACTAAAATTAATTAACATACAGTGAGGTTCATAAGTAACAGACAAATTCGAGTTGATTTTAATTATGTTTTTATGGATTTTCGTCTTTTATTCACTTAACCTAATTGCAACTACGGGTATTAGCACCCAGCGCCCGCCATCGTAGAAGTCTGGAGAACTCTGACGTCATAAGCAACACCATCCTACAATTGGAGTCTCATGCTACATCTATAAAAATCGACACTAAGAGCCATAGTTCATCCTCGCCAGCTTGTCGAGATCTTTAACTAGATACTGGCGCCTTCAATCAATCAAAAAACGTAGTTTCAAGCCCCATTTCCGACAACACCCCCCATCCTTAAACTGAACACTGCTCCGACTCCGGCTCTGAATCGAGGTTCTCTCATTTCCATACTACTCACGTCAATTTTTAATTATAAAATGACATTTTTGAGCATAATGTTATACCTCCCCCTTCAACCCTCTTGGAGTGACAGCTACTCCTTAAAAGTTTTTGAACGGAACGAAGGTACGTGTGATAGCTCATTTGAAAGGGTTTTTAATTCTCTATCCAGCAATATAAGGTTTTTTGACTTTTGTATATTCTTCATCAAGAAAATTAAATTTGAAAATTTTGAAATGGATTTGAAATATATGCAATAGAATGTCTCCTAAACTATTTTATGTACCAAATATCTGTCAAATCTGGTTTTTTAAATTAATTTTGTGTGCCCGTTCTCCCGATTTGATCCCACTTGACTATTTTTATAGAGTTACTTAAAATCGAAAGTCTACTTCAACAGACCAAATAATGACGATGACTGGTGGTCGAGAGGTGAGCGCACTTGCCTCTCACCCAAAAGTTCCGGGTTCAATCCCCGGTCGTGGCAGTGGAAAATACTGTGAGAGGGATTTTTCCACTATACACGGATATTGAGTGTGTGTTCCTTGTCTCTAAATGTGTAGCCCCCTCCCACACAAGGCCTTCCGGGATAAAGGGGGTCGTAATTACCTGTGGTGTCACTTAAAAGACAGAATAAGGTAAGAAATTAATCAAATCACCCCGGAAACGGTATAAAGTGCTTTAGAAGAATTTCAGAAACTCCTTCATTATTGCCAAGAAGCTACGAGCGCCCAATTTGAACATTTGATTTAAATTGTTTTATGTTCTTTTGTTTACTTAGTAACATTAACAATGAAATATTGTTCAATAAAAAATTAGAAAATTCAAAAAATCTTATATTTCTGGATAGAGAATTAAATTTTTTTTCAAATGAGCTATCACACGGACCCTCGTTCTATATAAAAATTTTAAAGGTATAGCTGCCTCTCCAAGGGGATTGAAAGGGGATGTATAAAATTATGCTCAAAAAATGTCATTTTAGAATTAAGAATTGACGTGTTTTAGGATTTTACTTACAAATTGTTAATTACGTGGATAATTAATTTGTCCGTTACCTTACGAACTTCACTGTATAACACCTAATCTACCTAAATCCAGTTCTAACCTGAAAGACGCAGCTTCGATATCTTGCACCTCTTCCTACTATGTGATCAATCGCGAACCTGGGTAACGTATTTTAAAGTGATAATAAACAATTTATATAAAACTTCCCTCTATGATAAATATGGTACAACTTCAATGGGTCGTATTTTATGGTGCTATTTTACATATTTACCAAATTTTATTTGTATATTTAAGTTTAACAGAAATTACAAGGCACACACACATATTACCAAAATTCGTGTAATAACAAATAGAACAAAACAAAGCACCCTGAATGTTTAGTACTAATTTACATTCAACAAATTATTGGTATGCATAAGACAAAGCAGTGTTATTCAAATATCGATTTAAGATTGTTTATTAATTTCTGTCAGACTTCAACTTCAAAACAAATATTTTAAGTAACCAATTTATTATTAATATATTTGAACCTGTCAGTTCAAAAATTGTGAAAGCGATTCTCTTTGTAGACATTTTAATAAGAAAATTACAATTAATGATAGAGTATGGGAAACTACGTTTACATTATCTTCGCTGCGCTGTTCAAAGCTATTGGTATCTTTAGAAGTATATTAACTGTACGAATTATTGAAGCAAACGCAATAAAATAAGTTCAAAGGGGTTGCTGACCTGTTATGTTTTGGTTTCTAGATGTATATAAGCAAAGCGTGTAGTCGAATCGTGTATTTGACAGATGAAAAGAGAAAATTATTTTGTAATTAAAAATCATTTGTTTTAGAGAGTTTGATATGACAGTTTCAATTTGTCCACTGCACTGGTGAATTAGCAAATGAAGTAATTCAACAATAGATTTATGTTCGTCGAAATGTCGATCATTTAATTTGTCCTCTTGCCCGAGATTGTGGGCGCACCTAAAGACGTCACGTTAAATACGACTTCAAGTAAAAAGATACTTGGTTTGCAGGTTGAACCGCGCCTGAAACTATTAAAATCTACGTCTTGGCCCCCGGTTTGGAGCCATTTTCAAGAGAATAGAGATTCACGAGAAATATAATCAAGAAAATGGTTAAAAGACAAATATTCTCTCTAAGGAGTAGGCAAATTGAGGCCTTAGAAACGAACCACGGTGAGACCTATATTTATTTCCAAAAACAAATAAATTCAATATAAAACAATAAATAATTGGAAGTATAGCGAAAACATTTAATTATATCAACAAATGTAAATAAACTTCCTCGTGATCTAAACTTTCAATGTGCGAGAGCTGCATGTAAATGAGAGAGTGGAATGAGTTACACGAAACTTAGACGTTTTTAAGAACATATTTTTTTTTGCATTGGAAATGATATCCATTAGCCAGTCACTACATTTTAAGACAGGAAAAATACAACAAAACAAGAGACGACCGACCAAGACCAGAACAGACCTATACAAAAGTAACCCATCACGACATTAGAGATAATGTAATTGGCCAATAACGGGAAAAGAGGCAGGGATACACTCTTCCTGTCCAGAATTCCGTTAGAACACACATACATAAACATACAGGTTTAATGTCATGGGTAAAAGGTATAATAAACAAAAAAAAAAAAAAACATAAGGATACGGTTCTAATCTATATAAGACTTTATAACAGTTAGCTGATATTATTTAGTAAATTCATTAATTCTTGAACATAAATTCGAAGCCCATTATTTCGATTATTTTTAAAAAATGTGGAAAAAAGTGCTATTGTCTAAATGATCCCATTATTAGTGATCTAGACAAAGTTAAGAAATACTGAACATCGTAAAATGTAGTCATTTCTGTTTCTTGCGTTGTAAGTTATCCTTTGCATATTTCCTTTGCAGAAAGTTTCTAAACGGATCATTTTGCGTTATTAAACAAGCCAGGCATTGCAATTAATTAGAATTATCACAACAAAACTAACACAAAGTAAATAAAAGTGTCCTTGTTTAATATACACTCCCTTATACATTATATAATACGAGTTAATGGAAAATACCTAATTATGTGCTCCCTACACTACCTGGTAGAACAGAGGTAATAAACAACAACAAAACTTCGGCCCAATTAAGTTAATCTGTAATATGTAATTGTGTAGCTTGAAAAGGGATACATCTAATTATTTAGTCGCTAGTTAGGATATAAGTCAATCTTCTTGAAAGCAGTCTTATGAAGTTCGTAAGCTTTTTTGTGTCATTTGTAAAATTTCATAAAGATAATGAATATATTGAAGTTGAAATAACCTTTTTTTTTTAATTAAAACCAATTAGGTTAGAAAAATAATATTAAATATGCATTATAGAAAGTTAAAATTCCAAATTCGCAAGATGAGATTTGGTGTAATGTTTCTAATTCCAAATTTCGATTCTATATATCCGCCAAAATGAGACGCTATATTTTTGAAATTTAACCCATTCAGGAATTCGAGCAACTAAAAAATTAATTAACCGTACATACGTCTGGTCTAAAATGTTTTGAACATATTCACATAGATATTGTAGGTCCATTACCTCCTTCCGGAGGTTGCTCTTACATTCTTACTATAGTTGAACGTTTTACTCGTTGGTCAGATTTATATCCTTTATGTAAAATTATAGCAGAAACAGTTGCTGAAACATTACTGCGACAATATATATGTCGTTTTGGTGTCCCGCCTTACATGACTACAGATCAGGGCGCTCAATTTGAATCTAGGTTGTTTTCACAACTTTAAAAATTCCCGCATATCATTCTCAAAGTAATGGGTTAGTCGAAAGATTCACAAAACTCTAATTGTCAGATCTAATTCCCAAATGCGGTCCTTCCAACGGCATCTACTATCTACTACAAACACTTTGAAAGCCTCGATTAAGGCAAATGTGACAAATAAAGTCAACTAGAGGAATGATAGATGTTAAAATGCACAAAGGCAGTTTTAGTCGTATTCCTCTTGAAACCTAACCATTTTGTTAGGATGTGCGCTCTAAAGGAATAAAGTGAGGGACCCATTTGTTATTTGCAAATCGCCGATACCGTGTTACTGTGAACGATCCATGTTTTATTAGTTTGAAGGACGTCTTTTCTGCTTTGAAAAACTTAGAAAAATTAAAAAAAATAGGAAAAAGAAAAAATTAATTTTCTTTTTCCTCAACCTTTTCTTAACTCTAAATAATAAATATTACGTTCACAAAATTTTTAGGGTTCAACACGACTATTTCAGACGGAGAATAATGTAAAAATCATACTTACTGTCGTTTATGCTTAACTGCTGCTCTGATGGTATCAATTGGACGACGTCGTAACACTATAAATCTAACACTGTCTGTACCACACTCTCTTAAAATTAAACCTGAAAAGGAATTTTGTTAGAAAACACAACTAAAAGACAATATAAAGTTCAAAAAATATATATTAAATCTTTAAAAAATTATGTTTTTTACAACAACTTTTTTTTTTCAAGAGAAAATGTTAACAAACATTAGTCTGACCCGTGTACAACACATGGTGAGGAACGGGACGATTCATACTGTACCAGCTACCATCCAATATGCGGTTTTATAAGCTAACGATGCACAAAAAGATTCAAGAAAAGTTCAATGTAACTGAAATTTTGTTGGGCTTTTGCTTGCCTGTCTTATAAACGTATTATATAATTCACATGAATTTTGGTCGCTCCTCGGAGCTTAAAATTGCTTGAAGCGCTACTACTTCGATTGTATTCTACAATAACAACTTTTTACGTTCAGGCAAGGCGGATCCCATGCACGTATGAGTACATGGTATAGATACTTTTTTGACTCCGAATCACTGAGGAACCGGTTTAGGGCAAACCCCGTCAAAACACATCATTTCCCCGTCAAATCCGACTGCTAGGAAATGATGGGGGTCCCATGTCGCTAAGGGCTATTTTCGCTATAACTTCCGATATACTTTGAATAGTCGTTGGACTAACTTGTCCTCATATTCAATACCTCGTAAGAGTTGCAGTGCTTGACAACGTGGATTCGTAAAAGGGTTTTTAATCTTGAAAATTTCGAAGTTAAAGTCTAATTTTAGTACACTTTCTAAAATTAGGTGGTCGGGGCGACATTACGTCCCTGTGCAGCGACATTTGCTACACTTTCTAAATTAACGCTCCTTGAAGAGTTAGCGAAAATTTGGCATAAAAAACGCTCCGAAGAGCGAAAATATGTTTACAAGTATTAAAAACCTCTTCCACGGCGTTTTTACGTGAAGCACGCTTTTCGTACGAAGTATTTCCTAAGTCGGATTTTGTTACAACGTCGAAAAGTATATCGGGGTTATAGCGTTCTTTAACATTACTTGCGGTGTATAACATCAGGAGACCGCAGCATCGATGGTGTCTCCAAAAAAATAAACAAAATAAAAACATACAAAAAAATATATGAAAAATACTAAAAAAAAAATCAAAAAAATATATAAAAATCTTAAAAACAAACAGAAAAATTATTATTATCAAAAACTATCACAGTCATTGTTAAACTAAAAGAGCCATTAAAAACACAAATGAAAAGAGCCACACGGTGCACGCACCAAACAGATAATATTAACCCAATACTAATATAAACATAAACTAACATAACCAATCACCAGATGCATTACGTAACGAGAAGGAAACAAGATAACCAGAACACATCGACAGCCATGGAGCAAAGTTATTTTACAACACTACAACCCAGGGTAAGCGTCGGACTTCGACGGAGAGCCCCAGGCATAGTCTACACACTTCACATTCGATGGTGTCTTGGTCTGCTCTACACTGATGAGAGCCAAAAGCTCGAAACCGGTCTGCAGATGACTCTGGATACTATCGAAGCGGAGGAACTCCTCTGTTTTAATAATGGGTATCTTTACCAGTATCAACTCCTCTGTTTTAATAATAATAATAATAATAAACGTCTTTATTTTATACTCGGCGAAGTCCAGGTTACCCTGTTCTACTTAACCGAGTGATAATTAGAATACAGAGTACAACATAATATATATAAGCAGTCTAATACAAAATATATGAATTAGTACAGTAAATTATTGACAGTAGTACCATAGGCACTAAAATAAATATCAAAAATAAATTAGTAAATAAAACAAATAACTTAACAAAACTTAAAAAAAAAAAAAAATAAAGTAAAACAAAGTTTTATGATTCCAGTTGCTTTTTGAGCAGATCTTTGCGGAGCAAGGATTTAAAACTGTGAGGTTTACAGGATCTGATTTGCAGCGGGATGCTATTATATAGTTTGGTCGCAGAATAACAAAATGATCGTTTAAAGAAAGTAGTTCTATGTTTAGGTATAGTAAGTTGATAGTAGTGTCTAATTTTAATATTGTGACAAGATGAACGACAATTTAGTTTTTTTATTAGATATTCCGGGCAATGAGAAGCAAACATTTTATGCAAGAAACAGGAATAGTGTAATTGACGACGATTGCGCATATTAAGCCATCCAAGTTCGTTAATTTTACAGGTTACATGATCACGCCTAGTAAGATTGAAAATTAATCTAACGCAGTTATTTTGAATTTTTTGAATTCTATTGACAGTTTTAGCATCAAGACATGGACCATAAATAATATCAGCGTAGTTTAAAATAGATAATACTAAAGTATCTGTCAGTTTCTTTTTTAATTCCTTACTTAGCAAACTTCGACTTCTAAATAGATTTCTTAAAGCAAGATAACATTTTTGTACAAGCTTATTTGTATGCTCACGAAATCTTAATTTATTGTCTAGCAGTCCCAGACTTTTAGCAACATTAGTTGTGGGGAGTTTTTCCCCATTAATTATCACACTTAAGTTTGCAGCTGCCCAATCTGAATCTGGACCAAAGTATATAACAGTTGACTTAGATGGATTCAACATAAGACTACTTTTTAGGGAGTAAGCGTGAAGTCTTTCTAAATCGCTATTTATATTGATGTTTGCTTGCAATGCCTCACTTTTATTGAAGTTTAAGTACACTTGAGTATCATCAGCATACTGGTGATAATTACAAAAATTAAGCTGACGTCCAATATCCGAGGCGTAGACAATAAATAGCAACGGCCCCAGGATTGATCCCTGGGGTACTCCTGTGGTGATCGCTAAGGACTTCAATACATTATTTGCCAATATCACACTCTGACTTCTGTTAGTTAAGTAATTGTAAACAAGATCTACAGCACTCCTATGAAATCCATAGTAATGAAGTTTAGCACAGAGTAATACATGGTCTAATGTATCAAAGGCCTTACTGTAGTCAAGTAATACCAGTGCCGTTGTCTTTCGTTCATCAACACCTCGGATTATGTCATCAGTAACTTCCAGTAATGCACTAACTGTAGAGTGGCCCTTTCGGAAACCGGATTGTTGCAAAGGAAGTATACCATTATCTTTAAGAAACTCGCCCATTTGTTCATGCATAACTCGTTCAATTATCTTCGAAAAGACTGAGAGAATACTTATGGGTCTGAGATCAGAATATGAGTTAGGATCAGTAATTTTAGGCACAGGTATGATAAGGGCATTTTTAAAAATATCAGGAAATTCACTTTTTTCTAACGAGGCGTTTACTATATGTGTTATATGGTCAAGAATATACGGTGTGCAATATCTAATCATATTGATTGTAATGCTATCTGCACCTTTAGCATTTGATTTAATGTGAGTGATGATATTTTCAATTTTATCTGCGTTAACCCGGTTAAACTTGAATTCATCATGAATTAAATTGAATTTACTGTTGTTAAAGTATGTCACAAGATCATTACAAGCGGGTCTGGCATTGGCCGAGACTTGTACAAAGTACTCATTAATTTGATCAATATTATTTAAGCTTTCTGGTAAGTTAGAATTTTTGCGTGAGTGTATATTTAACGTGTCAAGAGCTTTCCAGATTTCCCGCGTACCCCTTTTATGTGAAAATTCAAGATAAGCCCTTTTTTCTTGTCTAACTGCATTTGTTACATAATTACGCATTTCTTTATATTGGTTCCAATGATAATCTAATTTAGTTTTTTTAAAATTAGATAATAATTTGTTTCTGGTTTTGATCATTATTTTTATGACATCGGTCATCCAGGGAGCTTTCGGCTTACTGACCTTTATTGTTGTAATTGGAGCATGTGTATCAAATAGTTTTATAATATTTTCATTAAGGTATTTAATTTTGTCATTAACATTATCAATTTGATAAATTAGGTCCCAATCAATAAGTAAGAGATCAGCCAGAAACAGATTATAATCAAATGTTTTGAAATTTCTAAATGTATAAAATTTCATCCTACCCTCTTCAATATTTACATTTATATAACAATAAATCAATCTATGGTCTGTTAAATCATGCATATCAATGCATCCTTGTCTTAAGACCAACTTGTTATTATTTATTAACATGATATCAATTAGGGTACTACTATAGTTGTTTATACGAGTTGGCTCATTTATAACCTGTGTAAAATTAAAAGTACCCATAAGTGACAATAACTGCATTGTAGAGTTAGCTGTTAAGTTATACATGTTAATATTTAAATCACCGGTTATAATTAAATTATCAACTTCAGGTAAAATGTCAGAAATACTAGACTCAAGCGTATTTAAGGCTTCACTTACATTATGACTAGGTGCCCTGTAAACTACACCTAACCCATACGTTTCATGTTTGATTTTAAAAGTAATCCACAACTGCTCAAGAGCCTGATTTTTTTCAAAATTATGTATTTTAATACTTAAGTTGGATTTATAGTAAATAGCAACTCCTCCCCCTCGACCCTCACGATCATTCCTCACAAGCCTGTAACCATCAATAATTATTGCATCATTACTAATTTCAGGAGAAAGCCAGGTTTCAGTGATTCCTAAAATCATAAAATTTTCATTACTTACAACATTTTTTAGCTCATTTAAACTAGGATAAAGAGAACGAATATTTATATGCGCAATATTCATATTCGTATTTATTTAGTTTTTTATTTTTTTTATCTTTCCCATGCTTATAGTACTACCTAAAAAAAACTAGAAAAGAAAAAACAGAAAAGATGTATTAATAACAAATTCTAAATACAGAAAATAAACAAAAATCCAAAAATTAATATCAATATAAGAACAATGCATTATTTGTAGCAACTACATTATATTTATTAAAGAAAACAAAATTTCAATTAAGCGCCAGCATTGGGTTCAGGTATATCATTGGCATTCTTGATTACAATTCTTTTATCCTCAAACATTGCATAAATTGTCCCATCAGTTGTCCATACGTTTTTTATTCCAACAGCATCAACACAGCTCTTCCAAATTTTATAGCGATTAGTAGTTAAGTCTTCACGAATTACTATTCCGGTCGATTTAAGTTTCTTTTTATTTTTATAGATTAAATTCCTAGCATACCTTTGATTAAATTCTACTAATATCGGTCTCGGTTTTTTATCATCAGTTTTTCTAGCCACTTGATCATCTAAATCTATTTCTTTTAACTTAATGCGAAAACATTTATGAATATCATTTTTACAAATATTTAATCCAAGTTTATTATTGAAAATATCAATTAACTTATCTGTGGGGTTTTACTTGAGTTCTTCAGATACTCCTGTAATTAAAAGGTTATGCTTTTTCGAGTTTTGCTCCAAATAATCGACTTTACAGAGTAATTTATCATTAACCTCTTGCAGTTCATAAATTTTTTCGCTCATCTCAGTAAGCTGTTTTTCATACTTATTTGATACTTCGGTCACTATTTGAGCAACCATGGCACTGATAAATTGTTCATTTTTAATAAGAGCCTTTGATACTCGTTCGACCATTTTTTTAATATCTTCCATTGTTCTCGTATCAGGCATATTAGCAAGATGTGCAACCGACCATACGTAGTTTATAACAACTACGTTATAGATACTAATATTATTTATTTGACTAAGCACTTGTGACTTAAGATATTTAAACTTATAATGCAGGGCTACAAAAAGCACGTCTACTCGCAACCGCTCATACTATATGTATGGGTATCTATATATATAATGGGTACCTTCACCAGTATCAGCAAACACTTTATTGCCTTTCTAGTAATTGGTAACTACGACGTTTCGGCAGAATCTCATCTGCCATCTTCAGGTTCTCATTTGCTCGAGGAGCAACGAGAAGCAGCAATAGGCAGCTTTCAGTGAGAACCTGAAGATGGCAGATGAGATTCTGCCGAAACGTCGTTTAGACAACCGTGACTCCTGGAGGAGTCGGCCATCGACGCGGGAGAGCGCCCGGAAGTACACTAACATTTCATTTAATACCCGCAAAAACCTAAAAAGCAATATATATATATATATATATATATATATATATATATATATATATAAGAAGAAGGGTAGTCTTGACTGACTAGTTAAGAAAACCAAAATTAAACACACGTAGTGTATCTTGAGGTTGCAGTCAGAGGTGAAAAGTTTACGGCCACAAAACAGAAAAAGAAAAACTCTTTTGTTACTTTGTCAAGCTTTCGGAAATTATTTATTCCCTTTATCAAGACATTAACTTGAGGTTAAAAGTTAAGGTCACATGTATTATAAAATAGTCGCATTTTTTTTAACTTAATGTAGACAAATTCATACACAAATTCCTTTACAGGTACACAATTTAAGGTAAACAATTATTGATTATTTAAAATTAAGGATTAAAACCATGATTAAAATAGATATAACAAAATGAACATGAATAACTATCACATGTGAGTATAGAACTCAGTTCTATACTCACATGAGTATAGTGAGTATAGAAGATAGTGAGTATAGTGAGTTGTCTAAACGACGTTTCGGCAGAATCTCATCTGCCATCTTCAGGTGCTCCTCGTTGCTCGAACTGAACTAGTTCAGTTCGAGCAACGAGGAGCAGCAGTAGGCAGCTTTCAGCGAGAACCTGAAGATGGCAGATGAGATTCTGCCGAAACGTTTAGACAACTGTGACTCCTGGAGGAGTCGACCATCGACGCGGGAGAGCACCCGGAAGCACACAACACTTCATTTAACACCCGCGAAAACCTAAAAAACAACATATATATTCGCATATTACCAACAAAACGCTAACGCTTCGATTGCAACAAACACCAGCCGAAAGACTGATCCTACTTAAAGGAGCTCTCGTGACAGTCGTCCCATACCACTTGCAGATTGCAGTTTCGAGCTGTTGGCTCTCGTCAGTGTAAGGTAGGCATGTGACGAACGACACAAGGTTCCCTTGACTATTTGGTACATCTCGGTATTTTTATGATAGCGAGATGTAACATAGTAAGCAGGCGCCATCCAGCGGTCCAGTGTCTGTTGCAATCGAAAAATAAATAGCCTGACTGGGCTTAGCATAGATCAAGTGTGCTTCTAGAGGGCAGATATATTAAAACATAATATTTCAGTCGCAAGCTCCTCTATAAAATCTTTATTTTACTATAAGGAATGTAACCTACTGCAACCAACAGCTACTCTCCGGGCTATGTGCCCCGCCGAGTGCTGAATTACAAGTTACAAGCCTGGCGCGTTAAGTGTAATAATCGCATATTACCAACAAAACGCTAATGCTTCGATTGCAACAAACACCAGCCGAAAGACTGATTAAATAAAGGAGTTCTCGTGCAAGTCGTTCCATACCATTTGCAGACTGCAGTTTCGAGCTGTTGGCTCTCGTCAGTGCAAGGTAGGCATGTGACGAACGACACGAGGATCCCTTGACTATTTGGTACATCTCGGTGTTGCAATCGAAGCATTAGCGTTTTGTTGGTAATATGCGATTATTACACTTAACGCGCCAGGCTTGTAACTTGTAATTCAGCACTCGGCAGGGCACATAGCCCGGAGAGTAGCTGTTGGTTGCAGTCAGGTTACATTCCTTATAGTAAAATAAAGATTTTATAGAGGAGCTTGCGACTGAAATATTATGTTTTAATATATCTGCCCTCTAGAAGCACACTTGATCTATGCTAAGCCCAGTCAGGCTATTTATTTTTCGATTGCAACAGACACTGGACCGCTGGATGGCGCCTGCTTACTATGTTACATCTCGCTATCATAAAAATACCGAGATGTACCAAATAGTCAAGAGATCCTTGTGTCGTTCGTCACATGCCTACCTTGCACTGACGAGAGCCAACAGCTCGAAACTGCAATCTGCAAGTGGTATGTGACGACTGGCACGAGAGCTCCTTTAAGTAGGATCAGTCTTTCGGCTGGTGTTTGTTGCAATCGAAGCGTTAGCGTTTTGTTGGTAATATGCGAATATATATGTTGTTTTTTAGGTTTTCGCGGGTGTTAAATGAAGTGTTGGGTGTTTCCGGGTGCTCTCCCGTGTCGATGGTCGACTCCTCCAGGAGTCACAGTTGTCTAAACGTTTCGGCAGAATCTCATCTGCCATCTTCAGGTGCTCCTCGTTGCTCGAACTGAACTAGTTCAGTTCGAGCAACGAGGAGCAGCAGTAGGCAGCTTTCAACCCAGAACCTGAAGATGGCAGATGAGGTTCTGGGTTGAAAGCTGCCTACTGCTGCTCCTCGTTGCTCGAACTGAACTAGTTCAGTTCGAGCAACGAGGAGCACCTGAAGATGGCAGATGAGATTCTGCCGAAACGTCGTTTAGACAACCGTGACTCCTGGAGGAGTCGACCATCGACGCGGGAGAGCACCCGGAAGCACAACAACACTTCATATATATATATATATATATATATATGTTGTTTTTTAGGTTTTTTCGGGTATTAAATGAAATGAAAGCTGCCTATTGCTGCTTCTCGTTGCTCCTCGAGCAAATGAGAACCTGAAGATGGCAGATGAGATTCTGCTGAAACGTCGTATTTACCAATTACTAGAAAGGCAATAAAGTATTTGCTGATACCGGTGAAGGTACCCATTATTAAAACAGAGGAGTTGATACCGGTTTTGTTGGTAATATGCGATTACTACACTTAACGCCCAGGCTTGTAACTTGTAATTCAGCGCTCGGCGGGGCACATAGCCCGGAGAGTAGCTGTTGGTTGCAGTCTGGTTACATTCCTTATAGTAAATTAAGGATTTTATAGAGGAGCTTGCGACTGAAATATTATGTTTTAATATTTCTGCCCTCTAGAAGCACACTTGATATTCATATAATTTTTTTATTGTGGTTGACTTCACACAAATGTATATATTTAAATCAGAAAACTACAATTAGAAATCTTCGCACTAATTGACTAATATGACCCACTTTTAGAATGTCATTTTTGATGTTGGAGGCTGAACTAATGAAGATAGAAAATATAGGCTCTTGTAGATTGGATTCGGTTACAATGTTAATTTAATTGCCACTAAAATATTTTCAGTTCGTTACTTATAACCGTGTTCTGTTAATAAAATTATCCTGTTATCTTGCCCAACTTCTGACGCCCAATTATTTTAGACAATTTTAGGTACATAATTTGATAGGGAGGAGTTCTATCCTCGTTAAATTTATTCCTTGGCGTATTGACTTCCCATTTAAAATTCCCTTTGAAAATATACATAACTAATTTTTAAAATTATTCACGTTGCTTTAAGCTTTGAACTCGGCAACTCTATTAACATCAGCAAGTATAACTGTTACTAACTTTTACAACTTTTAAATAAAGCGGACTCAAGTTCAAATTAAATAATAGGAAAGTGAATAGCTAATTTTGAAACAATATAACTAATTCAGATTAGCTTGCCTTCCTTTCTATATAGCATCTAATAAAAATATTTGCTATAATTTCCATAGAAAAACAAATCTATGAAACCTTTACGAGATAAATAAAATTAGTTTTTTAGTAAAACATATTTTCAACCGTTTTTAATATGGATATTAGGTAACAAGGTCTAATTAATTTTATAAATGTGAGAAATTTTATTTAATAATTTTTGAAGACTTCTTTATGGTGATTAATTTTTTTTTTATAACAAAATAGTTTGTTAACAGTACCAATATATTTTTACACGCTACCTGAAAGGCATTAAAGCACCGTTTGGATATTTATAATTGTACAGTATCATTCGCAGTACTATTATTAATTGACTTAATTACTTTAATAAAAAAGTCAGTCTTTGATATCATCAGTTGTAATGCTTGGAATTTGGTGTCATAGAAATTAATGCACAATTCCACAAAGAAAATATAGAATGGTATAGTTTATCCGCTTACGAGAAAGCGATTATATTCGTTGCATTTGTATATCAACAGAATATCAAAAGAAAGTCTGAGTTCGTGGGGATTTACTGTTCTCGTTGAGGTGAATTATACTCGTCGCATTTTCTGCTCAAGAACAGAAAAGGAGCAGCATTAATCGCCTTATTCTTTTGAGATTTTT